>CM028369.1:14528946-15144779 GCA_016624345.1 Platycodon grandiflorus
CTCCTGTCAACAAGCTGCTGCCAGCTGCAGAGAGTTGATTCGTTGTCCGGGCTTGGATAGGCCCCCCATGAGCAGGCAAGTCCATGACCATGCCAGGTTGCTGATGAAGCTTCGGTAGCTGGGAGAGATGGGAGAACTGAACATTTGTTTGGCTATTATTTCTTGTCATCTGCTGTTGGATTATATGTGACTGAGGTTGTGAAGAGACTGTTGTCGGAGGCATTTCAAGCATTTGGGTGGTTGCTAGAGACCTGGAAAAGCTCTGAGATACATCTAACAATGGCTTCTGCTGATCCTGGAGCTGTGTGAGTTGAGAAGACTGTTGCATTGCAGATTGCTGAGCTAGAAGTGTTTGCTGTTGCTGATGAAGCTTCTGCAAGAGTTGAAGCTGAATCTGATTCTCGGGCATCTGTAACTGTTGGCTAACTTGTGAATCGGACGGGTGGGATGGCATCAAGTTTTGCTGACTCACTATCTGTTGGTGCTGTTGCTGTTGCTGTTGTTGTTGCTGTTGCTGTTGCTGTTGCTGAAGAGTATTCTGAGGAAGGTTTCTGTGAAGCTGATGGTTTGGAATAGATGATTGCTGCTGAAGCAGGCTCTGAGACGGGGCAAGAGTATGCTGCGAGGGAACTTGGTTTGCAGGCAGAGTTTGATTCATCAAATTTTGCCTATGGGATTGCTGACTGAGATCAGTCAACTGTTGTGGTGGCTGCATCATGGAGGCTAAAGGGTTTAGCGTGGCAGGCGGTAGCTTTTGTAGCTGATCAAGGTCTTGCTGGTTTGGTCTCTGAGTATTAAACTGCAAGTTCTGCATAGAGATTTGTGGTGCTGACATGCCCAATTGACGAGAAAGATCTGCTCCAGCAAGGTTTTGCAGAACCGACCCGGACAAAGAAGTCAAGTAGTTTGGCTGTATAGAGTTGGCAAGAGAAGGGTTCTGCTGCATGTTCATCCACTGAACTAAGCTTAGGCCAGGGAGAGCCTGAGGATCTTTCATGCAGATATCATCGCCAAGCCATGGCATTGTTCTCTTGAATATGTTATCCAGATCAGAAGTTTCATCGTCTGCAAATCAGTAGGAAAAACATTATAATCATGCCCAAACTTGACTTTGTATTCAAATCCTTGTTAATCATCATTATTTATTTATTCTTGTGCAATCAATCATTAATCAATGTTTTGTCTTCTTTCAGGCAGAACAAGTTCAAATTTCAATCATAACACATTAAGCACATTTTAAGTTTTTCTCATTCAAGGACCACAACAAAGCTAACTTTGCAGGTCAAAGATTGACCAAGACATGACAAAAGGAGAATCTAACTCATTGAACAGTGGGCCTTTTACTTTATCTATGGATAATGGACTCAGCTGATGCCATAAACTCTTTACGCATAAAAGATTCTTTGTGGGCTCATTTAGTTAAAAGACTCAATTAAATAAATAGTCAAACATAAAAATAATAAAATAAAATAAATGAAAAAGATTTAAAGGCAAGAGCAGAAACACCAAGAGGATGCCAAAAAGGCATACCAAGCAGGAGTTTGGTGCTTCAAATTGAGAACAGCAAAGGGGGAAAAAGAAAGAAAAAGGGAAATGAACTTTGTCCTGGAATATAAATTAGTTTAGGCTGCAGGCTTGTACCTGGCATTCCTGGTTGCCTTGGACGCTTTGATCTGAAAAAGGGGGGAGTGGGGCAGATGAAAAAAGGGGCCGTCACAGGTTCAATCTCCCAAACTGAGACTCGGTTACGCCTTTCCCCAGCAGTTGACTCATCCCAGCCTACCTACTCAAGAACATGAATTACCAAAGTAAGCTGCACTGTCAAACAACAAAATCCAAATAACATACATACATAATGTACACAGTTTCTACCTGTAAATTACGCCACTGTGAGTTCTTCCATCTCACAGGATCTAGATCACTGATTCCTGTAATTGTACCCATGTACCTGCAGAATGAATTTTTTGTCTTCAAACCTCACTCAAAACTAGCCTTTAAATCGTTGTAGAGAATTGCTTCTCAAATCTCAAAAAATTGGACCTAATAAGACATTCAGATTATCAAGAGTACACACGCATACCTTCTTGTTCCCGATTCCTCAGTTTCAAACATCATGCGGAAGCGCATGCCAAGAGATATCTGATTACTGCACACTGCTTTGTAGTATTTGGCTAATGGAATTACAAATTCTGATGGACTAGCCCTGCCTCCAAAATAATAATAATATTCTCAGAAGATTGTCAGGAATATCTTTTAAATTTATTTTCTATTATTTTTAATGTACTACAACAGTACAGAAATTTGGAAACGACGAGAGATATAAATCAAAGAAATATTTTAGTTGAAACGACTAAGGGAGATAGTAGACCTTGGATTGTAAAACACAGTGAATGGACTATTGTTATTAGCTGCGTGGGCTGCAGCTGCTAGGATCCCGATATGCATACTATCACTTGACAAAACTGAAGATGATAAATTGGTGGGTTGCCTGTTAGCCCGTCTAATGCCCAACAAAAGTTGTTGTTTTTCATCCCTGTTTATCACCATTGAAATTATTCAGAAAAAAAGAATGTTATTAAGCTCTTTATGATGATCACTAGTAGGAAAAGATATTTTCAAACGCTCATCAACATTACCTAATAAACAAGACCGAGTCACCTGCAAAAAGCCTCTTTCCGCTAACAAATAGGCTCCAACCAGTTGTAAGCAAGTGGCGTTTTGGTTGCCCTTTATTACAAGAGACAATGAGTTTGGCATAATAAATTCAAACAAATATGTTAAAGAAACAGAGATGTTCAAAAGAAGTAGCGAGAGGAATTTACCGCGATAAATATGACGAAACGTCCATACACTATCATGCAAATCCCTGGCCACAAGTTCTTGTGCAGGTGGTTGCATTTGGAAGTCCTAAACAGAAAAACAATATCGGCCTATTAATTGAGATGTTTACATATTTAACAAAAAAATTAAGATTTAAATTTCGCTTACGAGAGGAGGAAAAATTTTCTCTGCTGCTCGTCGAGGAACAGAAAACCCTCCATGAGTGCTGGTATCACTTGCTGTCAATGTTTTGCAGAAAAATTCGGTTTGTGGCTTATTTGCCTTTGTGGACAGGTCTGATCTCAATAATGCATCCTTGTCAAACTGCACATACAATTATTAACTGGTAATGTTTGACAGTTTGAGTGGGTAATCTGCATTAAATTCTACGAAAGCAGGTTCATAATCTTACCGAAGGAACAGGTTGGAGTGTCATCTGAGCATAGACCTCATCCGTTTCTGGGTCTGCCTAAGAAATTTGAAAAAAAAAGTGCTCAACAGGAAGTTACAAATATTTACCAAACTTAATCAAAAATAATTAATGAAGAAGAAAAAAGAAAAGCGCATACATGCAATGTGACATTGTGAAGAAGGCATAACAACTTTGAGGGAAGATTTGGATAATTAGGAATCTGAGCATCTACGTCCTTCTTCATAGATGCAGCAACCTGAATGTAGAAATTTTACCAACATAATTATAAATGAGATAGAAGTGAAATAAAAAACATCAATATTCTCATAGGCTAAATGCATAATAAATCCCCTACGATACTAGCTTTTGTTATTATATCGGTGGAGTGCAACAAAATTTCCATTTATACAAGAATTACCATCAAGTGTTCTTCAAACTAAAGTTTGCCTCAAAATATTTACTGACAGTAAATGAATGCACTTGCATTCTTTACCATGAGCCACTAAGCCTCTTCCCGTCTCAGTTGTTAGCTGAACTAAAATACATATGAATTGAACAAATATAGAAAGGTGGTATGTCAGCAAAAATGATAATCTCACAAATCCGTCTACATTTACCCTACAAAGTGAATTGACCACGCTACATTTTTCAGAGGTAATTAATAAACATTGTAGCTCTGCTCCCGAAATAGCACGATAAGGCCATAAATTCATTCCCCTACAAGAAATTACCAGAGAAATTAATTTTTCTGAACTTTTACTAAAACAAGGTGTCGCTACGTTATGGTATGGGGATAGCCTACAATATTGTAATGATAGAGGATAACAGAGACCATCACTAATTCGTTTGGTGAAACAATCATACAGGTAACAATAAACTTCTCTCTCTCTCTCTCTCTCTCTCTCTCTCTCTATATATATATATATATATATATATATATATTCTTAGTATTAGCATCACATTAAGTTATAATTTTGAGAAATTTAAAGGTAAACCTAGGGCAATAATTTCCTAAAAGGAAATGGTGGAATGGGTCCTAAAAAAGGCAATTTAATAATGATAACAACATATCATAAAAGCAATTCAATTCCCCCATTAGCTACACATACAGAGTCTGAGCCAACAGGGTAGAAGGGAAATTTCACATTAGAAAGTTCCATTTCACCAACCCAATCCCATGAAGCTGGCGCATGTTAGCATGTTCTGGCTCATACTAGCAGGGTCTTTATTTATTTTTATGCATTTCTGTTAATTCAACCAGAAACCAACCAATTAGTTTTCAGGCAGAACTTATCCACGGCGCACATTAGACGAAACCCTAGAAAATAGCACAAACTCTGGCAGCATATTTTCCTTGTTTGGACCAGTAACGGCGCATGATAGCAGACTGTTAACAACATGTAAGCCGAAAAAAAAAAAAGAGGAAAAGATGGGGAGATAAACCTGTTCGCTGTGGCCCTGAGGGAAGTAGACGACGTGGGTCCCAGCCGCCGGTAAGTTGACCAAGGGACCGGCACACGCCTGCCATAGCTCCGGGTTTATACTCTTCTTCTCTACTGCAAAAAAAAAAAAAAAAGAAACGTGTGTTAGCCACCCACCTTGTTTGGTTGCCGAGAAAATTAAGGAAAATACAATTGCAGCAAGTTATATGCGTCAAAGTCCGGCAAATTTGTACAAGACAATAAAACCGGCAGGTGAAGAAAAAACATTTGACCTTCGTTGGGATTTCCAGTAGCTAGAGTAGCTCCGGCACCGTTAGCCGGGGTCTTCATTGAGCTGATTCCGATCACCGACCACCGTTGAAGCTAAAATGATCGGAGAATCTTACCGGGATTCCATTAGGCAGGCGGTTAATCAAAGGGACCCTCCAATGTTTAGTGGGTCTATACTTTTAGATCACGAAAGTATTACAGAGCTAAAATTTCAGCTGGAAAAGGTTAATTTTCACTGCAAAGTAGGGGGGAAAAAGCCCAAGATTCTCGGTCAGAAAGATGAATTAGCCGGCGGCAAGGAACGCCGGAAAAGGAGGTGCGGTGGGGAACGGAGGAGGAGGAGGAGGGGGGGGGGACGGGGGACAAGGGGAAGACCGGAGGCGCTTTAAAAAAGGAAAGTTTGCCGAGTATTGCAGGGACCAAATGCTGCAGCTTTGCCCCCTCCCTTTTTTCTTCACACACACACACACTCTCTCTAGATTTCTTCCCCCCTTTGGGCTCCTTGTTCTTCTGTGCCCTTTTTCACCTCTCTCTTTCTATCTCTACTTTCTCTCTCTGAAAAGCTTTTCACACTCTTTCTCTCTCTACTCAATTCTCTCTGTCTGAATCTGTTTCTCTCTCTACTTGAGAATGGGGGACTGAATAAACAAAGGCCTCCCAAGGTTGACTAGTGAGGTTAAGTTTGGTAATTTGCTTTTTAACCATGGTTAATTACTCTCTATCTCTCTGTACTTAATTTTTTAAAAAATAATAATCTCCCATTATTAAAGATTGGTTTTTTAATACTAACCCCCACCATTCATTTTTCCATTCCTGGTTTTCATGCTCAACTAATCCACATGCTTCCTCCCTCTCCCACTCCGACTCCGCTCCGCAAAAAAATACTATTAATTGTGCTATTAGACAACAACTTTTACTATCACATTTTACCTTATTGCCCTGTAATCCGATATGAAATATTTCGTGTGCGAGACTCTTTGTTACTCGCTATTACGCAATCTTATACTATATGCAAACAAAGTACTTATCTTAGTATTATTTGTGATGAATGATAATCCTATGGCCCCAAAGTTTGAGGAATTACGGTTACGCACTCAAATTTTGGCACATGGTTGCTCAAGCAAGAGCCGTATAAACACAATGATAATTAAGAAAATGTGTAATTTTTTTAGTTTAATTGACTATTTAAGTTAAAGGACTTCACGTGTTCTTGAATTTTACCTTACTATAAAAAAGACGTCTCTAGTTATAATCAAACCACCCTCAAATCTTAAAGCTTTTAACATTCTAGTAATACTTGAGCAACATGGTCTCAAGTGAGTACTTGTGATTGCTTAGTTTCACACGAGAGATTAATTATCGATCGACGAAGGTGTGTCGAAGTTGACATGTGTTAAGAGTAAGTATTATCTTTTTTGAATTGAAATTCTTCCAAGTAGTGAATTCTCATGATTTATCTAATATACCATTTAGATAACTTTCACATGTTTGTTGTTGCGTAATTATTTAAAGGTGCATTAAAGAAATTGAGATAGTGTCAAGTCTACGTAAACATCTAATATCGCCATTTAATTAGCCATTATGACTTTTTTGACCTTTAATTGTGTGTCAAACTTATCTCATTCTTAATAAAATTTTATATGCATGAATATTGGGAGAACTAATGTATAGTATAGGTTCCCCCGCCCTCCCGCAACCAAGGCAAGGTGACAGTTGAAACTATTTTTAACACTAATTAAACCTAGTAGTAGTAGTATGTATATGCTTGTGGAAATTAACAATTACTGTATGTCTTTCATCATTTAATGGCCATCACTTGTCTCCTTCTGTTATTGGGATGTTTATAATGCTTTGTCTTATAATTTTGATAACAAACCTATGTAATATTATATAATGAAGGCATGGGATTAGAGTTTATATTATTGTGAGAGATAATGGGGAAAAAAAAAGAACCCATATAGTAATTTTTTTGAAGGAGAGAAAAACAAGTGAAGTAGGGTATAAATTTTGAAGTTAGGGGTGAAAGTGGTTCAGTTTGGTTCGGTTTGAGCCAAAATCGCAAACCGAACCACCCCCTAACGGTTTCACATATTTCAAACCGAACCGAACTGCCACAAACTTCAAACCGAATCGAACCGAACCGATCGGCTTGGTTCGGTTTCGCGGTTTAATTATTTAAATATTTCAAAAAAGAAAAAAACTTTTAAATATCAAAAAAATACTTTTAACATAAACTAAATAATTAAAAGTAAAAAAATTAACTTTAAAATTACAATAATTCAATCAAAATGTAGGCAAACAACAATAATTTTCTTATTAAATTCAATTACTAATTACTAAATAATATATATATAAAAATAAAAAGAAATGAAATGGTGGTGGTTCGATTCGATTCAGTTTGGCACCAAAAACCGCAAACCGAACCGAACCGCTCGGTTTATAAAATTTTCAAACCTAAACCGAACCGTCTTAACCCAAAACTGAACCGAACTGGCCGATTCGGTTCGATTTGATTCGATTTGGCGGTTCGGCAGTTCGGACTTACACCCCTATTGAAGTATAGTCGAATTATCAGTATTTATGATAGAAGTACAATTGATAGAACTATTACATAAGTATCAAGTTTCTATCACATTATTGAAATAAGGGATATTTACCCTTCATCCTTTCAAAAAAATCTTATTTTTCATTTCACTTTGTTCTAAAAAAAATTCTCATTTTATGAGTTAAGCTATAATTTTTTTTATTAAAAATTTCCTTTCTTTTAAAATAATAAATTTATCTTTTGTGTTATCAAAGAAAAAGAAATCACTTTGATGCATATTAACAGAAATACACGACAATTTAACATTTTTCTCAAAAAAAAAAAAACGACAATGTACAAAGTCTAATTTTTCTAATGGAAAAAAATTTTTTTGGGGGAGGAGTATGTCTTTCCATGTCGAAATTAGAATTCTTTCCATCCCAAAATGAGTATTATTTTCTGATTTTTAAAATAGTTAATTAGAGAAATTGACTTTTAAATTATTTTAATAGCACATATACATAAATACACTTATGTACACCTTATAGCATTACAAGTACACATTACAATATGCTAATTGGCAAAGATTTAATTAATAACTTCACTGGACAATCGACACTATTTTAGAACAATTTTTGTTTAAAAGAAAAAACTAATTTTAGGACAGAGGGAGTAATTACATACTCCATGTTTTAGCGTCAATATAATAAGATATAATTAATTTTTTTCATTAAACTTTGTTAATTATGAGATAATAATTGAATTTTGAATCATTATTCATATTGACACCTTGGTTCTTGAAAAACCATTTTAAGTAAGAGTATTGCTATTTACACCTCACAAATATTCTAAGTACACCTATTTTCTAAGTACAACACCACCTAAAATTATAAACCTCCCTAAATATTAAATACACCCCCTATTTTCTTATCTTACCCCTCTTAATATTTTTTCCAAAATCAAACATTCTAAACACACACACACGCTCACTCACACACACCCTCTCTCTCTCTCTCTCACACACTCACTCAAACACAACAGATATGCTTCGTTGCTCTTTTCTTCACTCTTTTCTTCGCACTTTCTTTTTTTTCTTTTTTGCATTTTAAGTTTAAATAAGGGATTATTATATTTTTGACCAACGTACTAATTGGAGATTCCTGATTTTACCAACGTACTTTCATTAACCCAAAATTGATCAACGTACTATCAATTTTGTTGCAATGTTGACCCTGCCGTTAAACCTCCATCCAAAAAATTAACGGCTAACGGTAAAAAAAATTACATTAACGATAAAGGGTCCAAAATGATACTTGTGAAAAATGGGGGGCCCACCGGCTAAATTATAATAATTTATGAGAGGGGATGCATCCTTAATAACACTCTCTTTTGTCAATAACGACTCTCTTTTGTCAATTGGAAATAATTGGATATGGAGATAATTATTTGTTAATTATACTCTCAGTTTTTCCCATTCCTTCATTTCCTCCCAAATTACATAAAGCATTTCCGATCCGCTCCACCCTCTGCCTCCTGCTCTGTTAACACTGTAAAATCTCATCATTTTCAATCGCCGGCGAGAGTAATCCCGCCGCAGGTTCGGCCGTCAAAACATAATCAAACCATGGACGGGCGCGTGCGACATCTTAGACTCAATCGGAGTAGAAATCATTGGCGTGATGTCCCCGTATCCATATGCATGCTCTTGGTCGTCCTCTTGGTCTACTCTCTCCTTCCCTTCCTCCTCCGACGAAACAATCCGAACCGCCGCTAACCTAGTCTACCTTGAAAACCCCTCCGACTCCACCGGCCAGAAGCTCGAAGGAGCCCTCCTCAACGCCCTAGTCTTCGTCATCCTCATCGCCGCGGTAACTTTCCTCCTCGTCCTCCTCTATTACTACAATTTCACAAATTTCTTGAAGAATTACATGCGATTTTCGGCTTTTTCGTTCGGGAGCCATGGGTGGGTCGGTTTTTGTCGGTGATTCGACATTTTTCGATCTGGTTGATTCAATTACTTGTTTTGTTTTGATTTTGAACTTTCGTGGTGGGGGTTTGTCTGTGTTTTCGATGGGGTGCTATACCCATATTGTTGAGCGGGGGTATATGGTTACGTTGGGGATTTTCGTGGCTGCTTGGTTTACGAAATTACCCGAATGGACTACTTGGAGTTTGTTGGTGGCATTGGCATTGTATGATTTGGTTGCGGTTTTGGCACCGGTGGGGGCCTCTTGAACTGTTGGTTGAATTGGCCTCTAGTCGTGATGATGAGCTACCGGCTCTGGTTTGGTGGCGGTAGAAGGATACATTTTGGTTTCGGTGGGCCCCCCATTTTTCACAAGTATCATTTTTGACCTTTTACCGTTAATGTAATTTTTTTTACCGTTAACCGTTAATTTTTTGGATGGAGGTTTAACGGCAGGGTCAACATTGCAACAAAATTGATAGTACGTTGGTCAATTTTTGGTTAATGAAAGTACGTAGGTAAAATCAGGAATCCCCAATTAGTACGTTGGTCAAAAATATAATAATCCCTTTAAATAATATTTGTTTTGCAATTTGTATGTTAAATTATTGTTAGAGTTTAGTTACATTTCAATTTATTTGTGATTTGGTGTTCAAATTTTGTAATTTATATCAAATTTACTTTAAAAAATAAAAAATTTTGGGTTATAGTTGTTCGGCCCTGTGTTAACGAACACGACAATCCCATACAGAACACCCTTAGTGGTGTTCGGCAACCCCTTACCGAACACCCTTGGTGATATTCGGCATCCCCTACCGAACAACCTTCTCTTAATATTCTATTAAGGGTATTTAATTTAAAATTTATAATAATATTTTTATAATATATGGATAAAGGTGTAGTTAGAGCATTTGGGAGTGTGAATAACAACGCTCATTAAGTAATATAAAGATTATTAAGTTGTTAAATATAAAGCACCAAACTTAATGATCTTGCAATAATCGTAGACATGGAATGAAATATAATTAATACATATTAAAACAACTCATATTATGCTCATGTTGGATGAAAGGTGACTAAGATGACGCGCCATTCCCATCAAATTTTTAAGCAAAATGAAAGTTTTATAGCTATGTAACTCAGAAAAACAATGCTGGAATATAGTAAATGTTATCAAAGATGTGATAACATCTACCGTAACATCCAGTAAATATCGCAGCGGAATTAAAAAAACAGTAAATAACAAATTGTTGTATCCTTTGTCTACAAGTATAAATACTTGTAGACGTGCCAATATGGCAAAATCCTTTCACTAGAAAATATAGAACCGATTACAAAGAAAACAACTAGCGAAACTTTAACAAAACTCCCAACAAAGAAAGTAGGCAAAAGAGACTACAAACTTATGCTTTGGTAATACAATCTTGTCTAATAAACACTGACTTCCATCGAGGACAGAAACTTCAACACAGTTTTAGTAATTTCAGAATAAGATGTGTTGAAAGATGTGTCTGTATTTCTGCTCACATTCATCACACGACACAGCAGTGTATTAGACCTTTTCTCTCTCAGATCTCTCTCCAAAGCGTGCTGAATGAAGAAGACACCATCTTCTTAAATAGGCTCCAGGGCTACACGAAAACACTTAGAAGGCAATGTTAATGTTAGAAAGACAATTTACTATATTTACATCAATCAAAACTTTGATTGAATCAATCAAACAAGTCAAAGCTAATTTACCAAAAATACATCAATCATCCATGTATAGACAGAATTTAAGAAAGGCAAAAACAATCTCAAATCTAACTAATTTAGAGAATCTCAAAAACTATTCTTGGAAAGCATATTCCAACAATCTCCCCCTTTTTGCCTTTCGGACAAAACATCAATTAAACACAATGAATTCCCCGAATAAGATATGATTAATATAACACAAAGATGTAATATAAAATCAGAGAGTTCAGAGTAGTAAAACAAAAAATAAATTGTTTAAGCTGTTAACAACCACAAACACAGAAATGTTATGACATTTAAAACAACATCTCTTGAAGCAGTAATATCAAACAGAGTTGTCTCCCCCTGCATTGTTGTCTCCCCCTGCATTAGAGGAGTCTCCCCCTTTTTGTCCAGAAGAGGATGGCACTTGTGCATCAAGAAAAGCTGGAACCTGTGAATGCAAATCCTCAAGAAATACAAGGTGAGTACGAGTAGCGGCAATCGAGTAGCAAGAAGAGGAAGGCTGCGAGCGAACAAATGGCACGCAGTGAGGTAGAGGATGTAGGGACATCTGCGAGAGGACATATGAACTGGAGAAGATGGAGAAATTCCAGCAGCAGCATCAGTAGAAGAACTGGCCAAGGGTAAGTCAATGACCCTATCCCCTTTCAATAATTGAGCAGAAATCTTCAAAACTTTGGGACGACTTGTGATTCGATCAGTGCACACGATACCGTGATGCACCAAAAATCGAAAAATCAAACTCGGGAAAGGGAAGGACCAGCGATCCGAGAGAGTTTCAGCATAAAAGGTAATACTATCAAACACCCATTGCCCAAAATTAAAAGGAAGGCCAGTGCCAATTTGGAAAATGAGTTTAGCCTGGGATTGAGTCACCACAGAAGTGTTGTTTGAGGGGACCCAATTTGCAGTGCACAATTTGTGCAAGGCGAGTAAAAGAAGTCAATTGAGCGATTGAAGTTTCTCAGGAGATATAGGCCATTTGCTGATTTTTCCCCCAGTCAAGACAGATGTGATCTCATTGAAGTTATCAACCACAGATGATACTTCAACATTCTCAGTTGCACAAAACTCATTGATTTTGGAAGGAGTAAAATTGATAATTTTGTTTCTAACAAAAACCTGACCAAATCTGTCAGAACCTTCCATGCACATGGCTTTTTCAAGATTTGCATAAAACTCTATGACTAGAGTTTTGACATAGGGTGAGGAAGAAGTCACAGTATTTAAAAGTTTGCGATCAATTAAAAATTGAGACAAATTAAACCGATCAAGAACCTCTAACTGAACCTGCTTTTCCTCAAGCAAATTGCGAGTGATGAAGCGATCATACCTCAAGGATGCCTCACGGGTGTAGAAAAGAGGATTAAAAGCTGAATCAATATCCAGGGGAGGAGATGATGTGAGAGGAGATGCCACCACATCTTTGTCATCATCAGAATGAAGACCTTCATTAGACTCAGAAGAAGCTTGTCCAGATGGTTCCACAGAATCCCTATTAAGTGAATTTGTTCTTTCACTATCACTGGATGGGGAAGAAGGAGACTTAGGGCAAGAAGATTTCTTCCCTAATTTTAGCATGACTTCGCAAGGTGGAGTCATCGGGGACCTTCACCGTGAGTAGGAGAAGTCGCTTGAGCGAGAGGTGCCACAGGACTGTCCAGATCAGCATTGGGCTGAAAATTGTCAATCTCTTCAAAGAGATCATCAGACTCTTCTTGCACCACAGAAGCAGGAAGAGATGGCTCAGAAGCGGAGGGAGGAACAACAGAGCGAACCACACATACATGAGGAAAGTCCATATCCTCAGTTGATGAAGGCGGAACAAAATCAGCGTCAGTGGCGTCATCATCTTCAAGGTGAACCGCTGGAGATTCTTGTTGCAGCAAACGCCCCCTTTTTGCTTCAGAAACAGAGGTAGGAGACAGAGGCTCCAAATTTGGAGTAAGCCCCCTTTGCCGCTTTGAAAAGCGTACTGTAGGACGCCCAATAGGTCCAAGAGAGGCGCCTACTTGCTTCAAATCAGGGGGGTTTTCAACATCAATGACGTTGCCTGCCTCGCCTGGGAGAATGACATCAATAGGCACAGGAGCATCATCGAATGGAACAACTGTGAGAGGGGGTGTACTGTGAAGAGCGGATGTCTCCATATTTTGGGAGACATTAGCTGAAGGAGATGCTGGATTCTGAGATGGAGAAGGAGAACCCACAGCCTTGGATGCCATTGAAGAATCTGGAAGAATAGAGAGAGAAAGAGATTGCACTTGAAAGAATTTGTCAGAATATAAGAGAGAAGATGTAGTTAGGGCACAGTTAGGGCACGGTTTAATTTTTGGGAAAGAAGGAACTGATTTTGAAGGAGAACAACTGCTCCTTTCCAAAAAAAACTGCTACTTACCAAAAAAATATTTTTGGTAAAATAACTTCCTTTTTTTCAAATTCTCATCAAAAATAGGCATCTGAATATTACCCAAAATGTCCCTGTGATAAATCTTCTGCTAAGGAATCCTCAAATCATCTTAATGCTCAAAAATCAAGTACCATTCAAATTGTTTATAGACAAACACAATGAAGGATAAAGATTCACAGTCAATAGGCCACTTTGGAGAAAATAGATGATGAGAAACTTATAGCATGAGAGTATATTCACCAGACCAAATGCCCTATAGATATGCCTAACCATGAAGAATAAGACAATGCGCACACAAGTGAGGGACTTTGTTCAATGAATGTGAAGGAGAAAAATGTTGGCACACTGAGAGACACATTTTGCAATTTTTGAATTCAATGGATCAAGATCCTCTTCTCCCAGTCCCTTTATATGATGATTTTTGCCTTAAAGATGAAGGGATTTAACCAGTAGGTAGCTTTCACTCTTCCTCAAGGATAGCCCTTTCTCATATGATCACGCCAAAAATTCAAAGAACATATTGATCTAGATTATAAGATCACATATGAGTGGCTGCATACACATTGAGAAGGTAGCTTTTTCCCTCAAAGGCTTCCAATCACTGATTTGGCTCATTCACTGGGAGAACTTCTCTTTTTTATTTTTATTTTGAATAGAGATCCACATTCAAAAAAATAAATGTCTTTCAAATACCACATTTTTTAAAATCATTTGACAAAGTCGTGCCCAAGACAACATGCAAGATGATGATGATGATTTTTTTTTTTTTTACAACAAGCACATGTGGTCACACTTGAGACCACATGTTGTGAGACAATCAAATAGCACACGAGACTTAGAGATTTCCTAAGAGTAGAAAATCTCTCAAAATCAAGAGCCTTGGTGAACACATCAGCTAATTGATTCTCAGTTCCTATAAATTCCATGCGGATAATTTTCTGTTCAACCAAATCCCGAATAAAGTGATGTCGAATATCAATATGTTTGGTGCGGGAGTGTTGAACAGGATTTTTCGAGATATCTATAGCACTGGAATTATCACAATAAACAACAAGAGTATCACTCTCTAGCCCATAATCATTGATCATCTGATTCATCCAAAGAAGTTGAGAGCAACAACTACCAACCGCTACATATTCAGATTCAGCGGTTGACAGTGAAACGCAGTTTTGTTTTTGCTATACCATGAAACCAAATTGTTCCCCAAGTAAAAACAACCCCGGTGGTGCTTTTACGATCATCAATATTTCCTTAATCGAATCACTAAAACCAACAAGATTGGTATTAGTGTCTCTAGTGTACCACAGCCCAAGTTTGGTTGTCCCACTAACATATCGAATGATACGTTTTAAGGCCTTTAGATGGGAGACCTTGGGATTTGCTTGGTACCTTGCACAGACACAAACACTATACATAATGTCTGGTCTGCTGGCAGTTAGGTACAACAGACTTCCTATCATACTTCTAAACAAGGTGTGATCTACACCTTCACCTTCATCATCCCTACACAACTTTTGAGATGATCCCATGGGAGTTTTTAAATGGGATGCATTCTCAAGACCAAACTTTTAACCAAGTTTTGAGCATACTTGGTTTGAGACACAAAAATTCCTTCATTGCTTTGTTTTACTTGAAGACCAAGAAAATAGTTTAACTCACCAACCATGCTCATCTCAAATGTGGATGTCATGTTGTTGACAAAATGTCCTAACATCTTTTCGATGTAGATCCAAACACAATATCATCCACATATATCGAGCAATGAGAATATCACTTTTTCTTTTTGAATGAACAGAGTTTTATCAACCTCACCTCTTTTGAAACCAATTTCAAGAAGGTATTCGATAAGTCTTCCATACCAAGCTCTAGGAGCTTGTTTAAGACCATACAAAGCCTTCTTCAATTTAAAAACATGGTTTGGTTTGTGAGGATCTTCAAATCCTTTTGGTTGTTCCACAAAAACTTCTTCATTCAAAATGCCATTTAAAAAAGCACTTTTCACATCCATCTGATGGAGTGTGATTCCAAGATGACAAGCAATGGCAAGCATTAATCGAATAGACTCAATGCGGGCTACAGGAGCAAAGGTTTCATCAAAGTCCACCCCTTCTACTGTGTATACCCCCGAGCTACCAATCGTGCTTTATTTCTAACTATTTTCCCGCACTCATCGTTTTATTTTTGAAAATCCACTTAGTTCCTATTACATTACCTTGACTAGGTCTAGGAACTAAGTACCAAACATCATTTTTGGAAAACTGATTTAATTCTTCCAACATTGCAGTTATCCAAAAATCATCCCCAAGAGCTTCTTTCACATTTTTAGGTTCAAGATTTGATATGAAGCAACAAGTTCTAGCATTTAAACAATCTGATGACAAATAGGCCAAGCTTACCATTTTTTTGTAATCCACTTTACCTTTTGTCTTGTCTTCATTCCATCAAACACATTACCAATCACTTGAGTTGTAGGGTGATTTTTCGAATTCGCTTGACACATCACGCCTTTGATCGGTTTCGGCCTCATCAACATTCAACGGTTCGGTTTCGATTCTGTTTCAACGATCTGAGTCGTTGGTAGGTGTGTTCGAGGATGTCCCCACATTTTCGGACACATTTCCTTGAATCATTCGATCTGGATTTAGTGAATCAAGTAACAATTTTTTCGGCACACTGTTCGCCTGCATCATCCAAGAACCTGTAATATCATCTTCGCAGTTTTCGTCCAAGGTTTGCAAAATCATCAAAAGTAATATTTATGGATTCCATTATAGTCTTAGTCCGAAGATTAAAGACTCGAAATGCTCTACTATTTGATGAATACCCCACAAAAATGCATTTGTCACTCTTAGAATCAAATTTTGAAAGATGATCTCGGTCATTTAAGAGATAACATATACACCCAAAACGTGAAAATATTTGAGATTCGGTTTTTTCCCAAAAGGATTTCATATGGAGTCATGGTGCAACCGGGTCTCAAATATACACGATTTCCAATGTGACAAGCGGTGTTTAAGGCTTCACCAAAACGTTTTGAAAGATTTTGAGAACTAAGCATGACACGTGCCATTTCTTGAAGTGTGCGATTTTTCCTTTCCGCTACTCCATTTTGTTGTGGAGTTTTGGGGGCTGAATACTCATGAGTAATCCCTTTGAATCGCAATATTTGGAAAAAGAAGAATTTTCATACTCGGTACCATGATCCGAACGAATCTTAATAACTTTTAAGTCATATAGATTCGGACCTTTTGTACCAAGTTTTAAAAGCTTCAAAAGTTTCAGATTTTTCTCTCAAGAAAATAATCCAAGTAAACCGAGAAAAATCATCAACACACACAAAGGAATATTTCTTTCTCCCTAGACTCTCCACTTCAATTGGACCCATAAGATCCGTATGAATGAACTCAAGACAACGTTTTGAGGAACGTTGTTGAAATTTTGGGTGGGACACTCTAGTTTGTTTCCCTTTTGGCATGGACCACACACACCCACATTCTTTGTGTTAATCTTTGGTAATCCTCTAACGGCATCATGTTTGATTATATCATGAATTTTATGAAAACTAGCATGTCCTAGTTTTTGATGCCAAAGAGAACTATCATTAACACTTGAGGTATGGCATGAAACAACTTCACCATACATGTAACAATTATCCGAGGATCTAGTACTGCAAGAATACATTTGTTAGTACCATCAAATACTTCACATGAGTTTTTGTCAAATTTAACATGCAAATCATCATCACATAATTGACTTATACCGATGAGATTTGCTTTAAGACCTTCCACATGAAGAACATTTTTAAGCCTTGGCAATCCCTCAACATCAAGATTGCCTCTACCAACAATTCTTCCTTTTGCACCACCCCATAGGTCACACTTCCACCATTGAAGCTAGAATAATCGGACAAGTATTCATCTCCCTGTCATATGACGGGAACATCCACTATCAAAAACCATGAGCCAGAACATTGGTTTTAAAGGAAGTGTATGTAACATTGCACGTTACATCGGCTTTCTTGACCCATATTTTTCCGAATTTCGGGAATGTCCGATTCAAATGTGGAGACATTTTCCACGACATTCGTCCGGGCGATTTCGGTGAGAATTTTTGCCAAATCTGCCTTCATTTTGTAACAATAAGGTCTAATATGACTGAAACATTACGATAATGGCAAATATATTGACGTTTCCGTGTCTAGACCTTTTGTTAGCCATTTGGTTTTGATTAACATGTTCACCATTCATTCTTTCCTTGACAAAAGCAACTGGTTTGAATCCCATCAGCAGTGTCTTCTTGACCATAAGTCGAAGTTCATCAAGTTTAACCTTGCCTTTGTTCAGCTTGGACATGGTTTCATTTGCTTTTTCAAGATTAATTTTGGCTTTTTCAAAATCCACATCTTTCTTAGTGAGCATGACTTCCGGCCTAGCAATGGAAGCTTTCGAACTTCATTCTCTTTTGAGAGCAACTCATTTGAAGTTTTCGAACTTCAAGTTCTTTTGAAAGATATTCATTTTCCTCGGTGAAGATTTAACTTTTCTTCCTTCTTTACCCAATCTTCATAAAGTGCCTTATAATCCTCTAATAAATCCAGATTTTCGAAATCGAATCGGACTCATTTTGGACATGATTGTCATCAACTATGGAAGAGTTGAGACAATTCAGTTCGGAATGAATCTTTTAACGAGATGTGATCACGGTTGGAGCCACATTTAAGGCAACACCTTTAGATACACCATGAGGATTTATTTGTAACACTTTTTGGGTTTCAAAAAAGCTTTAGTGCGGTTTCCTCTTCGGATTGATCATCATCGTCACTTAGGGTAGCTGCCAAACTTTTTCCCTTTTTCTTTGTAGTATTAATACATTCGGCAGCATAGTGACCATAACCAAAACATTCTCTGCATTGAACAGTTTCTTCCCTTTTTGATTTGTATTTTGAAGGAAGTTTAGGAGTAAACTTGTCTTTGGAATTATCAGAATTATCGAATGTTTTCAAGAAAATTTTCTTGGAGCAAATTTTGGAGCGACATTTGTTTTTTGATACTTTTGATAGTTTTGTCCTTTGGTCAAAATGTTGTTAAACTTTTTGACCAACATAGCACGAGATTCTTCTCCAAAATCTGCCTTTCCAAGATCATTTGTAAATTCAAGTAATTCCTCCGACAAGTCAGATTGATTTTGTGCAACAGGCAAAGCAATACTTTTAGCATTTTTATTTTGCTTTTTGTTCTGCAAAGAAAGATTTAACTCAAAGGTTTGAAGAATACCAGAAAGTTTATCTAAACTCATTCTTCCAGTGTCATGAGCTTCTTCTATAGCAGAGATTTTTATATTGAAACGTTCTGGAAGAGATCTCATCATTTTGCTAACAAGTCTTGCATTGGAAATAGGTTCTCCCAAGGCTAGAGACTCATTAGACAAATCTACCAACTTGTCATAGTAGGATGAAATGTCATCATCTTCTTCCATTTTTAAATATTCAAAACGAGTAGTAAGTAAACGTAGCTTGGTTAAACGAACGCTATCGGGTCCCTCACAATGAGCTTGAAGGGCTTCCCATACTTCTTTGGCTGATTCAAAATGAACAATTATTTTGAAAATATTTGGTTCCACACAGCCGTAGATAGCATTAATAGCTTTTGAATTAAAATTTGCTACGCTTCTTTCTTCAGTCGTCCAACTAGCTTCTGAGGTAATTTTATAGTCTCCATCGATGTCAATTACTCTAGGTGGAGTCCACCCTGTAACCACAGAGAGCCATGTTCTTTCATCAAGAGACTTGAGGTACATGCGCATCTTGGGTTTCCAAGTAGAGTAATTAGATCCATCGAGGACAGGAGGACGTTGAGTACCATACGAGTATCCGACATAGCTACAACCAGGAACCTCACTTAGTTATGTCAAGTGTAGTCTCGATACCAAATGAAAGTTTTATAGCTATGTAACTCGAAAAACAATCTTTGAATATAGTAAATGTTATCAAAGATGTGATAACATCTACCGTAACATCCAAGAAATATCGCAATGAATTAAAAACAAGAAATAACAAATTGTTGTATCCTTTGTCTACAAGTATAAATACTTGTAGACGTGCCAATATGGCAAAATCCTTTCACTAGAAAATATAGAACCGATTACAAAGAAAACAACTAGCGAAACTTTAACAAAACTCCCAACAAAGAAAGTAGGCAAAAGAGACTACAAACTTATGCTTTGGTAATACAATCTTGTCTAATAAACACCGACTTCCATCGAGGACGAAACTTCAACACGCTTTAGTAATTTCGAATAAGATGTGTTGAAAGATGTGTCGTATTTCGCTCACATTCATCACACGACACGAGTGTATTAGACCTTGTCTCTCTCGATCTCTCTCCAAAGCGTACGAATGAAGAAGACACCATCTTCTTAAATAGGCTCCAGGGCTACACGAAAACACTTAGAAGGCAATGTTAATGTTAGAAAGACAATTTACTATATTTACATCAATCAAAACTTTGATTGAATCAATCAAACAAGTCAAAGCTAATTTACCAAAAATACATCAATCATCCATGTATAGACAGAATTTAAGAAAGGCAAAAACAATCTCAAATCTAACTAATTTAGAGAATCTCAAAAACTATTCTTGGAAAGCATATTCCAACACAAAATTTACGTGGTTGCTACATTAATTTTTTAGTTGGTAATGATCTAATTCAACTCCTAAAATAGATAAACTCAACTTAAACGAGTAGGACATATTCACTTTAAGTTTAAGCTCATCTAAATTTCAACAAGTTAAATTTTAGTTTTTTAACTGTAATGAGCTTGTTCAGTGCAATTTTTTTCTTACAAACGCATTTGGGATACCACTTTAATACGCTGTTTTTTTTTTCTTTTTCACAATATCATTTTAAAACCTGCGTTTCAAATAAAAAACAATTGAGAATTTTAGTATTTTAAAACGCAGTTTTTTCTGTCACAACATTGAAACACAATTTTTGCAAATAAGCTCCGTTTTATCCCTACATTTTGGCCAAAATGCACGACCAACTAGTTTATACTATCTCCATTTTATACAAAGAGCCCACTTTTCTATTTTGAGACATTTCACTTAAAGAGTTTGTTTTTAAAAATTATCCCTTATATCTTCATAATTTTTCATCTTTAATTACCCTCAACATAGGCTATAAATATCGTAATTATGCTCAAATATTTCCTTAATCATGATTATCAATTACTCCATCCGTTCCAAACAAAGAATCTACTATACTATTTTGGGGTGTTCCACCCAAAGAGTCAATTTTAACAAATTATGCCTACAATCTTCATAAAAATTTTAACTTTACCCTCTACATGCATGTGGTACAAACATATTAACTATGCTAAAATATTTTTGTAATTATTACCAACTTCAAGACTATTTATATATCTCTATTAGACTTTTCAAACGTAAACTGTTTGAATGAAATGAAGGAAGTACTATTACACTTTTTCGATATAAACTCTTTACGTGGAATGGAATGAGTAATTCATTATGATCTATGTGTTTTTCTTTTATCATCAAATTTATAGGGATTAGATTAGTAGAGATTTAAAAAAAAAAGTTGGAGGACAGCTTTGCCATTTTAAACAAGGAGTCCATGGCCCCCTGAAGCATCAATACTTTATACTACTTTAGCATTGTAGCTAGCGTGATACTATTGACCATGATACAAAACATAAACAAACATGTAACATAATACTCCAATATCATTGAATATTTTCTTGCTTGACCTCAAATATGTTGTACTGACAACCCAATGATAATTATCAAATCTGTGCATAAGTTGGAGTTAGTTAATAAGAGATATTACTCCTAACTATGGCTTTTTAACAGTTTTAATAATAATTGTTTTATAGGGATTTAAATTAAGGGAGATTTTTCAAATATATATATATATATATATATATATATTAGGGGGATAACTTTGTCATTTCAAACAAGGAGTCCATGCCCCACTGAGTCCCCTCGAAGCATTAATGTTTCTTAGGTATTTCCGAAAAGATAAGCCAACTTTGTTGAAAAATATTTTATGCTTCTAAAACATTACGTGACATGTCTACATGGTATATTATGATTAATAGTAATACATTATAGCGTTAAAGTGCCTTAAAAAGTAAAGTTCATGTTGGATCCATTTCATTCAACTTTGACATTATAATGTGACTTTATTCATGACCATTAAATATTTTCTTGCTTGACCTTGTATACCCTCTATTGACAACCCAACAATGATTATTAAAGTTGTGCATAAGTTGGAGTTAGTTAATAAGAGATATTACTTCTAACTCTGGTTTTTTGGACACTTTTAACAATAATTGTTTTATTGAGAAAAATAAAGAAGAGTAAGAGAGATAAGATTTGGAGTATCAAGTTTTTTTTTAGACCATCACATCAACAGCTTATATAATACTAGCAAAGTACTAATTAAAAGTCATCATTTAAATAAAATAGACAATTTTTGCTCATCATAATGTTACTCATGTTTAAAGAGTTATTCATTTTAATAAATAGCGGCTTTCTATTAATGCTTGACTACTGGATTTTTTTCAAAAATTAATGATAAAAGTTGTCAATTGTTGATAGGTTGTACAGTTTTTAATGGTAGGTTTAATCAATCAATAATTGTTTTTTGCATCCAAAGTCTTGAGAGAATTGCAAAAATAAATAAATATAAAATCTTAATGTATTTTCTCATGTTCAAATTAAACTTTGTTTTCTAATTTTTTTTTTACTTCTTTATAGTTTGAATATACCATTCATCAACCGTTAAAATATCAAACAAAATGCTGAGTTGGCAGCTGTATTGCTGCTAAACCAGCAATTTCTCTCACCTTGACCAAGTTGATTATCAAAAGTCAGTTTTGCCCTAATATAAATTAAAATACTCCAGTTTACTATTATCAATTCATAAAGAAATTACTCCGTAATTTATTTGCGCCAAACAGCTATAATTACTGCACTTATCCTTCTCTCAATCTCATGACGTGGCAGACCGCGTCGGCACTGATGGGCCCATTTGCGTATGCGATATTGACTGCTCTACCTTTTTCCCGGAACTCTTTTTTTTGCATTTGGCCCCTCGTGTTTTCTTCGATTTCTGAATACGCATTTTGAGTTTTTATAATCCCTTTTTTAACCACAAATAAAGGAAGTATTGCAAAGGTATCTAACATATATCTCTACTATACTTGTTAAGATTTTTTAATTCAAGATTTTACTACCTTTATTTTAAAATGCGTGTTTAATGACCATGAATTTTAAAAAGAATGTGTTCTTTCATTTTTTAAATTTCAACCATGTTGCTGATAAATATATTTCGTTGTATATATGAAAATGATTTTTGCAAATAGCTATTTAGGATGAAGATAGGGTTTATCTAACCAACTGTCTTGTATTCTTAAATCAACCGTACGTAAAACTAGTCTAACAATTTTTCGAAAGTACATATTGTCTAGCTTTGTAGATCATGAGCAATCAAACATGCTTCACACATCCTAGAAGGTGAAAGACCTCTTTTGTGTTTTATTAAAGATATTGTAATGATCTATTGGTCTATCCTACTGAACAATGAAGTAAACGATATATGCATCTAGTGCTGGGAATAAAGCTCATCGAGGTTAACTTGGACTAAGTTTGAGCATGACTTTTGTTGTGATGAAAATACATGAGCTAGTTAGTGAAGCTTTGTTTGGTGAAATTTTACACAAATTACACGTATTTCATGTTTTCAAATACAATTTGCCACATGATTCACTAACAAATTTGAGTTTAAATGTACTCATGATATAATATCTCAAGTTCGAGTATAAGTTGCTAAGTTCAAATCAAGGCTAAGTTCTCTTGAGCTCATTTGAAGTTTTGAGTAAATCAAACTTCAAATTTCAAAGCTCAACTAGTCAACTATCTCAGCTTGTTTATAATCTGTCTCGTAAAAATTCTTCTGACAATTTTCAATGTGATGTTCTAAATTTTGTAATATCATAATATATAGAGGATGTGGTAATACAAATTGTGCAACCAGGAGGGCATAAACTTCAAAAGTTAATTCTATTGCAAACAGCTATTTTAAATTATGTCTCGTAGGCTTGTGGTAATAATAAATTAATAATTGCTTTCGTAATTTTGGATGCATTATAAATAAATATTTATTGAGTTTGGATTTTTTATTTTGATCTATGTCACACTCTCTATTTCAATGAATCCTAGCCTTATATATGTTTTTGTTATTTTAATTGGGTTTTTTTTAATATTCTAAATTTACTTTAAATCTTCAAAGACCTCCAACAAGAGAATTAACAGAGCGAGACTCTAACCAATAAAACAATTACTGAATTTCATCGACCTTCTATTTATAATTTATATAATGACATGTGTATGATTAAAATTTAAGAAGACACATGGTATGGTATGACTAGAAAATTTAAAACCATATTTCCACGGGAACTAACCAAAAAGAAAAGAACATTTTTTTTAACGTATGCCTTCCTTGTTTTTTTACGGATTTTGGTAATTGTGGGTCCTACTGGCCTGGATTCCTGGATTGGTGCCAAGTGGGGCCCGCTCACTTTGACCAAAAATACGTAGCCATTACGGTGCTTTTTGTTTGGAATGTACACCGACGTGGATTTCACCTACGGTTCTGCACAAAACCCGCAATCCACTAACTGGTCGGCGGTACAGTGTTTTTGCCTCAGCCCTAATCACCGTCCACTACTCATCTTCCTATTGCCGCTACCCCCGCCGGCATATAAAAAGTTAACCAAAGCATTGTGTTGATATTATAAAAAAAAGTACTTATTACTTCCTTTGTCCCTAAATTATTATTTTATTTAATTTAATATAAAATTTTAAAAAAATAATTAACTTGATTATTAATATTAGTATAGTGTGTAGTTTTCTTTAATGTTTATGTGCATGTGATTCATAATTAAAGTAAAAAAAAAAAATAAGGGTAAAATTATTGTTCATGTTCATGTAATTCATAATTAGAACAATAATTTTATCATTTTACCCTTGAAGTAATTTTAAATATTGCACACTTGTGAATAATTCAACAATAGAAATACTTGACGAAAAATTATCACCAAGGTATCGCCTGCTAGATTATATTGGGTTATCTCAAATCAATTGTTGAAGGGGCAAGTAGGTGTTAACCAGTGTTCTGGGAGATATATATGGGATAGGGGTGGAGATTGTATGATTATTTCACATCGGTTGTGGAAGGGGCAAAAGATGTGAGAGGAAGATTGTTGGATTATCCCGCATTGGTTTTAGAAGAAATGAAGGAAAGTTTCACACTTTAAGCTAGTTTCTTGGGTTGAGAAGGCCCAATAGCATTCAACATATTATTGCTTAAGTTAATATTATTGAAAATTCAATAAAAATATGCAAATTAATTAAAAAGATTCATAGTAATATTGTGATATATATATATATATATATATATATTTATAATAAATTTAATTGAGATAAAGAAAATTAAGGGTTAAGTTGATACATATATTTTCTTTTGAGGGGCCCAAACAACTACAGTAATATAATCTAGTATTTACTAACAAATATTAAGGATGAAATTATAGATTTTAAAAAAGACTATATATATCTAGCTTGGTTCATTTGTTGAGTGATACCCATTTTTTGTTTCTGTCTTTATTGGCATTTCTGTGTATAACGTATGGTATAATTCAACTACGACCCTTAAAGTATATGTTAAATTTATCTATATTTTGAGATGAAAATAAATAAATAAATTTGAGATTATTTGAAAGTATAAGCTACACCTTATATGGTTTAAAAAATGTTTCCATTAATAACAAGGTCAAATCTCGTTAAATAAAAGTTATCGATCTCATTTTACCAAAAAGAAGAAAGAAAGAAGACATTTAAGCAATACAGCAAATCATGCAATGGTCACACCCGCACATGCAAACGTTGAACCTCTATGCTATGTATATATATATATATATATATATATATATATATATATATGTGTGTGTGTGTGTGTGTGAATTATTAAATTTGGGCAATCAAATGAATTTTAAAAAAGTGAAAAAAGAAAGAACTCCGAAATCAATTAGAATAATGTGGGGGGGGGGGTAATGTTCTGGCAAAGAACATGGATTTTAGGTATGGAAATATTTGTAAAAAGCATGTCCCTACAAATAAGTTAAACTATATTCATCTTTTTTTTTATAAACTATATTTTCTTTATTTATTTCTTCCATGTGCCTCTCTGTTGCCAAAATTATTTTATTAGTATTTTCATCACCAGTTTTATATCAATATCCATATAGTATGTATAGTCTCTCTCTCACCTGCACACATTATCATGGCCACATGCAAACCCTCTTTGTAAACACTTGCTCATCTTTGAAAAATAAAGATAGATAGATAGTCATGAGTCCCTTCTGCATGTGATTTAGTAGATATGGTTCATTTGTGATTTTTAATTTTTTTTCCTAACTTTTAATTATATAATTCTAAAAGATATTGAGAAAAATCACCCGATCGAAAGACAATGAAAGTGAAAACTATAAAATAACAACAGGAATCAGAAATCCATGTTTGGGGACACTTGCATTTTTCTAAAATTCGATAATTTAACCCTATCAATTCACCTTTATATTTTTCGACAGGAGCATTCTACAGTTAATATATATATGTATATATAATATGAGGCATAAAACGTTAACCAACTGTAGTATTCTACAGAAAAATACTCCCTATGTTCCTAAATAATTGTCTTACTTTTATTTTTTTATCCGTTTTAAGTTTCTATACATTCCTTTTAAAGAAAATACTGTTATTAATTTATCCTTACTTTTTCTTACTACTTTAATATGACCACATGTGCAAGGGCTTTAAAGTAAACTATAAAAAAAAAAATTAATCCATGTGTCCAGTTAAACAAAATAATTATTTATGAACAAAGGGAGTATATAAAACATTTGGTATAAAAATAAAATAAAGAATTAGTGGAGTTTCGTGATTAAATTTTGGAGAGAGTTAATAGCGATTGCTTGTATTCAACATAGTTAAATTAATTGCTAGATTAGATTGTAATGAAGGTTGTACGGTTGTACCATAATGTAAATCAGTCAGCTGAAAAAAACGTAAAATTAAATTGGGATTGCTAATGATACCAAAGGATAATTTAAGTAGTTCGCTTGTCGTTGTGTTGCCCTACGTACTACACGTAACATTTGGTTTAACGTTTGGACAGACTCTTAATGATCTCGATCACATTAATTAATCCAAACCATATATTAGCCAAATTTCTACCGGCTTGATTTTAGAAATTAAAATTGTCCCTCTAAATCGAATTACTGTAATGTTTAAGAAAAGCAACTTGTCCAAGTTTTACTCTCATACCATGCTCAGCTCCTTTATTAGAGTTTGGGATCAATTGTGTAAAGGTATAATTTAATTAATGTACGATGATGTGGACAAAGTTGGATACTAACGTAGACCACAAAAACCACCCCCTCGAAAGTCGAACCTATTTTTCAATATCAACAATTACTAAGAAGGGTCGTGCGTTTGTGTAATAATTTTGCATTAGACCAATCAGAATAATATATTTTTTTTGAATTAAATAGTCAATTTAACTTAATTTACACAAATATTGAGCTGAGTTCAGTCTCTTTAGACAAGATACGTGACTACAAATTAATTAATTAATTAGTGGTTCTTCAGGACTATGAAATAAGTACTCAATAATGTTGATGTTTCAATATATCAATTAAGTTGATTTCAGTCAAATCAAGAAAGTTCATTTGCTCCGATCCGTGGAGGGCCGGAGTCGAGAATATTACAAGGACTAATTAAATCACGCATTTTCAACAAATTAGAGTCGAGTTATAAACAAAGCTTCATTCGATCCATCAGTTTGTAATTAACGTTCATTCTCTCACTTTCTGTCACTCTCCCTTTCAAATTTGAAGGAAATTTGCATGCAAGAGACAAAAGAGTAGCAAGGACATGTGCAGAGGCCCCCAAGCAATTACAGTATTAGTTAGCTTAATTGTTTTTCTTGTCCATTTTGAAAAAAAAATACTATCAACACTCCACTATTTAATAAATACACTCCATATATATTTATTTATTTTTTTACTTCCACTTATTCATTTTTTTTTTACACTGAGATAAAGCATTTTAATTAAAAAATAAATTGTTAATAACAGTTTTCAATGGACTTTTTTGGCTTTGCTCCTTGGAACTAAAGTAGCATAGAGGGCGCACAAAGGTTATTACGGTGATACCACGTCACGCTAAGCAATCAAATAATTAATGTCAAGTGATGTTTTCTTATAATTTAATTACTTAAACTTTTGAACATTTTAACATACTCTCGCTCTTTCTAAATTATTATCTAGTTTGACTTTTTTTTTAGTCAAATTGATTATTTTTTGAATACAAATTTGACGTATATTTTTTAAATTATAAAATACGCAATTCGTAGCTCTAAAAAATATTACGAATTACATGTTTTAAGATTTTAAAAAAAAATATATATATATATATATACATATCAAAATTTTATTTAAAAAACAGTCAATTAAACTAAAAAGATCAAACATGATAATAATTAAAAAACAAATAGAGAATTAAACATTACTGTATCATTAAACGCAGCCCCCGCAAAATTACTAACTTGCCCTCGTCTTCTAATGTGTATGTTTTTGACATATTTTGTGTTATATATATATATATATATATTATATTACTTTATTATTGTGTTCTAATGTACATTTTTACAAAAAAATAAAAATAAAAATGTGGACATGCCTCTGGACAGGTGCATGTCCAACAATTTTTTTTTAAAATTTGCATCTTACCCCCTGAAGTTATTAATTTCGTTAAATTTTTTATTTTAATATAGTGCAAATTTCTACAAAATTAACAAATTTAAAGAGATATAGTGCAATTTTTATAAGTTAAGGATGTAAAAGTATAATAATTAAAAATACAAATAAAAAAAATTTGACATGCACCTAAGCAGACGTATGTCTTTTTGAATATGACCCTGATCCAGAACAAATTTAATTCTTTTTAAATATATATTATAAAAGACAAAAACAAATTAATAATTTTGTCGGGCTGCATATAGCGCGAAGGGCTGCGTTTAGCGCGCCTCTCATGTCATCACCATGACACCAAATATTTTTTTCATACAAAGAGACCTAGGCATTGAAAATAAGAATTTTGTCCTTCCTAGCTAGACCATCAAATCAGATTGGAACATAGTATCATATGAGGCAGGCTAGCTATTCCATGAACAATTGGCCTCAAATCTGTAGATAGATACCTTTATAGGAGTATCACCTTCTTTTTATGTCCAAGGTTTCTAGGAATTGGGGCCTATCCCATCCCATCCCATCACCAATTGTGAGGTGCCACTGCCACTGCCCTAAACATCCATATAATCTAGTTGTAATTAGTTCACATATTGAATGGAGTTTTAACAAACCATTTAGGGTTTGTAAACTTTGTTAGGTATTTAATTCGATTTTGATCCTAACCATTTTATAGATAAGTTGATTCATCAGAGCACCAAGTTCAATATATTTGAAAACCTAACACGTACGAGACGATCAATGTCTAATTTTTGAATCAATTTGTATTTTTAATAACTTAGTGCCAAATCCGTATTCCCTCTACCTCCTTATCAATTCCTCCATTCAATTGCTACCTATCTTAGCCGGTAGAATGATTTGAAGTCCAAGCTATGCTAAATTTTGCTCTAAGTTGTATTTAATTCTAATTTTTTTTTGTCCCAAGGGGACACGCGTGTGAAGATATTAAACCAATACTCATGAAACCACATGTCTATTACCCATTATGGTTTAATTTATAGTTAATGTCTCGTTATTATAGCAAAAAGTATATCTCAATCAAGAAAGGATAAAAGAAACTGTGTCAACACCTTCTTAACTGATTTTTTGAGTGAAATTTTGGCAATCGCTTACTCGAACTTGTCCAAGTGATCATATCTCAACATCATTCGGTATATTGATAGGAAGGAATTGAATTCAAGTCTTACTATTCTTGAGTTATTGTTTACTCTATTACATACGTCTTTAATTAGCCTAGTAAAACTCTACAATCAAGCTTAGGTGGTAAGACGCTTCACCTACAACCAATAGGTCGTGGGTTCGAGTCACCAAAGGATAAGTGGGGAACCACTATTGATCTTAACTATAAAAAAAAAAAAACTTGAGTAGTATAACCTAGTGGTAAGCAACATAATCATCATTAAACACAAACTAATAGTTTAAGAATTCAAAGTAAATGTTATTCCATTGTTTGATGAGAGACAACTCTTTAATTGTTTTTGAGTGTCCTAGAAGGGAACATATATAATGTGCTTATAAATGTTATGCTGCCATACTTGCTTGAAGCTTGTGTTAGTCAGCCCTAGAGAATTTTGAGAAGAATTATATATATATATATATATATATATATATTTTATTTTATTTTTTGCTAAGGGGAGAATCTGAAGTTAACACTACAAAGGGTTCATGTGTGATGTAGGTAAACAAGGGAAAAATCTGTTCTAATTAATTTCTATCAAGGTCAAGGGTAGAGAAATTATTGTAGGACCCATTTTTAATGACATGTCTTCACCACATGGGTCATTGTGTTCCCCAGAAGACGGGCTAAAATATTTTTCTGGGGCCACACAACCAATACGTATTGAACACGTCGGATCAATGTTCTAAAGTTAACAAAGTGTTATGCTGTCTTTGGGTCTTAGGCTATGCGGCTTTCTTTTTCTTGTTTTTCTGTTTTTGTATTTTTAAAAATGACTTATTATTAATGCAATGATGATTAGAGGAGGTGTTGGTGATTTGGGGGTCCAATTTTTTTGTAACAAGGACGAGGACTAAAATCTCGGTAGGGAAAAATTTAGGATCAAGATCAAACAAATTTGGTAATAATCGAAATTCTGGTCTCGATCGGTTTTGATTTTGTTCTTTTCATTGTCCCCGAGCGAGCGAGAGCCTCGTTCATTTTTTGAGTCATGTAACTTGAGTCTGTTTTAATTTTTTACTGTAGAATTTTTAAAAAAATGATTAAGATACAAGTTCAGTTATTATAAAAATTACCAACAAAACAATGAGATGTAATACATAAAAAGTAGAATAAAAAATATTCAACAATAAATAAGAGGTTAAAGATGGACTTAAAAGTACAAAGCTGGTTCGCAAAAGCAAAAAAGGGGGAAAAAAGAAGAACAAGATGAAATGGGACATTAATTCAATATATGCATTTTTTTCTATTTACAGTAGTATTTATTTGGAAAAAATATATATATATTATGTAATATGCAATTTATATGTATATACTTTTGTACGATCCAATTCCACTCAGTAAGTTCCCACTTTTCAAAAGCAGGATTGGACCAATTTTTTTGTTCTTCTACAGTTTTGGACCATGACTAAATCTTTAAGTTGTATTGGTACTTTTCAAAAGCAGGATTAGACTAATTTTTTTATTCTTCAACAGTTTTGGACCAGGATTAAACCCTAAATATTGGTTCCACCTAATTCCTAATCTATATGAAATTAATTATGAATTCACCTTCTTAATTTCACCTATTATAACTTCTAAAGTCCTAACTCTATTTTCTTATAGTTTTAATTTTGAAATTTTATATATATATATATATAGCCCACCAGTGACCAATATAATTAACCGAATATATATACTACCTCCGTCGCAAAATAATTATCGTTTTAGCAATATTTTCTTGTCACAAAATAAGTGTCGTTATATGATTTCAAGAAACATTTGTCCATATTTTACCGAAATTGTCCTTATTTACTAATTTCATTAAAAAGGGTTGATGAGAAGAAAGAAATTAAAAAAAAATACTCCTGCAACTTATTTACAATAATTAAACTTATATAAGGGTACGTATATCAATCTTTTTAAAAGCTTCCTTAATCTGTGTGCATATTATTAAAACGATAATTATTTTAGAACGAATGTAGTATATATTACACACTTATTTAAAAAAAAAATTGAACCTACTGAATTTCGACTACGTTAATGATATCAATTTTCACGGTTACTCTATCCACTGCACTCTTTAAAATGTTGTAAACATTAGTAGTTATAAGGAGTTCGAATCATTATGAGAACGTAACAAGTGTGAGTATAATCATTGCATTGATGTCATAATAGTATGTGAGTTCAATCATTATCAAGCGATTTCGATAACAAAAATATTACTCCTAGCTCCTTCATCAATCACCTTTTCCGACTTTTCTTTGGATCAAACTAAGTGCAATTTTAGACTTTGTTAAAAATTTGAAATCCCTTTGAGACAAATAGCTAGCTAGCAGTAACGTGGTAGTCTGGGTTAGCTTGCGTGCATCTCCACTTATTTTCTTTATGAACCGATTAAATACAATCAATCCGTACCAAACCTAAAAAGTTCTGTAGATAGAGTTATTCCTCTCACGAGAACTCAAACTAGAAGTATTCTTTATATCTTCTTCGTCTTTGTACCAAGAAAAAAAAAAAAAAGAGACGAAATAATATTCCTTGTAACACCTTAGCCATTTAGCAAGCCGTAGGCCTGAGGTATTACGAGCTAGTTCTTCCGAGAGGAATATGACATTTAAGATTTTTCATTATTGTGTATACATGACATGCATGCCCATTTATTTAGGGAGAATAAAAAGAATGAAAAAATTAGGCAGATAATTTCGGATCTAAGTAGCGTATGATGAATGATGAATATTCCACTTATAAATAATAATTCTATTGGACAAAATAAAAAAAATTCTAAAGAACTTTGACATTAAGCCATATTAATCAAGTCATGAGTTGTATGGCCGACATTACAATATTTATAGGCCCCATATAGAATCGATACTTTAATTTTTCTTTCTTTTTTTGATTCATTAGATTAATCAATTAATCAAATACAAAATTAAAAAAAGTCGACTAACTTTATAAAAATCATATTCCGCTTACTTGTGGTTTAAGCCGTAGCTAGTTTCAAACAAGAAAGAAGATATTACCTACGTTCTGGATAAATGTTTCTAGTAGACAAAACATAAGAATTAAGATACATAATTAAATGATGTGCTGTAAAATGTATTCTGACGATAATACCCATAACATTAATTGAGTTTCACTATTCTAGACAAGTGGGTTTCTCATTCTCTAGGATGTACTATATTTTATGAAGATTTAAGGGTATATTGGGAATAATGATAGAAAATTAGTACATCAAAAATCTTTAAAAACATTAGTTGAGACATCCCAAAATAGAAACTAGTAACATCTTTCTTTTTCCGCGCTTAATATGATACACAAACTATGTGAAGCTCCATGTGTATTTTCTTTTTCATTTTTTTTTCTTTTCTTTTCTTAGAAACCCAAGATCAGTGATAATTCTCTCAAGATTATCATCCCCCTCTCAAGTTGAATCTTTGTGTAGAATAAATAGAGAGTGATCACTATGAGATTGAATAAGACCATATTCAAGAAGTGCTTCTGAGAATTTGTGAAACCATTGCTCGGAACTTGTTTCGGTCCATACAAAGAATTAATGAGCCTACATACTATGGAATTTGTAAATGACTTTCCAACATTGGTAGGAAGAACGTAGCCAGGAGCAGGTCCATGTAGACTTCTTCATTTAGGTCACCATGCAAAAAGGCATTGGTGACATCCATCTGATTTAGTGTCCAGTGCTTGTAAGAAGCCAAGGCAAGAAGAGTTCTTACTGTAGTCATTTTAGCCATGGAGCAAAAGTATCAAATTAGTAGTCTAGGCCTTCTGTTCGAGTGAAGCCCTTAGCGACAAGCTTGGTTTTATATCTTTCAATTGTGTCATTTGAGTTATACTTGATAGTATATAGACCTATTTCTATCCAACAAAATGTTTGTTGTCAGGTACAAATTGTAATTCCCAAGTATTGTTTACCTCTAATGCATTAATCTCAGCTTCCATAGCATCTTTCCACTTAGGATCTTTGATAACTTGAGCATATGATGTTGGCTTATAATTTTTGTAAGAATTAACCAGAAATGAATGATATGAAGGAGAAATTTGAGCATAAGAAAGGTAATTGGAGAGAAGATATGGAGAAGTAACTTTATTGGCGCAATGTCATAGGTCTACAAGGAACATCATACAAAGAAAAAAAAATAATTAATCGACTTTAGACAAATACTTCATAATCAAATAATTAAGGAAATATTTTAAAGGACAAATGTGTTATGACGATAACTAATTTAATTAATTATAAATAATTGTAATAGATAAGTAGAATTAATAGTGTATATATAGATTCTCTCAAAAACTTTACGACTAAACGATCCAATCACTTAGCATATCAAGAATATATTATTCATTGGGAATTTAAAAAGGGGTGGGGTGGGGTGGGGTGGGGCTGTTGTAAATTCATGTAATGGCTATGACAAGAGTTTAACTAGCATCCACTCTTCTTTCTAGAATTAGGATTAGGATTAGGATATAAATGTGGGAATAAAAATAAAGAATTCGGAATAATAATCTGAAATATTCGGTTCATAGCTGCAGCCAATAAAACCTAAATTAGTTTCCCATAATTTGTGGCCAATATGGAGAGACGATACATTTCTTCAGTGGATTCTGATTTGTGCCACACACACACACACACACACACTTACCCCCTGACAAGACTGACAAGAAAGAAACCCACACACACAATTATAAAAGAATGAGAGAGAGAGAGAGTGAGAGAGAGAGAGGGTATGCATTGCAATTTGTATTTGGCAATGGTAGGGAGATAAGCCAAACAATCTTAAATGCAATAAGATCCCACAAGCCAACCCATTAGACACATACCAATAATGCATTTGCATCTAGACAACCCACTTCCAAGTAGGGTACCCTATGTAAATTGGGGGGTTATTGTGAGGCCATGGGTAATGATTTTGATTTTGAGAGAGACAAATGGGCCTATGATAGTAAGTGGGCAACATTGTCGAGAAGACTTGTAAAGCGAGTTAAACTATTTCAGAATTAAGATAATTTTTATAATATATTTTCGTGAAAAAGAAAGAACTAATAGATTGATTATGTTCGACTTGTCAAAGATCAAGGATTCGGACATTAACGTTGCATATGATAATGTGATCGACGTGTTACCATCCCATGTTACTATGTCGCGTTATGTTTTAAAATTATATTGGCGTGTGATGGTTGAAGATTTTTATAATTACTTTTTGACAATTTTATTTAATAAAAGAAATTGTAAAGAGTCATCTTTCTAAGACGGGATGATCTCCCACCGAGTTTGAGAGTCGGTAGAGATATTGAGATTCCTCTTCAATGGAAAACCAATTACAATGCACAATTTAGCAAGATGTGACGAGGATGTTACACCACCTAATATATACCATGGTATGGTATGGTATGACCATTCTATTGGATCACTTTTCCAAATTTAACTATGGCTTTTTCCAATATTTGCAGAGTTTTGTTTCTTTATCATGGATTGCGAACTCGATTTGGTCGAGTCTTGTCAAGTAGGAAAGAGTTGGTAAAAGAAGAATATGTGACTCGTTCGTTGTGTGTAACCTTTTCAGTGGTTATTAAACGAAGAAAATGCATGCTAGACATGAGATTGTACCTGAAAATTAGAATAATACTTCCTCCGTCCCGGATAAATGTTCCTACTTTCTATTTTGAGATGTCCCAACTAATGTTCCTAAAGACTTTTGATCCACCTATTCTCTATCATTCTTCCTAATATATCCTTAAAGCTTCATTTAATATAACACATCCCAAAAAACTCAATTATTTAAAATAGTTTAACTCAATTAATGTTCATGGGTATTATTGTCAGAACACATTTTACAGCACATCATTAATTATGTTTCTTAATTCCTGTGTTTTATCCACTAGAAACATTTATCAGGGACGGAGGGAGTATCAAAATTGTAGTTCTAATAGTGAAATACATAGACACAAACATACTCCCTCCGTTCTATATGAAAAATTCATGTTTAAAAAGTTTAATTATTAAAGAATATATTAGTGTTATTGAAGTTAGTTATAATTACAAAAATACTTAAGCACAACCAATATGATTACAGTTCAAGTGGAGGGTAAAGATGAAAGATTATAAAAATTGTATGCATAATTAACCAAAAACGGTGGGAGTAGTATATATTGACCGAAGTAGAATTGCGTTGAACATAGAGGTAACCTCTCTCTCTCTAGCAAATGACAATGTGTGATGTAGAAAGACATGTTTGAGGACCATAAACTATCTATCAACACTATGAAGACAGTTTCTGGACCAAATCAATGGCTTATGTTGATCATGTGGAATGTCCAAATCAAGAAAAAGATCATGTGGAATGTCAACATTGAGTCCATTTCATATGTTTTGGATATCGTATAAAGTATAACAGCGAATGAGATGAACTTCTTTGGACAACTGAGAACGGCCCAGCTTTTTGTCTACTGAGTGCTCTGCAAAATTGGTTGGGCTGGGCTTTTACTCAATTGGGTCTTTGAACAAAACTAAAGAAATTGTATGTTAGCCTAGAGAATTAGGGGATCGCTCTTAGGCAAATTTTAGTTATGTCACTTAATCGATGTTTTATTTCGCTTATCCTCTCACAACTACCTTGTAAAATGTCACAATTGAAACATAAGGTTCTAACTTCTAATAGCGAAGCTTAGATGATTGTTAACGAGCATGCTTATGTGGAACTATAAATTTTCAAGCTCGGCTCACTAAAACTTAGAATGAGTTTGCGCCCAATTTGAGCTTGACTCGAGCTGAGCAACTCAAGCTAAAGCTTTGTCCACTTACATCATCAACAGAGTTTAAAGAGTCGAGTTTGAGCTTGTATGCGAGTCATGTAGTAAAATAGCATTAAAATTGATAGAATACATATAAGGAATAATTGTTGGCCGGCCCTTTTTTTGAAATTTTCAATCGCTAAAGTTCACTATATTTGTTTCAAATCGCTAAAGTCCACTTTGGTGGATAAGTAAATAAATTGTTCGTAAAATACCCCCAGCAACCTAAAGTCAATCTTTTATAAGGGAGTATCCCAAAACCTTCGCCACGAGTTTACATTCTTGATTACTCCAACAATATTTTTGGCCCTTCCATCCCAGCTGACATTGGCAACTCCCTCTCTTCAACCTTTTTCTTCTCTATCGCAACAAATAAATACTTCCTTCGTCCCGAATAAATGTTCTTACTTTTTATATTGGGTAGAGCTGGCAATGGGCTGGGCTGAGCCGGCCCAGCCCAACCCAAACCCACAGGGCCAAGCTCTACATTCAAGCTGGCTGGGCTGGCCCGAAGTTGTATCGGGCCTCCAAAATCAAAGCCCAGCCCCTCCTAATATTGGGCTGGGCTGGGCAGCCCGCGGGCCGACGCATCATATTGGGCTGATTTGCACTAATTTTGCCATTTTTGCCAACCCATACGCAAGCCTATCGAGCAAAGTATTAAAATCGGGCCGGTTCAGCCTAACCCAAAGTTACATCGGGCCTCCAAAACTAAAGTCCAGCCCGCCCTATTGTCGGGTCGGTTGGGCCAGCCCATTGAACTGGGCTGATTTTCCCGGCTCTAATTTTGGGATGTTCCAACTAATGTTCCTAAAGACTTTGATCTACCTATTCTCTACTATTTTTTCTAATATACCCTTAAAACTTCATTTAATATAACACATTTCAAAGAAACTAAATTATTTAAAATAGTTGAACTCAATTAATGTTTATATGTATTATCGTCAGAACACATTTTACAACACATCATTAATTATGTTTCTTAATTTTTGTATTTTATCAATTAAAAATATTTATCCGGGACGAAGGAAATAATTAATTAAATTGCTGACATACCAGTGCAGCTTGCAGATCTAACTTCCCTATCGTTCTTGAACCTGTCATATAATCAATAGGTTGGAAGGATCCCACAGGCTCCAGGTTTCAAACATTTACAGAAAAGTCATTCGATGGGAAATAAAGGACTATGCGGTGCCCCTTTGAACAAGAAGTGCAATGCTGCTGCAAAGCTTCCATACCATCAAGAATATGTACACTTGCTAAAAGGACTGAATATTTGTGCATCACGATGCACAACGTGCTGTTTCATATTTTTTAAGGACATATACGATATTTTATAACAAAAGTGTCCTTAAGCGATTGAAAATAATTATAAGGAACATCTCGAATTTTTCCCTACATATAATTTTGGAGAGTTGTTTTTCACACCTAAGGATTTACTGAGTACACCTCATTACTTAGTACACCCCACCTATATATTTTCTACCACTCAAAAAGTTAAATACACCCCTTTTAATTGTCTATTATACCCCTACAATATTTTTCTTAAAATTAACACATCCTACTAAGTACACCCCACCCTCCTTCTTCCTCCTTTCCCCCCCTCCACACCAGTCAAGCCCACCCTTTCCTCCCTCCTTTCACGCCTCCCCCTCCCCTCCCCTCCCTCCTTTCACGCCTCCCCACCTCACCCTCCCCTCCCTCCTTCCCCCCACCACACCAGATGTTGACAAAATTGAGCTTATTTTTTTTTAAAATTTGTTCGGTACTGTGTAACCGAACACTCATAGTAATGTTCGACATCTTTATCGAACAGCACTATAGTTATTCGGCACCCTTACCGAAAAGTTTTAGCTGTGTTCGATAGGACTGTCGAACAGTAATTAATTAATTAATTTTAAACTTAAAAAAATAAAAAATAAATAAAGACATTAAATCAAAATTTATAATAATATTTTTGTAATATTTACGGGGGTGTACTCGGTAAAATTTTGATTGTAAATCTTTGAACTATTCGAGCATTTTGAGCCTGAAAACAAGTGAGTGTGTCGAAACAAGCCTTGTTTAATTAAGAGAATCTAAAAATGTAGTGGAGCAAAGAATGAAAATGGTGAAAATGGCTCCAAAGAAGGGCGGCTTGAAATAAGATTGGGCCAACAAGTAATGGGCTAAGTTGATTTGGACAGGTATGATTTTATCTAGGCTTGGAGAAATTGCCTTGCTTGTACACTCTCTACAATCTATATCTATATCTATATCCACGATTAAAATATAGGAGTAATTGGTTTCTGCTATTCTGGATATGGTAAGAGCACTTGAAACTTGCACTTCATGTAGTTCTATTTTGTTTATCTTTTTTGAGGATTTATATGTTTCAAATTTATCCTTAAAAGAAAAAATGTTTCAAATTCAAAAGTAATCCTGCTAAATAATGGAAAGCTAAAATCTTTGCTTTGTTGTTGCAGAACTTTAGTCTGAATCTTGGCAGCAATTGCGGTTGCAGGGGAATCAGATCGTCAAGGGCTTGTATTCTCCAGGTGGGAATAATTCTTTCTTGATTTTTTTTTGCTGTAATTTCTCTGTTCAATTAGTCTGTTTGGATGGTGAGAAAATTTTGAAGGAAAAGAAAATGTAGTAGGTCTTGAATTCTCTATTCTGTATCATGTATTTGAGTGACATGGGAATGGGAATAGGCAACTGAATATAGAAACTAGGGTTTCAAACTGACAAGAAATGAAAATATAGAAAAAAAATTAAAACCCTTGAAATGGGGAAGATTAGAGAAACTCTCAGAGAGAGAGAGAGAGAGTGAAGGTTGGTGTGAACAGTCTCGTCCCCATTGGGATTGAATATGTATTGCACATTACTCTTCACACCACTGGGGTTCTTATTACCCAAAGACAGAAATGAATTGTTTTGTCTGCTTAATTTTCTTCTAGTCTCGTTCCCATTGGGATTGTTCCATCGAGTCATCTTGAACAACATGGTCAGACTAAAGATGTTGATTAACTTACATATTTTTGCAGGAAAGTAGCAGTATACAGCTAGAGAATAAGCGTGAGAAGATGATTGTCACAGAGAACACCAAATCTTTCAAGAAGGATAACGCTGTGAGTCCCGACTCGCGAGCAACACCGCACCGTAGTCTCCCTCCACTGGTTACTGCATTGAAAGCTTCAGCTGAACAAAATGTAGCCAGTTTTCACTTCCCCGGGCATAATAGAGGACGTGCAGCTCCGTCTTCATTGTCTCATCTCATCGGTTCGAGACCCTACCTTCATGACTTACCCGAGCTTCCAGAGCTGGACAACCTCTTTGCTCCAGAGGGTCCCATTTTAGATGCACAGAAAAAAGCAGCTGAGCTATTTGGGGCCAAAGAGACATGGTTTCTTGTTGGGGGTTCTACATGTGGAATCCAAGCAGCTGTTATGTCTACTTGTTCACCAGGTGACACACTAATACTCCCTCGAAATTGCCATATATCGGCCATTTCTGCTATGGTATTGTCTGGTGCACTGCCGAAATATATCATCCCTGAATATGATTTTGATTGGGACATTGCCACCGGCATCACTCCTTCACAGGTAGAGAACGTGATCAAAGAGTTGGAACTAGAAGGTCGAAAGGCATCAGCTGTTTTTGTCACTTCTCCTACTTACCATGGCATATGCAGCAACCTGACAGACATTTGCCAACTGTGTCACTCTTATGACATTCCTGTCATCGTTGACGAGGCTCACGGGGCCCACTTGGGATTTCATCGGAAATTGCCATGTTCAGCCCTCCGTCAAGGAGCTGATCTTGCTGTGCAGTCTACTCACAAGGTTTTGTGCTCTCTAACGCAGTCATCCATGTTGCATATGTCAGGTCATATTGTAGATAGAGAAAGAATATGCAGATGTCTTCAAACCCTTCAAAGCACTAGCCCGAGTTATCTGCTTTTAGCTTCATTAGATGCAGCCAGGGCTCAACTAAGTGATAATTTGGGAACCATTTTTGACAAAGCAATTGAACTAGCTATGGAAGCAAAAACTTCTATCAATGAAATCCCTGGAATTTCAATCCTCAATTTTCCACGATTTATTGATCCTTTGCGAATTACTGTTGGGGTCTGGCAGCTCGGTCTCTCCGGTTTTGAGGCTGACGAAATATTGTACGAGGATTATGGCGTTGTTTCAGAACTTACCGGGACCCGTTCAATCACATTTGCAATAAACCTAGGAAGCACTAGAGAAGATGTTCAAATGCTCGTGTCTGGTTTGAAGCATTTATCGAAAACCTACTTTCCGACCCGAGGCACTGAAGGTAAATTGGACGGTGTCCAGTGTGTTGCACCCTTTGAAGGGATTAGCGTGAGGTTGAGCCCAAGAGAGGCCTTCTTTGCTAGTAAAAGAAAAGTGAGCGTTGAGCAAAGTCTTGGGGAAATTTGTGGGGAGCTGATATGTCCTTACCCACCAGGGATTCCATTGATGATACCCGGAGAGGTGATCACGGAAGAAGCACTGAGTTATCTACTGCAGGTGAAAAGCAAGGGTGCTATGATTAGTGGAGCTGCTGATCCCAGTTTGTCTTCCATAGTTGTATGCAATGCTTAACAATGTTTGGCTCTCTCTACAGCAAAATGGTTGTTTTGAAGAATTGCGGGATTTACGTGGACTATTAGCTGGAAAGGTGAGAAGTTATGGGCAAAGGCGCAAAGCCTGGCAGCTTGCTAATGTGATGGCAACTGATTAGCTACAAAAGAAGAGTAAAGTCAGCTTAATTCGACTCATTTCAGGCTTCGTGCCGATTACTCGTGAATTTTAGAACTTGAGAGTGCATACTGATTGACAAATGACCCAAAAAGTTGGGAATGAAATCCTCGTGCCCCCCCCCCTTTTTTTTCTTTTTGGAATTAACAAAAATATGTATATAATTCTTTCATATGGTGTCATTTGTAGATTGTGTCCAATCTAGGATATCTGAGAAGCCGATCCTTTTCTTTTTTTTTTTTAACATATTGTTTAATCACTGGTCTTCATTTGCTTGTTTCTCTGTATTGCGCTATATCTCCTCCATCTTCAACGCCCATCGCTCACTCCCAGCAGGCGGCTAAGTTGGATATCTCCTTCATCTTCAACACCCATTGCGTACTCCCAGCAGGTGCCTAAGCCTCCAACAATCTTGGTATAAGAATATATATATATAGAGAGAGAGAGAGGAGGAGTATGTTACTTCATCTCTTTTACCATCAATGGTTACTACTATATCAATCATTAACATCAAAAATTAAAGGTTGAGATCAATTGCATTAAATTGTATTAATTGCATTTTTCAACTAATTATTAAATTTTATCCTTTGATTTTTGATTCAATAGTTGATATAATAGTAACTATTAATGGTGAGAGAAATGAAGTAACCATTGAATACTTTCATATATATATATATATATATAATAAAAATTACTCTTACTGTAACTGATTAAAAGTAAAAAAATAAAAATAATCAATATTTTTTACTAAATAAATGATTGTATTTAAGAAGCTCTTACAAGCACTGCTTGATGCGTCGTGACAGAGTTTATAGCTGAAGTTGGCTAGTCTTAGTTGCCTGCTTGGCATGACAGAGTTTACAACTAAAGTTGGTTTCTTTATATATATATATATATATATATATATATATATATATATATATATATATATAGAGGAGAGTATTCAATGGTTATTACATCTTACGAACCATCAATGATTACTATTATATCAACTATTGGATTAAAAATCAATGGCTAAGATTAATTGCATTAAATGACTCACCAACTTTCATTAATTGTATTTTTCAACTAACCATTAAATCTTAGCCATTGATTTTTAATTCAATGATTGATATAATAGTAACCATTGATGATTAGTAAGATGTAGTAACCATTAAATACTTCCACATATATATATATATATATATATATATATATATATATAAAGCGTAAAGATAAGATGAAAGAATAAATTTTCAACTCACAAGCCACCTCATTATTGTGCCCTATCATCCAAAAGGGACATAATGTTGTCGGTCAGCTTAAAGCTACATTATTATTATCAGCATGTCTTATTACATTATCTCAGGCCCTGTTCGACTCCAATCATTATGGATGCCTGGCGTACGAATTTCAAAATTTTTATTTTCAAGTCTGTTGTTTTAAATTATAAAAGGAAGGACATGTCTGCCATTCAGAACAAGTTCATTCTCTCCCATCTACTTCTTGGAGATAGAAAATAGTTTTGGTTCATGTGTTGAACTATCTCTCCTTTCATTTAGAAGAGGAATTATTAAAGGATTAATTAGAATAATCCTCCTTACTAATTAAAGATTTATTAAATTTTCTTTTAATCCTGGATCTGTAATGTTATCCAATAATTCTATGATTTTTAATTGGTCACTGATTAAAACATTTAAACATAAACCATTCATTTTGGCTATTGCTTTCCAGTAATTTGTGTTTTTGGAGTATTGTCCTTTACAACTACTATTATTCTCATCAGAGGAGGATGAAAATAGTTTTGGTTCATGTGTTGAACTATCTCTCCTTTTATTTTAGAAGAGGAATTATTAAAGGATTAATTAGAATAATCCTCCTTACTAATTAAAGATTTATTAAATTTTCTTTTAATCCTGGATCTGTAATGTTATCCAATAATTCTATGATTTTTAATTGATTATTGATTAAAACGTTTAAACATAAACCATTCATTTTGGCTATTGCTTTCCAGTAATTTGTATTTTTGGAGCATTGTCCTTTACAACTACTATTATTCTCATCAGAGGAGGATGAACTAGAATTAATATTATTTAATTCTTCAATATCTACGGATTCTTCAAAACTAGAATCTGTATTATCACTTTCACTACTTGAATTAAACAATAATTTTTGTAATTGAATCTTAAGACCTTCATCAAGATCTAATTCTTCTAACTTCTTTTTAGTGGTACATTTATTAGCAAAATGCCCACATTTTCCTTTGTATCATAAGCAAACTGATGACAAAACTAATCAATTTCATGTTTACGAGTTAAATTTTACTTTTTTAATTGGTATTGTATTTTCATATCATTACAAAATTGTCCATCTTTTACCCACTTTAGGTGGTATAAAAATATTTTTACTGCTAAAGTAATGCAAAGGAAAGGCTCATATATATATATATATACATATATATATATATATATGAATATATATACATATATCTATCTCTCTAACCATCAATGATTACTCTTATATCAACCATTAGATAAAAAATTAAAGGTTCTGATTAATTACATTAAATGACTCACCTACTTACATTAATTATATTTTACATTAATTACATTTTCCAACTAAACATTAAATCTTAGCCTTTAATTTTTAATCTAATGAATAATAGCAAGAGTAACTATGGTTAGAGAGATGGGGTAAACATTGAAAACTTCTCCATATATATATATATATATATATATATATTTTTTTTTTTTGAAGTAACCATTGATGGTTATATTTTTATGGTTATATTTTGAAGTAACCATTGAATAATCCCATATATATATATATATATATATATATATATATATATATATATATATGGGGGAGTATTCAATGGTTACTTCAAAATATAACCTGGTTACTATCATATTAACCATTGGATTGAAAATCAATGGCTAAGATGAAATGGATAGTTGGAAAATGTAATTAATGCAAGTAAGTGAGTCAATTAATGCAAGTAGGTGAGTCATTTAATGCAATTAATCTTAGCCATTGATTTTCAATCCAATAGTTAATATAATAAAAATCATTGATGGTTATATTTTTGAAGTAACCATTGAATACTCCCCCATATATATATATATATAGAGAGAGAGAGACACACACGGCCTTTAGGTCTGTCTTAGTAGCCTGCTAATGCAAATGACTTGTGATCATAAATCCAGGTAGTCAACATAAGAAAGAACAACTCCACCAACATTACGAAAGAACAACTCAATCTGCAAGACAAACCAAAGATTCAACTAATAAAAAATCGGGGCCATTGAATTTGAATAAACTGACTCAAACATTTGAACCTGTGAAAGTGAGCAACATTGAATTTAAACCAAAATATAAATGAAAACGATATAGATTTCCTATTTAATATATTTTTCTCAGTCACAACGGCATCCATCCACCCTTTGTATCCAACCCCCCTCTCAGATCTTCATCCACTTACTACTCATTCATGTTCGCCAACTTCATATATGTTCTGTTTCAGGCGACATTGTCTTCTAAATACAAGGTAAAATCAAAAGAAGACTGACAAACTAACAGGCCATAGGGACAAGCGAAGACTCCATTTACACAAAAAAGGAAGGGATCGAGAGTAACAGGGCATAGCACAGTGGTGTAAGCCAGACAGAGTTAACCTACACTTGATGCTGTTTATACATGAAATCAAAGTTGTGTCTCCGCTTGGTGGGAGTTGTCCTAGCCTTCTTTGCCGATCGATTCACGGGATCGAATATTGGTGCCTCAAAATAAGGAGCAGATAACCCTGGCATACCTAGCTGCAAGTCTGTATTCTCTTCTGGACCTGCCCATGCTATTGGATTAACTGCAAAAGATGTAAAAATACTATCCTAAGTTAAAAAGGTTTGTGTGATTGAACTCCAAACACAAAGTGTGTTTCTTTGCCTACAAATTACTAAAAGCAAATGTATGAGATCAGTATTTCCAGATACCATGAGAAGGTTCGTGAGATCCAGGCATGCCAAGGTCGCTACCATTAGGTAATGCTGCCATACGAGCAGGACGCTTCCTTACATAGTTTTCCTGCAACGGTCTTGGAATCTGAAATGAAAACTGTGACAGAGTCGCCCCCTGTTCTACGTATTCTGGATGTTCCAGCAAAAACCTGTAATAAAAAATCGTTACAAAGAACTTTAACAAAGTAATAAAGAAGCACTTGCTACAAAATTGAAATGATCAAGTGCAGAAGCTTACCTTTGAATCTCAACCATAGATCGAAGCCTCTTGCCTGATGGTGCAACATAATAACTGAAAACCATAAAGAAGTAAAGCTCAAATTCGAAGGTAAATAGGTTTTAAAGAAAACAGCTAAATCATAGCTTTAGAGAAGGATGCGTACACATCAGCAAACTTGGTGCTTCCTTCACCTCTGATTCTTAGAAGCCGCTGCCATCCTGGAGGTGGCTGAGCAATGTTGGGCTTATCAATAGCCCACAGCCTGCTGCCATCTTGCTCAATATCAGGTGGATCATTGCACGATATATCTGGACGCCATTCACGAGCTGTTTTGCATAAAAAGGGCTGGTCCGTAATGTGCTCGCGTATTTCCTCATATTTTTCCTTAGTTGGTATGAGCCTCCACTTAAAACAGTCAGCACACTGGACGGTGAATGCCCCCACGGAAGGTAAAGTTCTTGAAGATTGGAAAGGATATCTTGGGAAAGATGGAGGTTTATATGCAATGGGATCAGGGACAGCTTCGATTTCACTTTCGCCATTAGCAGCAGGATCATAAAGCACTAATTGTTTCTGAGCATATTCGCTAGCATCCTCATCATTTGAGCTATATTGATCGTCTTCTTCTGAGCAAGAAATTTCGACATGCTTGTGAACCGTGTTTTTCACATGCCCGTCGAAAGTAGAAGCATCAGCATCATGTTGTTCCCTTGTCTTTATATCAATGTTATGAGGGATAGTAGAGCCATTGAGGTTGGGCAGTTCAGCTTTCTTGCTATCCAGGAGACTGGGGAAAGAAGAACCATCGACGTCATGTTGCTCCTTTTTCACCTTGATGGTAAGTTTTGTAGGCCGTGACTGCATCTGAATAAATCTAAATCACCTGATGTATTACGAACGAATGAGCGATAGTTAATGTCATAACGCTTACTAAATATCAAGAACTATAATGTAACTAGAAAATCACAAGTTTTTCACAAAAAAATGATATTTCATTTTACCCAATAGAACCAACCATACCCTACATATCACAATGAAGATGAAAAATGAGTCCCCTACAAAGCATGCAGGTGACACCAGGTATTTAACTAAAAACAACATACTGATTCCAGACTATTGGAGAAAAAATTACTGAAATATTTAAAAGACAAAGTAAATTAATAACACTGTTGAATGTACCAAACAGAACTATAATGGGAAAAATATTAAAAAGTGCCTCACAAAAATATTTCAATCCAGAAAGTCCAAAAAATAATTTTTATATCCAAGAACAATACTTGAAATTTCAATGCAAATGTGGACAGGATTTAACTTTTACATTGATAACGTTAAATAGATCTATGGGTTACAGTTAAATAACCCTGACTAATTGGTCTTTCATAATTCGTCACCAAATAAAAAAATTCCTTTTGACATCTTCTTCGTGGGGACTTCTCTAGCAGTACGTCAGTGAAGCGCCATTAGGATTGCCAGAGAAGCCTTGACTCACAAGCAGCCAAAGGGCACTGAATGGTTGAGGATAGTATACAGACCTATTGGAAAATCAAGGTCCACTCACTTCCACAAAGACTGCCTCAACTTGTTCAGCCGTTCTCCTTTGCGCTTACAATTCCAGTTCTCCTCCTAGATTTGACTGACTTGTTCAATTCTAATGTCATTAAAATCCATTGAATGTATAGGATCCAATTAGCAATGAAGTTTTCATAATTTTCTGTTTCTATTTTGGAGCATTTCCTTTTCTAATAAAAATCTACTGTTCATTAGAAACATTGTTGAATTTATTTATGAAAAATTTGTATGTTTCCAAGTCTAGACTTTGAATTGCGGCAGAGAAAGACACAAATTAATAATCTATTTTTGTATCGTTGTACTGAAATGGAAAAGAAAAAAGTTTCTATCTTTGTTTTGTACTTCAGGGTTCATATTCACAACTTCATATCCAAGATTCCAGTATGAACATATATTGTTTGTTTTTCTTTTATTACTGTATTTTCCTTGGGCAACTGATATATGCCACCTACCATAATTTACTTTTATATGACAAAATCATCCAATCTAGATGCCTGCAGGCAATAATGAATAAACCCTAATCAGTAAACATGCAAATCATGGGACTACTTTCAGAAAAGTAATTCTCTAAGTAGGACATCGGGAATTCGTGATGGTTCTGATTCATTTGAACTTACGGCCTTTGATTGAATTAATGGTTGGTAATTGGGAATAGGTGTTGGCGGCATTGGAGGCTCCTTGAGCATTATAGGAAAAATTAGTAAATGTACTTTAACTCATTTATATTTCTACCAATGTTTAACATTGCAACGAAGGTTATTCAGCTACGTGGTATCCTTTTTAACAGTGTCAATGAGTTAACTGAAAGTTGTCCTTGCTGGTATGAAGATTCTGAAATTTGGACTTTTTGGATGGAAACGTTTTTTTTTTCCTCTTGTGGGGGCGTTATGGTATTTTTGGATGAAAAAGTTTTTTGGGGGGCCTTTATGGTATTTCCCCCTAAATATTAGTTGGCAACAGATGATATTGGAGTTGATAGCGAAGTTACAGCAGAGCATCAGATAACGGTATGCTAATGATACGTTAAGTTTAAAATATAAATCGAAACCCTTACTCATAGCTTGAAGTGCCAGTATATGCACCAACAACGAACCTCTAGAAGTTACAGCAGAAACACTATCCCTAACCATGTGCCATATCCGGGGATAGAATACAAAAGGAAAAGGATAAATAAATAAATAAACAATGAAGATGAAGCCCTTTTTATTCCCCAGAAATTGGATGCACGTAATGCTTCCTGTTGGATCAGTCAACGAGTCTAAGGAGAAATGCAGGAGCTCTCTCACCAGAGGTAGACATATACACATCTCAGATGATTAAAATCCAATATAAATATCTAAGTGGATTCATAGAATTTTATATAGGATAAAATCATGTGTTCACTTCTCGCTTTACTTTCCTAGTTCAGCATGAAGTGGAATATCCTTTCGGATGAACCCCGGGATAGCTAAGAGTATAGCCCTTTATACAGTTCCTTTCCCAATCACATCATGGTAGCTTTTATAGGACAAGATTGCATAATTAGCATCAACGGACATACTCCATCGAGAGCTGTCAACGAGCTGAGGAGGCGAGCTTTGAGTGTTTGACCTTTGGGTCTTTTATTTTTAATCAAGCTCAGCTCGTTTATAGCTTGATTACTTTGTGAACAAGCTATAAACGAGCCGAGCTTGAGCATTAGTCTAGTCTAAGTCAAAAATATATTACTCCCTCAATCTCATATATATTGGCCACAACTCAAGTTTCAAGATTTCTCATAAATGCATCCACATCCGTTGTCTAATACCTAGATTTCCATTTATTCCCTTTATTTAGATTTCATTTGTGCACATGTAGGTTTTTTAACTTCCTTGGTTTGTGGTAATGAGAAATTAGATACTGAATTTGCATTGGATTTCTAAGCCAAAAGCATTGAGACATCCAAAAAAGGAGAGTTGGGCAATAAATATGAGATGGAACCACAATCCCTCTTTCTTAATTATTGACCACATTTCCTTTTTTGGATGTGTAAGTTTTTGGCCTCATAGAAAGTTAAAGAGAAAAAATTACCATTATGCCCCATCATCCCCGAAACCACCAATTAAGCATTTACATGATAAACAAATTATTGATAAAAAGTTACTCCCTCCATCCCAAAATGAGTGTTCATTTTTATTTTTACTAAAATTAAGAAAGTTGACTTTTAGGTCATTTTAGTAGCAAGTATACATGAATACCCTTAGTTTCCGTGCTACATTGGGACATGATAGTTAAAAAGGTGAATTTACTAAAATTATACAAAAAATGGGCACTCACTTTGGGACAAGAATATTTTAGAAAAGGACACTCATTTTGGGATGGAGGGAGTAGAAGATATACATAAGCTGTACTCCCTCAGTCTCATACATATTGTGGAAGCTAACATTTTTAGGATTTCTCACGAGTCATAACTGCATCCAATCCATTATATTTTCATTTATACCCTTTGTTTAGATTTCATTGTGCACACATACGTTTTTTTTTAACTTTCTTGGTTAGGGTAAATGAAAAAATCAGTTAATCAATATGCACCGGCACATCTAAAAAAGGAAAGTTGGTCAACAAATATGAGACTAAGGGAGTACATATTTTGTGATTACCATAGTTAAAGGCGAAAGGTACTTTTCCACGCCGTGAGAGGCGGGTGAACAAAAGGCGATAATTAAGAAAAAATAATTTTAAAATATTATATGTTGTAAAAAATTTCATAAACTAGTTAGTAAAACTTTCAGTAAACTAGTTATAAAAGTAATTCATGTAGCTAAGTTCACAAATGATAATAATAACATCATTTACAACTTTTAAGTTTCGTATTTAAACCAAAAACTACACTTTTTCTTGAAAAGTGATAGGTTTCTTTCATATGTGAAAAGGTAGAAGGTGGATTATCAAAAATATAAACAAGAACCATCCAGATCCTCTTCAAGCCAGCCAACCAACTTTGGATCTAAGAGGCAACTACTGCATGGCGCCGGTGTGTGGTGCGTGTGGCATCTTTTTCAGCGAGTTCCAGCAGTGGAAAGGGTACAAATGTGATCATCTCGTCAAGGAGATGAAGACTGTGGCCTCTGGATTGCGCAAATATTAAGTTGATTTGTCCAAATCAAAAGAAAAAAAATTCAAATTTGGCCAAAATTCCGTTGGGCATCACCTTGGCTCCGGGTGCTCACCTTTAATAACTATGGGGATTACCGTGCCTAATCAAGCCTAGTCGAGTTGGGCTCAATTATACCTCCGTTCATCAAGTTTGATCTGTCCGAACCCAACATGAGTAAAGCCTTAAATGAGCCAACCATGAGCCGAGCTTGAGCCAGCTTGGTTTATTAAACAGCCCTAACTCCCCCTATACCACTAGAGCAATCCCTGTTTGAAAGTCAGACCATTTTATGGGATAATACCTTGAAATGATCCATATACCAATATTCCCAAATGTATCCATGTCTATCCAGAACATAAGGGATAGATTAGCATCATTAAATTCACAGTTCAACCTTCAAACATGGCCTCTCAGTGGAAAATCCTAAAAAGAAAAAAAGAGGGTGACACGTCACACAATTTAATGAGCAAAGCATGATAATAAATCTGATTAAGCTATTGCATTCCATATTTCTCCAACAAACCACACGAGATAACATCAAATCAAGATGAGACGTGAGGTTCCTTCCATACCACAGTCCCCCTCCATATCAAAGGAGAAATATTTTCCATTTTGAGTCAGTAAAGCATAAATTGATCACATTTTCTCTTTCAGCTATATCTCTTGTGTGGAGTGGACCCCACCACATCATCCTTGGGAGCCCCAATAGCATCAACACACAAACCCCACTTCCACAACTACTCATCGGTGGATCCTTGGACATGTGTATTGATACGATTGAGACTTTCGATTGCCACGTTGAGGAGCCCATCCCCATCCCACCTTAACAAACAAAAATAATAGCTATAGGTTACTAGCTTTCATATGGTTTGGATTCAAAACTGAACTATCTTACAGTCTTGCATTTCAGAATGAATCTATAGATTGTACGTTATCCTCCTTCTAGAGTTTTCTTCAATATTAAGATGTCAGAAACACCCATTTCACAAAAAAAGTGACTCCTCTAGTCTAGCAACATTAAATGAGGCAAAAGGAAAATTACGCTAATGAAGAAAGAAATTTGTAACTGTTAAAATTTGGAAACACATCAGATGTATTCTGGTCAAGTTATGAATGCCTTGATGCTGGCAGCTCTACAAGTTGACACAAGTTGCAGCTTGGCAAGGACATATTTGACCTAAGACTTATCTGAACGATGTTACCATTTTTCATTGATTACACATTTCCATGATGGATGTTTTCATTTCTAATAATTTGAAGTCCTTGAAGAGAACTTATAAACATTTCACTACTTTTAACATTAAGGGCATCACAGAAATTCCACCACCTTAGTACTTTTTTTTTTAACCATCTTTTCTTCTGTTGGACCAACTTCTACTGATGTTCCAACTCCATCTAAAGGGTGGCTCCATGGTAGTAGACTTAGAGCTTCTTAGAGGTTTGAACCCTTCCCATGCCCCCTTTGGAGAAAAACAAATGATTGAAAGATTTATGGTTTAAAAAAATGGAAAGTTATTTAGAACTATTATGAGACTTTGTGCTGAAGCAACAAGCCAACAACACGCAAAAAGAATACTTTCTCCATATGCATGCTCATTCTTAAAAGCTTCACCAATAATTGGAGGAAAAACAAATCTGGCATTTATATCTTAGTTTGCGCGAATCATCTACACTTATTGGCATGCAATAATAATAAACACACGGTTTAAAAAAATTCCTTTGTAACATACTAAAACAGAAATGCTAAAGTAACCGATTAACAAACTAGTTGCACAGACAGCTGACCTCTTTCAGCTGGAAATACTAATGCCAAACTCCTGTGACTACCATGAAAGAGTTAATTCAGAATCCAGCATCTAGTGATGTTTTTAACTGAAAACAAAAGACACCAAACACATCAGTGATGCACATCCAAAATTAAATCCATATATGAGTAAACGCACTTGCTTATTATAGACAAATATATTACATACATCTTTGTGCATATGCTTGAAGAAAGTACATTCGCTCTTCCCCTCCAGCTCAAATTATACCATTAAAGGAGAGATCCAGGGCATTAATTAAGAACATGCCATGGACAGAAAACATGAAACTGAACCTAAAACGAAAGCAAGAATTAGATTACCGACCCTGGTATGACTTACACACAATAAGCAAAAAAAATTAACAGCTAAACAAAACCCATCCACAAAATCAGCAAGTCTCTAATTGCAAAAACTATCACATTCGATATTTTAAAAAAGAGATATTAAATAGCATCATTAGACAACCCCAACTCTAAATTGAAGTAAAACCCAATAATCATGCCAAAAAAAAAAATATCACAAAAACAAGAAAAAAGGTATCTCGTTAGCAGCATCAAATGACAACACAAGCTCCAAAATTAAGTAAAATTAAACTAATAAATGATCAAAATGAAATGAAGAAAAAAAAATCCCAAAAGATAAAGGATTCAAGATACAGACCCACAAAACAAATCTATCAAGGAACTCAATTCACCATTCCCAAGTACAATTGTTGAACAAATCTATGCAAATTTCATAGATATATAAACAAGTAACCCGTGGGAAGGAGAGGAGAGATTACAGGTAAGAGATCAAAGATCTGAAGCGATGATGATCTGGAATCAACGGCCGATACTAACCAGAAATCCTGAAAATGTCTGTTTGTTATGAACAATAACGTGTATTTGTATGCTGCAACAACAGCTTTGTCTCCTCGGGAGGAGAGATTTATATAGAGAGAGACGATGAACTATTTGGTCTAAGGATAATTTACTACTTGTGAATATATATGTTTAGAAAAAGTAGGGAACCCCCTGTGATTTCACATTTCTACAATACACCCCCCCCTTTTCCATTCTTGTACCTAAGAATTTCTAGGTGGTAGTAAAAATTTGAGGGACTAGCTCCTTCTGTTGGATGGTCGTTAGAAAGAGTGGTAGAAGTATGTTAATTGGTTACTCACGCAAGGCTCTATTTTCCTTCGTGATTGGTTTTGTAATTTTGAAATTTTTTTCTCTCTATGGTCCGATCAGCTTCTACTCTTTTTATCTCTTACTTTTTTTTTAATTATTATTAAAAATAAAAACTCAAAATCACAAAAACCAAAGTCAATAAATTTGAAAGTTAAATACACATAAAATAAAATATTTCTTCGTAAGGAATTATCTTCTTGTTCTCCTTATCTGTCACTTAAACAACTATCAAACATTGTTTAAGGAGAATTGGGATAAGGGATGTGAGAATACCCCTCGCTACAAATAAAACCGTTTGAATTAAGCTTTTCAAAAACACCTTGACTATTATTCATAGAAATAAATTAGAATGGACTTGCTTGTTGTTAGAAACTATAAGACATGTAATTCAGTAATATTTTTGCATAGTTTTAAAAGGTTATAATTGTATTGTAACTAAATAAATATGTTAAATATCATTCTAATAAATAATAAATTTGATTTTAATAAAATAAAATAAAATGGACCACCCTTTTCGGACAGAAGTGGTAGTTACGTACGAATGTGGAAGGGTTTTATGTTTATTTTGGGTAGCATTTAATGCAATTTCATTCTTGTTGATGGTTCTCTTTTTTTGAATTGACCTTATTCCTTACAATTTTGTAATGTAGGGAGGTTTTTCAACATAAAAATTAATATAGGGGAAACTTTACGAGAAAGATGAAATTATAGGGGTATTTTCGGTACTTTTCCCAAATATACATAATATAGTACTCGTATATTGGTTGAACGAAATGAAACTGTAATTACGGTTTTTGCCACTTGGGTTTAACCTTTGTAATTGTAGTTGGACTGTGGGAGTAGATATCGTGACGTGAAATCTAAAGAAATTGGTGGTAGATTTCGAAAATCCAGGAATTTAATAGGGCTATAAAATGGAACTATAATTTTAGCTTTATGTTATTGTTATCACTCATAAATAGATTTTGTCAATGAAAAATGAAAATCCAATAAATACTTAAAACAGATTTTCAAGTTAAGGGAAAAAAGTAAACATAAATATTTGACACGGCTCCTCCTACATTCCATTTTTTGGAACTTGTTTCTTTCTTTGAATATAACCAAAACAATATTGAGAAAGCTAACGGGACTATTGAGAAAGATCGTGTCAAATCATAAAACCAAGTTACCAAATTGCGAGGGAGAACATGTCTTACTATTTAGCTTGCACTTGCACCGTGTTGTCTCATTGAAAATTTTAAAGCTGAAATTATCACTTATCGGCATATTTCTTCCTGATAACAGAAACGTTATTAGCACTCTACTTTCATTTGCAGCACTCCACCATATAGTATGTAAAACATTTCGTATAAAATAAAACATATATCATTCACGGAGTGCCGCAGCTGAAAATTGGAGTGTCAATAGTGATTCATTGTTATCTAGTTTTCTCTCTCACTCAAATCATCACACATGGACCTACATGGTGTTCTTTTTATCTTATCTTAGATTTCACTATGTTGTCGACAGATTTGCTACATCTGTTAATATTGTAATATTGTGATTATGTGTAGGATTTATGTGTTTGACTTGCATAAGAAGATGAACTATGTGTTTAGATTCGTAAGTCCTTCACAACCCATTTTTCAGTCATTGTTTTTAAAAATAGTGCTAGATCAAGACCCAAAACTCTAATTCAACCCTTTTTGTTGATAAAGAGATTTGTGAAATTGATGGTTGTAGTTCTATTATGAATGCAAGCGTACATATTTTTTTATGTTTTTGCAAAATATGACAAGAAAAAAACCAATAGTACCCTGGGTTTTATACACGTCATATTACCTCATACACTAAAAAGTTAAACATTAATTTTATAATGCGGAGTACATGTTAAGAGTCGTAATATCCATAATAGCAACAGTAAGCCAAAAGTGGTAATTGTTAATTTGTACACTTTTAATATAACTAACTAGTAATGCAATTTTTAAATCTAGATACTAATTTTTGATTTATTGACCATTTTAGCCTCTAATATATTTGGCTATAGTGTTGGCATATTTATTGACCGCTTTGACTATATATGAACCGGTCTTGTATTTATTTTAATTTACAACTCAAACGTAGATTAGCTCTTATGATCCTGAAAACTCCAAACGTAATCTAGCTCCGACGAACCCTTTCTCTGTACTTTTGGCTCCAGATTTGCGTTGTTATCAGAAAATCAAGACGAACTCTAAGCAAACTCTCTCTCTCTCTCTCTCTCTCTCTCTCTCTCTCTCTCTCTAATGTATGTACATATGTACGTATGTACGTATGTATGCATGCATGTATGTATATATATATATATATATATGTATGTATGTATGTATATGTGTGTGTGTATTGTGTGTATAGTCATCGTAGTTCAAGTGGAGGTCCTCATTGGTAAAGCCCTAGAACTACCCTTGTTTGGTCTCAAACACCGTTATCAATAACTATATCTTCGTTGTCGATGAACATTCATATTTTGGGAGGAGTCAATATAAATCTTATGTCAAATCCAAAAGGTGTTTGAACTACTCGAAATGACTTGCGGCTGAACCCAAAGGCAACTGACATGCCCGGTCACCCCCAAGTTCAAAATATGAGTTAAAACCTCAAAGATCTACCATCATAGGTCAGATTCGGAGATTCGCTTCTTAATTTTGTCATAAATTTAAATTCATTTTTTCCTTGAAAATCATCTTATTCATCACTTGCTCCAAAATCACATAAGGTTTTTGGTTCTCTTATGTTTCATTACGTCCAATTATCCAAATGTATATTGCTTGTCATTTTGCTTATTCATTTTTTCATCATCTTATTTGTAATGGTTTCGTTTTTCATCTATTTGTAGTTGTCGATGTGTATTAATAGATATGATATCATCTTTAATATTTATGAACTTGAGTAACATTCTTAATTGTAAACGTGCACTCTTGAATCACATGATAAGAGTAAACTTATTACAACTTTAAAATTCTTTTAAGGTGACATTAAGGATCATAAAATCCAAGCAAGAGAACTAAAATTGGAGCTCAGGTGGTTCAAAAATAAAAAATTCTCCCCCTCAAGTGTCAATTCTATGGCATGAATTTCACGCTCGCAAACAAAGTGCAAAACATATATTAACTAAGTATCTTGTTAACTTGTGTCATAAATAGACTGGCCCAGCCAACCCGATTTTAGTACAAGTTGGGCTTTAATTTTGGAGGCTATATGCAAATTTGTGCTGGGCCAGCCCGGCCCGATGGACTTACGTGCGGGCTAACAAAAAATGTATTCGTGAAAATTAGCTTGAAACGACCTGCAGGCTAGCTCGACCCAGCTTGATATTGAGAGAGACTAGACTTTAGTTTTAGAAGCTCGATGCAAATTTAGGTCAGACCGGCCCAATTGTAAGACTTAGCTCGATAGGTTGTGTTGAGACTTAGCCCGATGGGTTGAGATTGAGACTTAGCCCGATGGGTTGGGATTGGATTGGGCCGGCCCAACCCACATGTTAAGAAGCATAAAATAATGTAGTTAATGGTGAAAAATTGTGAAAATAGGCACTAAGGTAATTGACAGTGTGATTATTGTGAAATTAGGGTGATTAATGTGAAAGTAGATACTAACTACCCTATTAAATGTTCCTTAACATGTAACTAAATAAGATTAGATTAGTTAATGCAATTAATATTTATACCCCTTTTTAATGTCATGGTTGTTAATGACAAGTTGAATATTAATTTTACTTTTCGTTACAAAAAGTTTAGAAAGGGATAGTGAATGTAAATACAAAACAATGGCAAGTTAGTAGTTTTGTGAGGTGCTTCATTTAGCGTCTATAAAAATAAATTAGGTGTATGTGAGAAATATGTGATGATTAGTATGCGATGAATTTAACTTATAGTTTAAAAATAAATTAATATCATTTTATTTAACACAAATAATAAGGATTTGACTTACGGTTTTAAAAAAAATACGAGTAACATCATTTTATTTAACATTGTGTTAAATAAAATGATAATTTATCGTTCATATTACCTTTGTATCAAACAATAGTCAAATTTGAACAATTAAACTTTTTATTATTATACTTTTACTTTTATATAGTTATAATTATAATTTGCACTTTTTTTTTTTTTTGTTGGTATAATACGTATGGGAAGTATCATGTTTTTGAATGAAACATTGCAATGATGAAGAAACACAAACCCCCAAGTGCGATGTTGAGCATTACAGATGATAGTAAAACGCAATTAGCCCTTAATTAATTTTAAGTTACTATTCTACTACATTATTCTAATTAATTTTTTAACTAATCTGCTCCACATATGCATTCTTATAAAATACCAACTAATAAAATATAATACAATATTAAAATTATCACATCTTACGTTTTTGTTAGTAAAGGAAAATGCAAACGTACGCTCCATACAATTTCCTCCATCAAAATCAAATTTTAGAAAAGATGATTGTCTCGTATGCATGCTTTATTTTTTTCTCGCAGAACGGAATAAGATCAAAACACCAGAATAAGTTGATAAGATAGTATTTGTTGAGTTATCAGATCCAATTAGTAAGTCTGTACTTTTCGACATAGTTAAGAGATGAATGCTATATGGACCATGCATGAGGAGAAACTCACATGCGTAATGTATGGAGAATATTTTTTACAAGAAAGGATACCAAAAATCATGGGTTGAAACGAATTCTATTGATGATAACGGTTATCCAATCTATTCGTCGCGACAATGGGTGGTATTGACAGTGAATGAGAAACAACTGGATCATAGAGATATCGTACCGTATAATCCTTATCTCACATAGATGTTTAACTATCATATTAATGTGGAGGTATGTGCTGGATTGAGATGTGTGAAGTACATTCACAAGTACATCTATAAACGACATGATTCAACAACAATGATTTTGGGGAGAGGTGATGAGATCAAACAGTATCTTGATGCGAGGTACGCTGGTCTGCCAGCTGCTGCATGGCGGTTATTTGGCAACACTTTACATGAAGAATTTCTTAATGTTGTTCGATTGGATTTACATCTACCAGGAGAATAAAATGTTTCGTATGATTCAAGAAGTTCACAAGATCAGATGGGTCAAGCTACGGAGAAATTAACAAAATGATGACTTTTTTTTTTTTTAATTATTGTGCTTCTGACGATATGACCCAAAGTTTAACTTATCACCAAATGCCACATAATTACACGTGGTAGAAAAAAGTTGTTAGAAACGAAGACATCCTAACTATCCAAGCAATGCTATTGGTAGAATTTATTTTGCTAGCCCCTCTAGTGGTGAGAGAATTTACCTTCGACTATTACTGATTATTGTTAGAGGGCCAACATATTGGGAAAATTTACGGACATACAATGGTGATCAATATAATACGTTTAAAGATGTCTGTGTTGCACGAGGTCTTTTAGAAGATGACAAAGAATGGGCTCAATGTTTGGAAGAAACATCAGTTATAAAGACTGAATATTAATTGAGAAGATTATTTGCGCTTATTTTAACACAATGTTCTCCGATAGAGCCTAATGAGTTGTGGAATAAGTTTACAATGAATATATGCGATGATCTTCCACACCAATTGCGTACGATCTTCAGAATTTCAATTTCGAATGATGGTCAAGTAGCAAATTATGGTTTGCATCTTTTGAACGAAATATTGCAAGAATCGGAAAAAAGTTTACAGGATTTTTCATTGATACCCCTCCCAATTGAAAATTGGGCACAACCCACAGGTAACAACAGACTATTGTGGGAACATAGACAACTCCAATATGATGACCGCACAACTGGTATGGAAGAAAATATCAACCATTTGAATGTTGGTCAATGAAATTGTTTCGAAGCTGTGATCTCTTCGGTGGCTAAAAATCAAGGGAGGACCTTCTTCTTGAATGAGGGTGCAGGAACAAGTAAAACATTTTTATACAACACCATAACATGAAAATGTCGAGCCATTGGTCATATCATGATTTGTGTTGCATCATCTAGAATTGCATCGTTATTATTGGCAGGCGGTAGGACTGCGTATTCCACGTTTTGTCTACCATTGATTGTGTTGGAAGACACAATATGTTCCTTCACTAAAGAGTCAATTCATGCCCATATTCAGGGAAGTGATATTGATAATATGAGATAAGGTCCCTATGTAGCATCACCATTATGTTGAGGTCGTTGATTGCAGTCTTCAAGATGTTCGTGTTAACAACAACCCTTTTAGTGGAATTACTGTTGTACTTGGTTGAGATTTTTGCCAAACATTGCCTCTTGTACCAAAAGTATACCGTGAACAAATTGTGGGGTCAGCTCTTCAAAAATTAACACTTTGGAAGAAGATACACATTTTGACTCTATTAGAAAACATTCGATTAAATCGAAATGATTAAGCAAATGTTAAATTTACGGCATATTTGAACGAGGTAATATCAATTTTAGACCTTTATAGTAAAAATTTACATTAATATATAAGATTATAATTAACATTAACTGAATTTCAATTGTCAGGTGGGAACCAATCCAAATGAAACCATCGAACTACCTTCTACAATTCGAAAGTGTAAAGACCTCATTGAATTAATAAGAAAAGTGTATCCACAATTACATATAACGGGGACTTTTATAGCGAAATTCTTAACTAACTGTATTATTCTCTCTGCACGTAATGATGATGTTAATGATATAAATGTTCAAGCATTGAAGATATTTCCTGAAAATCTCATTAGTTATCTACTAGCAGACAAAAATGCGGATGATGACATGAGTGATCCAATCATGGCAAATCGATACCCAGTTGAATATTTGAACTCATTGAATCCTGTTGGTCTCCCACTTTTAGACCTCCAATTAAAAATCGGTTTTCTTGTTATCTTGATCAGGAATCTTGCCCCAAGGGGTGGTCTTTGCAATGGTGTAAGATTGAGGGTAGTTCGATGTGCTCAACGTATCACTGAAGCTGAAATTTTGACCAGAGAAAAAGTTGACAATTTGGTATTTATACCAAGAATTTCTCTTACCCCTCTGCTTCTGAACTTATTATTCCCATTACAAGACAACAATTTCTAATTAGGTTGGCATTTTACAATGACTATAAATAAATTACAAGGTCAATCTGTTAAATTTGTCGGCATTGATCTTCGAAACTCAGTGTTTACTCATGGTCAATTATACGTTGCACTATCCCGATATACTGCATTCAATCGAATAACAATTCTCTTACCATCACAACAAGACACTTCCACAACAAATATTGTTTATCATGAAATTCTTCTATAACGCGTCTACAACAGGTATGATCCCCAAAATTTTTTTAATTATAAAGGTAACATATTCTGATATTCTCATTCTTTCATAACCTGCTTTGACCTCCATGATTATTTTGATTCTGATTTTGTATAATCATTTGTAAGTATAACTTATTTTTAGATAACTATTAATATTGACATATTATTCAAATTTTACAATTAAATAATTTTTATCTAACACATGGTTTCAACTAGGTCTTGCAAAGCCATTTAACATTCCACCTGTAACTCCATCTCCCACTCGACCTGATCGCGTTAATTATGATTCATCAACTTGTTGTTTCCATGTTTTGTTTGTTTTGGTGCTTGTTGCTTTCTTCCCAGTGCTTTGTTATAGTTGTGAAAATATTTTTGGTCTGGTTGATAATAACTCACGATTATGTTTTTAATTTTTTTTACAAAATTGCCGGAAGTTGTTTGCTGAGTAATCGCTGAAGGTTTTAAAATTTTTTGAAGCGAAGAAAGTTTTTTGCAGTGTGTTTGTATTAAGCATTCAACTGAGTAGTTATTTTTGGATTGTGAAGCCGATGCAATGTGTATGTGTTAGAAGGAAGTGTATATACGATATTTCACAAACAGAGTGCCTTTTTCTTGTTAAAAAAAAAAGGTTGTGCATCGCAATACACAAAAACAGTACGTTTTAGTATAATTTTATGCATTGCAAGTGTAATGTTGTGAATCGCGATGTGTTGCGATGTATAGCGTGCCATTCTGTATTTTTTTGATGGCATAGATGACATTTCGCAATAAAAATATTATTTTCAATTTGAAACAATTATAGTGAACTAAAACGGTTGAAAATTGTGTAAAAGGAAGCCGTTCAAATTTAGCCTTTTTTTTTTTTTCTTCACGTTATTTGGGCCGACTAATGGGCCGGCGATGATTGTGAATTTTTCTTCTGTAGCCGAAACAGTCCATCAATCGAGAGGATCGGCGATATAAAACGAGTAAACGAGACTCTAGTCCTACTCAGTATTCACTGATACAGAGAGAGCGAGCTAAGAAAAAAGTGAATCAAAATGGGGGGAGGAATGGAAGCGCACAAGAACAAGTGGGTGGAGGAATGGAGCACGGCTAGGGAGAATCTCGAGCACAACTTCCGTTGGACTCGCCGGAACTTGGCCATCGTCGGCTTGTTCGGCATCGCCATTCCCTACTTCATGTACAAGGGCATCGTCAGAGAATTCGTACGCATTTCCCTCCCCCTCACTCTCTCTCTATGCATATTTAATCGGTCGATCTTGTTGTAAATCCCGAAATGTTGTTCTTAGCATATCAACATCTGCAATTACTTGAAATTTTGGATTAAAATGTTTGACTTTCAGTTTCAGTTAGCTATCTTTGCTTATTTTTGAGTTCTAAAATTGATACTTTTGGATAAGTTGGATGACTCTAATCCATTACATCTGGAAACCGTAAAACCTTGTGTATTACATGAAATCTGGTGAAGTTAGATTTTATGAGTTAAAAATTGTTTTTTTTTTGGGGGACAGAATTGGTTTTTTTTTTAGTAATTGTTTTGGTTTCCTGGTTGCCAAGTATGCAGTATTTTTTGGAGTCAAGAGCTTGGTCCTTCCCCCTATTAAGAGTCTCTAACGATGTGCGAGTTAATTCCAGCTACAATTTTGCAGGATAGTAATGAAAGTACCCTCTTGTCCTCTTTTGTCTACCCTTTTCTTTGATGGATGCTCCTAGTGATAAAACAACCACTGAAAGGTCGGAAATTTCTTAGTTTATCATATTTAAAACAACAATTTTCTACGTTGAACTGGAAACTCAATTGAACAACAAAGACAGGTGTTTCCCTAAATTAGTGGAACCCAGAAGGGTGGTTTGATTTTGACTTCATTGGAAAGATTTGACTTTCAAATGGGATTTTCTGTCTAGGAATAGGGTGTACTGATTTTTTTTTCCTCCTATTCAAGCAAGATTTCTACCTGATGGCATTGAAATTAGTGTACCAAGCCAAAAGCAAATGAGTTGATGACTTCAAATTGTTGATTATTATGAGGATAGCTTCTATAGAACAGTCGATTAATAATAAAGGCCATGTTGTATTAGTTGGGTGTGCCATGTATGTGTTCTTTTATATTCTCAATAAATTTTTAAGGTCTTTCATGGCTCGTTGGCCGTGGGTGTGGGTGTAGGGTTGGCTGGTGGGTTTGGCAGTAGGTTGACTTTTCATTGAGTTGCAGTGTGAAAAGGAATGACTCTTATGCTGAGAAAAGGATGGCAAATCACTTTTTGGCATGACTCCTTGATTCTGGACATTAAGACGCTTCTGCCAGGTCTTTGCAGCTACAAAGATGAGAAGAATGGCCCATTGGCTGATTTCTTCTCTGTTTTTTGCTTGCTGAATGGTGTTTACTCTGTGGCTTTGGAGATAGCTCCAAAATCAGGAGTTAGAGCATGATTATGAGATCTTGGATTTGATTTGTAGTTCCAGTATGAGTGCAATGTTTTGAAGTAATCTTGCTAGCTTACAGAGTTGTTTTCTTTTCTTTTCTTTTTTCCTTTTAATTTAGGTCCTTCTCTGGGTTTCCAGCCTAGTTGTTAATATCCTGCAATTTGATTTGTTTCAGGCTTTCGTCCTGTTCAATTGTACCTTACTGGTGAAAAACTTTCTGTCAGAAGTTAATTAATGCATACTGAATCAATATGAATCCATCTTGAAAAATATGATACATCCACTAACCAATCTAGTCAACTAAAAAACCTCTTTGGAGTTTGATATATTTATTTATTGTGAGTGAAAGGTGAAACCATTACTGTAGAAGGCTCTTTAGGGTTGAAATTCAGCAAACCCAGTTTCTCTCTTATACTTCTCTATACTACAAGTAAAGCATTTTTCTTGGTTGTAAACTTACAGATTTTGTTTTTGAGTTATTCTAAATTTATGATAATAGTTAGTTAATCAGAGGTTACTTTTTAAAGTAGTGGAATAAATTATTGGTGGTTATTATTTAAGCACTTCAGCTTATGTGTGGTTTTTGTCTTGAAGGGCATGTTAGGTATAAAGAAGGGGCTTCATTTTAAGACCTCCCAGTTTATAGAAGTTACATATTTGAGCTTCTATTACTTATCTATAATTAGAAGTGAAAGCGGATGTTTTGCAAATTCTTAGGAGAATTAAATATTTTGGTTCTCGTGTTTATTCTTTAGGATTTCTCTTATTAATGAATTTAGAATGGTTAAGAGATGAAGCTGAGTGTGTTTGTGTGTGTTTTTATAATTAAGAAAGAAGCATTTATGGTTAGAGAAAATGAGATGAGATCAGATTGCCTATCTGACTTACATTTTCTGCCTCTTGGTCTTGGTGTTGTGATCATATCTTCAGATTTGATTTCGTTGCAATTTGGTTTCTTGTTATATATTGTGCTTTCCACATATTTAATTTTATCGATACATAGTTTGATTCACCATCCTCCATTCATAGACTATGGTTTTTGGAGAATGCTTCGGTTACTACTTCCAATAGCAATTAGGATTCGAAAGACTAATCTACCCACAAAAGGCACCTTACTTCTTTCTATTGCTTCATTGATTTTGATACTACCCATTGCTCTATCTTTGCCATTTTTTGGGGCATCTGGACAGAAAGGAATTCAATGATTTCTGATGGTGAGAAGTTAACTCAAATTCTGCTTTGGGAGCGTGTTACCTTTCTAGCCTCTCTTTTGGCCAAGGCCTTCAGGATGTTTAAGGGTTTGCCTCAAAGTGACCTGGCGGGAAATTGGCGGGCAGCTCATAGGTTGTTAGTTTAGGTGGAGTTTTGTTCTTTTTTGGGGGAATATCTTATCCACCTTTGTTTTCCTTCATCTTAATAAAATCTTCTCTTTCTATCAAAAAAATAAAATAGAAAAAATAAGGGGAGTTTGATACAGTTGCTACTTCATAAAGGGGATGAGGAGTCAGTACATAACCTTCTTCATACAACAAGGTGTTTTAGTTGTTTTTGGCATCCATATTTATTTTGTCTTGGGTCGTGTGATTGCACCCAATAGTTCGTTGGATTTTTTGAACTTGTCTGCTGGGGAAGTTTTTGGGCTTTAGGTCCTTTCTTTAGCGCCTGGTAGGCAGTCCAGGTCTAAACTTGAGTATCCTGCCCTCTGCTGTGATCCTGTACAAGCACCACAGTCTAATTCAGGCTCCTCTTATTGAAGTCTAGCTACTCAAGTGAATGCAAAGAGATCATAATCACTGTTTCGCTCCTCTAAATTATCAGAAAGAGTAAAGAAGTAACCCCGCAAAGATGAGGGGGGAGCAGCATAATCATTAAAGATGTAAGGGGCATTGAGGCACAAAAGGGTCTCTTGGGGCCTAGGCGCAAGGCGCGCAAGAGCCTAAGAGAAGTAAGTTGCAGATTGAACAAAAAATAATGAAATTATATTTTTCCATGCAAAGATATCCAAACAAACATGGAGCTTCTATGAATGGTAAAATAAAAGTTAACATCCCTAATTTCCATGAGAACCCAAAAAATTGTGTGGGTTAGATGATTTGGGGATGTATTGTCAACGTACATTGTCGATGCTAGTTTAAATATGTGAGTTGGGTGATGGAAGTCATGGAAACTGCAATTTGGTTCGAAGAAGATTACTGGGTTGGTGCTTGCTTCACCATATTTGTTTAGAGATAATGATCTCTGATGAAACTTTCAAGAAATGAATGCTCTTTGTATGTACTGTTGGTGGGTTTGTCGATGGGCTTTGTTTTAATAAAGGAAGAATTGAAAAGGTGGGTTTGTTGGGTGGCAGGGATCCCACCATTTATGAATCTCTTGCTCTTAGGTGTTTTCTTAATTTATTTCTGACTATTTTTGTTTCCTTCCCAAGATGGTTTTTCCGCTGTGAACGCTTTTTTAATTTTTTTTGGAAGTAGTAGGTTGTAGTTTCCTGGCGGCAGTTGAGGTTGTAGTTCATTGGCAGTAATGGTGGAGAGAGACTAAATGGAGGAGGGAAGAGAGATAATTGCAATGTTGTATAATTGTGATCTCATAAGCATTTGAAGGGTAATTAAGTATAAGAAATTTGATTTCGTGAGACTAGAATATCAACATTTACTTCCTTATTTCCCTCGTTCTTGTTATTTAACAGAGATAATTCAAATTTGAGGGAATAATTCCTTAATACTAGACTTTTGTTATTTTAATCTGCTAGTATTAGTATTTTCCCAGAACATCAGTTTATGAATAAAATTGAAGAATCTGTCTAACCTGATTAAGGTTTCTTGTCTTTGGTTCAATAAACTTGTATAAGCATTTCAAAGAAAGTTTTCAAAATTTTGGTTGATATTATTCGTTAGTGGAGTTGATCTGAGATGAAAATTGTTTATGCATGCATATTTGGTGACTTGGGATATATTATTCGATCTTTGAGCACTTGTGAGAGTTTAGTGAGTTTGCCAAAAAACTGATTATGACCATATGCCCCTTTTTGATGGAAGCTTATAACGCTAATTGTTGCGGTCATAGTTATGAAAGGTGCTCGCCTTAGTCGCTTGAGGCGCAAGGCGAGGCATAGCCGCCTAGAAAAAGGCCAGGCGAGGCGTGTTTTGGAAGGCGCAGTTGAGGCGTTCGCCTCTCTCGACTAGACGCAAGGCGAGAGGCACGCGAAGGCGACGCCTTCGCGACAGGCCCTAAACGATGTCTCAAAACTTTGTTTTTTTTAACCAAACGACGTAGTATAAGAATAATAAAGAGAAACTCTACCTTTTCTGACTCCCATCTCTCTCACTCGACTCGACAAAACAAACCTAATTGCTCGCGACCAGCCCTAGCGACCTTGTTGACGGTGATGACACTAACGGGTCGCCTCTACCGGGCGACTATGTCTGTTGTCTCGTTTTTGAAAAATATTGATGAATCAGCCCTTCTAAGATTATGTACAGATCTTTACAGTTGCACAAGGTAATCTCCAATCACTCCATGATTGGTGGATCTATACAATCTTCCTATATTAAACTATGGTTGACTATTTAGTCAGAAAACAAACTTATTATAGGAAAGTGAATATAAGGTAACTAAAGCTTGATTTGCACTAATAATTAAAAAAACCATAACCCAATCGGTTGCTAATATTTTCCACATGCTTGCTTGACTGTTCATTTTCAAGCTTGATGTTTAGTTTAATTCCTATTATGCATAAGACTTGGAAACTGGGAATTTGAAATTTGTGTATAGTTATTATATGTGAACCTAATTTCATGCACTACATTGATTTATAACATGCTTTTGCGATGTGTCCCAACATATATATATATATATATATATATATTTTAAATTTATATTTCTGTAATGGTCACCTTTCGGTCGCCTGCCTCTCGCCTTCCGCCTTTAATAACTATGGTTGCGGTACATGCCTGTCAATTTGATACTATTGCAGTGTGGTACTAATTAGTAAATACAGTATCCTGGCGGTTTACTAGCTTCTCTTACTGCTAGTGAGAGCGAGAGCAAGAAAGCCTCAAATTCTAAAATCAACTCAGAGCGGGAGCGTCTTCAAAGCGTCTAGACACACACACACACATATATATATGCATGTAAATATAGTATAATAACCAAATAAATGAAATTAAGAAGTTAGAGCTTAATATGAACAAATTTAGATATAAAGAAAACAAGAAGACATGTCAAGATCAGTTCAGTAGCTTTTCTTAATAGCATTTCCATGTCTTTAACATAGTAAATACTTTCTTCAAGAAAAAAAAAGAAGTACACAATCAGTATTAAAATAAAGACATTATTTAAATCTTTATTTTGTGGGTGCAATTATCAATATACTGTAGTTGTTGATAGTCCACGTGTCAAAGGCAAAAAGCTATTAGTATTTGATTTTACTTTACATATGAAGTGGGTTGGAAAATAGAGACCCAAATGGTCATTCCTCTGTCTAGGCTGCTCCTCATCGGTTCCCCGACTCCATTTTTTCCGGCTAGTCTGCCCTTCCATCTTCATCTTCTATCTCTAGTACCCCAAGACTCACCCATCTCCATCTATTGAATAACTCTGAACCATGAGATAGCTAAACAACAACAAATCTTGATCCCAAATGCTTCAGATTGAGAAGATAAGGTGAATCTGAGGATTTGAAATTTTAGTTTGCGAATTCCAAAACTCAAATTTGCGAATTCATGCCGAATCTGCTCTCAATGCTTCGTTTCTCGCTCGGAGAGCCGGTTCGTCACCCACTCTAGGCGGATTGTGTGATATAGTTATAGTGCAATTTAGAGGATGTATGAACAAGTTAAGCTACAATCTTAAAAAGTTTGACGTGTCAAATGAGACTATTTTGTCGGGAATGAGGGAGTATTTTTTATAGGAATTAATGACTTTGAGAAAATACGAATTAGTTAAATTTTCCACTCTGAGATTTTGAATTCTATTTTGTAGTTTTAAATTGAGTCTTGGTGGCCAGTTGTGGGCTAGATCTCGGTGAAACCGGGTTTGGGGACGTGATATATACACTTCTTGTTCTACAAGAATGATCTGCTCCCATTTGGAAGTAGGTCTAATCAGTTATTTGTGTAAAAAATGTACTTTGTAATTAGCTCAATGCTAAAGATGAACGACCCTGGCATTTGTTGTTTACTTATTAATTATCATGTTCCAGTTTCACGAACAATCTTTCACCTGTCTCTTTGGATGAGATTTTGCGGTAATTTTCTACTTTTTATTTTTCTATGGGAGCAGTCACCCTCGCCTTCCTTATTTTACAAGGATACGTATATCTTTTTGCAGGATTTGCTTTACTATACGTGATATTGTTGATTAATCTTGTTGATTTTTGGTTCTAGATATATTAGAAATCTAATTATTTCTATGAAATTATTGTGTGCTTTGTTTTTGTTGACGCACACTGTTCTGGGTCAAGCATAAGCAACAGTTTCTTTTAGTAGCTTACCTAGTTTGCAGATTTTTTCGTGACAGATTGCATATAGATTTTACAGATCCAAAAAGCAAAGATACTTGGATTTTCTTTCTAATAATCCATGGCTTTCCTTCTTCCAATTTTTTGGGGACTTGCATAATTAACTTACAAATTGTGACATGCTTTTAGAATTGAAACTCAATGTCCTGTTTGTCTGACTCTTAATTTGTAACTTTTTTTACTTCAGCTTCTGCTTGTTCTTTCTTCCGATCCTTCACCGACATAGTGATGAATGGGAATATGTAGATGCTGTATATCATTAACGCTTCATCACTGCATTTCTTGGTTAAAGCTTTGTTCCTAGTTGACAACCTAAAATATTGATTATCATTGTGACAGCATATGCAAGATGAAGATAATGAGAGGCCGTACAGGAAGTTCATGTGATTTCTACAAGATGTCCATCAATAATAATAATTTGTGGGTGACGGGAATCTAGGTTTCTTTGGGACCAGTAAGAACACCTCTTTTCCTGAATTTGGAGTACTATGTTTTCTTTTATATAGACTTGCCTTGGTGCCTTTATTAACATGTACTTTCGTTTCAGAGAGTTGATAATTTTTATTTTTGTAATCCTTGCTTCGGGGAACAGTTACTTTTGGAAGGTGTGTGTGTATCCATGTGTGATTAAACATCCTGATGTGCGCTTTCCCTGAATGAATATGCTACAACAACTGTTTTTTGAGTTGTGAATGTTTATGTGATTCCTGATGGTAGTGATGGTTTAGTTCCTCTCTTTTTGGGGCATAATTTCTAGATGCCTCCCTCCTATTATTACCAATATGAATTTAAGCCGTTTGCTTCCAATTTTGCCAAGTTTTTACCTTGACATGAATGCAGATCTGATTACAAAGGGATTCTGCTGGATAAAACAAACTTGTGATTACATATATACATGATTTAAACAATAATGAGGTTGCATCAAATTACCCATAATCTCACATTACCTGGCCTCTAAATAAACAAAATTGACCCCCCCCCCATGTGGATCTATCATCAGCTGTAAATAAAAGAATTAGCCCTCTTCCAGCCTAGTTAATTTGAAAATTCATGTTCAGGGTTCCTATTAACTATTTAGGAAACTTGATAAGTTAAAATTTTATAGGCAGTTACAAATTACTTTGGTTATAACACGGGGAGGGTAGTGATAGGTTCTGTATAGTTAGTAGTCATAGATCGCGAGTGCACTCTTAATTTTCCCTGCCACGTAACTTGTGCAAGTTTCGTGTAACAAGATCCTTTTAACATCTACTCCGTATGTGGTAGACTTGCTTCGTTCCTAAAGAAAAGAATCGAAGTAGCTCTCACTCAGGACTCGGGACGATGGGTTCTTAATTAGTCAGCTGCCAAAAACTTAGCCAATGCTGATCTTTATTGCTTAAACTAATGTTTGTTAGAGGGACGTCAAGAAGATGGAGTAGATATGATTTGCGTATGTATGTCACTTTGTCCGACTTAAATAATTGGGTTAAAATTCCGTAGACATTTTCATTAATTAGAAATAGAGAGTAACATGACTAAATTAATTTGGAGGAGAGCTGAATTTGGTACTATTTGAAGGAACAACCCCTCATTAAAAATTCATTTCACTCAACAGATCTATCTATCTATGTTATAATCTCGAACAACCAACCCTCTTTATTTTATCCTTTGTTCCAAGTTCTGTTGCCTAAAGAAATGGTCACACAATCGAAGTGAACCCTTTTGACCTAGCTACAAATACCGTTGTTGTAAATACACTTTAAAAAAAAGCCAACTTCTCCATATCCCGCTCCCTGTCCAAAAATAGAAACAAAAATGAAGGTAACATGGAAGAGTTCATGCATGGTTAAACCAGCTGAGCCAACATGGAATGGCCATATCCCCTTATCAGAATGGGATCAAACTGGTGTAATTACTCATGTACCCACCATCTACTTCTACAAACCTCCTCTAGATTGGCTTACACCCTCCGATACCATTTTCAAAACCCTAACCACTTCATTGAGCAAGGTCCTGGTGCATTTCTATGCACTTGCCGGCCGCTTGTCCTCGATGCCTCGTGGCCGCCTTGAGCTCAAATGCAACACTGCTGGCGTTGTGTTTGTGGAAGCCGGGACAGAGGCTAAACTCGATGACCTAAATGACTTCTCACCATCTCCCGAGTTTCATTTACTTATTCCTTCTGTAGATTACAATGCACCGGTTGAAGAACTTCCATTATTGCTTGTGCAACTCACGAGGTTTGCTTGTGGAGGTATCAGTCTCGGCTTGACCATATCCCATGCCGTTGTTGATGGGCAAAGCGCGCTTCATTTCATCTCCGAGTGGGCTAGGGTTTCTCGTGGTGAGCCATTAGACTCTCCACCGTTCCTTGACCGAAGAGTGTTACGAGCTGGGGATCCTCCAAGTGCACCTCCACAGTTTGAACACTCACCATTTAGTCTCCCACCACTCCTCATTGGTGAATCAAGCCATGAAAATGAGCGAAAGAAGGAAACCGCTGTTGCAGTGTTCAAATTGACAAAGCCCCAAGTTGACAAACTCAAACTCACAGCCAATGAAAGCCGAAAAAATGGGAGTAGACGTGAGTATACACGATATGAGGCTATAGCAGCACACACATGGAGATGCGCATGTCTCGCACGCGCTCACAAACCTGAACAGCCAACTGCATTAGGAATTTGCATCGACATACGCAGCAGAACCAAGCCACCATTGCCAAAAAAATACTTTGGCAATGCAATCATCGATGTGATTGCCACTGGCTACTCGGGCGAGATAGTTTCAATGCCATTAGGGTATGCTGCAAGTAGAATAAGGGAAGCGATCGAAAAGGTGACGGACGAGTACATTAACTCAGCCATAGACTATATGAAGAATCAAGAAGATTTGTCGCAGTTCCAAGATCTCCAAGCAATAACGAAGAATCAAGGGCCTTTTTATGGCAACCCGAATCTTGGGGTGATAAGCTGGTTGACACTGCCTATTTATGGCTTGGATTTCGGATGGGGGAAGGAGATTTACATGGGTCCAGGAACTCACGATTCTGATGGAGACTCTTTGATTCTTCAAGGTCATGAGGGAGATGGATCCAAAGTTGTTGCAATGTGTTTGCAAGTGAAACATATGGAAGCTTTCAGGAAGTACTTTTACCAAGAAATTGGTGTGGAATGATCAAGAAAGCTGGTATTCATGCAGATAAGAACTGAAGTTTAGGTTTTCAGGTAAAGAAACTAAATAAGGGAGCTCTTGATTCATGATGTGGGGGAGCTAGAAGCACGAAGCTACATAGGAGTAATATATAATATGAAAAAGTGTGTTTAATTTGTTTTATTTCACCTGATAGTTTCACTGTAGTCTTGTTTATGATCATATCATATTGGAAATTGATAGTCACTAGTAGACTCTGGATCTCTCTCTCTCTCTCTCTCTCTCTCTCTCTCTCTCTCTATATATATATATATATATATATATATATATATATATATATATGTATATATATATATTTTTGTGTGTGTGTGTGTGTGTGTGTGTGTGTGAAGCTCCCCATTCTTGAGTTATCATTAACATAATTCGAGGGGGAATTGACTACAGTTAAGCTCCTCTGAGGAGCTATATATGATGACCACCGGCGGATTCTTTCTCGGAAAAACTTCAATGACAATGGATAATTAGTAGGCAAAGGTTTGCTTGTGGTTTTGGGTTTGGAGAGACATAAAATATGGGAGGGAAGAAGAAGGATACTCGGTTGGAGACATGTGTAGGGGGAATAGAGAAAGGAAAAAAAAGGTGTCTTGTAGACATGGATTAGAGAGTTTGAGAGCTCGGAAGCAAATATATGCATACGTGCAGTGTACCACTTATAGAAGTGCAAATAGCTTTCACAAGCCAAAACATGCACTTAACCAATGCTTGCATTCTAGAGACCCTTTCCAACATGTCTCCGTGTAGTCCCATAGGTGGGTCTAATGTGACACTGCTGTATAAATGTTTCTCCTCGGTTTTCAAAAAAAGAAAAAAAAGTTTGGAGTATGTGTTATTTGAAAGTGCATGTACTATACCCTAGTGTGAAATGAGGATACTAAATGGGTGTGTATGTATTCTGAATTTATGTGTTAGAGATAATCACTTTTCTAGAAGTGCGCATTGTGTTTGGCAATCTACTAAAGTTTGCAGATTTTGTTTATTGATATAATTTGATACAACAAATTAATTAAAAAGATGTAGGAAAATACAACAACAATTAAGCTTGTTAAGTTTGATTTGCAAATAACACAATAGAGATGGAGATCATGAATTTGAAGCTTAGGGTTTATGAAGATAACGGCCGGCAATCAAAGCAGCATCCATGACGGCGGAGAGAACTCTAGTAACATCATTAACATCACAGGTGTTGCCGGGGAAGGTCTTGCTTCCAGCTTTCTTGAATTGTGCTATACACTTCAACAAGTTCCCATTGCACTCTTGGCTCAAATAGTCATCTGCATGCACCACCACCACCACCACCATCATCATCATCATCATCATCATCATCCCCATCCCCAACACTTTTCTTATTAATTACTCATCACATATATAGTAATTCACATGAAACCACCACCTATTTATTTTGTATGCAATATGCATGTACCTAGCTACAAATATGAATTCACTTTCTCTCTCTCTCTCTCTGAAGCGCGCGCGCACACACACACACCCCATATATTGTGTGTGTTAAAATTTCTCCATTAAATTCATTATGTTAAACAAGTAAAGCAAGATGATAAATGGGATGTTATGTTTATGCAAAAAGACCAAATTTGGGTTCATGCATGTAGGGGTATTACTTAATTGGACCAAGTCAACAGGTCAATTCTGTACTTTGAGAGGTGTCCCACTTACTAGGAGAATTATTAATTTGTTAAATAAAAAACAAACTTAATTTGTGATTAAAGAAAAAAATAAAAAGAAAAGAACTCACTGTTTTTGGATTGAATGCAGGCATCATGCTTGAAGCAACAGGCATCAAGTTCATCACAAGGTTTCTCCCCTGGGCATCCACTATATAAAAGCCCACAATACTTTCCATATCTTAGAAATGGTGCCACTATTATTTATTTTTCAGCCAAAAACAATCAAATATCAAGAACATTATTAGTGTAGATTATTAAAAGTATAGTAGAAACAAATCAATTAACTAAAACAAACCCAGAAAAATAAAAGAAAAACCATACCTTTGCAGAAGGAGGATTCACATGTCTTACTACACTCTTTATTCTAAGAAAATATATATAATTTGTTAGAAAAAGAAAAGGAAAAAGGGAGGAGGAAAGTTGATAGTGAAAAGAAAAGAAACTGACCACAGAGAGATTTGTATTTGCTTGGACACCAACCTTAAGGGCATGAATGGTAATAGTGTGAAAGTTAAGGGCAATAAAGGAAAAGATGAGAAAGAGAGCAAACTTCAATGACATGGTGTTTGAAGCCATTGAAGAAGAAGAAGAGGAAACAACTGACAGATCAAAAGAGAGCACAGAAAGCTATATAGCCCCCTTGGTTTTGCTTAAAGGCTCTGATTTATAGAAAGAAATGGTTGGGTGGGAGAGAGAGAGAGAGAGAGAGAGAGAGAGAGAGATGTTGCAGGGGATGATTTTGTCATGTAACGTCTCGTGACATGTTTCTGTTCATTATAATAGAAAGTTGGGCTTGTGCTGTGTTTGTCACATTTCTTACCATACCGTATAAAGTACTGTAGTTATTTATAAATATATGGATTTGGAATTTTAGAGTCTGCATTTATTGAGTGAGTTGGTTGTGGGGTCCATGTCTTGATGGACATGGAAGGAAGGCCTTTCAACCAAGTCTTTCATGGTGATGGTGATGGTGATGTGAAAGATAAATGAGGTGGCATTTAATGGGTAAAATGTATTTATATTAGTATTTGAAAATGAGGCTATTTACATCACTTCTTCTCATATTTATACACTAGTCATAAAGCCCGTGCTTCGCACGAGTGTAATTTAAATTCAAAATTAATGAATATATTTAAGAAATATTTTTATAAAAAATTATTATTATATATTAAATATAAACGTTTGGTGACTTAATATGTGATAAAAGTTAAGTATTGTCAATTTATGCTAAGCGATGGTCATTTATTATTACTTTTGTTTCGAAATAAGTATTTTTTATTAATTTTTATACATGTATAAGTAAATATTTGTTTCTATATATATTTTTTTATTTATAAAGTATTTTTTAGTGATATCAAACGATTAAGGTTTTATTATGGTTTAAATCTGAAACCCTCTTGCTTAAGCAACCAACGCCCCTTTCATCCATGCCTCCGCTCGGCCCATTCATTTGGTATATTTTTCCTTCTCCATAGGGTGAGAGATTGGTCCATTATAGCTTCTTTGTGAGTGGTATGCCTTGAATTTTCTTATTTTATTTGTTATGTATTTTTGAAAATATTGTATTTCTAAACCAAACCTTTGAATAAAAAAATATAAGTACAACCTAAATACTCAAAATTTCATTAGGATACACTCTTTCATTATTCATTTATAGTCTCATCATCAAAATGAAACATAATCATATTCCAACATTCTCAACAAAGAGTCATTTGTTTATTATCAGGATGTTTGAAAAAAAATATCCATAAGAAATTTTTTCTTTCTTAGGAGTACTATTTTTACTATATTACCCATTGATTAACTCAATTAAAGGGATGTACAAAGCATGTTTTTTTTTTTTAAAATTTAAGTTAAAAATTGAAAATAAATTATGAACAATTATTTATAATATAATTAATTGACTTTAAATTTGTTTATGCTAATCATTTATACTAATTATACCATTTCCACATGGCGTTACCATAATTAATATGTGTATAATTATGGTAAGGTCAATAACTGATGAATGTGATTTTTTTATTATTTAATGCACTATCAATACATTTGTGTCTTTTCCCGTCCCTCTTTCCAACTTTTCATTTACAATTTTATCCATATTTAAAAATCTTAAAATATGGTAACAATTTTTATAATCTTCTAATCTAAATCTCTCTTATATTTAATATTTCATGAATTTTATGTAAGGAAGAACAAATCAATTTCAAAATATTAATGACATCATTCACATCATAAATTAAGAAGTTGTCTTATTTTGCTTAATCAAGCAAAGTCTTCATAATCACAATCATGGCTAAAAACATGGTATATTGCAGCTTTATATATCCGCTCCTTCCTCCTCTCTCTTCTGTTCATCCAATCCAAGTTACTCGATTTGAATCTTCACCTTTTGATTTGTTATATATATTGATAATAATTCTAAGTGTAATTACAAACAACTACAATTATATTGATATTATAATTACAATTATTAATGTGGGTCATTCTCAACCAATACTCATGTAGTTGTACAAATTTTATTTTTCATCTCTCTTCTACTCTTTTCTTTATTATCTATTTCTCTTTCCCCATTTTTTGTTTTATCAAAATTTTTTTTATCTTTCATCTATTTGCTCTCTTATTTAAAGTGTTAACTTTTATTCTCTATCCTCTTCGTAATTTTTATCATTATATCCTAAAATTTAAATATAAGCAATTTTAAAAACTTGTTCACTTCAATAAGTTTCAAGTAATCATAAGACAAACTATTGTGACGGTACAATTTCTAATATTTTACAAATGTATTTGGCTTCAATCAAATCAAACTCGATGGACAACTATTTACAAATGATTTTTTTGGTCAATTTTTTATTTTAGTTTTGATTTGATAAAGTTATAAATTAGACATATATAATTAGAACCGTAATTTTTTTTTCATTTGTGTTGTACATCAATAACTATGTTTCTAAATGTAAAAGAAACAATGCTTTGCCAAAAATTAAAATGAAAATCAAAATTTTAACCAAAAGCAAAAATAAAACAAAATAAAAAACAAATCAAATCTTCACTAAAAGCAAACTACAAAACTTAAAATCAAAACCAACAATCTAAACCAAACTAAAGATATAAATCACAAACTTAAACCTACATTAAATTAATCTAGGAATCAATAACAAATATTTTTAAACTAAAACCATATTCGAAAGCAAAAATAAAATAAAAATAAAAGTAAGATCAAACTCATCATATAAATAAATTTAAAAAACTCAAAAGCAAAGTTGATAGTGAAGAAAAAGACTAAGAGTGAAATCAAAACCACAATTATCAAAAAATTAAAACCAAAACTAAAATTAAAATGATTTATTAATCATAAACCAAATTGTAATCAAAACGAAATGAAAACCAACAGTCAAAGAAAAAATTAAAATTAAAATTACAATTCATAATCGAAAATAAAAACAAAAACAAAAATAAAATTATCAACAAAAGGAAAACAAAACACGAAAAACCTAGAAACGAAAACATATCAACTGTCAAAATAAAGATTATTGGCGAAATGAAAGCCAAAACAGAAAATCAAAGAGAAAACAAAAATCAAAGCACTTACTTTAATACGATTAGGTGAGATGAAATTGTAAATAAAGAGATAAAAATTATCGAGAGAGGAATTTTTAAATGAAGAGATAAAAATTGTCAATATATATATATATATATATATATATATATATATAGAGAGAGAGAGAGAGAGAGAGAGAGAGAGAGAGAGAGAGAGAGAGAGAGAGAGAGAGAGAGAGAGAGATGTTGCATGAGATGTATTCAAATGTAAAGTCAGTGAGATTGCTGGGTCGTATTTAATGCTTACCTCGACTTGTTTCTTTGAAATTTGAATGCATACTCAAATTAATGTACCATAACACAGATGGACTAAAAGGATTAAAAGGAACCAAAACTCAAATGGGCATAGATACGGAGGTCCTTACATGGGTGACCAAAGGAAGCAAATGGACTAAAAGAATTTTCAATCAAGATGACCCAATGAAGAGTTGATCAATAAAAATGCCTAATAATCTACCCAAGTGACTTTACATCTTTCTAGATATATACACACAATATATATATATATATATATATATATACAAATATTTTCAATATGTATTATTTAATACCCCAATATCATAGTTGAAGGTAGTAATTATAATTAATAGGTATTACTGTTTCAACCTTTTTGCCTAGAATTTGAAAAGTCACATTCTCTAAGAGTCTTTATATACTACTCCACTAATTACTCAAGCTCACTACCTAGTACTAATACATAATAGTAATATCTATAAGATTAGTACCTAATAATAATACATAATAGTAATCTACTATTATAAAAGTCTTTATATACTAATTATTTATGTTCACTACCTAATAGTAATATCTAATAGTAATACCTAATAATAATCTACTATTACATAATACCTTTTGTTATAATTATAATTAATATATATTGTTAATAGCTAATATGTCAAACCGTTATCGAAGAGGAAGGCGAAAGGGTGATCCTACTTGGCAGCTTCATGATCCATCTTTAGCAAAAGTGGAGTGATGTGTCAACTCTATAGACAACTTCACCAACTTTAAATATATATATATATAAATTTTTACAAAATGCTCTCCGAAATAGATACTTGAAACCTTCAGAGTTGAGTATTGCTTGAGTTAGGTATATTTTATGGCCCAAAATTGGCCGCACCATAAAGTATGTTCATTCAATGGTTGAGATGAGCTGAATTTGTTTTTAACTCAAAATTACGTAATTTTAGAGTCAGTTGATCTTAACTATTTACCAACAAATTTAATGTAATGGCTAATTGTCAGCCATAAGATTTAGAAAATTCAAAAGGCTCGTCTCTAGAGGTTTCAGGTCTTTGAAATAAATATTACACGATGGTGGCATAAAGTCGGCAAAATCTGAGTGTTAGTGGTCCTTGTGGTGGATGGCGGCGATATTTTGTTCATTAAGTGATAAAATGCTAGTCTTGAAGGTTAAAATTTGAAAATATGCCATATTGTTCTAAATTTAAATACTAATTTTTTGGTTTCTTAACTTGGACCAAAATTTTTATTTGGTCTTTGTCACTTTAAAATATATTTATTTGGTCCTATATCTCGACCTCTTTTGATAAATTTATTCTCTCACTGTTATCGTTAGAATTTTTGTTTATTACCATGTTAAAATATCAAAATTATCCTTACTAACAAGTTCCTTAAGAATTGATTTTTAAAAAATACAAAATACCGAGATGAATTTGCCAATTAAAAAATGAGGTTGTAAACAACCTTTAGAAACCCACATAAATCTCTCTTCAAATCCACCATCTCCATTCTTCAAATCCTCCATCTCCATTTTAAATCTTGGATATAATTGTTCGCTGCTCAAAGGGCTCTTCATATTCAATTGCGCTCTGTGGTGAACCTGAACCTACCAAGACCAACCATGAAGTCTACCGAAGCTTAAATTTGGAACAAATAAATGGGGTTGTGGACATGAAGGATGGGTCATCCGATAGCGATTCAAGTGGAGTTTTAAATGAGGATAATAGTAATCTCATCAATGCCCAATTGCTAATCTCACCACCGGCTTTCACCTCTTTAAGATTCGATTTTTCGTCGTTGAATTACTCGCAGTTTTTGGACTCGAGGCCAAAAGCAGCTTATCAGCAATAGCTAGGGAAGATGGAAGATCAGTGTTTGGTTACGAGTTCAGAAGAGTCTTGCAACATTTTTTCGGTTGATCAAGCCCCGACTCTTTGTTGGTACTTTCTCATGTGACATTAAGAAGGTCTTCTGGGTCAATTTCAGTTCTTGATTTGAATCGAGAGTAAATATCCATCCACCCATCTCTCTCTCTCTCTAGAATTTAAGGAATTCAATAAATTGTGGTTTGCAGCAGCAGCCCAGTGGGCAAAAGGTCAGGCCGCCATGGACGATGTCACCTACCCACCCATCTCTCTCTCTAGAATCTACTACTCCCATATATGTATGTTCCTTCTCGTTGATGTAATTAATCACTCATTCACTCACCTTCAGCTGGAAATCTATTTCATGATTTTGCTTTGTAATTCTTTGTTCTCTTGTAATGGAGCTGTAATGGAGTCAAGCTCGGGACAGGGGATAAGGATGAAAAGGAGAGAGAATCTTATACTATATACATATGTGTGTGTGTATATATATATATATATATATATATATATACATATATATTTATTTATTTATAAATTTTGTTTTTAATCATTTTTATTAAAACAAGTTATAAAATAAAATTCTGGTCTAACCCAAAAAATAAGAATGACAAAAATACCCTTATTTAAAAGTCACATAACTTTACGTAAATATAATAGTCAAGGGTATTTTTGTTAATTTTCATGCCCTTAAACATTTGCTATTACGAAAAGGGTATTTTTATTTAGACAGATATTCTAACGGTAACAGGGAGAGAGAAATTTAAATAGGACGAAATGAATATATTTTAAACAACGTGATCAAACAAAAAACTTAATTAAAGTCGAAACATCAAAAAATTATTTAAATCTGTTGTCCTATGTATCGAGTGTACATGACTTTTATAACACTTAAGTCGAATTTGGTTCGCTGGAATTGGTCGGAATGGAATGAGCAATTCTCGTTGATCATTTTAAGGTTGGTGTTTTGGGTTGAAATTTCATTATGCGAGAGTGACAAATTTCATGTGTATCCCCCGTTTGGGGTTGGCCGTTGGCATTTTGATATCCTTTCATGTGGCAAAATATGCTCACATATCTTAGTACACTTTTAATTCTAGGGCAAAAAACACAAATTGTCCCTGTACTTTTTGACCTTTTTAAATTCGTCTCTAAACTAATTTTTGTAAATTTTTTGTTCTTGTACTAATAAAGTAAAATACAATTGGTTCTTCCGTCCAATGCAGTTAATTTTCATTCGTTAAGTGTAAACATGTGTGATGCATGTGATTTTGACAGGGAGTAAAATTGTGCTTATAAATTTTTTTTTTGAATCGACAGAATTATTCATAATAATTTTATTTTTTAAATTTTATAAAAAAATATTACAGTAATTTTCACACCCCTTTCTTCTCTATCCCAACCCCTCTCCCTTCGGTCTACCATAGCTGCCACAACCACTGCCATCGCCGCCCACCATCGCCAGAGAAGACGCTAATGGAGGGAGAGGAACGATTTTGCTGGATGTAAGAGAGAGAGAGAGAGAGAGAGAGAGAGAGAGAGAGAGAGAGAGAGAGAGAGAGAGAGCTAACCCGCTAACTACCCAATTCTGTCCCAACCCTCCCCAATCTCCATTGATCAATTCGATTTTTCGTCAAGTAAGCAGTTGTCATTACAGGCTAATGAAACTCCTCTTCCAACTCGAGCCCTTTCGGTTCTTCAAATTCTTCCCCCAATTTTCTTGAGTTGATGGATCTTTGTGAGAGCATCGCACGGACAGTATGTGGTGGGCCCTGTTTCAACTTTGGAGGAGAAATTGGAAAGGGAATATGAACGGAGATGGAAGAAACTTTCTTTCCATTGATAATGGGTTCTTTTTATCTTGATTACCGAAAATAAGAGAAGAATAACAATTTATACAAAGCAAGGTAACCGCCCTAACAGCCTATCTTGACTATTTACAACAGTACCCTTAGCAGGCCAAAACACATTTATACCCTTAAAGGAATAACCAACTTAACTAAAAGAATTATCTCCAAATGTCTACATGTGGAGTCTCAACAGCACACCATAACCTGTGTGGATCATTCTTCATCTTCAATGGAGTTTGTTGGACACTATTTATTCTTCGATCAACATTATCACCATTTGATTCATTATTATAGTTAATACCCCTCCCGCAAGTTGAAAGTGGGGAGAAATTGACAACTTTCAACTTGGAGAGAAGGAACCAATGTGCAGATTTACCAAGTGATTTGGTAAATATGTCAGCGAGTTGTAACCTGGATGGGATGTAGAGTGGTTTAAGCAAACCAAGATGGATCTTCTCCCTAACAAAATAACAATCAAGCTCTATGTGCTTCGTGCAAGCATGGTAAACTGGATTTGAAGCAATGGCTATAGCAGCTGAACTATCACAATAAACAGGAACAGGTGGTTCAATATCCACTTGAAGATCCTTGAGCAGAGCATGAACCCAAATAATCTCACTGCTAACTGTTGTCAAGGCCCTGTACTCAGCCTCTGCAGAAGAACGAGATGTCACTGACTGTTTCTTGGACAACCAAGATAACAAAGAATCACCCAATAGGACACAATACCCAGTCACTGACTTCCTATCATTGGGGTCACCAGCCCAATCACTGTCACAATAAGCTGTAAGCTTGAGTGTGTTTGATGAAGACAAGAAAAGACCTTGACCTGGACAAGCTTTAACATATCTAAGAACCCTAAGCAAGAACTTTAAATGACTGGTTGTGGGAGCATGGACAAACTGACTAAGGACATGGGCTGTAAATGCAAGATCCGGTCTAGTGACAGTGAGATACAAGAGTTTGCCAACAACACACCATAACCTGTGTAGATCATTCTTCATCTTCAATGGAGTTTGTTGGATACTATTTATATTTCGATCAACATTATCATCATTTGATTCATTATTATAGTCAATACCCTGATCGCCGATGATGGCACTTTCAGTTCCACCAGCATTCAATTCTCTCTCCTTCTCTGCGTAAAAATCCCCTACCTGGATCGAACCCGAACCAAGCGCTACTGGCCTTGAAGTATACGAATACACCGCTCAATCTCCGCCGGAGCTGAGCCAGACACAAATCAATCGGAGCTCGACGCTCTGCCTTTGTCGGAGCTTTCGGGGACTTAATCTTCAAAACAATAACACAAGTCTCGTAACTCCGGCCTACAGACACCACGGCCGCCTCCGACAACAATCTCACCTCAACATTCCTAAAATTCGTACCAATCGTACTGTTATTGCCTCCATTAACAAAAAAATCCTTGAAATTCAACACTATCTTCATCGAAATTTTCATCCGAGGAATCAGATTGAACCGAGCTCTGGTAGTTGGAGAAGTCAACGGCTCATCATCGTTATAAACCTTCAAATCAGGCCTCAGGTTTTGATTAGTAGGCACTCTTGGTGATAATTTCTCTCTTTGTGTGTGTGTGTGTGAGAGGGAGAGATTTCTTGTCCTAATCTAGGGACATATGTAACCCACCTAAGTTCACCCATACAAATGATTTCATGCGTCTTTGACAGATTTTTTTTTTGGGAAGACGATGATTCCGTAGGTTTAGTTTCGGGCAAATTACACAATTTTTTTTATATTTTTTAAATAAAAATGATTAATTTATTTTTTGGCAGAATTATGTAAAATGTACGTGATTCTATTTAACGAAAAAAAAAAAAATAGACGACAATGGACGAAAGGACCAAATGCGTCAAAAAATTGAGTTCATAGACTGATGGCGTGGAGTTAGAACGAATTCCAAAAAGGTCGAGAAGTACATGAACTATTTGTGTAATTTTCCCTTAATTCTAAGTGATACTTTCCAATTTAAGAAAAAAACTCGATTGACCCATTTCACGTCTCGTCCCTCACCCTTTGTGGTCACCGCTGCCGCAGTTCGCACTTCGCAGTCCCAATTCGTATTGATATTACCAATATACACACACTAACTACCACAAATTATATTGAAAAATAATTCGTAAGTAAACTACTTTATAAGAAATATCACAATTGGGTGCAACAAAGATAATCAGCGTTCCGATTTTCTTTCCATAAAAAAAAATAGTATGGAAAATGCTAGAAAAAAAAATTTGGTTTACATTCAACAGTTTAATATTGTACAGTACAACTATTGATCTATTAACAAGTTTTAACGTACAATACCTTGCTGTTTGATGTAAATCATATCTATAAATAAATTGTATTGCTCTAACATTACTCAAAAAATATTAATTGCTTGTCCAACCATGCCACTAGAATAGAGTGGCTTTTCTATAGAAACAAAATAAAATGTCTATTTTAATTATTAGGGCAAACTACACAAATGGTCCTTGTACTTTTCAAATTTTTTGGGATTGGTCCCTATACTAATTTTTGCAAAATATTTGTTCCTGTACTAAACAATTAAAACGGAATCGGTCCTTGCGTCCATTGCCGTCAATTTTTTGCCGTTAAGTGTAAGCACGTGCTTCTCACGTGATTTTGGTTAAGGATAAAATTGTCCGTGCATTATTTTCTTTTAGATAGACAAAAGTACCCATATATTTTTATTTTTTAAAACTAAATACGAGGGTATTGTTGTAATTAACTAAATCATAATTTTTTTCACCATTTTCTTCTTCATTCCCGACCCCCTTCCATCTATTCCACCATGGCTGCCACCGTCATTATCCATCGGCAAGGGATTTAATTCATTGAGTCAGAAAGCTTGATTTATGCTAATCCAGCAAGTAGAATCCTCAAATTCAGATTAGTCTTTATCCTCCAAAGTCAGGATTAAAAAAATTCAAATTTAAATGAGAGAATCCAAAATTTAAGCTTTAAATCAAACCCATTCATTCATTCTCTCTCTCTAGATCTCTCTCTTTCTCAATTCTGATGTCTTCTCCAAGTTCGGCCCCGACACTCCACGCCAACACGCCGTCTCTCCGTCTTCCACTTCCACGCTCCTTCTCCGGCGAACTCAAGTATATCAATTCCGATAGCCAACATATGTGAAAACTACTTGTCTCCAACAATCATCCTTAGCAGATCTCCTTCGTTGGTCCCTGCCGCATACTCCACCGCCGCATACTCAGCTGAGAGAGTGACTGTGTGTGTGTACGTGTGAGAGAGAGAGAAAGAGAAAGAGAGAGAAAGAGAGAAAAGAGGGTCACGGGTTTGTATTGAAAGAGAAAGTGACTGTGTGTGTACGTGTTGGGGAAGAAGAAGATGATTTTGGGGGTGGGGGGTTTAGAAAAGTAAAGTGGTTCTGGTACATTCCGGCACACAAATTTACTATTTACACAAATGGTCTAATTGACTAATTTACACAAATGGTCCATGTACTATTTACAAGTAAATGACTAATTTACCCTTGGAAAAATCACGTGATTTCACTTAACGAAAAAAAATTAACGGCAATGGATGGAAGGACCAATTGTATCAAAAAATTGAGTTCAGGGACCACTGGCGAGGGGTTAGGACTAATTCCAAAAAAGTCAAAAAGTACAGGGACCATTTGTGTAATTTGCCCTAATTATTATTTTAAAGTAAAATGAATATTTTAACTTAAATAAAACAAGATTAAGACTAGTATGTGATGAAAGGAGGAGGGGTTCTAATTTCTGAGCTTATTTTCAAGAAAAAAAAGAAGACGATTCATGGGTGAGAGCAATATCTGGCACCTTCACAAGTTTTGTTTAACATAATATCAAGAGGGCCCATTGGGGGAATACAGAGTCAAACATGCGACATTTAAAATTAACATGAAATTGCTGGCCGATACACTTTGAAAATTTTTTATTCTCTCCAGTCCACTTTTTTTTTTTTGAAACTGGAAAAAGCCACTTTAAAAATTTTCTTCCTAAAATGCCCCCATCTCTTTGATGATGAAAATTGACTTTCACAGCCCAGCTCCCACGCTTGAAAGCTTTATAGCATTTAAATCTGAGAAATATAAAAACCTTTGAATGAGATGCCCAATTCGGGAGAGGATTTGGAAAGAAACCTTTGAATGAGATGACAACAAAGGTTGTTTGCAAGTGAAAGTTAGAAAAACCAACTCAATAAAGAAAGGGTGGGCGAACAGGACAGATATGGAGAAATATTTTTAATTCCATTAACAACACATGTTAGACAATTCAAATACTGGGCAACGCAACGGGGATCGGCCTGCCCGGTCAGGTCGCAGGGATCGAGGGGACAGCGTCCCTCGTGGGGGTTCGGGGGCAACGTCCCCGAAAGGTAAACGAAAATCAAGTCTCCTTCAGCGGTTGAAATTTAAACGGAGCATTGCGATGCACAAAGTATAGCATCGAGATGCACAAAGTGGAGTGATGTGTCTTCATTAGTCCACATTTTATGTTAATATTCTCCCTATTTTTGGTTGATTATTATACTTAATTGATATATTTTTATATCTTTTGGTGTAGGGGATGAAATATTTGGACTTGAAGTAAATGTGGGCTAAAAGATGGATTTTTGGGCTAATATGTGAAGAATTGGCGAAAATGTACCGAAGAGTGATGGACTTGAATGACAAAAGGGGCCCAAACTTGGAGAAGAGGCCCAAGAAGACACATCTCTTATTTTGGAAGGAAAATAGTTATTTTTATTTTCTATTTTTCTATTTTCTTTTAAGTGGGTATTTGAAGAGTTAGTGGAAAGAGGAGTTTTGTTGAGATTAGTAACTCCCATTCACCCTCTCTCTCCCTCCCAACAAAAAAAGAACGTATTCTCTCTTTTCTCTCACTCCAAGAAGATCACGTCACTTTCTCTCCTCCCTCCTACACTCTCTCATTTGCAATTTTTCTCTTCTTCTTCATCAACAATTGAAGATATTTTTATGAAGATGATGATGATTTCAAACATGCGTGACTAAGGTTCTTTTTCTGATTCAAGGGTCATTTTAATTCAATTATATTATTGTGAGTCTATGTGATTAATTGTTTCTTGCTTAATTCAAGTACTTGTAGATTCAATTTGATTTTCATGGATATTGTTATTTTGTTGAATTGACGACTCAATTGAATTAATAATTTCCTACCGCTATCCATGAGTTTGTGCTATCATGAATGAATGGAAATTAGTAGCAATAGGTGAAATTAGTTGTGCTATCATAGTTAATTTTGCCTAATTGAATCTACGAGACTAATTTTGATAATTGTAGCTATCTCGATTATCAAAATTAGGTTCAACCGTTTTCATAGAGCGTAGTGCTATCATCAATTGGTATGGAACGCTATCGTGCCCAATCGATTGATGATAAGTTTTGACTGGATGTTAGGTTCGGTCAATTAAATTAGGAAAACACAAGATTTGTTACGGCTATCCTAACGAGTCTTTGGTTGAATACTTGAATCGCAATAATTAATATTTATTTTGGCCCATGATCGATAACGTAATTAAAAGTCACGACCATTGAATCAAAATTTTCTCGAATTTATTTACTCGTTTTACATTTGTTCCTATTTTATCTTTTATAATTTTTCTCATTAATTTAGTTGATAATAGTTTTTTAGCTATTAGATAAATTTCTCAAAAATCCCCCCTTTTATTTATTTGTTATTCACTTGAAAGAAATTATTTCCGTTCCCTGAGGATTCAACCCTGTTTGCCATATACTCGTATTTGAAAGTAGGAAAATATTTATTTGGTGGTTTGACGCCCATCATGGAGCATCGCGATGCACAAATTGAAGCATCACTTTTTGTCTCTGTGAATAAACTGAAATGGATGGCTTGAGCAACAGCTCGCCTTAGCGAGCAACGACAATTTAATTTTTTCAGTTGGCCCCCCTGCTCGCTAAGGCGTGTACCGATTGGTTCCCTAAGGCGCGTTGCGATGATCTCGATACACCAATTGTTACATCGCGATGACAAAGTGGTGCATCGCGATGCCTTGGTTGCTCATCGCGATGCCTTGATTTCTTATCGCGATGCCTTGGTTGCTCATCACGATGGTTAACCCACGCGATGCCTTGGATTACTTATCGCAATGCCTTGGGTTACTGATGCGCGCGTGTTTTTCTTTCATTAATGGCATAATCGTCTTTTTGCCCAAAAAATGCATTTTTTCGGTTTTTTGCCCCAAAAATATATTTTTTTGATTTTTCGCCCCAAAAATGCATTTAAACTTGGTGAAAGTCGAACATGCGACATCTCGTTAAATAGATGTTTCGTACAAGAATTCAACAGCAGTCAAGCCATTGAATCCACCTAAAAGATTTAGCTAGACTTTCAATTTCGGACATCATTTTTTTTCTAAGTTAGAGACAAAAAGTTTGGGCCCAGTCCCTATCTGAAGTGATTAATCCCAAATCTCATAGTTTTTGAATTTTTCCCTTTCAAAACAATTCAATATCGCTCTTCTTTGATATTCCTCATAGAGTCATAGTTGCAACTTTAGGTGTTGTCCATCTTTCTTCTTCTTCTTCTTCAAAAAAATGTTGTACAGTACATCTAATTCTGTCAGCGGGGCAAATTTATGGACATTTTAAGATTAAATTTGCATTTTTTTGATTGATAATTTGTCATTCATAACCGACTCACAATTCTACAATACCAATACAACTGTATCTAATATCTACCAATAGAATTTACAAAAATCGACGTTGTCAACTATTTTGCCTTACGTTCACTTATATTAATTGATAATGCCAAAATTAAGGATAAATATTGCTAAAATTGACTTTTCTTAATTTTCAATACTGAAAGTTGACGCTCGTTCAGAAACCAAGGGGATAATATTTAGAAGGAACAGAATTAAGCTTTACATATTATTTTCTTTTTCTTGTTATAGTGTTCATGCGAAATGCGAAACTAGTTTTGGTTGTTAATAAGATGGGTTTAGTAGTGCTTTCCTCGGATCGATTTTTGGTTAGAGTCATTCAAGGTTCAATTATAAGTATGATCCAGTGGGTCAACCGCATAAATAAAGTGAATATTCGGACAAAATTCTCTCAATGTTAAACACTATTTTACGAAAAATTGCTGGCCGATCCACTTTAGGAAATTTTTATTTTCTCCAGTTCACCTTTTTTTTTTAACCGCTAAAAGGCAGTTTCATAAAATTGTTCCTAAAATGCCCCGCAATAACATATACTGTAGATTTTTTCTAAAATTTCTCCGGTGAATCTTCTTTTCTTCCTAAAATTTCTTCGGCCAATTTTCCATATAACTTCTCCCTAATATTTCTTTGGCCAATCTTCCATATAACTTCTCCCTAATATTTCTCCTGTGAATCTTCATTTCTTCATAAAATTTCTTCGGTCAGATAACTTCTTCCTAATATTTCTCCGGTGAATCTTCCTTTCTTCATAAAATTTCTCTGGTGAATTTCTCTTCATAAAATTTCTCCGGTGAATCTCTGTTTCCATTCCAATAGCTCGTAGCAAAGAAAATTGATTTTTGTGGATAGCCTATGTTTCCATTCCAATAGAACTAGTGAATCTTACTTACTAAAATATCTCCGATAAATCTCCGTTTCCATTCCAATAGCTAGTAACAAAAAAATTTAATTTTTGTGGATAGCCTCTGTTTCCATTCCAATAGAATATAGTGAATCTTACTTACTAGAATTTCTCCGGTAAATCTTCCTTTGGCTGCATCGCGATGATGAAATTAGGCATTGCGATGATGGAATTAGGCATCGCGATAATGAAATTAGGCATCGCAATTAGGCATCGAGATGCCTTAAATTGGGCATCGAATTCTCCGGTAGATTTTCCTTTGGGTGCATCGCGATGATGAAATTAGGCATCGTAATTGGGCATTGAGTCCTGAAATTTCCCTAATGAATTTTACTAAATTTTTTTCGGTAAATCTTTATTTGGGTGCATCGCGATAATGAAATTAGGCATCGCGATGATGGAATTAGGCATCATAATTGGGCATCGCGATGATAAAATTTCTCTAGTAAATCTTTCATTAATGGCATAATCATCTTTTTGCCCAAAAATACCTTTTTCTAATTTTTAAAAAAGTATAGTGGACTCGAGCTATTACAAATGTCCAAAAATGGACCGGTCTATAATTCACCCTTTTCATTTCCTTTTGGGCCATTGGATGCTATGGGCCGACATAGGGATATTGGTCCGCGAATAGGATAAGTTGTTCTCGATCTACAAATTATCAATATTATAAAAAGAAAAAAATGCAGGCCGGTACCTTTTGAAGGGGTGATCACGGTCCGCTTTGGTCCATTTTTCGCAGAAAAAATTGAGAACCAAGACCGAACCAGTACTCCGGTTCTTACCGGAACCAAACCAAGATTAATGAGAACCAATACTTTGGTCTGGTTCTAATTGGTTCGGTCCTGCACATTTTTCGGTTCTAATGGAATAAACCCTTTTAATTTTTTGAGGTGACAAACAAATAATAAAATTTAATATTTCATGCGACAATTAAAAAGTATACAATAATGATAAAACATTGAAAATACAAACAAGTTCACAAAAGAAAAAAAAATGATAATACATCGACCATTCAACAATTAAAAATGTTATATTACAATCAATCCAGTAGAGAATGAAGTGAATATAAAAAGTGGCAAGTAGAGAATGAAGTGAAGAGCAGTGAGAGGTCAACAACAGGCAAAGAGAGTAATTCAAACAAGCTTGTAAGCAACCCTTTTAGAGATAAAAAAACTCTACATCTTTTCATCAACCCCTATCCGGTATTGCGTCTCCTATACTGCCTCAAGTTACCATTTGCAGAATATTTAGTGAACAGCTCAGACACAAATCATTAATTAAAAAATTAACATAAAGAAGACATTGATAATAAATGCTAGAAGAGAAGCTTAGACACATTAAAAACAAACAAGAGATTGATAGCTAGTGCTAAGAAAGATTCACAGCGAGACAAATAGGATTATCATATATATGATAACATACCTTTTAATGATTTGTGTAAGTATTTATACTTAGGGTTAGAAAATAGAAATTATATTTTTTTAAATATTAATTTTTATATATATATATATATATATATATAAATGATGTAGTATACATTGGTCCGGTCCAGTTCAGAACCAATCTAAAATTTTTAAAATCGGGACCGAACCAAATAAACGGCTCTACTAAAAATTAGATCCAGAACCAAACCAAAAGTATTTGTTCGGTCCACTTTTTTTGGTTCGATCCAGTTCCAATGGTCCGGTCCAATTTTTGGAAAATTCTACTCACCCCTAACCTTTTGTGGAATATTCAATCGCTTAAATTCACTATATTTGTTTTCATTTGCTTAAGTCCCTTTAAGTGATAAATTGACTATTTGTTTCAAAACTGCCCCTTATCAACATATTACACTTTTAAATGTATTTTGTGCATCGTCATGTGTGTGAAATGTGCATCGTTAATGAATTTTGTTATTTTTTTGTGTTAAAAAATGTGCATCGTTTGCCACGTCAAGTATAAAATGTGCATCGTAATATATTTTTTGTGAATTTTGTGTAAGAAATATGCACCGTCATGTATAATTTTGTACATCTTCAAGTATAACAGTACTAATTCAATTTTTGTGTTAAGAAATATGCATCGTCAAGTATAAATGTGCATCATCAATGTATAACAATACTATTTCATTATAATTTTTGTGCATCGTCAATTATATCAGTATTATTTTCAGTATAATTTTTATGTGCATCGTGAAGTATAATAGTATTATTTCATTATAATTTTTGTGCATTGTCTAGTATAATGTTATGTATCGTCAATTATATCAGTATTAATTTCAGTATAATTTTTGTGTGCATCGTGAAGTATAACAGTACTATTTCACTATAATTTTTGTGCATCGACTAGTATAATGTTGTGCATTGTCAATTATATCAGTATTCTTTTCAGTATAATTTTTGTGTGCATTGTGAATTTTGTGTTTAAGAAATGTGCATCGTCAAGTATAACAATACTTAAAAAATTTGTGCATCGTGATGAACAATATAACAGTACTTTTTTGTGCATCGTAATAGAAAATATGTGAATCAGGATGCACAACATTTTTTTCGCGACTTACAATTTTTTAATCAAAAACAAAACGGTGTATTAACGTTTTCAGTGAACGCGATTCATCAAAATAATGCATTGCGATGCATAAAAAATAACAAAAGTTTGCAATACGATGCAACAAATTTGTGCATTGTGATAAAAAAAACCTAGAAACGGTGTTTTATATTCAGTTTTATATATAAATTTGTAACCCTAGAAACGATATTCACGAACATTTATGCTCTGTTTTTTGAAATCTTAAAATGTATTCAGCAATATTAATCTGATACTTAGTTTTTGTTGGTTCCGGTGATTGTTGCCTTCTTTTCAGTGCTCTTTTGTAGTTGAGAAGACATTTTTTCTCTGATTGATAGTAACTCACGATAATGTTTTTAAAAGTTTTTGCAAAATTTTCGAAAGGTTTTAAAAATTTATTCTTTTGTTTTTGAAGTGAAGAGGAATTTTTTTGCTATGTGTTTTGAAGTGAAGGGGCATTAGTTTGTTTTTTAGTCGATGCACAACTCTTGGTGCATCATCAAGTGACAAAGGTAATTTGTGCATCGTTTTTGTTTGCGATGCACAAGGTGGGTTTTCATATTTTTATGTGCATCGTCTTATGTTGCACAACGTCCACTGTTCCATGTTTTTAAAGGGCATAAATGATATTTTGCAAAAATGTGTCCTTTAGCGATTGAAAACAATTATAGTGAATTTTAGTGAATGAAAATTTTCTAAAATGGACCAGCTTGAATTTTGCCCTTATAAAAATTTAGAGCCCATTTGATCGGAGTTTATTTGCAAAAATTGCGTTTCAATATTGCGGTAAAAAAATTATGTTTTCTAAACGCAGCTGTACTTTAAAAAGCTGGAATTTTGAGTTTTTTTTTTCTTTCCAAAATACAGATTTTAAAATGCTGCTAGAAAAAAAAAAACTGCATTTGAAGTGATATCCCGAACCCATTAATAAGAAAAAAAATTGCATTTTGAAAATGCAACACTAAACAGGTTCTTAGATTTAGGGTTTATGGCCCATTAGTATCATGTGGTTTTAATAATTGTAATTTGGAGTTTAGGTTTCACTTTTTGCAATTGGGATTTGACATTTCATTTCCGTTGCAATCAAGTGTCAAAAAGGATTTTCCCTCCAAAAATGGTTAGAAATCAAGCATGTGTCGCTAGAGCGTGATTTTTATTGGAATTAATTGCGCTTTACTACCCAAGGTTGACACATTTCTGCATTTGGGAGGTTTGTGGTCTCAATTTTAGCTCACTAAGATCCGGATTACATTTTTCGGTAAAATTGGGGGCCAAAAGACAGTTTTCGTTAATTTTTTAGCAGAAATTGGTCATTGTTATTCATGCATGCATGCTTTTTATGATTTTATGTCTTTTAGCATCTCTAGATATAGGGATCGAACTCGTCCCCTACAGGCTACGAAGAATGACTCTCAGTACCCTTGGCCACAGACTAATTGGTCATGAACTCCAATTCCATGGGCATATAACATTGATATGTAGAAAAAAAGTAAAACAATATTACAATTTCTTTCATCTTCTAGTACTTTACCTAAACCATCCCCCATCCTCAAGTTCGTTCACTTACTTACAACTTGAGGTGAAGCTCAATAAGCTTTATGCTTGGGGGGGGGCATGAATGCCATATATATATATATATAATGATAACAGTGATCCTATCCCTGCCAAATATAGTAATTTTCTGACTAAATCAACTTGCCAAAAATAAAAAGTCTTATTTATCTAATATCAATAGCTTGCCATGCATTGGAAACACAAGTTTGTTAACACAGTTCTCTAATAGTCCTGGATTTATTATGAGGTTCATTGAAAATACTAACATTGTCTTGGAATCTGAATAGTTGCAATATTAAATACACATGACTAATTGTCTAACTCTAATTAATAGATACATATTTGTTTTACCAAATTATAAACTGAATTGAGCCTAACAATATAAATACATATAGTCCTCCTTTAAAACCCATCCATTATAAGCAAATTGAATAACATACATTGAGATCAATAAGAGATTGATGCAGAATGCATTACTTCGTTCAATCTTTCATAGGCTTAGCCGCTTAGGTAATCGTTCATGATAACACTCAGGTCGGACCAAGCTCCTTCGATTATGATTCTTGCATGTGTTCCTTCGCTGCCTTAACAAAGAATTGGTCCTGATCGACAAAGGTTGAGTGCACTGGCGCAAGAGTTGGGTGAATTGAGTGCAAACATTTCTTCTTCAACACAGTCAGCATAGTTAGAGCCCTTGTAATCTAGCTTACTACAAGGAAGGTAAGTGTCACGCCCCGACCCGAAATCCTATACAGATTCCCGAGTCGGTACGTGGTCTGAATTCTGTAACAATAATTAGCAGTAAAAGTTCTGCTAAAAATCGAAGCTCATCTATATTCTCAAGCCAACATCTTATATATTACTGTCTCGAGTCATTGATCTCGAAACATCTTATAACGACTTGATCAATGCTGTAATGGCATGACAACTTGTGCCAACTACTAATCATACATATGTAGCTATGCCACGTAACCTTAACAAACGTATCTATCCCATCGCTACATAGCTCTATAGAGCTATTGTCCTGAATAGCTTCTCAATAAATCCCTTCTAGTATATCCCATAGCGTCTGCTTTATCTGCTTACCAACCTCAGGAAAACAAACAAACACAGAGTGAGTCGAAGACTCAGCAAGTTACTAAATGCAATTACATAGCATGTGATCATGCATCATGTCAACACAAGATATAACAATGCTTTACATCTAATCTCAGTTAAAAGTAATATATCACAATAGCTGATAATTCCATATGCATGATAGGCTCAGCTGCCGCCAACCGTCCCATACTAGTTGGAGACCGCGACCACCTCATACATATGAAAGCACATTATAATACCATGCAATATCAGAGGCTTAGCAGCCGCCAACCGTCCCATACCAATCGGAGACCACGACCAACCGACATACCCTAACATATAACAGATAACTTACAGTACTCTTATTAATGTCGAGATATGCCTCACATCCTTCTTTACTTTCCATCTTTACTTTTCTTGTCTGTACATGTGCTGCTATTGCAGTGCAAGTTCCTGAATGAAAACCTTACTTGTTTCATGGGCGGCTCCACCTCTACAGGTAGCCCTTTCCTCATGACTGGTACCATGGGTGGCTCTACCTCAACGGGCAGCCCTTTCCCCTGCGTCTAATTGTCGTTATTTACTGATGACAATCAGGATCGTAGTATGCCAGTGCCGCCCTATTGGTTACGACAGTGGGACTACCTTCTACCATGGCCAGTGGTAGGACCATTACTTGTCCACGATTTTCACCGTGCATCATGTATAACTTGTCCACGATTTTCACCGTGCATCATGATTTTTATCATGTATAACTTGTCCACGATTTTCACCGCGCATCATGATTTTCATCATGTATAACTTGTCCACGGTTTTCACCGCGCATCATGATTTTCATCATGTATTTCATGCTTCAATCATTCCCCAGTAATTACTGCTGGTTCTTATTATCATCAATAAGTAGATGTTTACTTGTCATCATGCTTTAATTTTATGAACAAGTAGGTGTTTACTTATATTAATCTCATGCTGACATATACAAAATATTTACTTCTAGCGCATGTTAACATATCAACTTATCACATATCATTATGATCAAGCAGATGTTTACTTGCCATTAATTACTCTGAGCACATTACTGGTCTCATATACATGTCATTTGCCCTTTACACATATCACTATGGTCAAGTAGATGTTTACCTACCACTAATTAGTCTGTCGTAGTGCTTGTAAATACTAAGCACATTACTACTCACATACACATGCTATTATTCTTTGCATATACCATATCACATGTCATAGCCCTTAACATTTATCTGTAAGCAGCTATCATTACTTTATTAAACTATCTTTGTTCCTATTTTACAATAGATCCTATTACTATCATCATATTAACCATTATTCGTGACGTGATACTTTGTATCCCGTACTCATTTCATGTCCACTTCACTGTATGTCATAGTATTTATAACATTATAACTTTCTTAATGTGTCTCCTTAATATTATAGGGACACTTCATATAATACCCACTAATCATTTCACTTGCTAATAACTAGTGCACATATGATCATGGCATGAGATTATCTTTAGTTTATCATGCATATACTTTAAAATAGGAGGGGGTTAGTAACTTACCTCCCTTTTTGAAAGCGTTCTCTTATTAAATATATCGCTCCCACAGAGTTGGTTCGTCCAGACGTTTGAGCAACCATTTATCCCAAGCACGTGTTACTTTTATAAATAGTATATGAACTACTTGTCTTTTATAGCATGAGAACTATTTTTAGTCTATCATGCAATATTTAAAGACGAGGGTTTAGTAACTTACCTCTAGCGCTTTTCCTTAATTAAACTTTACCCGGAAATGATCTACTCATCGAACACATCGTTTCTACGGAAATCAGTTTATCCAAATTCTGAATACCCGAGCACCAAATGAGCCTCACACCCGAGAGAAGTGAAAGAAGTGTGTGTTTTGGTGTGTTGTGTATGAAAAGTATATGAACAACAAGGATTTTCAAGCCTTTTATATAGGCCTAAGGTAAGCAGGTGAGTCACCATAGTAGTTGCCACATGTTGAGTTCACAACGACGACTCATTGAATTAACAGCATGAGGTGTCGTAACAAGAGAAATCCTTAAATGATGACTCATCATTCATGTTGATGAGTCAATACTTAAGCATGAGGTGTCATGACAAGAAAAAACTTCAACATGATGACTTATTTAGCCAAGCACGAGGTGTTAAATTTATTCGATTTCATCTTTATCGACTTGTTTGATCTTATCTTGTTTTGATCTTATCCTTTTATTCTTTCTTATCCTTTCGTGATACTTATCCAACTTCCAATCTTATCCAAATTTTCTGTCTTCTAGCGCTTAAGACATATCCAAATAAATTTTTAAAAAAAATTCCAAAGGACTCTAGAATGATTCTAATACCCGATATAAGATAAAATAAAGTCAGGGTCTTATAGTAAGTCAAGGAGCTTTTTCAAAGAATAATAAGTTAACAGAGTATAAGAAGGGAGAAAAAAGGACCTAAATATGTCTAATTAACATTGATTTAAACAACTCTTTGAAACCTTCATTTAATATCTCAAATTTCTCGCCTATTATTTATTATTTAATTTTTATATATACATATGGATTTTGAATATCCCAATACGTATATTTTTGTGTAACATGACTATTTATACTTATGCTACTCAGCATACATTTTATTGATCAGGATATAATATACTCTCGAAATGAATAAATATGTAAGTTCAACAATTCAAAAACACTAATCGATGGAAACAAACGGATAAAGGTAGATATTTGTTAAGTACCAGTAATATAAAGAACACAAAATCTATAATTCTCTTCAATAAGTGTAAGATGAACAAGAGCTCATCAACTGGTAAGTTTTCTTCTTTAAATTGTTTGCAAGTTTGTTTTCAAATTTTTTTGGCCTCTCAGTTTATATATTTGTTTTTGTAATTAGAAGATAAATGACAATCATATATCTAGGACAATAAATGAGTCCAGCTAAGCATATGGATCTAAAGCTATGGAGATAGTACTCAAATAGTGATGCTTCAGCGGAATCGTTACAAATTATTTACTCTAACATGAACTCCTATTGTTCCAATTATAAGTCAAAATCTTGATACCAATTTCAAGTCAATAATATAGCAATAGTTGAAAAAATTATTCTGCAGTGATCGTAAATATGTCTTCCACGACTATATTTCTAAATACATGTATGTATCAAGCAGAATAATTGTACCTGGAAAGCCACATCCTCCAACAAAGGTAAAACTTGATTTTTATATATTGACTGTATTATAATGAAACATGTGAGAAGATTGCTGACATACCTGCAGGAACTCCATAGACAAATAGTATGCCTGCTTTACATTTTTCCGTTCATACAAATCATAAGTTTTATTCCAATTAATGATGAGCACATCACACACACTTTATGCAATGCGTAGAATGGCTTTAGGAGGTCAAAAAGCTCCGGAGAAAATAATGGAGTGCACTCCGCATAGCAGTTGATGCTCGATGCAATAGTTGCATCATTGAGTATCAACGGGCTTATATCACCTGAAGCTCCTAAAACATTATGCAACGACAACCAAATTAATATGTTACACAAGTAGATACTCTCTACAACCAAATTATGTTATTGACCTAACCAATCTTTCATTGGAAACTGAACAATTGCTTCAGTTTCAAAATGGAGTAAAATGATGCATACATATTATGAATTAAGGTGTTATACATTTTACCAATGTACACCAACTTAATTTTTAATGGTTAATATTTTGCAATTGGTCCATGAACTTTTAATGTGAGTGGACATATATATATATATATATATATATATATATATATAATGACTAATAACAGCAATCAACAAATTATGTTCAATAATAAACTAGATTTTGTGCCCGTGCCTATGGCACGGTGACAGTATGGATCAAATTATTATATATTCGAGGTTAATGATCGTCGAAGTTTTGTAAGAGGTGAGTAAGACTGAATGACACAAAAATAATAATGAATTATAATTCATTTATTTCGTAACAAAACCAATAATTAAATATTAATTCATTTATTTTGTAAGAAAGCCAATAATGAAATATTAAAATTGTAAAAAAAAAAAAAACTAATTTGAAATGTGCCAATCCCTAGTTACTAATCAAGACATCATCGTGAATCTTCCCAAGCAAGTCATGCATTTTTGCAATCAGCTTGTTCATAGCCTTGCGCAGCTTGATCTTATCGGACTTATTTGCATGGCACTCCCACATATTTTCTCTAATGAATTCGGTGAAGCCAATTGTTCTTTTCTGAAGCTCATCCCTAGTCAATTCTAATTTCCATTCTAACTGGTTCACCCTTTCATCAGCTTGTAGGAGAATGTCCTGAACGTTAGCAATATGCATATCATCATTATTTCCTACTTCGTTATTCTCTTCGTTATCAGAATGTTCGTGAAGATTCTCTTCGGGATCCTCCTCAGGATTCTCCTCCATATCTTCTACAGGGTCCGTAACGATAGGGTCTTCAACATGACCGTATTCTGCATCCTCTATTCTATTGGTAATCAAAAGATACGTAAGTTTCAAGGTGATAATATATAAATAAAATTCACTTGGTTGTTAAGAAAAAAAACATAGTAGGTTTATAAAATAATGCTCCTTTAAATTTCTAATTGAGATTTTTTTAGAGATCACAATTTTAAATTAAAAAAGAACAAAAGAATAAGAAAATATAAGCATTTGATGCATAATTTATATTCCAGTTTTCTTAGACATCAAAATACTCTGAATGAAAACTGATTAGAAGTTGAGAGCTGGGAAAGAACTTGCAAAAAGAATAGGTATATATTATATGCTACTCCAGAAGAAAGGGTTGAGTTCTAATTGAGATTTTTTTAGAGATCACAACTTTAAATAATAATAATAAAAAAAAAGAAGAATAAGAAAATATAAGCATTTGATGCATAATTTACATTCCAGTTTTCTTAGACATCAAAATACTCTGAATGAAAACTGATTAGAAGGAAATTAGAAGTTGAGAGCTGGGAAAGAACTTGCAAAAAGAATGGGTATATATTATATGCTACTCCAGAAGAAAGGGTTGAGTTATATAAGAGTATTCATAACTTCTTTCTTTTTTTTTTTTTTAAATTTCTTTTTACTTAATGGAGGAGTATTCATAACTTAAGTGAGTATAAAAGATGAATAAAAAAGCTACTATAAATCTATTTCGAAATTCTGCTAAACTTTTGAGGCTAATATAATAGCAGAGAAGATGTATCAGAAATTGACTTTGTGTTGCTTATGAATGGAATACTCTAATTTTGTTTGCTAATGTCAAGTTTCTGGGTGTCACACCCCAAACCCACAGTCTGACCAATGGGCCAGGAGTGACCGGCCGCGGCCCACTAAAAAGGTTTTGGGTTCCGCAAGGCCTTCCAACACAATTGCGCAGCTCAAATCTAACTACTCTTTAATAAAAACTAAACCATAAACAATGAGGCCCATAATCCGATTTGACCATTCAAGTCTAAATGAAGTTTCCAAAACCACAATTATTTAGGGAGTCAACAGCTCTTTACAAAAACCAAGTCTAATTGCACGAAACAGAAATCAAACTAAAACAGAAAACTCTCGAGCCATCCACTGAGTGGTCCCAAGCCGTCACCAACATTAACGATCTGCAAAATGATAAGGGGTGAGCTCACAGCTCAGCAAGGTACTAACAACGCTATCTAGAGGATCAAACACGTATTTTGAAAACAATAATTCCATAAAAAGTCACAAGAAGCATTTCAAATCACATTTTCATAAATGACATTTAAAATATTATTGAGCAAAAACATTTATTTTGAAACAAGTCAATGACACTACCGTCCCATACCGGTAGTATAACCAACCGTTTCGTCAAAAGCAATACACTAAGTACAAACAAAAATTTCCAAAAGACTTTCGAAAATAAAAGTTGGTCGAAGCTAGTCGATTACACCACCGTCCCATACCAGTGGCATGACCAACTACTCCGCTAAACAATTTCAATAAAGTTCCATGGTCTTTGTTGACTACGGCTACATTACAACCCTGTAACACGGTGTCGATAATTGTCGCAGTACAACCCTGTGACGCGGTTCGATAATTGTCGCATACAACCCTGTGACGCGGTTCGATAATTGTCGCAGTACAACCTTGTGACGCGGTTCGATAATTTCAGAGTTCGATATGTCTACCTAGCTAGTAGAGTAGACGGTTCAGAAGTTTCAATACATAGTCAGACCATCGATTTCTAAAAGTTTCATAGTTTACAATTCTGTAACAAAATTCCAATGTCAATAAACAATAACAAAAATCCAGAAATCAAATTCATTTCAGAGGCTCATATGCTTGATCCTTATTTTGGGATATTTCAATACGTCACATTTTTGATAAAATATAAAATCAATTTCATAGGCTCATTTGAAACAAAACGATGTAATAAAACATTTTATTTTTCGACAAAAACTAAGGTATTAAAAATGAACTAGATAGAGTGGAAAGTCCCTTACCTCAATTCGACACAAGCTAGACAAAAGTCAAATCGGTACTTCCTCCCAATCACTATCGACGACACCTAATTCCAAAGACAACAATATTTGTTTAAGTACCACATATTACAAGGACTCGCTAAACAAATTCACACCTAGGTGGGCCTGTTTGTCAATTTCCAGGACTTAAAAGGTAGTTCTCAACCTTTCCATTAGTCTAGGCTTGAAAGTATAGAATTCTAGGGGCTAACTTAATAACATCGAAACTGAGAGGATTCTAATGTGGATAACAAAAGATATTAAGGGGGTTAATTGTAATTTTTATCATCTTCTTCACAAAACAAACCCAGCAATCACGCTGGTTTGTTTCAAGCCATTAAAACTCAATCCTTCATTGATTTCCAAAGAACCACTTCTCCTTATTAAAGTGTTTTGATTAATAAACTATATAATCCTAATCCAATTTACTTATATACATCCCGGTCGTCATTCCAACAAACTGCCGTACAACGATATACATAGATTTCCTATCCGGGTTTGATTAACCGCTACTGCCCTCTAATACATTTTTTTTTTTGTAAAGCTGCTTCCTGTCTACTAATCACAAAAATGCAGAGAGCTAAAGCTTACTAACCTCTGTTGCACTCGACTACTCGTTGAATTTCCCCAACGTTAGAGAACGATGACTCCGGCTTGTTTTCCTCTGTTTCTACCCTGTTTTTCCTTCTTCTAATACACACACAGCAGCTAGTCAACCTCAATTCTGAAACCTTCTCGCACAACTTCTTCTCTCGGGTTGAAGTCTCTGTTTCTCTCCCTCAGTTGAGTTTTTTTTTTTTTTTTCTCGTAAGGAACCAGATTAGAAGAGACAAGGCCTCTTTTATACCCTGCTGCACGGCTTATCAACTTCTTAACGGTCGATCAACCATTACTACGGCTTACCAGCTCTCCGTTTTCTCTATTCCGGCGATAATAGCCGTCAACCTTTCATTACCTCTTATTACTATTAAATTACTATAATTATTATTATTATTTATAATAATAATAATAATTATTATTATTTATAATTGTTATTATTATTATTATTATTATTATTATTATTATTATTATTATTATTATTATTATTTTTCGGGTTATCACACTGGGAGATCAGACAGACCAACCCCCCAAAAAAAAAAATTTACTATGAACAATGTAATATTAAGGAGTCAAATGTAATTTTCTAAATAAGAAATAGTTGGAAAGAATTTTTAAAAAATGAAGCAGAAGACCTTTTAAGGTTGGTCCATGGGCGTTTACAGGAAGATAAGACATAAAAATTAAACAAAAAACACAACCCAAATTAAGTGAAAGGTAAAGTTGAATGATTTATAAAAATTGTAGACACCTCACAAAAAAAAAAAAAAAAAACTTGTATGTGATTTTTAAATCCTTCTATCAGCTTCCACTAAAATTTCCAATTTTCAATTTTCATTAACATGTTACCAGAACAATTTCCACTAAAATTTCCAATTTTCATTAACATGTTACCAGAACAATTAACAGACAAACAATTAGCAACAAAAAATTTAAAATGTGTATATGTGTATAAGAGAGAGAAAAATTTGTAAATGTAAAATTTAAAATATTAAGTGGGATGATCAAAAGTCCTCCATTGTTCAACTAAGTGGCAGGGGAGAAAAGAAACAAATGACTTTATAAATATTATGAAGTTTCTTACCTCAATAGTTATATAAACCTCATTATTGTTATCTTACCATGTGTGTTTGGTTCCACACCCTAGAATTTAAATTAAAACATTTATTTGGTAAAATTATCAATAGTCAATCTTGTTTCTTATGTTTCCCACCCCAAATTCATGCTTCTTCAGTTCTTCATATTTCCCCTCTTTTTCTTTAAAGTGTTGGTGCTGACATTTGTGCTTGGGTGCTCAAAATTATGTATCACGGGACGGCATAAAAACAGACACAGCAATCAAAGAGATGAATCCAATCCAAGCAAAACGAAATCAAATTAGACACCTATTTTACCCAATGTCGATACCCAGTTTTACATATCTTATTAATACAAATTGGGTGCTCAAAATTGTGGGTATTTTCAAATCCATAATCTCTCAGAATAGCCAGAACCGAGTCTGGCCTATCCGGGGTCGTAAATTTTACTTTCTTGGAGGCAGAAATCGCAAGTTTCGGTGACAACCCACAAGAATTTATCAAGTAGGAAACTGTAAATAAGTATTCTTCCGAATCTTCAACCACATTTACTGATCTTTCCATTGTTTCTAAAGAGAAATACTTTTTAGTAGATAACAATTTGATTCCTCCATTTTGGAAAAAAACCAAATTGGGAAATACCCAAATTCCTCACATTTACTACAAAACCATCTCGGGAGGATAAATTTTGTTTACAATAGGAAGTAAACATTTCATTTACAGTACAGCATAATGATAAAGCCATACTGCAAAATTGAAGGAAACAACCCTAATAATAAAGAGATATTGACAAAGAAAAGGGCAAGGACTCACCAAGAACTTGGAGGGCAGTTCTTTGCAATCACACAAACATATACATACACACACACACACACACACACACTCTTTCAGGCCAATCCACAAGTTCAACTCTCGGGCTTTTTTCTCTTTTCTTTTTCATTTTGTTTTCGGTGATATCCCATTTGATGAAGTTACAAAAATCTATGGATTGTAGGTGCCCAATGAACCTTTGCCACGTAAACACTTTGGTGAGTTGGATCTATAGCGTTTGTATGTGAATAAATTCGAAAATCAAAAGAAATTTATAGGATTGACTCTCAGTAAATTCGATCTAATGGCTGAGTTGACACAGCGATAGAGAGGATAAAGGGAATAATGAACAAAGGGAGGGAGGGAGGGAGGGAGGGAGAATACATGAAAGATTTTTCGGCAGTTAACGATTTTTCGGCGGCCTCCCCGACAACGATCCCTTCTCTGCTACCGGTTTTCGCCTCACAATTTTTCGGCAGTTAACAATTTTTCGGCGGCTCCCCGAGAACGATCCCCTCTCTGCTACTGGTTTTCGCCTCACGATTTTTCGGCGGCCTACCAGTTTTCGCCGATTGATGGATTTTTGCTTTCTTAGTTTCTCCGATTGATGGGTTTTGTAATTGAGTGAGGAGAGTGAATTTTTGTGGGTTTTATAATCACAATCCTTTACAAAGTCGTAATAGGATTTGTGGGTTTTGAAATCCTTTACAAACTCGTAAAGGAGAGAGAGAGAGAAGGAAAAAGAGAGAGAAGGAGAGAGTTAGACGCAGAACTTGAATTTTTTGTGGGTTTTGTAACCACAATCCTTTACAAACTCGTAGTAGGATTTGTGGGTTTTGAAATCCTTTCATGGTGGAAGGAAAGAGAGAGAAGGAGAGAGTCAGTGGTGGAAGGAGAGAGAGAAGGAGAGAGCCAGACGGTGAACCCGTAGAATTTCCGAAACCGTCAGTCACGCGTGTGAAAATGGGAGTAAATTACATCCGTTAGATTTCAGTAACTCAGTAAATCTGGGCCAGTAGTTAGGTTTTATCAATTGCACACGTACGAAGTGATTGTTATTGTATTATAGATACAAAGAGAAACTGAATTCATTACAAATTGCCCATAATATGGACATAAAAGAAAGGGCATGAATTTTGATTTATGTGAAGAGAAAATACACTTACTTTCTATTATAACAAAAAAGATTAAACTAAACCACAAATACTCACAATTCATTATAACCAAATTACAGATCTGGAAAAATATATAGAAAAGTATATAAATCTGATTTTTTTTGTTTACTTCATTAGATTTCTTAGTTATTATAACAAATATTTTCAACTAAATTATAATATACACACAGATCTATTAAAGTATATTAAAAAAGTTAATCGATCTTAATTAATTTTTTGTATCTATTATATCATATTCAAAATTTTAAAAGCTAAGAAAATTCAACCAAATCTCAAATGTATACGATTGACTATAACTAATCGACAATTATGAGGGATAATATAACCAAAATTTTTCGTTGAGAATAAAGCTGGATATTATAGAACGAGAGAGGTGGATTGAGTGAGGTAAAAACTGAGAGGTTGAGAGTTTACCGTGGCGCCGCGGGTAAAAGAGAGGAAGATGAAGCACCGCCGATGAGGTGTGAGACTAAACTCTGGTGAGCTGTGGGGGCGAGAAGTAAACACGGAAGGGAGACATAATGAGAGGCAGAAAGCGACGTTGGGGGCTTAGGGATTAGGGTTTCTTTCTTTGGCTTTAGACTAGAACAATACAACCCCATATATATATATATATTTTTTTTGGGTTTCCTACTTTCCTTTTTTTTTTTTACAGGGCTTATCAGGCTAACGATAACAACCCAAATTTTTTTAATTTTTTTTTCAATGTAATTCTCTATAATTAACTTCACATTTTTTAGTTACATTTTCTATTTATTTTTATTTGTATATATAGAAACATATTTTCTTTTTTTTTTTTAGAAAACAATACATTACGGATTATAGGAGAGTATCATTTGTTTTGATTTTCATTATTTACAAGCCTAAGTGTTTCAACAATTGTTGATTTAAGTAACGTTGAAGATTGTCCTAACCCTTCTATTAGTGCAATGTTGAACAACAAAATGCATTTAGATAAAAATATGTATCTTGCTCAAGGTAAATTTTTTTTTTTTTTGGTTATATTTTGAAATTTGTATTATTAATTTGTATTTTTTTTAGTTATGCTTTATTCCTTTTCACATGTGCTTTGATAATAAAAATAATTTAAAATCTAACGTGGTGAAATTGTTTGCCTCTTGTTGAAACAAACAGAACACATGGATTTGGGATTTGGGATATTCTTCCAACAAATAACAATTTTGCACTGTTGTTTTTTGGTTTGAAGAGAGAACAGACAATCAATACAAAACAACACAACAAATGTTGTCTATAAGAAATTATTTCAGAATCTATAATATTACCGATACGTTAATATATTTCTATTTAAGTAGTTGTCTCTAACATAATTTATTTTCTTAATTTATTCTTTTAATTTTGTTTATCTTTGTTTTGCTTGAATATAATTTAATTTAAAAAGATATATTTCCGTGCGTTCAACGCACGGGTGTGTAACTAGTCTATATATCTATCTATATGTATATAATGACAGTCGTGCCTATAACAGGAAATATCCCGCCAAATTGTTTTTTCCAAAAATGAAAATTTGATAAGTTAAATCAGATTAGTTGAACCAAATTTATTAAATATATATATATATATATATATATATATATATAATGACAGCCGTGCCTATAACAGGAAATATCCCACCAAATTGTTCTTTCCAAAAATGAAAATTTGATAAGTTAAATCAGATTAGTTGAACCAAATTTCTGTCTCAAAAATATAAATTTATATTTGCAATGGAGATTTGATTAGTTGAATAGATTAATTGAATCAAATTTATTAAATCAGATTAATTAGAAAGCTGAATCATTTCTTGGCAATAGGTAAACTCATTAAATACAAAGTTCTACAAGCATTATAAATAGCTGCATGGATTATGAATCTCACATTTACCTCACCATCTCCCTCTCCATTCTCTCCTCTCTCTCTAGCCCACATCATAGACGTCTCTTTCCCCCCCCCCTCTCTCTAGCCCATATCATTGGTGTTTATATGGTTTCAAAGAATAGCCAAACAGTCCTCCTTTTAAGCAGTTGATGGGTGTATGGCGAGGATGGTACCTGAAGACAATAACTCTGCTTGTGGATGTCACCACAACTTCCATTTTAAAGTTGATGATCACCAGCTTGCATCCTTAGCACATTATTCAGAGGTCAATAATAATAGTTGCAAAATGAATGACTTAAAATCAACGGCAGTCAAGAAGCAATAAAAATTATTTGGCAGTATGACCTTTCCATTTTACTTATTCTTCTTTTCCTTTTAATTATAAAAATATTGTAAATCAAATTAAAAATTTAAAGCATAAAAACACATTAGTTCTAAACATTTACTATAAATAACCTTACTGAATGGGAGCCCAAAAATTGACACTCCGCATATTGCTAATATTGATTTTCAGCACTAAATTATAAAAAACATAGTAAGAGTTCTTATGTAGAATTGAATATATAAAAATACCTTAGTTCGAAACTTATTGCACGTAAATACAAAACAATAATTGCCAATAAGATTGCAAATTTTAATTTTCAGCAATTGTACGTGTTTTACAGTTTAGTTAATGAGATTATTGGACTTACTCATGTAGATATTTTTTGTAAATATATTCAATTTTTAAACATTCAATCATAATTTAATGGAAACTACAATTAGAACACTTCGAACTCACTAGGATAAAATATTTTGGAGACACATAACTTTAACCGTCTTAGTCAAATGAAAAAACCCCTTAAAACCTTTTATTAGAAATTGTATTATCAGTTGTTAAAGAACATTTTAACACATTTCTAAGATCAATTATTTCCAATAAATATTTTTAATTAAAAATAATTATGTGTTACTGCCCAAATGGAATATATTAAAGCTGATACCATTTTAACTCCTAACTTTTTTATATAAATGTAAACTAATAATTGGAGTATTTTCAGTATGGAATATAAAAAGTGCTCAAATAGTAAAAAAAAAAAAAATAGTTTATTTAATTTCAACTAAATCAGAAATACCCAAGATTATTTAGATCTAAATGACATAAAATCTCAAAAAAAAAAATTCAAAGAAAAACTTAAAACATTTTAGAAATGAACTTAAGGAATGTCAAATCAAAACTAAAGTAAGTTTTCCTCATCTTTCACTATTTCTATAACATTATGCCTACTGTCAAATGCATGGAGGTTCATGACACCGTCCATTCTTACCGGTCTAAATATAAGTAAAGGTCAAATACTTACATTTTTAGGTTTTTTCCTCTTTCACTATTTCTATAGCAGCGTGCTTTTGAGATTAATAAGTCATGCTACAAGTCAAGTTGTTCTATATTACGAACTGCATTATACCAGAACCATATAAGTAAGTCAATGAAATCATTCGGAGATTCGATTAAAGAGAATGCAATAACATTTAACTTGAAATTATATAAACTGAAATATTACGATTTCAAATATGAGGATACATAAAAGGTGAAGAAGCATGTAAAAATTTACAGATCTAAACATTACGATTTCAAATATGAGGATCTGTAATATTTTTTTAAAACCAGATCTAAAAATATAGATAAGTATTTTGAGAATTATAGACCTGATATGTCCAGGTAAAAAACTTAGAGATCTATATTTTAAACATTATTTTTAAAAAAAAGGTAAAGAAGCATGTAACAATAACAAATCTGTACTTTTTTTTAAAAAAAAAAAAGAAGAGGTGAAGATGTATGTAAAAAATTTCAGATCTGTAATTTTTTTATAAAATAAAAAAGTGAAGAAGCAGATCTGTTAAAGTTAACACTGAATTTTTTAAAATAAAATCGAAATATATAGTGGAATACTATAAATTACTATGAAAATATTATTTAATCTAAAAAAAATAAAGGAACACTTACAAATCTGGATATGAAATTGTCATTCACCATTAGGTTTTTTTTTGGGTAGTCAGCCGATGAATTTTCTTTGAAACGAAGGATTAGAGGATGATGAAGAGGCAATCTCTCAAGTTCAGACGGAGATTTGTTTTGGGAATGAAGGGTTTGAAATGATGCACCATAAGTTGTCTAATGGTTAGATCTGTATAGAAGTAAGGAAGGGAGACATTGATTGACCTTTAGATCGACAAATGTCGGCTGTTTATTTGACTTAGAGAGTTTGTCGGATTTGTATTTAGGTTAGAGAGAGAAGCTAAGTTTGAGAGAGCGGCCGTTTAGGTGTGTTATTGAGGGAGCTGACTTATGTATATAAACGGTGAGTATTAAGTTTTTATTTTGGGCCCAAATTAATTGGGTGTATTTAGTTAATTTGGGCTATATTTGTTATTAGCTCGATATTAATTCAATCTGTATGGATTTGGACCCTTTTTTCAAGTTTCAATATATATATATATATATATATATATATAGAAGTTTTATTGAATTATTATGGTTTGAAGATATTAATATCCGATGAAGATGAAAAACTTATAAATAAAACAACAAATGTTGTGTATAATGAAATTTTTCAAAATTTATAAGTTTACAAATACAATGATGTATTTCTATTTAATACATGATGCCTCCAACATTACTTTTTCTTAATTTATTCTTTTAATATTGATTTGCCTCTTCATTTTGCTTCAGTATTATTTAATTTAAATAGATTTTTGTCCGTGCGTTTAACGTACGGGTGTAAAACTAGTTTTTTTTCTAATTACAAAGGCTTCATTGAACAAATTAAACAAACGAAAATACCTTGAATCAAAAATAATTTCAAAAATTACAAGAGCTTCCATGCTCTACCTCCATCCATGTTAAACTTCTTAAGTCTTCCGAAAAACATCACCACAATTAGAATTACTTTCCCCTCATCGCTCCATTTTCCCGAGAATCCAAACCATTTGTTTTCACATACTCCATCCGGTTTAAGCTGACGATCGCAGTTATAGCCGGTTGTAAATCCCACATTTCCATATGCACTGTAATCAAATTGCAAAATCAGAGAAGACATATATATATATAGATTCAATGTAAAACTAAAAAGAGCCCTGCTCTCTTTGCGTTATGCTATAAGTAGTACGTACGGTACTTTAATTTTCAACCAAGACAGTACAGTACAGTACAGTACTTCACAATACTAAAGTGGGTGGACATGTACAGATAAATTAAAGCAGTATTTGAGGTACCTTATGACTTCAACCACAATATTCAAAACATTGAAGTTTAGAGGATCCTCCTTCATCTTTTTTCTCTCGGTTATGCAAACGAGGATGATGAAAATGGCCAAATAAGAAAGTTGTGAGAATATTAGATTCTCTACAACTTTCCCTCTTCTTTTTCCTTTCTTCCCTTTTCCATTTTCTTGATTATTAGTATCTTTTACAGGTAAGAATGAAGTATATGGAGGGAGGTACCTGCACAAATTAATTTCAAATCATGTTTGTTTTTCTTAGTCAGTCTCTAAATTAACCTATATATATTAATAATATCGTTCGTACCTAGCTAGCTAGCTACCGTATACATACAATTAATAAATAAAATGGCTGGCCTTTTCTAGTTAGAATTGAAAATCTTAATTAGTTAAACTTTTCTACTAAATTCATAATAATTTATTTGAAATGTAGTTTTTGTCTTCAATTCCTTTGATATATTCCATAATATGTACAAGTAGTGGCTTGTACATATATATATCTTGCATGTCACATAATATAGTAGTATATGAAATCATTAATTAATAATGATCGAAAACAAACCTCGGTATTGAAAATGATAAATAATGGAACCCTAGGGATTTTATTTTTCATGTTAGGATGTGTACGTGTACATATGTAACAAGCTAGCTATAAATTATAATCATTTTACTATTTTTTTTAGTACCCATATTGTTAATATATATCACCTACCTAGCATATTAAGATATGAATAATCAAACGAACAATAATTGATCATTATTGTAATGCACTTACTTGTAGTCAATATATTAATTATTGAAGTTTTTAAATTGGGGTAAACTAAGAAAACTAGCAAAGGTTTAGGTGAAGACTCTTAGGAGCGTGCTATCAAACTAAGGAAGGTTCATTTCATAAAAAAAAGGATCATTGTTGGACTCGCGGGAATATATATATATATATATATATATATATATATATATATATATGGGGAAGTATTTAATGGTTACTTTTTTATTTAATTATCAATGGTTACTCTCATTATCAACCATTGGATCAAAAATTAAAGGTTGAGATTTAATGCATTAAATGACTCACCTACTTGCATTAATTACATTTTCCAACTAACCATTAAATCCTAACCTTTAATTTTTGATCCAATAGTTAATAATGAGAGTAACCATTGATGGTTAAATAAAAAAGTAACCATTAAATACTCCCATATATATATATATATATATATATATATATATATATACACACACACACACACACATTGATCCTGAAAATACTAAAATATCTTGCCTGCATGTGGCACAAGTGGAACACGTGGCCATACTTGGCTGGAGCGCGTACGACAGCTCACCTCGGTCCCGAGCACCGCATAAAGCTCGGATCCCGAGTACTTATATCCTTCCTCTTATCTTGACCTCCCCGAGGAGCTCGAGGTGGCTACAAGTGCCTTCCACGTCGAACCTAATTAGAGTCCGCGAAATCTTAGACCCAGGCTACAACACCGAGACCCCGAGGTCTCCACCCCGAAAACTGAAGATAGTCAACAAAAGTTGCCGCATTTAAAGCCTACCTGCTATTACGTCATCCCGGGGCCACAAACCAGCTTCTCATTGGTTAAAAGAGTGACTTGCTCTCTAAGTAAAAGCTACTTCTAGAAGATCTACATACACCTCCCAAAGAAGTTCTATCTTCTACATCAATGCAGGTCATTTTTCCTTAAAGGCTCATCAATGCAGATTGCGGCTGCCATAAATGGACATGTGACTACCTGTCCCAGGTTGACACCCGGCAGGCCCACCTGTCCCAAACCAACATTCTTCCAGTATAAATACAAGATGATTGCCTTCATTTATGACCTAAGTTCAAATAAACACACACAACTACTAAGTCTCCAAAACATTCAGTGCATTTACTCCCTGAGAGCAGCCTGAATCCTCACCGGAGACCATAACTTTCGCCTATATATATACTGATTCTCTCACCGAAGGGCTTTAGCTGGACCAACGTCCAGCTCCCTAACGGTGCTTCCTTTCCATCTCAGGTATCTACCGGAGGACAAGTTCCGTTTACACTTGTGCCTATTGAGAGCCGGGGCATCCTATCAACATTCTAGCTACATACGTGGATTTTGACAGATCACCAGAACACCTTTTGGCGTAATCAGATCCAATTCTATTTAAGTCCCATCCCATGTGTCTTTGTCTTTCTGTGTATATTACTTCAATATTCAGACCCTTTTTGAGACTAACATATAGTATAAATAATGCAAGTATAAGTTGAAATTTTATTGGTTTGTACTTCAACTGAATTGCACTATAAATAAATAAATATATATATGTTATTTTTTATTAATAGAAAAAATGATTGGGTGAAAATAGATGCCTTATTTGAATCCTAATTGATCAACCCTTTGTATGAATATTCAAGTTTTAAACTTTCGTTAAACCAAAGACTTCATACATTTTAGGAACTTCAAATTAATATTCCTACGTACGTTGTTGGCTACTATATATATATTCCAAATATTGACCAAGACCAATAAAGATAAAAAGGACACTCGAATGTTAGTTGAGTCAGTCCCAAGACTACTAGATCCATGGAAATATGCTTAGATCTCCGATTCCCCGTGCAAGAAGCTAGCGAGGTTGATGGAAAACTTAGTGTGTGTGTGTGTGTGTGCGCATAGAGTATAGAGTAGAGATCAGAGAGAGAGACTTACATCATTACGACGAACAAGACCAAGATGGCGGAGGCAATGGTGGAGATATCGACGATGGTTTCGCCCGTATGCCTTGTATTTACGGTTTGAAACAGCACTCCCACTGTTTTTTGATAAGGATTCAGCCCACTTAGCCCGTTGGATCCCCACTCCATTGAACAAAACAGCACAAACTGTATGGCGATAAACCCAAACACGGACACCACCAAATACGATGAATGCAGGCCGGGGAGCAAATGAAGGTACCCGGTTTCACTCGAATTCTTCAACAAGTAATCAGCTTCACCTCTCTTGACAAATTTCCCCAAGAACCACACAGAAAATCTCAAGAACGAAGGGAATAAAGTGTTACCAAGAAGAACTTGAGGAATAAGAATTAATAGGAGACCTGAGTTTTTGCTGAATACAATCATGTTTTCATTGGTTGGGATGAAACCACAACTAGCAAAGGTTGAAACTGTGGTGAAGAGAGAGAACGTGAATGCCTTGAGACCCTTCTTCTTTAGTACATTTTTGGCACTTGAAATGGTTGTCACATAGCTTAAAACGGAAATCACCCCAAACAAATGAATTACTAAAAGATAGCCTAAAACAACATAGCCCAAAAACTTTATCGAATTGTACTTCAAATCATCGGTATTGAATGACACACGTTCGCCCTCAAACTCAAATATATCCGACTTTGAACTCTCAAACTCGGGCCTTGCTGTGACGACACCTAGCTCGACTACTTGGTCATGAAAATGAAAATCCGCTGGAATATCTAGATCATAACTAGAGTCATTAACTCTACTTTCATCTTTTGATGACCGGTTAATTAGCTTGGACCATCTACGTAAATGGAGTCCGACCATAGAAGTAAACACCTCGCCGCCAATAAACATCAGAATGGTCAGAATCACGAGTTGGGTATTTGAAAAGACCTCCATTTCTACGGTGGACATGCTTGACACGGTGGTGGCGGAGACGGAGGTGAAAAATAAGTCTAGGTTCCTAGGGGTAAAAGAAGTGGAGCTGGTTCTTGGCTTCAATGCCTTGAGAACCCCATAACCAATTGAAGAAACAAAGAGGAAATAGAAAAGTTGTACGAATAATGGGTTGACTCTAACAAGGACAAAACGGTAAAAATATATCATGAGAACCCATGACCAAGTACAAAGTTTTTGGAGTTTTTTCCCAAAAGAAATGAACAAATTCATAATGGTTTTAGCAAGAATCTTCATTGCAAACTTTGGCAATGAAGATTTATGTCGAGGGCATAGCCTAATATATATTGGGGTTGGTGACTACTAATAGGGGCACTATGGTCTTCTTGCAAAGAGAGATACTTCTTTTTGGATTGGTCAAGGAAACACAGTGCACACATGGGGTTTCATACCCTATTAACCGTCCATGTTACTGTTGGATATTAAACTAAGCCTAATCCAATTAGGATTGTTATTTATTAATTAGTTGTCAATTTTTATTGTGTCTCCTAATTAATTCAGGAATATGTTTGTTAAATAGGACTTTCCTATTAGGAATAGGATTTATTTAGATCTATTATAAATAGATGGGTTGTGAAGCCTTATTGTAAGAAGAAGATTAAAATATTGAGAGAGAGTTGGCCGGCCTTACAAGTGCTCTAAGGTGCCGCGAGCCTACATGGTGATTGTGTGAGTATATGAGTTTTGAATACATATTGATAGTTAAAGTATTATCCTCCTCTATTATTGGGTAATTGATTTGGTGTATTGGTTATTGTTATTCCGCTGCGTGATTATTGGGTGTTAGGAATTATCTATTCCTACAAGTTGGTATTGGTATCGGAGTTAATAATTAATTAGGCAATTTTATATTGCTTACAGTTACCTTTATTATAACACTTTATCCATAATTAAAGAGATTAATTGGATTATTTAATTAACTAATAAGATTGGTTGGAGTAAGAAGAGTTTACAATATTTTAAATATATTAATTATACTTAATTATTTTTATAATTATGATAAATTTAATTATAATTTATATATTATTTATTTATTAAAATTTTCAAATTAACGTAAATATTTAAACGGAACGGAACGGGTAGATTAATTTGGAGGTGGAGCAAGTCAAAAGAGTGGGCACAGTACGAGAATAAAGGGTGCATCAAGACGTGCAAAGTACAAAGAAACATGCTCTTATATCACTTGTCAGGTGTCATTTTTTTTTTCTTTTTATTTATGAAAATAATAAGGGTGCATGATGCTATCATTTAAATTTTAGGTATCGCTTCATTTTATTTATAAACGGTTTTTGTTCTCTTCAAACATTGACAATCATGGTAATATCATGTCACATGGTGACATGTTTTGATTTTGTACAAACTAATCCATAACCACCATCCTCACTTTAAAAAAAAAAAAAAGTTTGGTGGAGATATAATTAAACCTTATTACAACCCTTATTATTATTATTATTAGGCTTAAATATCAATTTCGTCACTCTACTTTTCCCAAAATTCAATAAGCTCACTTTACTTCTTTTTTTCACACTTTAATCACTGTACTTGGACTTTTCCAATCAATAAACTCATTGATTGAGTAAGCTTATTGATTCTCCTGACCAAGTAGAGTGATTAAAGTGTGAAAAAAAGAAGTACAGTGATCTTAATAAATTTTGGGTGAAAGTAGAGTGATCAAATTGGTATTTAAGCCTTATTATTACTTAATGACTCAAACGACTACAATTAAGACTATATATTGTCTTTGGTGTGAATAGAACAAATTGTGACTTAATAATGCCTCTGGTGAGACTTTGAATGTCCAACATATCCATTGAGAGTAGTGATATTGCACAGATGTTTCGGTTCTCTTGAATGTTTGGATAGCTGGGTTTGGCTAAGAACCTGAAATAACAAAGAACACATACACTAAGGTTAATGCAGGGGCTTGCCCCAGCTAAAACACTCCGGCGTAACAGTAAGAACTTGCTTGCTACTTTGACAGAGTTTTAACTTGTGAATAGTGAATAACGTACCTTTGACCATGTGATTGATTGGCATTTATAGTGGAGTAGAGTGATTAGTAGTTTAATTCGTGGGATGTCTATACCTTTTATTGAAAAGGAGTAACTATCGGGTATGATTGAGATCAATCCCTGATTTTTAGCCTGAGATCTCGAGCACGACCAGGCGTGGCCCCGAGATTCACAGGACGGCTTTGACTGATGTTCATGCTCGCTGCGAGTAACTTTGTCCCTGGGTGATCCCTTCCTTGCTCACTTGCTCCTACTTTACCCGTGCCATCAATACTGGGCAAGATTCCAAACTTGTGTCTTCAAGTAGTGATGTATCAGAGTGTCTCCGGTAGGGCTTGAACACTCAACCTCTATTAATATTAGGGTGCCTCCAGTAGAGATCGAACACTCGACATTTCTATTAAGAGTGAGCAGTACTAAATAGTGACTTAATTTGGTGAGACTTTAACAACAACATGTGAGGTTTGAACAAAAACGGTGCCTCTAGTAATTAGACTTGTATATTAAATACCCGACATCTCCGTTAAGAAAAGTAAATAGTACTAATTGAGTTAAAACTCGTTGGTAACCACCACCCTCACTAGTTCAACATTAAGTTCGATTTTGGCAACTATACTTTAAGCCTCTCACCAGGACAGAAAGGTATAAATCTTTACATTCTTTTCTTGGAGCGGGTTTTTCCATAGCTTCAATTCATATCTTTCTAGTAAATAAAGCCAATTAGTTTAGTAATATGAAATTATTTCTACTAATAAATTAAAAGAAGATATGTTTGGCCATATCTAATTATTAAATGGAGTTTATATTCATTTTTTTGTTCTTAGTCGTGGGGCATATTATCATTCTAAGTCTCTCTCTCTCTCCCTCTCTCTCTCTCTCTCTCTCTCTCTATATATATATATATATATATATATATATATATATATATATATGCTTTTGTATATATATATACTCAAGGGAGCCCAAAATTAAATATTGCTTAAATAGAGCTTATTCTTACCAAGGGAAGTGTTGTGCAACGCAGCGGAAACAATTGACAAACAACACACAAAAGCAGTTGGGAATCGAAAGAGAGAGAGATTGGGGTCAACAGACTATCGAAGTTTTTATTAGAGGCTTAACTTGTACAAAACCTTTTAGGAATACAACTATTTATAGGAAATAGAAAAAAAAACCCTAAAAACGTCGCCATGCGGACGCATAATGCGGCCGCATGCGATCTACAAAATTCCCATGCGGACGCACTATGCGGCCGCATGGTTTCCAGAATACCAATGCGGACGCCTTATGCGGCCGCATAAAATCCATGAGCCAAGCGGTCGCCCTATGCGGCCGCATACCATCCAAAAACCCGAATAGTCCGTACAGGCTCCGCCCCGCACCCCCTTTGAAGTCCGTTACCAGTCTACACCCCCCTTCGGAAGGCGCCGGCCCCTTTGCCAGGGGCATCGAGCCATCACATCCAACAGGAAGAATAAAAAGAGCCAAGAACTGGCAAAAGAAGACAAACAAAAACCTCATTATGCTCACAATTCACGAATTTCTTTTCGTGGGATCCACATTTTAGCAGTTAAAACTTAAAACTCTACCCTAGATTTTGAAAAAGTCCATGTTACCTAGCACTTCGGGTCTAGCTATAGCAACCCAAAAAAATTTAACTCAGTTTAATCTAACTGTGTGAATCTCGTTGATGAGCAGATGTAAAACCTAACTTACTTATTTAGATAGCAGTGTGTAAGCTTTTGGCTACTTTTCAAGCCGTGAGGAACAATTGGTTCAAAACTCTTAGCACTTCAGTTTTCAATCAAGTCAGTACTCCAGAGAGTATATAGCAAGAAACATTGTGTGTAACAATTCTTAGAGAGTAGTGCTAAATAACACCCCCAACATGCTAAATCACACCCACCTATTGAAGTGACTCTTTTGCCCATAAAACTCCCACCCTCCAGCCTTTCCCCAGTAGCCCCCTCACCCTCCATCCTCCAAAGACACCAGCCCCCCTTTCCCTCCTCCAAAGACACCAAGCCCCCCTTTCCCTCCCCAAAGACACCGGCCCCCTTCACCCACCTTTCACTTGAAAAAAAAACCCCTTTCATACATTCAAAAACACACCAAAAATTATCCGAAATAATCTGAACCTTCCTACATTCCTACCTTTTATTCATACCAAATTTAAAAAATGGATCCAAATCAGGTTTGTTTATGTTAAATTTATGTTTTGTTTTAATTTAAATTATGTTAAATTTATGTTTTGTGCTTAGTTTAATTTATGCAAATTTATATATGCTAATTTAGTTTAAAGTTAGTTTAAACTTATAATTATTTTTGTTTAATAAACTAATAATGATTTTTGTTTAATTGGTATTAAAAAAAACATTCCTACCTTTTATTCATACCAAATATAAAAAATGGATCCAAATCATGTTAGTTTATGTTAAATTTATGTTTTGTTTTAGTTTAAATTATGTTAAATTTATGTTTTGTGCATAGTTTAATTTATGCAAATTTATATATGCTAATTTAGTTTAAAGTTAGTTTAAACTTATAATTATTTTTGTTTAATAAACTTATAATTATTTTTGTTTAATTAGTACTAAAAAAAACATTCCTACCTTTTATTCATTCCAAATTTAAAAAATGGATCTAAATCAAGTTAGTTTAGGCTAAATTTATGTTTTGTTTTAGTTTAAATTATGTTAAATTTATGTTTTGTGCTTAGTTTAATTTATGCAAATTTGTATATGCTAATTTAGATTAAAGTTAGTTTAAACTTATAATTATTTTTGTTTAATAAACTTAAAAAAAAAAAAAAAACAGGAAAAGAGGACCACCCCTTCTTAGGGGTTTAATTGAATTACACCACCCACCCCTAGGGGTTTAGACATTTTAAACCGCCACCCCTGGGGGTTTAAATAGTTTAAACCGCCCCCCCTTGGGGGTTTGAAATTTTTATTTTCAGTTTTTATATAATTATTAATATATACATAATTTTATATAATTATTACAAAATAATTATTAATATATAATTTTTGTTTATATAAATATAATTTTCTATAATTATTAATATATATAATTTTATCTAATTATTAATATATAATTTTAGTTTAATATATTATTTTATAAAATTTAATTTAAGTTTATAAATTATTAATATATAATTTCATATAATTTAATTGTAATTTATAATTTATATAATTTAAAATTGTTTAATAAATATATAATTTCAAATGATGTAATTTTATCTTATAATTTTAATTTTGAAATTAATATTATTGTTGATTTAATTAGTAATATATTTATAAACTTAAATTTACACAAATTAATATATAATTTTACATAATTTAATTTAAGTTTATAAATTATTAATATATAATTTCATATGATTTAATTTTAATTTATAATTTATATAATTTAAAATCGTTTATTAAATATATAATTTCAAAAGATGTAATTTTATCTTATAATTTTAATTTTTAAATTAATATTATTGTTGATTTAATTAGTATTATATTTATAAACTTAAATTTGCACAAATTAATATTTAATTTTAGTTTAATATATAATTTTACATAGTTTAATTTTAGTTTATAAATTATTAATATATAATTTCATATTATTTAATTTAATATTTTTATTTAATATATTTGTTTATTTAATAGCAATAAGATTTTAAACTAAAATTTGCACAAATTATATTTATTTTGTGATATTTTAATATATAATTTCATGTAATTTAATTTTAATTTATAATTTTATGAAATATTTTAAAATTGTGCAGTAAATATATAATTTCATATTATTTAATTTTAGTTTTGAAATTAATATAATTGTTGATTTAATTTGTAATAAAATTATTAAATAGTTTTTGCACAAATTAAATTTATTTTGTGATACTTTAATAAAATTATTATATATTAATTACACAATTTTAAATAATATTAGCATAAGCAATTAAAATTACGTTAATATTTTCAATTTTAGGTTATAGTTTCATAAAATTAATTTAATTTATTGTTATGTTTTACATAATTTATTTTTAGTTTGTATAAACTCTTCCTTTGTTTTTGCAATTATTTGTTGTTAAACACTTAATTTCATTAAATTTAATTTATGACTGATAAGTTAAACTATGTTAATTATAATCAAGTTTATATCGTTAATTTGTCTTAATTATGTAAAACATCATTGCAATGTTATTCTTTAGTTATCTTTACGACATCTTATGCTAAATTGATATATTAATTTTGTTGTTGATTAAATTCATATGTGTTATGTTATAATTAGGTGTATTACTTTAATTTATAATTTCATTTGTAGTACGTTAATATAAATTACGTTAATATCATATTTTTACGATGATATGTGGATGTCAGGCGTAGGTGGGAGTGAACGTGGTGTTGATAGAAATCTCGGAAAGAGGCTTGTAGGTGATGGGGATGAAGACTTGTCACAGTATTCTGGCCGACTTAAAAACCATTGTATCGTTGCATCTGCGCGATCTAGACAGCAACAACGGTTTCAGATACAGCTCGAGTTTGAAAGACAACTCGAACAGCGACAACAACACTCACAGCAACGACAACACGAACAGCAGCAACAGCATTGGAGTCGGAGGGTTGAACACGATTTGTCAACTTCTGATTCACTCGGCTATTCACCACATTTCGATCAGGGTCCCACACCTACTAGCGTTCCTGTTCCCCATTTTTTTTCAAATGTTGATGAGGTTCTTGAGGTCGAGGCTAGGATTCAGGCGGACAGGTCGCTGTACTTTGAGTCTACTCCTGACTCGTCCCAAGTCAATAGTCGAGTCATGATTTCGGGATCGAGAAAGGGCAATGCGGCGAGCGGAGATATTTTTAGGTCGTTTCATGGAGAATGGGGTTCTGAGCAGAGGAGGAGGAGGAGGAGGAGGAGGAAGAGGAGGTAGAGGAGGTAGAGATTGTTCCACGTAGAGGTCCGACGCGACGGAGAGGAGGTCCAGTACCAACACGAGTGGGTTCTCGAGGTAGAGGACAGGGTCAACGTGATGATTATTAAAAGTTGACATATTTACTTGAAGGTGGGCCCACCATCGTAGATTTACTAGTTGGCTTTCGTGGTCACATTGCACATACGATATGGAATGGCATGGTAATAGTTATTTATTTATTTATTTTCATTCTTAATAAAAATAATATTAATTGTTTATGCTAATATGTATTATGTTTTTTTCAATAGGAATGTGGACCTTTAAAAGGAATGACCGGTGCCGATCGGGTGATTACGTGGGATATTCTTGATCAACAGCCTTTGAGCTGGGTGTAGGCATCAGGTTTTATGCACTTGTGAGGTTGTATGTATTCTGAGTTGAACATGCCGTTGATCTCGGCTTTTATTGAGAGATGGCACCCGGAAACTAATAGTTTCCATATGCTTTTTGGGGAATTGACGATTACTCTTCACGATCTCTGGTATCTATTAAGGGTACCTGTAGAAGGGAAACCAGTCATCACCAGCAGCACAATTCCACGTGTCAAGACCCAGTTAGGGTGATTATTGGGTATGACTGCTGCAGAGGTTGATCAAGAGTGGAGATGCAGCACAATCAGATTCAACACGCTTCCGACGCGTACAGGTTCTCATGGGACAAGTCCCCGTAGAAAAGTGACTGGTTATATGATGTGGTTGTTAGGTGCCACTTTGTTTATGGAAAAACACAAGTCGCGGCTTAGTGTTCATTTTCTGGAGTTTTTAGAACCAGTAGATAAGGTGTCATCATACGCGTGGGGTACAGCAGCACTTGCCTATCTATACCGGCAGATGGGTGTAGCATCACAGGCTGAAACTGCTTAGATTGGAGGATGTCTGACACTGCTACAGGTACGTTGAATTTTTTTTTATGTTATAAGTTTTTAAATTTTCATTCTTATTTTATATCGTGTGCAATTGTTAGGCTTGAATATACGAGTACTTCCCAGCCTTTCGACCAACTAGAAAAACTAATTAGAGCAGTGAACAGCAGCCTTATGCAGCTCGTTGGGTCTACAAGGCCGGTCGAAGATTGGACCTTACTGTTGTGGAGCAGTATAGGCGACGGCTCGATAAGTACACTGAATAAGAGGTAAGTTATATATGTGTAAACTAAAATATTCTTGAGTATTTGTAACTTAAATTTTTTTGAAGTTCAGTGTGGAATTGATATATGACTATTTAATATTATAACAGGTGCAATGGACTCCATTTAGGATTAAACCGAATGAAGATGTCTCGATTAGTCTGTGGAATGACATCATTCATTGTAGGACCATTACAGAGCCATATATGCATGTACGGTGTTTGTGCCAGTTTGGTTACGTTCAAGTAATTCCGCCCGAGCCATTTATCCCCAAAAAAGTGCACAGGGGTCCAAAGCCCCTCAAGTATGTATGTGATCACGACAAGATGAGGATACTTTGGGACCAGTGGCGTATGTACGTCTTGGCACCTGTCGCGTATAATACAACAAGAGTTCGATACCCAACTGACGCTGCACCGGGGTATTTAGAGTGGTTTGCACCACAATCTCATCTAAAGGTGGATCCGATTGATGATGATTTTAACGATGAAACCCCTCATGAACTTGAATTTACTCAGATGTCTGACGCTGCTGTAAGTACTATTCCATCTATATTTAATTCTTGATCTATTTCATCTAGGCTTAAAATTGTTGATTTAAGTTATTGGGTTTAAGAAATGTCGTATTTTTCGTTTTCTTATTACAACGACTACAGTACGTAGGTGCTCGTGTAAAATACCTCGACCAATGGAGAAAATGACAATACGACATGGAGGAGGTGGCATCAGTCGTTGACGAGATTTGCGAGCACTTTCAGGATTATCTTTAGTTGTATTATGTTGTTTATTTAGTATATTTTTAGTTAATGTACTATCTGCAGTTTGTTTAAGTTTATGTACTATTTTAGTTTAATTTTCCGTTAATGTATTATTTTGGACTTATTTTATATTATTTTCTTGACTTGATGAACTTATTTAAGATATCATTTTTTTAGTTTAAAAAAATGCGATATGTTTATAGACAACGTTAGCGTAAAAAGGAAAAATTCATGATACACAGAAGATAAGCTAATATTCAAACGAGAATAAGTCTTTTTACATAGGGCATGGTGGTTTCATCATATCTGTCCACTTTATAGCGAAAGTATGTTTACGATCCATCCAAAGATTTTCCCAATGTCGAATGTTGGAATCACAAACTAACTCCCAACCTGTATACACCCTAGGCATCGGACAATCGTTAGGCAACTGAAGCTTAATTAATGAAATGAGTAGCGTCGTATACTAACCCAAAGTTAATATACTCAAATGGGGGTTGGTACCTTGCGAGAGTAGACCGTAATGGCAAGAACGTGGAGCAAAAATGACTTATTGAGAAACACTGTACAATCTTCTGATACCTTGTTGCTGCAACGTATCCAAGGTGACCCAAACTTAACCAATGTTCCTTACCGCACAGTCCATCGAAGCGTGTACATCTATGCAAGGCACCCACTCGAACATCAAGATTTAAAGTGTGATCATAAAAATCGTGGTGATCAGTCAGCTCCTTGATCAAATCATACCTCACACGTTGCCAATATCGTTGGCTGCCATACTCAAACTCCGCAATAACTCGAAAGCCGCAGTTTTCACCACTCACCACGACCTTATAATCTTTTATGCAATCTACAATGAATGTTGGGATTGCATTTGCAAATGGAAATGATGGTGATGTGGTACTCATCGATCGCCGACCTCAACTTTGACTTCGACCTTGACCTTGACCGAAATCTGGTTTCGACGTAGACATTGGATCGGTATCTGAAGTTCTTGAGTATTTCCTTTCAGTGTGTTCCCTGTCGGATAATTTCCTCTTGGTCGAGTTCCCCCTCGGTCGGCCTTTATGTGGCACAGCTTGTGGAGCCCCTTGTTGATAAGTCCGGCAATGCATCAATTAATAAAACCTGCTCGCATATACCAACTTACTCCTGTCATCCAACTGATCTGCCTCATTAAAAATACTATTCATTATATCTGAAGGAGTTTGTCTTGTCGTAGGCGCCGTATATTCTCCCTCAATTTGTAGAGTTCTCCAAAAAGGATGAATATCGACGGGATCGATGACACCTTCACTTTGATCCACTTGATGCATCTCATGGAGACATGGTAGACCGCTTGAAAGTCGAAGCACACAACCACAAGTATCTTCATCTAATATAATTTCTGTTTTATCATACTCATCAGTGAACCGATGTCACTCTGTGTGCAGCTTTTTAAGTGCGGCGTGAGATACATTGCATTTCAGTATGCGAAGCACGGAAAGATCTTTGGTGATTTGATGCCTAACTATTATATCATGCTCAAGGGTGGACTTTATCTCATTAATCTGCAGCTCTACAGCACTGTGAATGTGCGGGAATAGAGTATCGAAACCCATAGTAGTCGTGCCTAACCATCTCTTGAATTGCAAATGAGTGCTTTCCACCCTGTAAAATATCTATAATTCTTAGTAAACATAATTTATAAGTATTTAAATTACACAACTGATACTTTGTAAAAGTAATACTTGTTTGACAAAAAAAATACAAGTAATACATGTTTGTTGTAGTATTGCCGAAATGTAAATAATTTTTGGTCCATGCCATTACAAAATTCTCTTTATATGGATCCAACCACTGCATATTAAAATATCTAATTAAGGCTGATCGGGTGCCCCATGTTTCCTCCAACCACATCACATATTGAATGTACTTCATCTCGATTTTGGCATCTACTAAGTTATGCCATCTCCACATAAATGCATTGGAATAGTTCTTATGCTTGACTAATTGAACTAAGAACTTTTCCACGTTCTTGGCAATATGTCTGCGACACAGTAAAAGTTTGACATTGGGAAAGAACATTTTCACGGCTTTCATTAAGGCCAATTCCCTGTCAGTGACAATAACTGTTGGAGCAACGCCAAGACCTTCACACATCACCGAAAGTGCTTGTAATGCCCACTTAAAAGTATCCGATTTCTCATCCTTAAGAAATCCAAACGCGACGTTAAAATTTTTGCTTGTTGGAGTCACTCCAATAATCTCCAACAAAGGCATATCATACTTGTTGGTTTTGTATGTTGCATCCATTATTAGAACGTGTGGAAATCTGCGCAACAAATGAAGGGACTTTGGGTGTACAATTAAGAGATTCTCTATAACTTGATTCTGATCATCGTTTGAATGCCACTCAAAGTATCCATGTTCTTCAACTTTCCTGAAGAAAAATTGCATTGGAGTCGATTCGCCCATAAGTTTCCTACGCCACTTCTGTACCATATTCTGTATTTGGCATATGTTGGTAACATTTTCGGGGTCTTTGGATTTAAGGTGCTTTAGAATGTTCTTTGGCTTAATATGGTCGGTAGTTAATTCACCAACAAGAATATCCTCTTTGGAGGCCGATCTTGATCTATGCCACTGACCAGACTCAGTTAACGTTAATTCTCAATTTCATCACTCTACTTTGGCAAAAAGTCCAATAAGCTCACTCTACAATTTTTTTCACAGATTAATAACTATACTTTACAAAATGTACCACGTTAGTCACTCCGTCTAATTTTTTTGATCAGCCGTTTAATTTTTTTGTAAGAACCCGAAAATACCCTTATTATTTGCACGTACTGGTCACGCTTTGTCTCTCACCCTCACCCTCACCCTCAACTAACAAACATATTCATTCTTAACCAAATTCAAGGTAGAGGATGATGCCGAGCTCTCATCCATTGTTGAAGCAGCAGACAAATTTCAAGAAAGCACGTCGTTGCAAGCTGATTTTGCAGCTGTTGATTGATTGGGTTTATCAAGTGAATCTCAGCAATGGCGGCTTCTTCATCAAGAGGACAAAGCAGTTCCCCATTCGGCCATGCCGTCGAGCCCTTACTCCTCCTCCTCATCATATTTGTCCTTCATGAACGGCAAGCTCATACCTCGATCCTGCTCGTCTTCATCTGCTACCAATTATCTCTATCTCTCTGAAACTCTCGTATTCTTGAATTTTGAGAATGAGGGCCCCAATTCCAAACCATAGGGCTCGGATGTGGAGGATGGCGAGAGATAAGGGCACGCGCTGATATTTATTTCAAAACTCACCGGAGTTGCTGCTTCTTGGCCAGAGTACATGAAATTGATCGGAGATGGAGGTGATTTACCGGAGAAGAGAGAACTGGGCAGAGATGGCGGATAGAAAAATGGATAACTCTGAAAATCATGACATGAGACCTTAAATTTCTGTTAAAATCAAGGTGAGGGAAAAAGTTGTTTTGAGATCAATAACACCACCACCACGAAGACCTTAATTTGCAAAGTAAAATATTAGCAAAAAAATTGACAAAATCAGTAATGGCTGCACAACACCACCACCACCAAGAACCCACTGCCATTGAAAGCGATGGTGGTGCACTAATACTTCAGGCCACAACCGAGGTTGAACATCACAGATCCACAACCGAGGTTGAAAGCAGTGATATTGGATTTAGGATTTAGGGTTAGGGAGGAAAAGATTATGACGGTGGCGGAATGGGTGGCGACTAAATCGTGAGGAGAAGTTGGGGAGAAAGCAAGGGAGGTGACTACTTTCAGCTTTAGATGACTATGATGTCTCCCCTTTCTTCTGCAACATGGCACGCCATGCTTCTCTGAGGAAACTACTAAGAAATTACCTGGGTTTGGTTTGTCAAGCATCTTTGATTAATGAGTCACCAAAGTATTAAACAAACTAATGGATTTATGGGTTAAATTTCCTGGGTTTGGTTTGTCTTTTGATAATCCTTTTAAAATTTTTTTTAGTTAAATTAATATTATTAGGCATCTAAAGGGCATTTAAGTCTTTTCTCAGTATTCTGTAAAGAAAAACTAACGGCGTTTAATTTATGAATTAAATTGACACTTTTTGTAAAATAGAGTTATTAATCTGTGAAAAAAAATTGTAGAGTGAGCTTATCGAACTTTTTGCGAAAGTAGAGTGATGAAATTGAGAATTAAGCCTTAAATAAATATATTTGTATTTATCAAGAGTTGTGCAAAAATGTATTTTTAATAAGTAATACTTCCCCCGTCACCCAAAAAGTCCACGTTTAAAAATTTTAATTATTGAGAGATATTTGGTCATAATTACAAAAATACATAAGCAAAACTAAGATGATGACAACACAAGTGGAGACTAAAGATGAAAGATTATGAAAATTGTAAGGATAATTTTTTGAAAGTGGACTTTTTAAGCGAAACATCTCAAAATAGTATAGTTGACTTTTTGCCTGAAACGGAGAGAGTAATCAAGTAAAATGAAACATGTTATAATCTTATTATATGTTGAGTACTTCGGTGGACATAAATTATAAAAAAGATAACTGTGTAAATCACATAATATTATAGAGCTGGCAATGGGCCAGCCCAGCCCAGCCCATCCCGAACCCACAGGGCCAAGCTCTACATTTGGGCTGGGCCGACCCAAAATTGCATCGGGCCACTAAAATTAAAGCACAACCCCTCTCAATATCGGACTGGCCTGGGCCAGCCCGCAGGCCGACGCATCGAAATGGGCTAACTTGCACTAATTTTGCCACTTTTACCAGCCCACATACAAGCCCATCGGGCCAAGTATTAAAATTGAACTGGGTCGGCCTAACCCAAAGTTACATCGGGCCTCCAAAAATAAAGCTCAGCCCTAATGTCAGGTTGATTGGCAACCCATTGAGCTAGGCTGATTTTGTCGGCTCTACATAATATATAGTAGAACATTAAGATAAGCAACATAGTAATAAAAGAGTTAATGAATAGAGAAGCTGACACAAGTATTTCAAGGTGATCCAGATCTCTTATCCTACATCCACTTCAAACAACTCTCTGATTCTATGAAATAAATATTCATTGTATTTTAACAAATATATGGATTATTGAACAAAAATATCTATATTCCTCTTCTAATTACTCTAACTAGGATGGTTTACAAAGTATATAAAGTTGGATGGTTGTGCTTCCTTGGAGGAGTGACTTTTAATAGTCTAATGGGAGTTCAGATGTTGATCAATTATCTTTCCTTGCTCTAAAGGGGATAACTATTTACAAACAATCATCTTGACAGAATTTACATGACTTTGTTTTGTATACTTGTTTCTTCAGTGATTTTTTGATGTTCTCTTAAGATGAATGATGTAGATCGAGGGAATTTTGATGATGTATAACTTTGATATATACTTATATTTTTGAAGAAACTGTTAACTCTGGTTTTCTGCTGCTTAAATATTTTTATAAACAGTCTTCTTAATTTATCAACTGTAAAAATTTCTATGTTGTTAGTAGCCTTTCTTTTAGTGTACATCTCTCTTTTTTGTGAAGAAAGTTTGATCATTTTTATAGGATCTAAAAACTAGTTGTTGAAAATTGGTTGTTGAATAACTAGAACACAACTTGTCTTGCAACTTGTGATGGCAACTTGCTGTGTGTTAGTCCACTTGTTTTGCCGACTTGCTGTCTTGTCTCCTTGTAACTAAGTTTTCAAAATGGCATCATTGTTTCTAATGCTTGAATCTTTAAGTAACAATAATTTTTCTTTACGTTGACGTGTCTTTAGAGACTTAATTGTTTCGTGATGGATAGTTGTTTCTGCCTTTTGTCTTAGTTGTTTCATATAAATAACTGTTTCTGTCTTCGAAACAGTTATGTTATTTTAAATAGATAGCTGATGTTTTGAATAGCATTCTGGATAGTTGTTTCATTCCTCTAAAACAACTAAACTCATAAGTTTTATTGAGTGTATAGAAAGTTTTTTTTTAGTAAATCTTGAGATCCGTTGGGCATGATTTGAACTTTGGCTTCAAATTTTCTATCTCACTCTCTATCACACTTTCTATCTCATTAAATCTCAGCCCTACATGTTTCCTTGTAAAAATTGTAAGAAGAAGAAAAGTTAAAATAATAAGGATACGTGTAAGGCTAGGATTAAGTGAGACACAGAGTGTGATAGTAAGCGGGATAGAAGATTTGAAGTCTTGAACTCTTGAAGTAAATAGTTATGTCTTAACTGTTTCTATTGACATAGCTTTTCAGTGTTTACAAATTAATTATTTTTGTACAGACCTTAAGAGTTTTTTTCATGGTAATGGACAGGGGACAGCTGTCCTTTTCTAGGAGGAATTTAAATAAGTATCAATATGAAGCCACTAACTTTAGATGTGTCATAAGAAGGCTGATTTGATGAATTTAAATAAAGCACTAAGAGGGAAAAATAAATTATACCCACAACAGGCAATTCTAATGTATTCATGCGCACGTATACTATTTGTGATATATATACTCGTTCCGTCCCGCATAAATATTTATACTTTTTATTTTGAAACGTTTTAAAAAATATTTATAAAATTTTTTGATCAATTTATTCTTTACCATTCTTTCTAACATACCCTTAAATCTTTATTTAATATAACACATCATAAAGAAATCTAATTATTTAGAATAGTTAAACTAAATTTATGATAATAAATATTATTGTCAGAACACATTTTACATTACATCATTAATTATATTTCTTAATTTTTAAAAAATTATATCAAAAACAAAAATGACAATGTTTGTACAACACCCGATACAATGGATCATGCACCGCAAGGACTTCGCATGACAAGCGGCCTGGGTGGCCTAGGTGGCTTACCTGGGCTGGGTGGCCTGAGTGGCCTAGGTGGCCCAATCAATTGTGTTCTTCACTATTACGGAACTATCTTCCAGCAAATTACAGAACAATTTTCGAGCAAATCATAAAACTATCTCTGACTCATAGAATCCTAATATATGTTCATCACATAAGTCCTTAACGGATACGCTAGTTGACTCGTAAAGTACAGGATCTAATCGCATCTATCACGCCCGAAATTATCTAGGGCTACAAATTACCCTCTTATAAATAATAACATCAGAGACAGTACAAGGTACTCGCAACTATACATTTTTTGCCCCCTCAAGTAGCATTATTCTCTTTATATACAGTGCTAATTTTCATACAGGAGGAACTTTGCAGGGATCCCCTGCGCAATAACTTTGTTCCTATTTTCAGGCAAGTTACAAGTCATTTCACCAAAGTATTTTTCCATCAGGAACATGGTACAAAAATTGACATCATCAGGTATTATTGTGATCAGAACACATTTAACAGCACATTATTAATTATGTTTCTTAATTCCTGTGCTTTATTGTCCGAACACATATTACATTACATCATTAACTATGTTTCTTAATTTCTAAAAAATTATATCAAAGACAAAAATGACAATGTTTGTACAACACCCGGTACAATGGATCATGCACCGCAAGGCCGTAGCATGACAAGCGGCCTACCAAGGCCAAGCGGCCTGGTTGGCCTAGGTGGTTTATGTGGGCTGGGTGGCCTGAGTGGCCTAGGTGGCCCAATTAATTGTGTTCTTCACTATTACAGAACTATCTCTTAGCAAATTACGGAACAATTTCCGAGCAAATCACAAAACTATCTCCGACTCATAGAATCTTAATATATGTTCATCACATAAGTCCTTGACGGATACGCTAGTTGACTCGTAAAGTACTGCGGGATTTAATCGCATCTATCACGCCTGAAATTATCTAGGGCTACAAATTACCCTCTTATAAATAATAACATCAGAGACAGTACAAGGTACTCGCAACTATATATTTTTTGCTCCCTTAGGTAGCATTATTCTCTCTGATATACAGTGCTAATTCTCACACCGGAGGGACTTTGCAAGGATCTCCTACGCAATAACTTTGTTCCTATTTTCAGGCAAGTTACAAGTCATTTAACAACACATCATTAATTATGTTTCTTAATTCCTGTGCTTTATTAATTAGGAACATTTATCCGGGACGGAGGAGTATACACATAGATATATATTTTAAAAATACTACGGAGTACTATTTTTTCTGTTTAATTAAATACTTTTAGTTGAATATTTTAGTAATATAGGGACATATTAATATATTCAAATTTGGTAATAATTATAAATATTTAGCAATACACAAAACACTTATATCAAATGTAAAGTGTAGAGTTGAAAAATTATAACAGCTAAAGAAATAAGTTTTAAAAATAAACTGTTTATGATATTTCAAAATAAAATAATAACCTCTTTAGATAGAATCGAGAAAATATAAAGTTAATGTAAACTCTCTATTCACCCAAAGAGTCCACGTTTAAAAAAATCTAATTATTAATAAATATATAAGTGTCATTGAATTTGGTCATAATTAAAAAATACTTAAGCACAACCAAAATGATTACAAAACAAGTGTAGGGTAATGATAAAAGATTATGAAAATTGTAAATATAATTTTTTTTAAAGTGGACTCTTTAAGTGAAATATCCCAAAATAGTATGGTGAACTCTTTATTTGGAACAAATGGAGTATTATATTCTGATTTCTGAGAGAGAAGCTAAATTAGTTCCAAGGAAAGAGTTAATTTTTAACCATAAAGAATGCCCACCAAAAAAAGTTGAAATCTGCTGAAATTAAAAGATAATAAAAAAAAATAGAAAAAAGAAAAGATAGGGTTTCTCACTTAATGGCTTTACGAAATGTAATAGTATTTCTTAAAAAGAGAAAAAAAGTAGCATATCAATATCAGACAGATGATAGATACAACTTGTGAGTTGAGTTGAGTTGTCACCACATCCTTAATGTAATAAAAATTGATTTTAAAACTTGGAACTGACTCCACCCACATTGGTTAGAAATCCAATTAGTGTGATGGATGAATTATAATTATTTGTGATGGATGAATAATGGATGAATAAGAAGGATTTGATTTGTTGTGATGGATGAATTATAATTAACTTCAGTGTTCTATGTAAAATTTTATATTTGGAATAATGGGCAGTCCACTAGCTATATTTCTATCTCTTAATTAGCTTATCCCAAGTGCAATATATAAGTGCAACATGATATTTATCACTCAATGCTTTTGTCACTCTCATGCATATATTTTACGAATTACCAGTGTGTTTGATAGAACATGAACAGAAAAAAAAAAATTTTTAAGTAGACATAAACATTACCCTAACTCTTATTATTACTGTATAATTTAATACCTTGAAAGACTACAATTAAAATAATATAGTGTCTTTCGTATGACTAGAACAAATGGTGCTTCTCGCGAGCCTTTTGAACACCCGACCTCTCCATTAGAGTAGTGAAGTTCCAGAGTGTCTCTGGTGTGTCTTGAACACTCAACCTCTCAGTTAAGAGAAGTGAGCAGTACTAAACGGTGTATTTGGTGAGACTTGAACAACAACGGTGTGAGGCTTGAACACCCGATCTCAACAAACAACGGTGTCTCTGGTAAGGCTTAAACGCTTGACCTCTTTGTTGAGAGTAGTTACGTACCAGAGTGTGTCCGGTGAAACTTGAACACCCAACCTATCCATTAGGAGAAATGAACATTACCAATTAAACTAGAGCTCGTTGTTGAACATGAACAGAACATATATATTTTCCATCAAAAAAAAAACAATATAGAAAAAGAATAAAAACAAACAAAGTAGAAAGAAAAAAAAAAAAGAAGAGATCTGAGGAATTTTTGTTAAAAAAAACTAAAGAAGAAGAAGAACTACGAGTTTTTGTTTTTGGTACGGAGTTCCCGGCAAATATAAATTTGGGGAGGTTCAATTAAGTGAAAGCAAGAGAATATTATACATATTTGTTCAAGGATTTTATTCTAAGATAAAAAAAACTCCAGGCAAATATAAAAGTGGGGAGGATCAATTAAGTGAAAGCAAGAGAATATTATACATATTTGTTCAAGGATTTTATTCTAAGATAAAAAGATTCAAATATGGAATGTCATTGTTCTGGTCGTTTGTCATCCACACATGCATGTTTTGTCAGCATGTTTTGTCATCCACATTTCTTTTTTTCCTTTTCTGTTGGAAAATTCTTCCCATGACTTTAGCTAATTATTGGGCATCCCAGATGAGTTCCCATATAACATAACTCTATAATTAACCACATTCCTTCAAGCTCTAGCTAGTCAAGCCATTTTTAAACCATAGAAGTAAAGATACAATGATTAGGTTTGTTTTTCTTTCCGAGAAAATTGAGTGTTTCTTCAAGTGTTTATGGAGAAAATTAGCATGCATATACATACCTTGTAAGGGTTTAGTGTCCTCTTTCATTAGTGTACTCATGATGTTCGATGTAAACTCATTTTGGATTCAGCTTAGTTATTTCATTCTCCTCACTTTAGTGAGTTATTTGGCTTTGATGATCTCAAATCCAAAGACTAGGTCACTTAAGGCTAAAGAGATCGACGTGTTCTTTACTTCTGTGTCAGCAGTAACAGTTTCGAGCATGTCAACACTTGAGATGGAAGTTTTCTCGAATGCCCAACTCGTCATTCTAACAATCTCCATGTTTATAGGTGGGGAAGTTTTCATTTCCTTGCTTGAACTTCAATTCAAGAAGTTCAAGCACTTGAAGAAGAGGGAAACTAATGAAAACAGAATTGACACGGTCAAATCAGACTCTTCCACCAATAGTATTTCCCTAGATCAAATCGAGTTGAGTTTAGTCGTCATTAGTGAAACACCCAAGACTGATGAAGTCAAATCCCTTGAAAGTTCTTCTTCCAAGGATTTGAAGTACAATGCTATTAGAAGTTTAGGGTATGTGATCTTGAGTTACCTCCTAGTGGTTCATGGAGTTGGTTCTATATTGATTTTGGTCTATATGAGCCTTGTTCCTAGTGCTAAAAGAGTACTCATGGAGAAGGGCCTTAGTATAGGAACATTTTCAGTCTTCTCCACAGTTTCCACTTTTGCTAACTGTGGATTCATACCCACAAATGAAAACATGCTTGTTTTCAAGAAGAACACAGGGCTACTTCTAATTCTTATCCCTCAAGCCCTTTTTGGAAACACTTTGTATCCGGTATGTCTTCGTTTGGTAATCTTTGTTCTGGAGAAGGCAACAAAGAGAGTAGAGTTTGGTTACATGTTGAAGAATTCTAGGGAGATGGGATATGGTCATTTGCTATCTAAGCTTCATTCTGTGTGTCTAGCCTTAAGTGTTGTCGGGTTGATATTGGTTCAGTTCATAGTGTTTTGCCTTATGGAGTGGAACAATTCTGATGTTATGGGTGGATTGAATCCTTACAAGAAGTTGGTGGGATCGTTGTTTCAAGTTGTGAGTTCGAGGTATTCTGGTGAATCTGTCTTTGATCTTTCGACCCTTTCTTCTGCAGTCTTGGTGGTTTTCATTGTTATGATGTGAGTTGTTCAATCGATCCTTTCTCTCTTTAAATCGAATTAACAATCGTGCTTTGATTTGCAATATATTAGTTTTGTTGGTAATTATCGATTTACAATATCTTGTTTAATATATTTGCAGGTACCTTCCACCATATACATACTTCATACCAACAGAGGATCTTCAAGAAAACATTTCAAGGACTGACAAGAAGAGCAGAAGAAAGAGAAAGAAAATTCGAGCAGAGTACCTACTATTCTCACCACTCTCTTACTTGGCTATCTTCACCACTCTTATCTGTATCACAGAGAGGGAAAAGCTCAAGGAAGATCCCCTCAACTTCAATGTGTTGAACATCATCGTAGAAGTAACTAGGTAATTAGAAGATATAAGATAATTTTTAAAAAAATTGCGAAATGGATTTCTCCTGCTCATCAAAATAGAAACTTTCTATCTTTAGCAAAAATGCATACTAAATTTCGTGTTTATTACATGAACCTTTGTAGTGCGTATGGAAATGTTGGATTCTCCACTGGCTACAATTGTGAACGGAGAATCAAACCAGACGTCTACTGCAAGAATGCATCGTATGGGTTTGCCGGCAGATGGAGTGATAAAGGAAAGCTAATACTCATTTTTGTTATGTTCTTTGGAAGGCTCAAGAAGTTCCATCTGAAAGGTGGCAAGTTTTGGCACTTGTCTTGACATAATTAAGCTGTGTAAAGTTTCCATATTAGCTAATCTATGTATGCAATGCAATAATTCTACTCCTCTGTCTTTTATTTTTCAGTTAATTTTAGGTTCGTGTTTTGCGAGGGGTATTGCAGGCATAACGATATGATTGGGAAACCAACAATTAGCCTCCCCTTACATATCGGGCCCTTGGTTGTGGAGCAGCAATCCAATCTCTCAGATCGGAATAGCTAGGTTAGGTTATTGATATCAGTGTTGCTTCTCAACCCAAAAGCTAGTTAGCTTAAAAATACTTTTTCACTAACGTACCTATCAACCAAGTATACATTCCCTGGCACAACGATGTGTAAAACCAAACACTTTCCGACCAGAGTTGACTCTTAGTAAAGTGGTCCAAGACCAAAAAGACGTTCTCCTTGCTAGGAAGAAATTCATATATGCATTCCAATAAAATGGAATTCCATAAAAGGAAACCAAGAAGAAATTGATGCGCAAATTTCTGCTACGAGTACACTAATGATAAAGAAGTTCAAAAGGTGAGTAGGATATATATATATATATATATATATATATATATATGGAAGGCAGAACTAATCCAATATAAAATAAAACACTCAACGGTTTCGTTTGCATTTCAAAGTAGGTATCATTTGGCGGCATATAATTAACCTTCTAAAACAAAACGCTCAAGTAAACGAATCAGTCATTAGAATTCTTTTCTAATTCGAGTTGAGTCGTGCAGAAATCTATTCTACACTGCATGGGTATGTGGTTTTTGTTCCATTTCACTCGCTATTTGTGATGTGACAGTGGCGCAAGGCCAAATTCCATAAGTTGTTACGTGCAAAGCCCACGCAAGCACTCGATCGGGCTTCTCTCATTGTTACAACACAAACATGATTCGTATGAACTATGAAGTATATATGTACTCATCTTAGCATTTGAAGACACACATATTTATACAGCAGGCAAGACCTCGCATTCATTATGCTAGTGAATTAAAGTCCGAATTTGTACACCAACACTTAACGTTAGTGTTGGTGTACAAATTCGTACCGAGTGAATTATGGACTGTATATATGGATTAATCATGACCAAATATATAGACCACAAACTAACTATTAGCTTGATGATGGCGACGTCCGTCCTACTTTTCTTTGTTATAGTTTGATGTTTTTCTCTCTTGTCATCATAATGATAAAATGGTTAATTGTCAATTGTCATCCGAATAATCAGAGTATGTGTGATTTATAGTGGGGAACCTATGCCTTCCCTAAGTGTAACTCATGTGATCTTTCATTATCAACTGATCGACATGTACAATAGCTTAATAACGTGCACGGGATTTCCTACTTGCCTTCCTCCACTCCATTCTTCCTGCCTATCTAATCATATTCCGATTCCCCCAACTCTGCATTTTTTTCATATTTATCATGATATATACCTTGTGATTCTTTAGGGGCACCTTCAGTACCACTCAACCGCAAGCTAATTGGTATAACAATGCGCTAGCTCTTGCCATTTTTGTTCGAGAGATGGATGTCTTTTAAGGGATTAAAGGATTGGGATCTATGTAACACCCCAATCCGACACGACATCGGATAGATGAGGGAATGATAGTAGGCTTATAAGTGAACAAATACTATTAACTAATATCAATATCATTCATGAACTTTTGAGTGGGCCTCATATAATGGACCTAGTTGACCTAGTGGGTGGACATGCATTGAGGTTTAGGCATTTGGACTCAGATTTATGACAGAATGTTTTAGAACGAAACCCCAACCGGAATGATATATAGATCACTTGGTTGGGCTCGGGTTGCGAAAGAATGTTTTAGAGCGAAACCCGGCTGGGATGATAGATCACATGTTTATAGATTCATTTGAATAACTGATTGTTGTGTTAGGAATAGCTTGTCAGTGAGCTATAGTATTTTTTTTTGGTCATCTTTAATCCCATATTGAAAGGAAATGCATGACTTTAGAAAGGATTTATCGTACCTTTCATTTTAACAGTTGAATTAGTGAAAAGACACTAGTTTGGATTTTGTTTGGTTTAATCTATTAATTAAGGTACCCATTGTAATACATTTGGCAAGCTTTCAATTAAGAACGCAAGATTGTGTGAAAAGTTATGTTTTGTACATTCAATGATTTCAATCCTTGAGGCTTGTATCATATTTGTTTATTAAATCTTTACTTTTTTTGATTATTTGATAGCCAGCCTTCAGTTTGGCTTGAACTGGAAAACCGAACTTGAATTGTCAAACGAAATCATGAAGTTGAACTGCAAAATCAAGCTATAGTTTCTAGTTGAATCGAGCTGAACCATTGTAGTCCAGTTCGATCCAAATTATAGAAGATTCTATTCAGTTTTAAACTTTGTGAACCTATCACGTGTTGTACGACTCGTGTTTTTGCCCAAACTGAAATAGAACAATTTACATGTATCCTTTATTCAACATACATATGCAATCAAGAAAAACATCCTAAAAGCACTCACTTTACACAAAGTAATGAACGAGTCCAACAAACGTAGAAAAATAAAACAAAACAATCAAAAACTGATGTATATATGATGAATAACATCATAGGATAAATTGATTAATCTAAGATGAAGAATATTCACAAATAATTTCGGCAAGACAAATATGTCATTAGGGAAAAAAAATATTAGGATGTCAGTAGTAGATTTATTGAGAATTATATATATATATATATTATATATATATATATATATATATATATATATATATAAAGAGAGAGAGATTACATACCTTACACAAATAGGGAGACCCTTTGTACATGAGGTTAGTAAATGAACCAATACAAATGTTTTATGAGCATCAACCCTTCGATTTCTTCCACCAAAATTTAAAATTATTTCGCTAATTTTTTTCGTTGTTGAAGAAATCTATTGAAGAAAGATTTAGTATTGTATAGAAGAAAGTGTCATTTGTAATAATTAGTATTTGTATTTTAAATACACATTAGCTATTAGTATAGTTAAACTATCCTTATTAATTATTACCCAATTTCAATGTACGGCTAAAGGTTTTTAGGATAGTTATATTACTAATATTATTTTGGGTAAATTACACATTACCCCACCTTAACTATGGGTTGAGTTCGAATTGCCCCTCTCAACTACCAATTGAAGCAATGTGCCCCCCACAACTATAGCATTTTCTTTAATCGTAACTTTTGTTTAGGCACTGTTACTTGAGTTGATGTAAAATGCCCACCAGAGACTCATGTGACCATCTTCATGCATTCTTTTTAACCATAGTGCTCTTTTGGCGTTTTAATTAACTATTTTACCCTTATTATTCTAATACCCTCTTTGTACCTAAAGATTGTCAAATTATCTCTTTCTTTTAATATTATGATAAAAATCATGCGTATAGATGGTTTTGTGAGTTTTAGGTGAGTGAATTTCGTGAATTCAAACGACATTGTCTAAACATAAGGTGCAATTTTAGAAAATGTTGTAGTTGAGGGGAAACATTACTTCAAATGGTAGTTAAGGGGACAATTCAAACTCAACCCATAGTTGAGGGGGTTATGTGTAATTTATCCTATATATATATATATATATATATATATATATAATAACAATTGAGTCTATAAAAGAAAAATTCTCGCCAAAATCTACTTGTCAAAATTAGAACCCAATTTGTTTTGATGAAAACTTGTGCTCGCCTTGAAAATATAAATTTCTAATTTTTAAGTTGGTCAACATTAAAACATCAAAAGTTAATCTACAACATAATGATGTTTTCAATTCTCAATTCAATGAATGTTCTTTTGCAGATGATTTCTTATAGCCCTAAAAATTTTGTCCATTTCATTTGATCCGGAGTTATTATAACAAAAAATATTCACATAATTAGTATGCAAAAGGCATTATATCGATAAAATATTCAAATCATATATTTTAAGATACAAAAAAATAAAATAAATAAATAAACACATTTATTTTACGTCAAAATAAAAAAAAATTAAATCACATTATGAATATGTTAATGTCAAAGTTGATAAAATTTGGACTTACCTTGAGGAAGTCAAGCAAATTCTTAAGAAAGAAATACGGGTTTAAAATTTTGTTTTTTGGTTCCTTTCTAAAAATTTGAAGCAGGGGTATAAGAAAACAAATGTCAAGCGATCGGTAAATAATAAAAAAAAATAAGTAATTTTATATACCCTTAAAGCTTCATTTAATATAGCATATCCTAGAGAAACCTAATTGTTTAGAAAAGTTGAACTCAATTAATGTTCATGGGTATTATTGTGAGAACACATTTTACAACACATCATTAATTATGTTTCTTAATTCCTGTGTTTTATCAATTAAGAACATTTATCCGGGACAGATGGAGTATCTAAAATATTGAAGTTCATTTCTATAGATTCAAAATATTTATAACAAAAAAATATGAAAAATACACATAAGCTTTAAGTGAAACCATTCGATCGGTAAAAAATTCAGATCAATCAGAAAAAAAATAGATGAAAATATTTTTTGGTTCTTTTCATCAAATCTGAAGCAAGTATAAGTAAAACTCTAGGAAAGTATATCAGAAAATGGAAAAAAAAATTGTAATTTTTTTCCAAAAAAGTAAATTATATAAAATGTTAATGTAAGGTGTATGTGGAATATTTTTATTTTTATTTTTACAATTGTGTCGTATGCAATGTCTATCAACCAAAGTCTGGAGTAATCTTTTTATATTTACTTTTAATTTTTTTTATTTTTTATACATTGCACTCACTAAAATATTAAATTTTTATACATTACACTCACTAAAATATTAAATTTTTATATTAATATAGATTTCATGCATTGTAGAGGTGGAATCATCCCTTAATTGGTATCAAAACTTAACTATTTTATATTTAAGCCTGAAAATTGACTATTTTATTGGTATTAAAGCATTAGTTGTTTAAATTGGTATTAGAGCTTAGTTATTGTATCTCTAAGTTTTGTAATACTCATTGAGACCCGAATATCTTTAGAATTATTTCTAATTTTATAATTATAAATTATTTTATTTATGTAATTCTCTTTTATTAATTTTTTTTAACTTTCACATTTTAATTATTTGTTTACATTAACTTATAATATTTATAGTTATGTTCAGAATTATTTCTAATTTCATAATTATAAATTATTTTATTTATGTAATTCTCTTTTATTAATTTTTTTTAACTTTCACATTTTAATTATTTTTTACATTAACTTATAATATTTATAGTATAATTATTTATTTATTTTCTTAACATTAAGCTTTTTAAATATTTTATTTATATCTATAAAATCCCCGTACATCGCACGGGTGTTATACTAGTTATTTTTTAAGTTCCATGTCTTGGAATATATAGTAACATATGCTAATTAACTATCAATAAGAAGACTCTTATTTACAATTATTATATGTTGTTTATAAACTATTGGAATTATACATAACTAGTTTTACACCCGTGCGTTGAACGCACGACCATAGAACTTTTTCAATTAATTATATTCAAGCAAAACAAAGACAAATAATAAATTAAAGAAAAATAATATTGAAGGCAACTACTTAAAAAAATACATCTTTATATCTGTAATATTATAAAATTAAAAAATTCTTTATATTGTTATACACAACATTTATTGGCTTTCCCTCTTTATCACATATTCGGACCAGAACAATTAGTTACCTTAGAAGCATACAACTGTCCATGGCAGAACACTGCTTCTTCAGAAAGAGTTCTACACACGATATTGAGATGAAAATATATAAAAAATTACTTTAGTGCCAAATATCATTTGATTAATATGAAAATATCCAATCTCACCAATTAAAATTAAATTATTTAATTAAACATTTTCAACCATGAAATAAAATATAGGAATATAATCTTTTGATCTGCTCATATCAAGTCATTATTCAAATATAAACTTTAGGATAAAATTACATCGATATAAATAAAATAACTAAAAAGTTACTATGCTAACAAATTAAACAAATAATTATTTATAAAAATTAAACAAATAATTAGAATGTAAGGATTATGAAAAAAATAATAGAAATAGAAATAACATATTTAAAAAATTATACTACATATTCAACTGATATGAGTCAATGAAAAGTGGCCCAAATAATTTAGATGATTTCACCGATAGCTAGAATCCACTTGGACCAAAGTAAATGTAGATTAAATAATTCGTAATTTTAGTATCGAACTAAACCACAAACACACACACACACACACACACATATATATATATATATATATTTATAAAACATCGAATTTTTATTTCAGGATGCCAAACAGAAATATAAATATGATGGAAAAAGACACTCAAGGAGAAATGTTGAATAAGCAAGGTAAATTGGTTGCTTGAATTTTTATGAATTTTTTTTATAACAAAATAGTATACTGCATATAAAGATTTGTATGCAATATAGATATTAGTTCATTAGTCAATCACAGACACTTGTGGCACGGGTGGATTTCTAGCATACTGTTCGAAAAAAATTCATAAATAATGTACAAATGTATTTCTTCAAAAAAGTTTCCAATGATCAAATGATGCTAAATCTCTATATTTTCTTGATTGAACTGGATTTTGATTTTTCTTGAATTGAAAAGCATATGACTGAGCTGTACAAAGAAGCTTAGTGTGAGTTAATTGTTGAAATACACACAAAAAGTGTTTTATTGAGAAATGTAGGGATTAAAGCAGTGTTTCAGGGGCATAGGATCGAGTTTTCAAGTTGGAATCGGTAGAACTGGAGTTTATGTTAGTTAAAAAATGTAGGAATTTTTTGCTTAGAGTTATATCATTTGGCTCAATTCCTCTCTAACTATCACTGTTTGAGTATTATTTTGAATTTAAACAATGTTGGGAGCACAGGATTGAGTTTTTGGGTTGAGTTTTCAAAAAGCTAGGTTTGAGTGGAACACAGCTGAAGGAGCAATGTTGGTTAATGTAGCTCGCATGTTTAAATTAGATTCAAGATTGATACTCTCAGGAGTATCCAACCTAAGAGTGTTGTGCCTCTGTTTCAGTACTTATATTTGTCTAAGGATCTTTCATAGTCCTTACTTCATATTGATGCCTCCATTAAGTTTCTAGATGTTATGTCTCATGTTATTGTTATTATAAAATATGCCTACGTCGTTATAAGTATATCCTAGGAGTATCCAACCTGAGAGTGTGGTGCCTCTGTTTCATTACATTTATTTGTCTTTAGTTTAGTTTAGTCCATTTCTACTCTGTTTTTCATCATTGATTGTAGATAAATGATGGCCTAGCCGCACTATATTTGTTTTAACTTGAATTCACCATTGCCAAAACTGAGTTTCACAATTCTTTTTCTCAGTTCTAACTTCTAACTTATTGTAGATTTGCTCGTGGAATGACTAACGTTTTAATTTTATACCATTAAGATTTATGATTGTTTCTTTTACATAAAGAAGGACGAGAATTTTAAATTTTAAACGGTTAAGTGTTAATTGTCTAGGCAATGTGCTTGTAAACAAAGTGTTTAAAGAAGATAATATTGGTCTTCATAAAAATTTGATGCTAATACATGTATGGATGCCAGCTTGTCTAATATTGAATGGTGGTTCCTTTTTAAAAATTTTTTTTTATGTTATTTAGGTCTTAATAATCTTGGGGTATTTCTTATTTAGTTGAATTATAAAATATTTTAGGCTAAAAATTAATTTTTAAGTTCGTTTTTTTACTTTATATCTGTAAACTTGGTTAAACCTACACTAAGATTAGATTTTAACCCCAAGGGGTGAGAGAGATGGCAAGGACACTCAACCAAAAGACCTTGAGGTCTTTGGTTTCAATCCCGATACCAAGGGGCTATACTTACCTATAAAAAAAATTTAAAAAAAATTTGGTTAAACCTACACTAAGATTTGATTTTAGCTTGAGATTATTTGAGCAGCTAAACCAATTTATACTAAAAGATTTGTCTAAAAGTAATTTACTCTTGTGAAAAATTGCAATGAAATTTAAACTCTTATTAAATTGTTAGTAATCTTTTTACATAGAATTTGTGGATCGAACATGTCTATTCAGTTGTGGAGTCTCTACAGTTAAGTTGCATAGTTTATGTTTTTATGTTTTTATTTATCACTACTAATATAATTTTAAGATGCCTTAATTTTTTTATGACTTTGCTTGGGTAAAGCATTTAGTTGATCTTTCTTTGTGTTTGGATTATTAAATGTGGAAGCCCAATCCAGTTTTGTTATAATTGGGTATGGCAAAATTGGTTTAGCAAAATTGGTTTAGTTGTAACCTTTTGTAATTTATTACTACTGATTGTGTTAGGTAATATGTTGCTGAGGGATCAAGGTTACATGGTTCTAACATAATTATCTGAGGTGATGTGAACCATGAAAAATTCAAAATATTTAGCTCTTATAGAAATATATGAATTCATCTATTGTCCTTGAAAATTTGACAGGAATAATACATGGTGTTTCTGTTATTATTGACATTCTATGTGGTAATAATTCTATAAGACATGTAAAAATTATCTTTCACAATTCTTGTTTCGAGGCTTGTTCAAAGATTTTTAGAATTATAAATAGAGCTAATTATTGACGAAGTGCTAATTAAATACAATCATAAAAGAGGCTAACAAAACTTGAAAATAAATTTAGAAATCAAAGAGAAAAACTCAACTTTTGATGAACTATTGTTCAACTTACACTTGTGGGAGATTAAAATGAATCTGCCTTTATCCTTTTGTGTACAACGAGTCTTAGGTAGCTGTTCATCAATTGTTCAATGGAAGATGTGGTGACATCCGCAAGCAGAATAAGTGTCTTCATGCACTCCATCTTTGATCTGATCTAGTGTAATTTCGATGCTCCCATCAACAGCTTAAAAGAGGACACTTTGATCTGGTGCACAGAGGCTCTGTCTAAAACCATATAAACATTAATGATGTGGGTAGAGGGGGGGGGGAAGGAAGGGAAATGGTGAGAGACATAGAGGTATATATACATAGATAAATTGAGGTGGTTTCTGCACAATACATTTCGATTCATTTCTCGTTCATTACAATGTAATAAACATTAGTACAACATTCAACTAATTTGATTCCCCAAGGAATTAATGAAGAGTTTTTTCAAAAATTGGTACTTCCAAGGCACAGCTTGAGTATCATTTAATTAGAAATTGGTGCATGTTCTGAAAATATAAATATGTTCTTGTTTTTTTAAAGTAATATTAAATGTGTAAATTGTTTCTTCTTCCCAATGCATGGCCAAATGTAAATGTTAGATGGATAAGAGTTTCCGTTTTTGGCAAGAAATTTTTGGCGGAAAATTGTCATATTTAGCTGTGATAAGATCTCAGTTGTCATTATATATATGGATTAAATAGATCTCAATTACATATAAGGGTTAATTACACCATTAGTCCCTTGACTATTAAATTTTCAATCAGTAGTCCCTTAACAATTTTTTTTTTCAAATTTCAGTCCAAAGAGTTTCAAAAAAGTCATGCGGCTAGTCCTTTTGATGGATGTCGTTAGTAAATTCCGTTAAGTTAATCATGTGTGTTTAGCATGCCATTTTTCAAGGGTATTGTGGGAAATTCCTAGAGGAATTTAATTATAACAAATTTTTATCTTTTTTTATTTGAATAAACAAATTTTTATCTTAATCTAACTAAAAACATTAATAACTTAACTCTAGTAATTATGATATTTAATATTAATGTTAATTTGATTAAGATTACTAACTAATTAACTATTACTTTAATTGGTCAAATAAAAAACTTAAGAAATCAAACATTTCCCGTCTCTGTCTTCCCCCCTCCCCACCCAGCGACTGTCCAGCAAAATTGATTTTCCCAACTAAACCTTATTTTTTGATTTTTCCAAAATTGAAGGCTTTAAGCACGTTTACAGAAGGAGATAATCACACTATTCTAGACCATGATAACGGCTCCGCGAATCCGAGGCTGCGCCTTGTTCTCAAGGACGTGAATTACTGAGCAAAAGCATGGGAATCTTCGCCATTGTCGGCCCAAGTGGTGCCAGGAAGTCGTCGTTACTCGAGATCTTAACCGGGAAACTCACACCACAAACTGGAACAATTTACGTCAACCAAAAGCCCGTCGACAAGGCAAAATTCAAGAAGATGTCGGGCTACGTTACTCAAAAGGACACACTCTTCCCACTCCTCACCATTGAAGAAACGCTCATGTTTAGCACCAAGCTCCAGCTAAGGTTTCTGGAATCGCAGCTGAGGTTACGGTGAAGTTGTTGATCCAAGAACTCGGCTTAAGTCATGTAGCTGGAGCACGAGTTAGCAACGATAGGGTGAGAGGGATCTTCTGTGGAGAGAGAGATGCCGGAGCTGAGGGTGGGAGGAGAGACGCCGGCTGCGGTTTGGGCCTTGACAATGGGAGGGGGTTTGCTGGGTTCAGTGTTGAGGGAAAATCGTCGGCGATGAAGTGGGTGACCGGAGACGGTGGTTGCTGTTCAGAGTTGGCCGAAGATAATGGGGGCTTTGATGCTTCGCTGCTTTGTTGCTGTTGCTTTCCCTTTTTTTCCCTTTTTTTTTAGTTTTGCAAATAGAGAGAGTGAGAGTCATTAAATTAAGAGAGAGAAAGAGTGAGTTTGGGCCCCTCTAGGAATTTTCCATAATACCTTTGAAAAATGGCATGCTGAACACACATAATTAACTTAATGGAATTTTACTAACGACATCCATCAAAAGAACTAGCCGCGTGACTTTTTGAAACTCTTGGAATTGAAATTTGAAAAAAAATTGTTAATAAACTACTGGTGAAAAAGTTAATAGTCAAGAGACTAATGGTGTAGTTAATCCTACATATAACTATAGAGGAAGTCAATACCCTATGTAACAGTTGCACTAACCAATTATAGTTACTTTATCCGTTTCAAAATGAGTGTCTTGATAAATTTATTATATTCATTTTTACTAATTATTACTCCTTCCATTCCACCCAAACAGTTCACGTTTGAAAGTCTAATAATTAAGAGATATATAAGTATTATTAAAATTAATTATAATTACAAAAATGCTTAATGATAGTTAATATATTTATACTACATGGGAAGGGTAAAGTTATAAATCTATGAAGATTGTAGGCATAATATTTGAGAGTGACTCTTTATGTGAAATATCTTAAAATAAAAAGTGGACTGTTTGTATGGAACAGATGGAGTATATCCTTGTGTTCTTAATGTACATGTGATACTAAAATAACATCATGATTCAGTGACATATATATTTATGGTGTATTTAGGATGTATATAGCATCGTAATTGAGTGACTTAATTTTTTATTTTTATTCTAGAATAATTAAAGAAAAAGTATAAGAAAGATGGGGAGAAGCAAAGAGAAAGTTCAAAATGATTTTACAAATCAAGTTACAAAATGGGACTGTAAGGAAATCTTGTCATGTATATAGTCAAGTGAATGACCAGTGAGAATGTCCATTAATAAATTAAATGTATTTTTATTTGCTGTGCTTTGTTTTTGTTTTTATGTGATAAAAAGGGCAAAATGGGTATTTCAAGATGAGCACGGTTTGTACGCGTAGGATAAAAGAAAAAGAAAGAAAGTGAGTCACGGACTAACAACATTATTATTATTATAAGTAGAAATGCAAATTAAAGGAATGGAATGACGACGGGGTCTACGCGTAGTCTAGAGTTTCATAATCCAAAATAAAGTCAACCTTGTATCGTGGTGGGTGCTTATAATAATAAAGTAGTACTCCCTCCGTTCTTAAATTTTTTTTTTATTTGTCTTAAAATAATTATTTTATTTAAAAAAAAATTTTAACATTATTTTTATCATTTTACTTTTATTTTTTTATTTTAATTATAGATCACATACACATGAATATTAAACGAAATTACACATTATATCCATATTAATAATCAAGTCAATTATTTTTTCTTAATCCGTGTGCCGGGTCAAACAAAACAATAATTAAGAAACGGAGAGAATATTAACAAACTCGAATATTAATTAATTGGATTGAAAGTTTATGTACAAAGTGTACGGGAAGTACAGTAACCACCGGTACAATACAACTACTAGCTGGTATATATGTTGTATGGAATTGCACAAACGGACCTGATTAATTAAAAAGGATTTTGATAAGTTAAGTATGAGATTTTAATTAGTTTCGAACTTTTGTTTATGTAAATAAACTTTGTTGGTAGTGTTTCCTACTATATATAGGAACTCTTGACATAAAATAAAGGAAATAAGTAGTATTTTGTTATATCATGTTACTTTATGGATTATTGTTTAGGCAAAAATTAAGTTATTCAGACTGTTATATCATGTTATTTTGTTAATGTTGTGCAATGTTCAATTCAAATTACCTTCCAACTCAGAGCATTATCATCAAATCAAAGCCTAACACCCAATACTCTATTCCAAGGATGGTAAACAGCTGCTACGTCACCATCACCCTAATGACACAATATAACTATCTCACTGGATAACTTCTCATTCGGCTCTCTCTCACACACACACACACACACACATATATTTTATTTATTTTTGGTTTAGCGGTAAGGTGGTGAAAGCTTGTTACTACAGTATTTCTTTTCTTTGTTTTTAAACGAGAAGTTAATATAAATTTGTTCACTTTCAAAATTACAAATTTTGTGGTTTATGTTACATTTTGTTGACTTCATAATAATTAATGTATCACGTATTTAAAAGTTTAGCTACAGAAATTAATTTTGAGAAATTACGAGTAAATTAAGAATTCTTATATGGAACGGCAAGAGTAGTATTTAACGGGAAAAAGATGAAAACAAATCATAACAGTTGACTTTCATTAATTAAAAGAAAAGGGGAAATGGCCTTTTCCATTATCCAGTTCCTCAAAGCCTAAAAGAAAATGTTAGACTAACATGTTCTATGTAACAATTATTACTATTTTAAAAAACCAGATTTTAGTCATTATTTGCATAAATTAGTGAAAATAATGTTTTAATTTCCATTATGAATGCAAACAAATTAAATACATCGTCTCACTGATACATGTATATCCAGATTCTCAGTGCACATGAAATTCTAATTTGGCGATAATTTTGGCCAATTTTGTTAGCGATGTATATTCAGATTCTTCTCATGTGGTAACTTGACATCGTGATTTAGTAGCTTAATTTTAGATTTTTTATTTTATTTTTGTAATAATTAAAAAACAAAAAAAAAAGGTAAGAGAGAGATAGAGAAAAAGTTGGTAGAGCTAAAGAGAGAGAATGTTCAAAATTATGAAATTTGAGGATTGGTTTAAGATTACTCAAGATTTCGATTGATTTTGTTCATTTAAATGATAAAATATGTTGAGAATTTTGAAAATTCTACTCATTAATTTTTGGCTATTAAAAAATTTCTTATTCCTCATTTGTGATACCAAAATTGAATTGTTGAAGGATTGTAATAGGAAAAATTATCGGCCGGTACCTTTTGTAGAATATTGAACCGCTTAAATTCACTATATTTATTTTCATTCGCTTAAGTCTCTTTTAAGTGATAAATTAGCTATTTGTTTCAAAATTGCCCCTTAATCAATATATGACACTTTTTAAGTGTATTTTGTGCATCGTTATTTGTGTTAAATATGCATTGTCAATATATTTTGTGATTTTTGTGTAAGAAAGGTGCATCGTGTGCATCATCATTTGTGTTAAATGTGCATCGCCAATATATTTTGTGATTTTTGTGTAAGAAATGTGCATCGTTATTTGTGTTAAATGTGCATCGTTAATATATATATATTTTTTGTGATTTTTTGTGTAAAAAATGTGCATCGTCAAGTACAATTTTATGCATCAAGTATAACAGTACTATTTCAATTTTTTGTAGCAAGAAATATATATCGTCAAGTATAAACGTGCATCGTTAAGTATAAACGTGCATCGTCAATGTATAACAGTACTATTTTCAATATAATTTTTGTGCATCGTCAAGTATAATGTTGTACATCGTCAAGTATAGCAATATTATTTTCAGTATATTTTTTTGTGCATCGTTAAATATAATTTTTGTTTTTGGTGGTTGTTGTCTTCTTCCCAATGCTCTTTTATAGTTGATAAGACATTTTTTCTCTGTTTAATAGTAACTCACGATAATGTTTTCAAAAGTTTTTGCAAAATTTCAGAAGGGTTTTAAGAATTTTTGTTTTGTTTTTGAAGTGAAGAGAGTTTTTTTTTGCTGTGTGTTTTGAAGTGAAGTGTGTTAGTTTATTTTTCTAGTCGATGTACAATTTTTAGTGCATCGCAAGTAAAAATGATAATTTGTGCATCGTCTTTGTTTTTGCGATACACAGTGTGGGCTTTTGTGTTTTTATGTGCATTATGTTGTGTTGCAATGCATCGTTTTTTGATTTTGCGATGCACAGCGTATATTATTTCGTATTTTTAAAGGGCATAGATAACATTTTGCAAAAAAATCCTTTTTTAATTAAAAATAATTATTGATGCCGCAAGGAATCTCACGTCTGGCCGGGCTTGTCCACTTAGATATCGGGCTTGGTATGATCTGTCTAAGAAAAGAAGCAAACACTAGGTGAATGCGGTGACCACCGCTAAGACACTCCGGTGTGAGAGTAAGTTACAAGCTCAAATCACGATGCGGCGAGTGTAAGCACAAGTCTTTGTATGCGTACCTTTGCTTGGAATGAGTCCAAGGCTTTTATAGGTCTGTTCCTCTCGAGTAACCTCCATTCATAAGCCCGGGCGTGGGTATAAATCTTTGGTGTAATGGGTGTAGCGCCGGGAGTAATGGGCGTAACCGTCGGGCTCAACCGTCCCCGACGTTCCACGTGCTGTCTCGGGCGTTACACAACACATCCTACTCGGATCACGGTCGAGGACTCGTCGGTGCATCCCGAGTTACGCCCGTGAGACATGCTCGCATATGCCCGGTTGGTAGATAGCTCGGTCACTCCATGTCGCCGCTATATGATGGGCCCGCACTGTATTATGCCTCGGGCCTGGACCTTGGGCCCAAAGTTTGGGCCTGGCTCTTCAGTGGCCCCCTGCTTTCTGCTCGCAGAGTATTCATGCTCGCTGCAGGAAGCATTGCTCGTTGTTTCCGCCATGCCAAGAAAAGCTGATCGTATAGTCCGTGGTTGTCACTCGCCATTCTTGCTTCGAGAAGCCGCCAGCGCGTGTTCGTGGAAGACAGTGTCACGACGCTTGGGTTCTCGTGTGTTGGAGGCGGCGCGCCTTCCCGAGGCGTTATCATGACCTACAGCCGTAGGCCCATGGGCTACCTCCGTAGGCCTGCAGTCCTTCCTTGACGGTTGGATGACGTCGGTCTCTAGGGTATAAATACAAGTCCCTTGGTTTGAGAAATCACTTTTACACATTTTGAATTTCAAAACTCCTTGCAAACTCCAGAGCTTCTCTCTCTTCTCATTGCGTCGCCGCTCTCGAAATCATTTCCAGTATCCGTTGCCGTTGCAATCACCTGTTTCCTTACCATCTTTACTCGATTTCTCAAGCTCTTCAACTCGCGCGCAACCATGTCTCGCAGTAAGTTATTTTCCTTTTTGATTTTATTATTTGCTGTACATTTTGTGTTTTTCTCTTTTTCTACCGCTCAATAGAAGGAATCTCCCCTTTTTAGTCTGGATCGAGGAACCTAGGGTTTATCTCTGACCGATAGAACCCCATCCCTTTAGTCTGTCCATAGACCTAGAAATTTCCCTTTGCTTCCCTTGATTACGGTAACCTGTCTTCCTCCTTGATCCTTGTAGGTTCTGACTCCCCGTAGATTACGTGATGAAGCCACCGACTCCGAGGCCACCAATTCGCGGGAAGCCTATGATTATGATCGTGGTCATGCGGCGAGCACCGCCGGCCGTCATCGTCTTCTCTTCGACCAAGACAAGCTCAACTGATAGTGATGATGACCTCATTGTCACGAAAGTGGTCTCTCGTACCACAACCCATGACCCAGACGAGGTTGTGGGAACGAGCTCGCCAAAGCCTACCCCCTCTGCTCGTCTTGCTCGCGGTGGATACCAGGCCTCTCGTCGAGCATCCTCTCCAGACCACTGGAAATCTTTTGACACTGATGAGAAGACCCAGGATTGGTTCACTTCCTTGGGAATCAATTCCACCAACTACCGGGTGACCGTCATGAGCCCTGAGGTCGACCCCTCTGAATACCGAGCTCAAGGCGAGAAGATGGTATTCTTCTATGATTACTTCAGGGTTGGAATGCGCCTACCTCTCGACCCCTTCCTCGTCGAATTCCTAACTTTGGCCCAGGCTGCTCCCTGTGATCTTATGCTCAACACCGTTAGGATTCTAGTATCCTTCACCGTTACTTGCCGCTTGCTCGACTACGAGCCTTGCCTGCTCTTACTAAGAAAGCTATACCAATTCTCTACTGACAAGAGCTCAGGCCGGATTTACGCGCAGCAAGCCTGGGCGCTCAAACCGTTTTCCCCTTTCTAAATAAAGCGATAAGTGGGACGCAAGCCTCTCTGGTCGAGTCTCGAGCAGTGGCCGTTCCTCCTCCCTCCACTCATATCAAGGTTCCCACCTACAACCGGATGCCTTTACCTCCGGTGAGCCGTCGATGGACGCCGAAGATCGCCTCGGTGCCGTGACCGCGACCGGATTGGTTCTTTGGTGGAAGCCTCGGTCACGGGCATTACTTCGAGGCTCGCCGGTATTCGAGCACGAGGTGGAGGGTTACTCCACGAGTTACCATGGTCGAAGAGCGACCTCACCTGCTGGGGCCGTCATCAAGGTAACGGTTTCGAGTGAGTGTCAAGCTGTAAAGACAGGGAACCACTGCACGGCCCCTTTCACCTCCGGGTTGGCCCTTACACCTTTAACACTTCTCACACTTTATACTTGAATCTTGATTTTCCTTTGCCTGCAGAGATGATGAACATTGATGTCTGGAGAAGGCCAAAAGTGCTCGCAGAAGGACGGCGATCGTCGGCGCGAGCTCGGCCAAGATCCAAAAATCTCCCCAAAGTGCCCACCGGCACCCCCAAGGAAGGAGCTCCTCTCTGCTAAGGCCACGGCAAGGCGTCCGGCCCGGGATCCCGCCCCTCTTGTTCATGTCCGGAAATCTCCCCGCAAGGAGATGTACGCCCATTCGACCGCACCACCTCTCCGGATACCCAAGTATTATCCAGTAGGAAGAGGTGCGAGGGCTCCGGTCGATCGCTCGGTGCGGTCTCGCGCCAAGAAACCGGAAGCGCCGAGCGCCCGCATCCGCCCGATTACCCCGACTACGCTCGTCAACCTCCCGGCGGCGGGAGGGTTTTACCATGCCCAAGGACCGCGCAGCGGCGGTTAATGAACGAACGGCCGATGTGCCCGGAATTTCGGCGTCGATCGAAGGCCCGGGCACCTGCCGCCTTGGTAGGGCAAGGTATTTTGAAGAGGATTGTGCACTCGGGGTGTACAAGGATTGTGAGGAATCGACGAGCACCCCGATCGGTGATGAGGGCATGGCCATGTGCGAGGTAACCCTTGTGAAAATTCTTTTACTTTAAATGTCTCTTCATGCTCTAACTTTTGCTATATGCTTGATTGCGACCAAATACCTCAGGGCCACCGTGCCGCCGATGGAGCCAGGGCCTCGCGCCCGGCGAAGACCTAAAGAACGCCAACCTCCTCCTCGCCGAAAAGAATCCGAGCTCCAAGCAAAGACAAGGAGGTGCTCGACCGCACTGACGTCTCCAAGCTTGAGGTTGAGAAACTGGCCCTTATCCGCAAGCTCGACACGGCCAAGATCAACGAGGAGTCCCTGAACTCCCGAATCACCCAGCTGGAGGCTCAAGCAAAAGAGGCCGAGGGAGGCCGCCCGAAGGAGGTTGAGCGTCGAACGCCCAGAGCTCCCAAGTAAGCGATGCTCAAAAAGAGGAGATCATCCAGGCTTTCATGGACTCTGATGAGTATGGTCAGGGCATGCGGCCATACTATAGGCAAGGGCTCGAGCATACTCTCAGGATGGCAGCGGGCAGCGGTCACCCCGGCCTTACCATTGACCTGCTAGCTGAATGGGGTGATGCGGAGCATTACGGTCAAGATGCTCGCCGCGGCCATACCTGGGTCCCCTTCACGGCTGACGAGCTGGAGCTTATTAAGGAGAGTGATCTAGAGAAAGGTTTGGAAGCCTGGTCCCCTCCCGCTGCCTTGGACGTTAATGTCAAAAGCGTGTTGGAAGCGCTCAAAGAAAAAAGGCAAGCTGAAGCTGATCAAAGCCCAACTGCGGACATCCCAGAGGCCGGCGCCCAAGATCCCCCTCCTGCCTCCTAAGTGTAGCTCTCCTGGGCAACTGCCCCTATCTGGCCTGCGAGCCAGTTTCTTTTGTACTGATATTTTGTAATTACTATTGTCAATATTATACAAACTTTGTCTTTCTCAGCTCATTTTGCGTTCATGTTATGCTAATGTCACGATAAGTCACATGCTCGCTAACTAAGCAAACAACTTTAAATATTGACTAAGTCACCTGCTCGACGCACCGAGCAACAGGCAACATAACAATAACCAACCTTGAAATTAACTAAGTTACTTGCTCGCTCCCGCGAGCATCAGGCAACATCAAGCGTTAATCAAGGGTAACCTTCAAACCAGGGTGCACTATCCGAACTCAAGAAATTAACTAAGCCATGTGCTCTTTCCACGAGCAAGCGATGACCTCCAACGTTAACTTAATGAGTGTGCTCATCCCGAAGGTTAGACAAATACAAGTCTTTTAGATCAGGCACACCATGAGGTCGCTCCGCATACCTCACAATGAAAGATTTCCCAACCAAGACTCTGCTCGTTCCGCGAGCTACTCTTATACTCCACAAAGAACACATTCTTATGTACCAAATGATTCTTATTAAACTTTGAAAACCAAACTTACATTGATCAAGAATGATAACAAACAACTTCACTGATAATACTTTTTAAGGTGATCCGCATGCCACGGATGCTTTAACACTGCACCATCCTCGGCTTGTAACCTATAAGTACCCTCTTTGACGACCTGGACCACCTTGTAGGGCCCTTCCCAGTTTGGTGATAACTTTCCTCTATCTAACCTTTGCCCGGTTGCCTCAATCTTCCTTAGGACTAAATCTCCGACCTGGAATGCCCGCTTATGCACCCTCTTATCATGATGCATTTTTGCTCGCTGCTTGTAATTTACCATTTTCATTCTGGCCTCTACTCTCCTTTCCTCCAGTAAATCCAGGTCTTCTCGACGAGCAGTAGTGTTGTGCCCTTCATCATAATGTGACACCCTTAAGCTAGGCAAAGCCATTTCAACTGGTGCCATGGCCTCCGACCCATAAGTCAGGGCAAAAGGAGTTTCCCCGGTTGGCCCCGATTGTCCCGACCGCCCGAGTGCGGCGTAACTCGTCCAACCACTGCTCGCCGTCCGGGTTTCGCTTGAGGCGTGCAATACCGTTTATTCGCGGCCTCGGCCGTTGCCACGAGGGTAAGCTGCGAAGACTTCCAATGCTTGATATGCAAATTGGCACATGCTTGATAAATCGGTCGGCGAGTGCCATTATCAGAAACAATTGCTCGCGGGACCCCAAAACAACACCAGATGTAGTCGTGCACGAAGTTGATGGCATTCTCCTCGGTAATGTTTGCTAGAGGTTTTGCTTCAACCCACTTAGTGAAATAATCAATTGCCACGATTACATACTTGCAATTTCCCCTTGCTGTGGGAAATGGTCCAATAAGATCTATCCCCCACATATCAAACGGCCAGGATGCCACTACTAGACTCTGCTCGGTAGAAGGCACCCTGGGTATATCTGCAAATCGCCGACACTTGTCACATTTCTTCACATAATTTTCGCATCCCTTCTCGAGTCAACCAATAGTACCCCAAAGTTAATATCTTGTCGGCGAGTCCTCGCCCCGGGTGTCCACCACAAACTCCTCGTGGACCTCTGCGCAGCTTCTCGACTCACGGGTCGTACACATCGCAACAACGGCTTTGAGAAAGACCTTTGGTACAGAATTCCTCCTACCACCGTGTAACGAGCGGACCGCTTCGAATAACTCTAGCCGATCCTTGTCTTCGAAGAAACCTTGCTCGATGTACTCCCGTATCTCATCGATCCAACACCTCGAGCCAACTCGATGTCCATCACCTTCTCTCGAAATTGCCGGGCAATCTAGGTATTCTACCACGGTTGCTTGGACTCAACTCTGAATATCCTCGGTGGCCATTTTAGATAGGAAATCTTCCCGCATGTTATCTGCTCGATCAATCCAAGCTCCCAAAATGCTAACCTAGCCAACGGCTCCTTCACCAACTCGCAATACTTGGCCAAAGTGGGGTTGTTCACACCATACTCCCCAGAACTTGATTAACCACCGGTGGGAATCACTGTATAACCAAAGCTGCCACACCTATATCCGGTGCTAATTCCAAACCAGCGACCAGGGCCTCATACTAAGCTCGATTGTTGGAGGCGAAACTTGAATCGTAAAACGACCTCAAATTCCTCGTCGAGCGGAGATACGAGCAAAACCCCGCGCCACTTCCATCCTTACTTGCTGCCCCATCTACGAACAAGCGCCAACAATCTCACGGTCGTTCGACGAGGAGGTCTTTGGCCTCCGAGGTGAGCTGTACCTTGCCCTTTTCTTCAAAAGTTGTCTCCACTGAAAGTACGCCAAGGCTCGAGCCTTGATCGCCCTCCGAGGCGATAGTCAATGTGAAACTCCGTCGGCTCGATTGACCATGCCAACAACGCCCGAAGAATCGGTTTGTGCAAGATTTTTCGAAGAGGATGATCGAGTATACAACAATCTCATGTGCGAGAAAAATAAGCTCGCAATTTTATTTGAGACAACAAGCGAATAAGCTAATGTCTCGCATTAAAATAACGAGCTTCAACCGAGTCAAAGCTTTTGATACATAGTACACGGCTTTTGGTCGCCTCTTCCCTAACCAATACGGCGGCACAGTCGGTGGCCGCGGATAAACATACAAACACTCGCCTACCACAGGACTACTCGGGAGAGGAGGTGCACCCAAATAATCCTTTAGGCGCTGGAAAGCTTTCGAGCATTCACCGTCCATTCAAAGCTCTTGTTACCCTATCTTGAAGAATGGCAAACACTTCTCGGTGAGGGAGATGAACCGACCAAGGGCGATGATCCGACCATTCGGGCGTTGTACCTCCTTAATGCAGTCGGCTCCTTCATATCCATAAGTGTTTTGATCTTCTCGGGATTAGCCTCTATTCCCTTTCGTTCACCATGAACCCGAGGAACTTGCCCGCTTGTACCCGAAGACACATTTCTGGGATTCGACTTCATGTTGTGCCTCCGCAAGTTGTTAAATGTCTCCTCCAAATCGGATATATGGTCGCGGCCCTTGGTTTTGACCACCATGTCATCCACATAGGCTTCCACGTTCTGCCTTGCGGTGCAAACACCTTGTTCACCATTCTGCAGTACGTGGCCCCGCGTTCTTCGGTCCGAAGGGCATCATCTTGTAACGATGCAGCCCCTGCCCGGAAGCTGTCAAAGGCTTATCTGCTCGTCCATCGACCTGATGATAACCCGAGTAGCGTCCATGAAGCTCGGCATCTCGAAACCGGCAATGGCATCCACCAAGACATCGATCCTTGGTAACGGTTAGGATATCGGCTTTCACCCGGAGACCGGGTTCGATTCCGGCAACGGAACCAAACGATGCCGCAAGGAATCTCACGTCTGTTGGCCGGGCTTGTCCACTTAGATATCTGGGCTTGGTATGATCTGTCTAAGAAAAGAAGCAAACACTAGGTGAATGCGGGGCGACCTGCTAAGACACTCCGGTGTGAGAGTAAGTTACAAGCTCAAATCACGATCCGCGAGTGTGAGCACAAGTCTTTGTATGCGTACCTTTGCTTGGAATGAGTCTAAGGCTTTTATAGGTCTGTTCCTCTCGAGTAACCTCCATTCATGCGCCGGGCGTGGGTATAAATCTTTGGTGTAATGGGTGTAACGCCGGGAGTAATGGGCGTAACAGTCGGGCTCAACCGTCCCGGACGTTACGCCACGTGCTGTCTCGGGCGTTACACAACACATCCTACTCGGCTGGATCACGGTCGAGGACTCGGGTTAGTGCATCTGAGTTACGCCCGTGAGACATGCTCGCATATGCCCAGGTTGGTAGATAGCTCAGTCACTCCATGTCTGCTCGCTATATGATGGGCCCAGACCTGTATTATGCCTCGGGCCTGGACCTTGGGCCCAAAGTTTGGGCTTGGCTCTTCAATTATAATAAACTTTAGCGAAAAAAAATTATCTAAAGAAAACCGACCCAAATTTTGTCCGTTGTAATTTTTCTTGTTCTTCTAATGGGTCTCCAGAATTATTGGATGAAGTGAATTCTTACTTTATTGAAGTTGAGAGTGATGGTTCGATGAAGTCCAAAGAGTGGTCATATGCATAATGCATGCATTGATAAATACTCCATCCGTTCGGCATGCATTGATAAATACTCCATCCGTTCGGCCAATGAGTTTATATTTAAAAATTTAATAATTAAGAAATACATAAGTATTAATAAAAATAATTATAATTATAAAAATGCTTTAGTATGATCAACATATTCCAAAAGGAGAAATATCTCCCCTGAGAGCCCCCACACCCCAGTCCCATGAGAATGTGAGAGGGAAAATTATTAGGAGGACACGTGCCTAGTATCTACAAGGAGCCACCCCCACAAGAGGATGAAACCCCCACACTGCGGTTGCTAGGATTCGATCCTTGGTCCTGTTCCAAATCTACTAGCTCTTAACCAACTGAGTTATGCCCGTGAGGGCTTAGTATGATCAACATGTTTATATCAATGTGGGTAAAGTTGAAAAAGTTATAAAAATTGCACGCATAATTTTTAAAAGTTGACTCTTTATGTGAAAAATCTCAAAATAGTATAATGAACTCTTAACATGAAGCAGACGTGAGATTATTTGGATCTCGAAGAATTAGCTCAGAAATTGTATGTTAAGTATCTAGTTCATCTAGAACAAATTGTTTGAACACCCGACCTCTCCGCTGAGAGTAGTGAAGTACTAGGATGACTATGGTGTAGGGCTTGAACAATCAACCTCTCTTAAGAGAAGTGAGCAGTACTAAATGGGCCTTTGGTGAGGCTTGAACAACAACGGTGTCTCTGGTGAGGCTTGAACACCCGACCTTTTTTAAGTACCAAAAGTATCATATAGTCTTAATTGTAGTCTTTCAAGACATTAAATAATAATAATAAGGGTTGTGGTAAGGTTTATGTTCCTTCAAACCTTTAAAAAAAAAAATTCAAACACAAGTGTACAAATTGTTGATAACGATAGAGATAATATTAAATATTATTGCTCGAGATGGCGATGGATCAAATCAAACAAGACATTTTTAGGACAGAAAGAGTATTACTTATTGTTGTAGGCTTTTAGCCAAACTGAAATTATTGGAGGTTTGAATCAGTTTACACCCGTATTCTAGTACATGCATATATATTTGTGGTTTTTAATTCAGATGACTTGAATAATGAAGATTCTCAATAATTCAATTTTAAGGTTTAAATGACGTTGCACCCATGCATATTCATGGTTTATTTATTTGAATTCAGATGACCTGAATGATCAAGACTCTCAATAATTCAATTTTATGGTTTGAATAATCTGCATCCGTCTTTAAACTACATAATTGTGGTTTGTTTATTTTAATTCAAATAATTTGAATTATAAATAAATAATGTCAATAATTCAAATTTTAAATTAACTGATTAATGGTCATATCATTGACATATGAAACACTCTTATGTTAGTTGCCTTGCTACATGAATGTGATCAGCCGAATTGACAAATTGACCTTTGAAACGGGTACATGTGTCCTTGAGAAGGCTTTACATCTCTATCTTTGTCTATTCATTGCAACTTTAACCTCAGCTCAAATAGTCTAAATATACTACCTCCTATGTTGAGGTGTATGCAAATTGATTTGAAAGAAAAAAAAAAAACACAATTAATTAAATCAATACATTAATGTACATCTTAATATTTTTTTCCCTAATGACATATTTGTCTTGCCGAAATTATTTGTGAATATTCTTCATCTTAGATTAATCAATTTATCTATATGATGTTATTCATCATATATACATCAGTTTTTGATTGTTTTGTTTTATTTTTCTACGTTTGTTGGACTCGTTCATTACTTTGTGTAAAGTGAGTGCTTTTAGGATGTTTTTCTTGATTGCAAATGTATGTTGAATAAAGGATACATGTAAATTGTTCTATTTCAGTTTGGGCAAAAACACGAGTCGTACAACACGTGATCGGTTTACAAAGTTTAAAACTGAATAGAATCATCTATAATTTGGATCAAACTGGACTACAATGGTTCAGCTCGATTCAACTAGAGACTACAGCTTGGTTTTGCAGTTCAACTTCATGATTTCGTTTGACAATTCAAGTTCGGTTTTCCAGTTCAAGCCAAACTGAAGACTGGCTATCAAATAATCGGAAAAAGTAAAGATTTAATAAACAAATATGATACAAGCCTCAAGGATTGAAATCATTGAATGCACAAAACATAACTTTTCACACAATCTTGCGTTCTTAATTGAAAGCTTGTCAAATGTATTACAATGGGTACCTTAATTAATAGATTAAACCAAACAAAATCCAAACTAGTGTCTTTTCACTAATTCAATTGTTAAAATGAAAGGTACGATAAATCCTCTCTAAAGTCATGCATTTCCTTTCAATATGGGATTAAAGATGACCAAACAAAATACTATAGCTCACTGACAAGCTATTCCTAACACAACAATCAGTTATTCAAATGAATCTATAAACATGTGATCTATCATCCCAGCCGGGTTTCGCTCTAAAACATTCTTTTGCAACCCGAGCCCAACCAAGTGATCTATATATCATTCCGGTTGGGGTTTCGTTCTAAAACATTCTGTCATAAATTTGAGTCCAAGTGCCTAAACCTCAATGCATGTCCACCCACTAGGTCAACTAGGTCCATTAAATGAGGCCCACTCAAAAGTTTATGAATGATATTGATATTAGTTGATAGTATGTGTTCACTTATAAGCCTACTATCCTTCCCTCATCTATCCGATGTCGTGTCGGATTGGGGTGTTACATAGATCCCAATCCTTTAATCCCTTAGAAGACATCCATCTCTCGAACAAAAATGGCAAGAGCTAGCGCATTGTTATACCAATTAGCTTGTGGTTGAGTGGTACTGAAGGTGCCCCTAAAGAATCACAGGGTATATATCATGATAAATATGAAAAAAATGCAGAGTCGGGGGAATCGGAATATGATTAGATAGGCAGGAAGAATGGAGTGGAGGAAGGCAAGTAGGAAATCCCGTGCACGTTATTAAGCTGTTGTACATGTCGATCAGTTGATAGCTGATAATGAAAGATCATGTGAGTTACACTTAGGGAAGGCATAGGTTCCCCACTATAAATCACACATACTCTGATTATTCGGATGACAATTGACAATTAACCATTTTATCATTATGATGACAAGAGAGAAAAACCTCAAACTATAACAAAGAAAAGTAGGACGGACGTCGCCATTATCAAGCTAATAGTTAGTTTGTCGTCTATATATTTGGTCATGATTAATCCATATATACAGTCCATAATTCACTCGATACGAATTTGTACACCAACACTAACGTTAAGTGTTGGTGTACAAATTCGGACTTTAATTCACTAGCATAATGAATGCGAGGTCTTGCCTGCTGTATAAATATGTGTGTCTTCAAATGCTAAGATGAGTACATATATACTTCATAGTTCATACGAATCGTGTTTGTGTTGTAACAATGAGAGAAGCCCGATCGAGTGCTTGCGTGGGCTTTGCACGTAACAACTTATGGAATTTGGCCTTGTGCCACTGCCACATCACAAATAGCGAGTGAAATGGAACAAAAACCACATACCCATGCAGTGTAGAATATATGCATGAGAGTGACAAAAGCATTGAGTGATAAATATCATGTTGCACTTATATATTGCACTTGGGATAAGCTAATTAAGAGATAGAAATATAGCTAGTGGACTGCCCATTATTCCAAATATAAAATTTTACATAGAACACTGAAGTTATTATTGACCACTGGAGGACAAATAATTATAATTCATCCATCCCACCAAATCAAATCAAATCCTTCTTATTATTTTACGGAAAAGATTAAATTTGATACAAGGCACTGTAAGAGGAGGACTAATTGGACTTCTAACCAATGTGGGTGGAGTCAGTTCCAAGTTTTAAAATCAATTTTTATTACATTAAGGATGTAGTGACAACTCAACTCAACTCACAAGTTGTACCTATCATCTGTCTGATATTGATATGCTACTTTTTTTCTCTTTTTAAGAAATATTACATTTCGTAAAGCCATTAAGTGAGAAACCCTATCTTTTCTTTTTTCTATTTTTTTTTATTATCTTTTAATTTCAGCAGATTTCTACTTTTTTTGGTGGGCATTCTTTATGGTTAAAAATTAACTCTTTCCTTGGAATTAATTTAGCTTCTCTCTCAGAAATCAGAATATAATACTCCTTCCGTTCTAGGTAAAGAGTCTACCATACTATTTAGGAATATTTCACTTAAAGAGTCCACTTTCAAAAAAAATTATGTTTATAATTTTCATAATCTTTCATCTTTACCCTACACTTGTGTTGTAATCATTTTGGTTGTGCTTAAGTATTTTTATAATTATGACCAAATTCAATGACACTTATATATTTATTAATAATTAAAATTTTTAAACGTGGACTCTTTGGGTGAATAGAGAGTTTACATTAACTTTATATTTTCTCGATTCTATCTAAAGAGGTTATTATTTTATTTTGAAATATCATAAACAGTTTATTTTTAAAACTTATTTCTTTAGCTGTTATAATTTTTCAACTCTACACTTTACATTTGATATAAGTGTTTTGTGTATTGCCAAATATTTATAATTATTACCAAATTTGAAAATATTAATATGTCCCTATATTACTAAAATATTCAACTAAAAGTATTTAATTAAACAGAAAAAATAGTACTCCGTAGTATTTTTAAAATATATATCTATGTGTATACTCCTCCATCCCGGATAAATGTTCCTAATTAATAAAGCACAGGAAACATAATTAATGATGTGTTGTTAAATGGCTTGTAACTTGCCTGAAAATAGGAACAAAGTTATTGCGCAGGAGATCCTTGCAAAGTCCCTCCGGTGTGAGAATTAGCACTGTATATCAGAGAGAATAATGCTACCTGAGGGAGCAAAAAATATATAGTTGCGAGTACATTGTACTGTCTTTGATGTTATTATTTATAAGAGGGTAATTTGTAGCCCTAGATAATTTCAGGCGTAATAGATGCGATTAAATCCCGTACTTTACGAGTCAACTAGCGTATCTATCAAGGACTTATGTGATGAACATATATTAAGATTCTATGAGTCGGAGATAGTTTTGTGATTTGCTCGGAGATTGTTCCGTAATTTGCTAGGAGATAGTTCTGTAATCAGTGTTCGAAAAATCGTTCTAGGCGCCCGCCTAGCGCTAGGCCCCCCCCAAATGCCACGACTAGGCTCTAGGCGCCCGCCTAGGCACTAGGCCCCCCCCCAAACACCGCGACTAGGCTTTAGGTGCCCCCCAAACGCCGTGACTAGGGCCAAATCAGACAAAAAATTACCACCATAAAAAATTGCCGCTTAGTCGGCCTAGGCGCCGCTTAACGCCCACCGATTTGAGCGATGTCGTACGCATTTTGTCGAGGAGGGACCCAGTATGAGGAACCTAGGACGAAGGGGAGTTAATCAGGGACAGAGTAATGCATGACGATGCGATGAATGACGTCCTCAATCTTCTGGACAGTTAGGGCTTAGATAAGTTCGGCATCGAAGGAGGAGGAGTCAACGTGACTGAGATCCACAGCTTGGAAGTAATCGAAATGACTGGATTGATTACGGTGGGAAAGGAGGCGATATGCCGATGAAGAGGTGAAAGAGAGAGTGAGAGTGAGAGAAATTAAGAGAAAGCGAGAATGAGAGAGAAATAGAGCGAGAGAGAAAGAGAGAGCGAGAGATTGTCGTCGGCGTCAAAATCCCGTCATCTATCTCATAGTGAGAGAGAGAGAGAGGCGTCTGTGAAAACTTTGTGAATTGTGAGAGAGAGACAGGCGGTCAGCTTTTAGTTTTAGGGTTTTAATTCATTTTTCAAAATGACAACCTCCCCCCTCAAGTTATTAAAGTATTTTTCCCTCCCCCTCAAGTTATTAAAATATTTCTCTAAGTATTTTTCCTCCCCCCTCAAGTTATTAAAGTATTCCTTTCTTCCCTCCACTTTGAAATGATAGAGAATTTGATATTAATTTTTAATTTTAACTTTTAATCTTGTAATGTAATCATTACTTTTAGTTTATTTGGTCATATTTAGCTATTTACTATTATTGCACCAGGTTTGGTATGGACCTAATGTGTAATTATGTCTCGATTTCTAGGCCTCGCCTAGACTCCGACTAATCCCCGACTAGGCCCCTAGGCGCTAGGCCCTGCTCTGGCGCCTAGCGCCCGTCTAGCGATTTTTAGAACATTGTCTGTAATAGTGAAGAACACAATTAATTGGGCCACCTAGGCCACTCAGGCCACCCAGCCCACATAAACCACCTAGGCCAACCAGGCCGCTTGGGTAGGCCGCTTGTCATGCGACGGCCTTGCAGTGCATGATCCATTGTACCGGGTGTTGTACAAACATTGTCATTTTTGTCTTTGATATAATTTTTTAGAAATTAAGAAACATAGTTAATGATGTAATGTAACATGTGTTCTGACAATAATATTTATTATTATAAATTTAGTTCAACTATTTTAAATAATTAGATTTCTTTGAGATGTGTTATATTAAATAAAAATTTAAGTGTATATTAGAAAGAATGGTAGAGAATAAATTGATCAAAAAATTTTTAAATATTAATTAGAACATTCTAAAATAGAAAGTATGAATATTTATCCGGAACGAAAGAGTATATATATTCCAAATAGTACACGTGCGCATGAATACATTAGAATTGCCTGTTGTGGGTATAATTTATTTTTTCCCTCTTAGTGCTTTATTTAAATTCATCAAATCAGCCTTCTTATGACACATCTAAAGTTAGTGGCTTCATATTGATACTTATTTGCCCTCACGGGCGTAGCTCAGTTGGTTAAGAGTTAGTAGATTTGAAACAGGACCAAGGATAGAATTCTAGCAACCGCAGTGTGGGAGTTTCATTCTCTTGTGGGGGTGGCTCATTGTAGGTACTAGGCACGTGTCCTACTAGCTACTTAATCGCTGAGTCACCGTAATTTTTCCTCTCACATTTTTATAGGGCTGAGGTGTAGGGGCTCTTGGGGAAGAGATTTTCCCTTTTTGGAACATATTGATACTTATTTAAATTCCTCCTAGAAAAGGACAGCTGTCCCTTGTCCATTACCATGAAAAAAACTCTTAAGGTCTGTACAAAAATAATCAATTTGTAAACACTGAAAAGCTATGTCAATAGAAACAGTTAAGACAACTATTTACTTCAAGAGTTCAAATCATGCCCAAGGGATCTCAAGATTTACTGAAAAAAACTTTCTATACACTCAACAAAACTTATGAGTTTAGTTGTTTTAGAGGAATGAAACAACTATCCAAAATGCTATTCAAAACATCAGCTATCCATTTAATATGACATAACTATTTCGAAGACAGAAACAGTTATTTATATGAAACAACTAAGACAAAAAGTAGAAACAACTATCCATCACGAAACAGCTAAGTCACTAATAACACGTCAACGTAAAGAAAAATTATTGTTACTTAAGGATTCAAGCATTAGAAACAATGATGCCATTTTGAAAACTTAGCTACAAGGAGACAAGACAGCAAATCGGCAAAACAAGTAGACTAACACACAACAAGTTGCCATCACAAGTTGCAAGACAAGTTGTGTTCTAGCCGTTATCCAACAAACAATTTTCAACTAGTTTTTAGATCCTATAAAAACGATCAAACTTTCTTCACAAAAAAGAGAGATGTAGACTAAAAGAAAGGCTACTAACAACATAGAAATTCTTACAGTTGATAAATTAAGAAGATTGTATATAAAAATTTTCGAAAAGCAGAAAAACAGAGTTAACAGTTTCTTCAAAAAAAAAGTATATATCAAAGTTATACATCATCAATATTCCCTCGATCTACATCATTCATCTTAAGAGATCATCAAAAAATCACTGAAGAAACAAGTTTACTAAACAAAGTCATGTAAATTCTGTCAAGATGATTGTTTGTAAATAGTTATCCCCTTTAGAGCATGGAAAGATAATAGATCTACATCAGAACTTCCATTAGACTATTAAAAGTCACTCATCCAAGGAAGCACAACCAACCAACTTTATGTACTTTATAAACCATCCTAGTTAGAGTAATTAGAAGATGAATATAGATATTTTTCTTCAATAATCCATGTATTTGTTAAAATACAATGAATAATTGTTTTATAGAGTCAGAGAGCTGTTTGAAGTGGACGCCTTCTCTATTTATTAACTCTTTTATCACTATGTTGCTTATCTTAATGTTCTACTATATATTATGTTAAGAGCCAGCAAAATCAACCCATCCCAATGGGCTGCCAGCCAACTCGACATTAGGGCGGGCTGGGCTTTAGTTTTGGAGGCCCGATGTAATTTTGGGCTGGGCCGGCCCAGCTCAATTTTAATACTTGGGCCAATGGGCTTGCATGTGGGCTGGCAAAAATGGCAAAATTAGTGCAAATTAGTCAATTTCGATGCATCGGCCCGCAGGCTGGCCCAACCCAGCCCAGCCAGCCCGATATTGAGAGGGGTTGAGCTTTAATTTTAGAGGTCGATGCAACTTCAGGCCGGCTCAACCCAGCCCAAATATAGAGCTTGGCTAGGTGGGTTTGGGATGGGCTGGGCTGGGCCGTGTCGGCCCATTGCCAGCTCTAAATTATTATGTGGTTTAAACAGTTATCTTTTTTATAATTTATGTCCACCGAACTCAACATAAAATAAGATTATAACCTGTTTCATTTTACTTGATTACTCTCTCCGTTTCAGGCAAAAAGTCAACTATACTATTTTGAGATATTTTGCTTAAAAAGTCCACTTTCAAAAAATTATGCTTACAATTTTCATAATCTTTTATCTTTACCCTCCACTTGTATTGTAATCATCTTGATTTTGCTTATGTATTTTTGTAATTATGACCAAATTCAATGACATTAATATATTTCTTAATAATTAAAATTTTCAAATATGGACTCTTTGGGTGAAAAGGAGGAAGTATTATTTATTAAAAATACATTTTTGTTGTGCACAACTCTTGATAAATACAAATATTATTTTTAACTTATCTGTTTGTTTTGCAAGAATAGCATAGTACTAATGTACTATTTCAATAACAGTTATCTACTTATACTCACCTATTACGAGTTACGACTAGTAATTATAAGTTTATAACGGTGAAAATATTAGTTAAGAGACCTCACAATAAGTATCAAATATCAGTATATCTCTTTTATCTATTTATAAGCTCATCTATTTAAAAACGGGTGTATTTCAAAGTTTTCCTTTGGGTGATACTAAAAATAAAAGAAAGATTTACTTATAAAAACATAATCAATAATTACTTATGCTCTAACTAATTAGTTTATCTTGCTATCTTTGGATATACGAAATAAATAAATAGAACATACTTCCTCCGTTCCAAGCAAAGAGTCTACTTTCTTTTTTTATAAGTCAACATATGACTAAATCAAATCAAAATTTTATAAATTTTACTTATGTTTTAGGAAATAATTTTTTTAATTAAAACTATCTTAAGAATATTATGAATTACAACTTTCATAACTTTTTAAAAATAACTAAATTTATGTAAATTATCAGTTAAACTTTAATTAAGTTGACAAAAAATGTCAAAAGTAGACTCTTTACCTGGAATTGAGGGAGTACTAATTACTACTAAGGCTCCATTTGTTTCAGGGAAAATGACTTACAGAAAATGATTTCTGAAAAATAGGTTATGGAAAATAAAAAGTTTTTATTTTTAGGCGTTTGTTAAACCCTTAGAAAATATGCCGGAAAATATTTTCGAGCGTTTGACAAACACATAGAAAATGTTACGGAAAACATATCATAAATATATTCAATAAGTTATACTCCCGCAATCTAAAAATTAGCGTCCCCAATTGAATATACACCAGTTTTAAGAAATTTGTTCACTTAAAAAATTTTTTTAGTACTCCAATTTATTATTAGTGGTGTCATATCAATAGGATCATCTACTTTCCAATCTATCAAATAAGAATGACATAATTGATGATTAGCTTGAATTTCAAAAAATAAAAGAGGCAATTGCTGTGGGACGTTTCAAAATGAAATAATAGACACTTATTTTAGAACGGAGGAAGTGTTTTTTAAAATTGAGTGGTACAAATGTGATATTAGGCTCCAATTTCAGCTTTATATTAAAAATTCTTTGATCTCAAACATTATACCAAAAGTTTTATATACTAAGTTCTATAATTTTGCGTAATATTATATTTAAAATTAAAATATTAAGAAAATTATTTAAAATTTAAATCAACTAATATATATATATATATATATATATAATGAGTTCACTATATCTTAGTATTTCTAATTGAAATATCAAGTTGAAATATTTTCGAAAGCCAACTACTTGAATTTATAGTGTTATTGTTATTTTTCCGTCTCAAAATAAATATTTACTTTTATTCATGATCGTGAATAAAGTGAATATTTATTTTGGGAAGAACAAGAATATTATTTTTTGATAGAAAAGTTAGAAATGAATATAACACATCTAAATGTGCAAAGGTGATGTTAGGAGAAAATTGGAATGAATAATTTTTTGAAAATGATTTACGGTAATGAAGTCCGTAAGTCATTTTCTTAAAAAGAAGACTTCATTTTCTGCTAACTCGTAAAATATTTTACATTGACTACATTTTTGAACTGTTACCAAATACCGAAAAATAAAATAAATATTTTCCAAAAATTATTTTTCCAAAAACAAACAGAGCCTAATATTAATATTTGTCAGTTGATATATAGATGTTAAGTTTAACTATACATTTTGAGTTAGAACTACGAAAATGGAGAATTGCTATTTACACCCAACATATTACTGAGTACACTCCATATAAATATTACAAAAATACCATTATAAATTTTGACTTAAATACCATTTTTTCATTTTTTTAGGCTGTTCGGTAGGGGTGCCGAACAGCCATAGTGATGTTCGGTAGGGGTGCCGAACACTCATAGTGATGTTCGGTAGGGGTGCCGAATACCACTATGGGTGTTCGGTAACACAGTGCCAAACAAACTGTTTAAAAAAAAAAAAGAGGAAGGGGCGAGTTGTGTGTGAGGAGGGGGGAATATTATATTTAAAATTAAAATGTTAAGAAAATTATTTAAAATTTAAATCAACTAATATATATATATATATATATATATATATAATGAGTTCACTCTATCTTAGTATTTCTAATTGAAATATCAAGTTGAAATATTTTTAAAATTTAACTACTTGAATTTATAGTATTATTGTTATTTTTTCGTCTCAAAATAAATATTTACTTTTATTCATGATCGTGAATAAAGTGAACATTTATTTTGGGAAGAACAAGAATATTATTTTTTGATAGAAAAGTTAGAAATGAATATAACACATCTAAATGTGCAAATGTGATGTTAGGAGAAAATTGGAATGAACAATTTTTTGAAAATGATTTATGGTAATGAAGTCTGTAAATCATTTTCTTAAAAAGAAGACTTCATTTTCTACTAACTCGTAAAATATTTTACATTGACTGTATTTTTGAATTGTTACCAAATACCAAAAAATAAAACAAATATTTTTCGAAAATTATTTTCCCAAAAACAAACAGAGCCTAATATTAATATTTGTCAGTTGATAGATAAATGTTAAGTTTAACTATACATTTTGACTTAAATACCCTTTTTTATTTTTATTTTTTTAGGCTGTTCGGTAGGAGTGCCGAACACCTATAGTGATGTTCGATAGAGGTACCGAATACCACTATAGGTGTTCGGTAATACAGTGCCAAACAAAACTGTTTAAAAAAAAAAGAAAAAAAAAAGGAGGCGAGTTGTGTGTGGGGTGCGAGAGAAGGAGGGGAGGTGGGGTGGGGTGGAGGAAAGGGGTGTTAAAAAATCAAAGCAAAGGGTGGGTGTGGGTGGGTGGGTGGGTGGGTGGGTGGGTGCATGGGTGGAGGCGGGGAAGGGAGGAAGAAGGAGGCGACTGTGTTGGAGGGAAGGGGGGAAGGGAGGAGGAAGGAGTGGGCTGTACTAGGAAGGAGGAGGGTGTGGTGAGGTGTGTTTAGGGTGTGGTGTACTTAGTATTTTGAGAAAAATATTTTTAAAAGTATAATAGGAAATTAGGGAGGTGTGTCCTTAACTTTGAGGGGTTAAAAATATTAAATGGGGGTTTAATTAGTAATTAAATATATTTAACAATTTTATTGGTGTAAATAGTAATTCTCACCTAAATGTTGCTGTGAGTAGGGGTGAAGGTGGTTCGGTTTGAGCCAAAATCACAAACCGAACCATCCCCTAACGGTTTCACATATTTTAAACCGAACCGAATCGACACAAACTTCAAACCGAACCGAACCGATCGATTTGGTTCGGTTCCGCAGTTTAATTATTTAAATATTTCAAAAAAGAAAAAACTTTTAAATATCAAAAAAATACTTTTAACATAAACTAAATAATTAAAAATCAAAAAATTAACTTTAAAATTACAATAATTCAATCAAAATGTAGACAAACAACAATAATTTTCTTATTAAATTCAATTGCTAATTACTAAATAATATATATATATAAATAAAAAAATAAAAATTAAATGGTGGTAGTTCGATTCAATTCGGTTTGGTTCGGTTTGGCACCAAAAATCGCAAACCAAACCAAACCGCTCGATTTATAAAATTTTCAAACCTAAACCGAATCGTTCTAACCCAAAACTAAATTAAATTTGCCAATTCAATTCGATTCGGCGGTTCGACTTAGACCCTGGCCCTAGCTGTGAGCTTTACCGCCTTACTGACTTATATTGAAAAATGTTAGTCCAAATAAAAGAAAATGAAAAATGCTTAGGGTGAACAGAAAATGCACACGAGATAGAACAGTGCGAATAACACAGAGGCTGGACAGCGTTAAGGCCGAAGCCGGGGCGGAGGTTGAAGACAGCCGGAGAATCAAAACGACAGCCGATTCACCCGATCTACAGATTCTTATCGTTTTAGGAAAGAGTCGATTTCAATAGAGAAGAGAAAGAAGGAAAAGGTTTAGAGTATTAACGAGGATTGAACCCTAGGGAAAGCGATTTGACTCCCACAGGTATTTCTGATCGTTGTTTAATTCTTTCTTTTTTCCTTAAGCTACGTTCGCTCTGGAGTTGCCGAAAACTCGCTATTAGGCCGATTTCATACCTTAGTTTTGGTGAGGAAGTCTATCCGAGCATCAATTGATGTTGTTTTCCTTTATGTGGATTAATTTGCCGCCAACAGGCAACAGCACGCCAGTAGCAAAAAAATAGGTGACTTAGTGGTTTCTTCGTGCATTGTTTGGTTGCCTGGAAAATTTATGAAAGGAAAAGTGAATTATGAAGTTTTTTCCTCCGTTAATTTCAGTCGAGTGGAGATATATTGTGTCTTAACTTTGTATTTGAACAGTTTATTGTCCCCGCTGCCCCTAAATAGTTTCTGATTTTGTTGGAACTCATACGTCAATTGCATTCATATTAAGAATCTTTGTTCGAATGTTTGTCACATTGTTATATTTTGGTTACTATTGTGAGTTTAACTAAACTGACTTTAACTATTACTGTGACTACCAGGTCAATCGTTCATACTCAAAGATAAGCTTATAAGTAGTTTGGTCAGTGTGCTGGATTTTTGTGATTGCATTGTACATGGAATTGTCCAAATCTAGGCGCGAGAGGAGTATTGAAATGAGGGATCAATATGACTCCCCGGCTAGGGAGAGGTGGGAGGAAGGTCATGATAATTTGGAAGAGAATGATGTAGAGAAGTCAAGAGAGTCAAGCAAGCGTCGAAGTAAGGATAGGAGTAAGAGCAGTCGAAGAGAAGAGAAGGAACACAAGAGTAGAGATCGTGACCGAACGAAGACCAGCGATGTTTCTAAAGATAGAGAAAAGGATTCTAGAGATTCGGTGAAAGATCTAATTCCCAGTAGAGATAAACGGGCAGATGATAGAGATGACTGTGAAAGGGATAAAGGTAGAGACAAGGCTAGGGAGAAAGATACAGATCGGGAGAAATACAGGGTTAAAGAACGGGAAAGTGAGAAAGATCGTAAAGATAGAGGGAGAAAAAAAGAGCGTGAGAGGGAAAGAGACACGGAGAAGGACGGTGAAAGGGAACGTGAGAAGGAGAGGGCAAAGGAGAAGAGCAAGGATAGGGACAAAGATAGGGAAAAGGACAGAGATAGTGTGAAAGACAGAGGAAAGGAAAAGGACAGAGATAGGCATAAAGAGAGAGAGAAGGAAAGGGAGAATGACAGGGATACTCGAGACACACTTGAGAGAGAGAAGGGAAGAGATAGAATTAGGGAGGAGAGGGGGACAGATCAAAAGAAAGAAAGAACTAGTGAAAGAGATAAATTAAGTCGTAAGCAACGGGATGAGGGACATCATAAGAGCAAGGATATTGGGAAGGATGAGACCTCAAAATTAGATGGGGAAGATGGTCATTATAGGGGTATCACCAAGCAAGGGCTGGGTTCTCATCATGACAATGATAGCAATGAAACCCACAAGCATGAACAAGATGAGGAGGGGGGCCCTGGTGGATCACGTCTGTCAGCAGTTGATCTCGAGGAACGAATTTCAAAGTAAGTAAATCTTCATTTATTGATTCCTTTACATCATGCTTCCTATAACTTGTGGTTCTGCTGTCTCTAGTTATCTATTTGTAGTTTACAGTTTTGGGTTTATAGAAAGTTAGATATTAGATGCCAATTTTCTCCAAACCGTGAAAAATAAATAAATAACAAGAAGGTTTCGTGAAAATAGTTTTTGTTGGGCTCTGTTGTCCACTGTAAATTGCGATTACAATGTATTAACTTCCAATGGTACTTCATAATTCATCTCTACTGATATCAAAATTTTGTACGCAATTCACATAACAAGATAATTATGTTGGAAATTCAGCAGTTTTTGTGTGTGCCGTGTGTGTATGTTAAGTTTATGTTTTGTGAGAAACTTTGGAGTTAGGAATAATTTGCTCAATTTTCTGTCAGCTACAGGCTATTTTCAGTAGCATGGATTTTAAAACTGATATATATTTATGACTTCACCTTTTATCCATTGCGATATTACTACTTTGAGATCTAGGAAACCTTGTGGAATTTGTGGATTCGATGATATCTTTGTGAAAAGGGCGAGATCATGCATGTCCTTCTACCAAGACTATTTGTGGGCATATGAAATTGTGCTTACTTTATATTAACATGTATCTGTTTGCGGTGTCGTTGCTTTTAGTTATTAAAGTTTCATTTGGTCTTCTATTCTGAATTTGGGATAAGCTTCATATTGCATCTACTATCAGGGTTGGTCTTTCACTTTTACTCTCCCTCCATCATGGTCTCTCTCAACATTTCTCTTATAGTTTCTCTCAAAAGGCATTGTTGTTTTCTCTCTTAACTAATCACAACTCCCCCACAAACTTGGTCATTAGAAAAATTTTCAATAGAAGTCAGAAATGACATCTCTAATTAATGAACAAAAAACTAGAGAAGGAAATGCACATGCAGTGTGTGCACCAACATCTACTTATTTGATGATAAATCATAGATTAAAGCTTGTGGAGAAACTTTTATAGACAGTGTGGGTAGTTAACTCTTGTAGTATATGCAGTGTAGCAATATGATGTTGATCTGGAATTTTCTGGTTTAATATTTCGTTCATTTGATTTTCGTGGTCATGATCTATGTTGCAACTGGATATTATAATAGGCGAGAATCAGATTGACAGATGGGTTACATCTTTGGGAGCCATTAAATTTACTTTTCAGAAGGGGAAAAGAAATTGCAAAGAGTACTGAGTAGTTCAATCTATTGACCAATCTCTCATCTCTCATAATGTGTATTAGAAAGGAACAAATCGCTGAATCATTTAGTATAAATTTGATATTGAAAAACTTCTCACTTATGAAGGCACATTGCATAATGTTGATACATTAAGATGTTAGGTTAACATGACACTTACAGCCTTGAACTCTGTAATGGACGTAGAATTGTCCTATTCCTGTTCCTGCATGTGCTGATATTCACTTAAACTGATAAATTGCTTTAGCCGCTGGAAATTTTCTGGGTTTACAACCACAAAAGATAAATCAGAGTTTCTTGTCAATAGGTTGTCGATCTACCTCACTTGGATGGTGCCTCTATTAGTGGAATTTAGTTTTAACTAAATTATAGACAATATAAACATGAGTTCACTCTCGGGACCCGGGTCTATGCTAGTTTTTCCGTTTGGTTCTGCATATCCATCGGGTTTATTCTTTAGGTTATTAATTATTTATAGCTCTGTTTTCATTCTTGAATTCGCAAATATTCTTACATATCTTTGGATCACAAGTTTCTCTTGTCAAACTTTGCTCAGATGAAGTTAATGTAGCCTGTTGGCAGCTCCTACAATCTTTGTTTGTTTGTGACATTTATTTAAGCACTATAGTGGCGATTTTACATTGTCTCTTATTTTATTTTCTTTGGCAAGAGATTCATGTTCATAGCTTCATTAATTATAAATGATTTGTAAAAGGAAGTGTACATTATATTACCTTTTGAGCAGTCTATTCATTGGTCAGGATGAGGGAAGAAAGATTGAAGAAAACGTCTGAAGGTTCTTCAGAGGTTTTATCATGGGTTAGCAAGAGTCGTAAGCTCGAGGAGAAAAGGACTGCACAAAAAGAGAAAGCATTGCAGCTCTCAAGGATATTTGAGGAGCAGGTTTGTTTGCCTTTCATTGTTTCCGTTGTGCCCCAGCGTTTTGACCAATTTAATCTTAGTGCATGATCAATTTACTTGCATTTCTCAGGACAATATCATTCAAAGAGAGAGTGAAGATGAGTCATCAGCCCAACATACTGCCAGTATGGTTTCTTCCCACTCTTATCTGTATATACAAATGTATCTATTATGGTTGGGTTTATTTTTACCTTGCAAGGCAGTCTTTATTGTATAACATCTGGGCATGTAACTTGGTTATGTATCATACAAAATCTTAGGTTGTACATTAGGTGGCTCAATTTGGACATTCAAGGACCAAACCTGGAAATTGGAAGTCTAGATTTGGAGAAATTTCCTAGATTTCCTTAATTTTAGACGCCTTCTCCTGTTCTAAAAGCGTTGCAACCCTATTCTTTGATGACCTGCACTTACTTCTTTTAATCCCTACAGTAGTGTTTCTTAAATTTCTTTTATGTAACGAAGATTTATTTATTAAACTTTATCCTTACAGCATACTTTTTGTACTTTATTTGTAAGGGAGTTCTTTGTTTGTGCTCTTGAACTTGCTAATTTTCAATTATAGGTTCTCAATGTTCTGAGAGTAACTGTGTAGTCATATCTGAAACTGGTCATCAGTCTGAACTTTTACTTTTCACTTTTGTCAGTGTATACTTCTAGTGTACAAAGGATGGGTCATTTATTTACGTTTATGTTTATAAGGCATCTTTAATTATCAAAGAAAAGAAAAGAAAAGAGTCTGATCTCTCTCTTGAACCTCTTTTAACAGAGGACCTAGCTGGGGTTAAAATTCTTCATGGGCTTGACAAAGTAGTTGAAGGCGGGGCAGTTGTTTTAACACTAAAGGATCAGAGCATACTTGCCGACGGTGACATTAATCAAGGTAAACTGCAGCAGTTTCTTTCTATTTCCGTTTTCCCTATTCTCTACTGTTTTTCCATTGTTTTGGGGATTTTTCTGGGCCTAATTCCCTAAGATGATGTCACATTGTAAAAACCAGAGGTCGACATGCTTGAAAATGTGGAAATCGGTGAGCAGAAGCGGAGGACAGAGGCTTATGGTGCTGCAAAGAAGAAAACAGGAACTTATGTTGACAAGTAAGATTAACAATGCAAGCAATGTGATGCCCCAAGATGCACTTGATTACTAACCATTTCCTGTTCATTTTACCTATCTAGGTTCAATGACGAGCCTGGTTCTGAGAAGAAAATGCTTCCACAGTATGATGATCCAATTGTGGATGAGGTGAACCTCGCATCTTCTGTGTGTCTGTATGTGCGTGTTGAAATTTGTATGTTGGCTAAACTATGTAATTTGTATGATAATTCCTTGCAGGGAGTAACTCTAGATGCTAAAGGACGTTTCAGTGGCGAAGCAGAGAAGAAACTGGAGGAGGTGACCAATTATTTCTGAATGTGTGTTTATGAACGTCATTGAACTTTTAATTTAGTTCCAAGTTATGTTTTGTTGCCAGCTCCGGAGAAGGATAGATGGTGTTTCCACTAAAAATCAATTTGAAGATCTGAGTGTGTCCGCCACAATCTCGTCAGACTATTATACTCACGAAGAAATGCTTCAGTTTAAAAAACCAAAGAAAAAGAAATCGTTGAGGAAAAAAAATAAGCTGGATTTAGATGCCCTTGAAGCAGAAGCCATAGCTGCTGGATTGGGTGCTGGGGATCTTGGTTCTCGAAATGATGGAAAGAGGCAGGCCCTTAGAGAGGAACAGGAGAGATCAGAGGCTGAGAAAAGAAGCAATGCATACCAATCGGCATATGCAAAAGCAGACGAGGCATCAAAAGCACTCCGACTGGAGAAAAATCTTACCACGCTGATTGAAGAAGATGATACTCCTGTTTTTGGTGATGATGACGATGATCTACGAAAATCATTAGAAAGGGCTAGAAAATTAGCTCTAAGAAAACAAGAGGAAGGAGCAAGTGGTCCTCAGTCAATTGCTCTCCTTGCTTCTTCCACAGGCCACAATACAACTGCAGAGAATGAGAAACCTACATCTGGAGAGTCGCAAGAAAACAAGGTTGTCTTCACAGAGATGGAAGAGTTTGTCTGGGGTCTTCAGCTAGATGAAGGTATCTATTCGTTATTCCAGTAATATTATCAGCTGTTGAAACAATATCACTATTTGACCATTATGTTCTTTACTACTCCCTCCATGCCATAAAAAGTCAAAAAGAGTGATATTTCAACATCTAAGTTACAAAGCCCCATTATTCTTCCAACTTCATCCGTACTTTCCAAATATTTAATGTTCAATATTGAAGTGAAAAAATATTTTTAAAAAGTTCAACTTTTGAAATAAGACTGCTTTTCAGGGTGGAGGAGGTATTATTAATGTAAACTACGGTAAGGCATCTGGGGACTATTGCTGCCTCAGTATCCTTTCCTCCGAAGTTTAACATTATTTTCTTCAATGGTTATGCCCGGTGTGGGGGGGAAGAAATGCAAAGTTTGGCATTTTCATTTGCTCTAAATCGTTGATGTTATGCAAGTAAAACGCTTTAGTAAAAATTAAAAGGTACACTTCTCCTTCTTAAAATTTCGTTGTACTTACTATTGGTTTTACTCCTCCAGAATCACATAAGCCTGATGGTGAGGATGTTTTCATGGAGGAAGATGTGCCGCAAAGAGCCGCCAGTCAAGAACCAAAAGAAGAGGATGGTGGTTGGGCAGAACTGAAGGATGCTAGCATGGATGAAACCTTTGCAGATCAGGATAAGGAGGAAGTTGTTCCGGATGAAACAATTCATGAAGTTGCTGTTGGGAAGGGATTATCAGGTGCGCTTCAGCTGCTCAAAGAACGAGGAACACTAAAAGAAAGTATTGAATGGGGTGGTCGAAACATGGACAAGAAGAAAAGCAAGCTTGTTGGCATCTATGAGAATGATGGTCAAAAGGAGATACGCATTGAGAGGACAGATGAGTATGGACGAATTGTGAGTACTCTTTTCTTGAATCTGCAATTGCTTTCAACTTAACTATGAAGCTTAAAATGTTCTGATTTGTTCTGTGAATCCCGAATTTGTGCATGCTGCATAAGCTGGGTTATATTTCTTAGTCGTCATAGTTCATATATACATCAAGCTAATGTAGAGAGTATACAGAAGTACTGAATAAATGCCCAAACATCCTCGGCTACTATGATGTTCAAGTTCTGGTGTGCAATTGGATTGTTCTTGACAAGTACTGTGGAGCATGTAGCTGGTCATTTTCATGTTTTTAGTAGTAAATTCAACTAAACAGACATGACATGCCAACACTTTATCATTATCCCAGACTCTCAGTTTGGACCATTAATGTAATGGATTGATCATATGGCCTTGCAAGACTTGGAAATAAATGTTAAAAAGCTGTCACTTTTTTCGAGAAAACTTGCTATGTTATTATTGGTTCTCTAATATTTGAAGACAGGAAAACACTTTATGAAGTTGCCTCTCTTCTTCCACTGCAATGGCATGGTGGACTTATTTTTGATATACTGCCAGTGTAAATAATAAATTCACACAAGCACCTCATTAAACCTCAGTTTGATAATCTGACAGTGTTAATAATAAATTTGCGCAAGCACTTCGTTACCCCACTATATTGTGAAACAATGTCTAACCTCAATTGATTCATAATTTCATATCATACATAGTGATAGTTGACATTCTCCCTAATTTTCCGGTAAAATTTATATAGTTCTTTATAGTTTGGTTTTCCTTCCAACCAATCAAACGCCTCAAAATAAAAACATATTCAATTTCATACCAAACAATCAAATGTTTTGCCAGCAAACCTTAGGGTGTAGTTAATATGTGACCAAGAAACGATACTTTGGCATTTAAAAGAATTTGTATCAAACGAAACAATTTTTGTGTCACATGTAAACTTTTGTTTTACTCTGACGCGTATCAAAAGTTTAGTCACCGTGGATCAATTTTGATATGGGTCTGAGCTCCCCAGCATAAAGAACCTTCTTATTTTGTGTAAGAGTGATGACTTCAGAAACCTAGAATGTGTCCGTACATGCTTACATTTGCGTGTTGAAGTCCTATGTTATCTAGAATTTCATAAAAGGTTTGTCCTTGGAGGAGACCACCTTTAGAGGGCAAGTGTTACCAACTGGTGTCTTGTGTGTTTTTTTGGAATCTTAATACTCTCTTGGTGGAATTAGGAAGGTTTTAAGTTGATGGAATCTTAATGTTCTTGGCTATGTTCTCATTTTCACTCCTAGTTTTTTGTGTTAAGGAAGGAGAGAGACTAAACATAATCTTATATATTTACTTGGGTTTTTTTGTCTTTACCAGTTGACTCCCAAGGAAGCCTTTCGGCTGCTTTCACATAAGTTCCATGGGAAGGGACCTGGCAAGATGAAACAAGAAAAGCGCATGCGACAGTACCAGGAGGAGCTGAAGGTAAAGCAAATGAAAAATGCAGATACCCCATCATTATCAGTGGAGAGGATGAGGGATGCTCAAGCTCAACTGAAGACGCCTTATCTTGTACTCAGCGGGAACGTCAAGCCAGGGTAGGCTTGCTATTTTCTTTTGTTGGAATTGTCTTATATATCCGTGCGGAGCTTTGTGCCTTGATATTCCGAGACAATATCAATTAAAATAAAGACAGATTTATCTTTTTGAGACAGTCAGAGACCTGCACTCTGGTTCTTCATGATGTCTTTGGGTATATTAACTTATTTTTTGTTTAAAGCTCAATGAGTGATCCCATATTTCATATCCCAAATTTTCATCATAATTTATGTGGCATGATTGGTCGGACATTACATTACTTGCACCAACTAACCAATCTGCTTGCCACAAGATTGGGATGGAAAGTTGGGGCACCTTTTCGGGGTCCCTAGTACTTCCTAATCTCAGTATCCCGAATACCTGTAAATGCATGAATTCCCTTAGGGAGCTCTTTGGACATAATTGAATGATGAATATTAGTCATAAATTCAACTAAAAGTCAAAATGGTGTCAGACCCCAAAAATAAAATGTGGACTATTTTTTATGAACTGAGCGTTTGTTTGTCGATCTGATTTTTTAATTATAATAAATTTTAATGTATCTGGTGGTACAAGTTTGTCTATCTGGTATGTAAATTGTAATTTGTACAACCAATCTTTGTATAAATGAGAAGCTTCATATACATTAGGGTTTATGTGATATTTTTTTCTTGGTTCACTTATAATAATTAATGCACCATGACTGGTGTATGTGTTCATCTTGTATTTATGTTTTTCTTATTTACAGGCAAACCAGTGATCCTAGAAGTGGTTTTGCTACTGTTGAGAAGGACTTTGCCGGGGGCTTGACACCTATGCTTGGTGATAGAAAGGTTGGTATACTGTTTTTCTCTTATATTTAAGTTTATACGAGTTAATTTTTGAACATGGAAATATGTGTGTGGGTAGATCAGTTTTTTGCTTCATGTGGATATAATAATACTCGGTCCGTTCCTAAAAAAGAGTCCACCTTTCCTTTTTCATCTGTTCCAAAAAAAAAAAAAGTCCACTTTCTAATCTTTCCTTTTTAGGAAGTTACTTTTACCATTTTACTTACTTTCATTGCTACTTTTAATGATGGGTCTCACTTACACATGGGCTTCAAAGTAAAATACTCCCTCCGTTACTAAATCATGAAACACGTAATTCGTAATGCTTTTTTGGTACTACGAATTATGTGTTTTATGGTTTTGAAAAAAATAAACAAATATATGTCAAATTTTCATTCGAAAAACAGTTAGTTTACCTCAAAAAAGTCAAACAGTACAATTATTTAGGAAGAGGGAGTACATAAGATACCGATATTTATAATAAAGTCAATTAATTTTTCTTAATCTGTTTGCCGAGACAAACAAGACACTTTTTTAAGAACGGAGGGAGTAACTGAGAAGGAATTTTCTTTGTCATAATGTTTTTTCTTTGTTCGAGTAGAAAGCTTCTCGGCTACTGGTTGATGGTCTCACCATGCACATGCTTCCTAAGATAAGTTCGTTTATTCATGTTTAGGAGTGTTAACATGTCTCCTAGTGGAATGATGTCAAACTAGCTTTTATATCATATGTGCTACTTTGGCTCGGACACATTTCATATTAGATTCTGATATCATTAGGAGGTGGTGAGCCTTACCTGTTTTTAGTTTTGCTTGGAGCGTAATACGAAGTTATATCTGAACAAATCTGTCTATTTAATGTCATATACATAAAGACTCAGCTGAGGTATCTGGTTACATTCTGATATATTGGGACGGTATATTATCATTGGTTGGGACTTTTTATTTTTTTAATTTGGGCATGTAGTTTTTAGTGCCAGAGTGTATGTCATTTTCGATTCTTTCTGATGTACACATATATCCTTTTCCAGGTTGAGCACTTCTTGGGGATAAAGCGCAAGCCTGAGGGTGGAGACATGGGCCCACCAAAGAAGCCTAAATCGTGAAGTTCCAATAGAAAGCTCCTGCTAATTCAGATTTCATTTTTATAGAAGTTAAGTCTCTAGAGGAGATGTTTTTGTTTGCAATGTTTTCTATTGATGGGAGTATTCTTGTTCTAGAAAACTGTAGCTCCAGATTGTATATTTTCCTGTCTTGTCTTTATTATAAAAATGTACATAACAAAGCTTGCCAATTTTTTTTTGGAAGAGTAGTAGACATTTCGGCAAAAATATAAAAATTGCTACTTCTTTTGTCTATAGTTTTAACTATTTCCAAGCTTGGAATGTAATTTTGTTGCCGTGACTAATGATCTGTGAGCTTGTCGTGTAATCATAGGCATTCAAGCTTTATAGTTCTTAACGATTGCACCAACGAGAGAATTCCTAATGGGTAGTAGATATGAAAAGTATGCAACGGTGTTAGTGAATGTTATCAATCCAAAACTACCTTAGGTCTGCTTGGGAACCCCAAATTCACATTTCACACCGTGGGGTGGGAATTGGCGTTTCACAATACCAGTTCCGTTGTTTGGATCATGAAAAAAGATCTAGAATTGGAATTGGATTATATTTCTATTAGCCCCAAGTCCAAAGAAACATATACCTTATCATTTGATGAGAATTTCAAAACAGAAACGTAGAATTCATTGTTGGTTCTCCACAAAACACACACACAGTAAGACACCACATTGACACACATTTCATCCCTATTGCTCCTTCCATGACTCGCCACTGACCTTTAAGCTGGTGAGTTTCCTGATGGCGATTTGTGCCGTGCCTCAGGGCAGCCTTGCTGCCGACATAAACGTCGCTACTGTGGGTGCATCAGTGGCTAACATTTGCAAGGATGTCATCTATATGTTTGTATCATCGTCTTAATTTTTGGTAACGGGCTCATTCACAAGTTAATTAGACGCGAGGAGCTCATTTATACATTAACTGGACCGGACCGGACTAGACCAGCTCATTCACAAGTTAATTAGAAGCGATGAGCTCATTTATACGTTAACTGGACCGGACCAGACCAGACCAAACCGAACGCACACAGATCATTACATTTACCATGTTTAACAGCATTAAAATTGTAATTTCCTAACGTTCCCAGGGAATTTTTAGACAATCCTAGCCTATTCAAGTCGCTGTGTTTGTTATGATAACAACATAAGTACATAACCAGGCTAAATTATTTACGGCTAATATTTTTATAATAAATAATGTTAGGGTTGGAAAAAATTAGGTTAAACCATTTTACATTATATTTGGATCAATAAGGTCCTCAATTTATCTATAGTCATCTAAATATCAAAATCATATTATTGTTCTCGTTAACACTGAAACAAAGAGGTAAAAAAAAAAATCCAAAATGAACAAAACTTTTATCTGCTCAGATGACTCGGGCACAGTCAACTGCATCGCATATCACAACTGATGTTTCTTTGTTGATATGGCTAGCCAACTCTGGTTGAAGCTTGGGATACTCGTCCCTGACAAATGACGCTGCTTCCTCGGCACAATCTGCTCTTACAAGTGCAACACAGCACCCTCGAAATCCTGCACCGCTAAATCGTGCTCCATATACTCCTGGAGCCTTCAGAAGAACCTCGTACAGTTGTATTAGTGGTTTGCAACCTGAGAACCACATCATATGTAGTTAGTTCTTAATCTGCATCTTATTTTAAGGAAAGCTTTCTATTTTGAACTTAGAATGGAGGAAGCAAAAATTGACAAAAGGAAATAAATTAAAGCCGTACCACATTCATAGTTCTGAATTGAACTTAAGCCAGAGGCAGATATAAGCTTCCCGAAATCTTCAAGATTGCCTGAAGCCCATGCTTCCAGTCCTAAAATCAAATTAATTTGAGATTGATATAAGAATCTAAGGGTGAAGATAAAAGATACTGTCATCATGCAATTGGCCTTCACTGTAGGAATACTTAGAGCACACCACAAAAGCATGATTACCTTTTAAAACCCGCATGTTCTCGGAGAAATAGTGTTCTGCCCTTCTAGCTACATCTGGTTGTAGATTGTACTGCAGAAACATGAGATATAAACTGGTCTGGAATTAACATTTTACATACATAAATGGATTTGGACAAGTTATGCAGCAAGACAAAGTAAGCAACTATTACCACTATGTTAGCAGATCCCATTACAGAAGGCTTAAAACTTCAATTTCTTTTGACAACATGCTCCTTACATAGGTCTGCTTACTAGCTTTTTGTTTATTGATGGAATAATTGATTTAAGACACTTGTAAAACTGATCTAATTATGATTTTGTTTCTGGATATATATGACTTATGTTTAGTTTTTTCTAGTTAAATGTGCACCATTGAAGTTTTGTGAACCTAGATCTACTGATGAACCTCATGAAATTGGTTGCATGGTTACTCCCTCTGTCCCAAGAAAGCCACTTCCCATTTTGTTTTGTCCCCCAAAAAAAGGGTACCATTTTTAAAGTTTAAGTGTCAAATCTTCATTTCTTCTTCTCTCCTTAAAAACACGATATTTATCTTACATGTCATGCAAAAAAAATATATATATATATATATATATATTCCCTCCATCCAAAAAAATAATACTCCCTCTGTCCATAAATGAGTGTCCATTTTTTTGCTTTTTACTAAAATTAAGGAGTTGACTTTTGAGGCATTTTTAGTAGCAATTCAACTACAACTCAACTCAATCACTTGGGGCCAGCAACATGAATCCTTTTCCGCCATTCGATTTTGTCCAAAGCAAGGTCAACACACACACACACCACCCTCATTCATATCTTTCTTTATTACAGATGTTCATGTTAATTTGGGTCTTCCCTTGCCCCTATTTCTAGTCTGGTTGATATTCATAAACTCGCACTTCCTAACGGGTTCACTAATTGGTCTACTTGTATGTGTCCAAACCATCTTAGGCAGTTTTCTCTCATTTTATCTATACTATTGGGGCGACTCTTACTATCTTACAAATTTGTACGTTGCGAATTCTATCTTTCCTAGTTTTACCCCATTTCCATCTTAACATCGCATTTCAGCTTTACTCATCTTGTTAACATGTTCTTTCTTACTTGCCCAACATTCAGTTCCATAAAGTAGTGAGGATCCAATGGTTGTCGGATAAAACTTTTCTTTCAACTTAACCAGTATACATCGATCACATAACACTCCAGATGCACTTCTCCAGTTCACCATATATCCTATGACTAATATCATCTCGTACCTCCCCATCTTGATTGATAATTGATCCTAAATATCGTAGCCACACTGGAACATGCTGTGTCAAAGGTGAATCTTGTAAACTTATACAAAAATGGACACTCATTTAGGGACAAGAAAATTTTAAAAATTGACACTCATTTAAGGACGGATAGAGTATTGCTTCCCCTTTTTGTTGTCCGAAAAAATAGTATCATTTCAAAAATCTAAGCTACAAATCTCCATCCTTTTTCAAATTTATTCTTTCATTTGAAAAACATGATGTTATCTAACATATAAAAGAATCTACAATTTTAGTACATTTAAAAGGAAATATAGAGGAGTAAAAGTACGATATCAAAAGTTTTGACTTTTCAAATTGAGACTAGTTTTTTGGGACGGGGAAGTATAACTTTAGTGAAAGTTAAAAGGAAATATTGAAAAACAAAAGCATGATAGTTAAAAGCTTGACTTGTCAAATGCAATTCTTCTTTTGTGGCGGAGGGAGTATTACTTAGGAAAACCATTATCATTCCTGACTATTAAGGTCATTTCTACCATCATGGTGTATAGATATACCATCATTGTCAATGGAGGTGCTATGTCAATGAATGTTGCATGTAAGGGTGTAAATGGTTCGGTTTGGAACGAAATATGAGCTGAACCGCTGTCATAGGTTCGTAAAAAATCAAACCGAGCTGAACCGTTTAAAGTCTCAAACCGAACCGAACCGAACCAAACCACGATGGTTCGACTTGGTTTGGCTCGGTCTCGCGGTTCGGTCTAATTTTAAAAAGACTTCTAGGCTTTCAACTTTTGAGTAAACCAAAAGAATGAAAAAGACAAACTAAAGAAAATACCAAAAGAAACTAATATATTACAAAGACATAATAATATGATGTTTTCATACAGTCTCCCAAAAAAATTTTTAAGAATAACTTTTGAATAAAGGGATCCACACAGGAAGTACTTAATAGTTAATATATTGAATCCAAAAAATAAAAACCAAATACTTTATAAATACTTGAAGTCTAAATATTATGTAAACATTAAAAGTCTAAAAGGGTATCCTATAAATAATTGATGTCTAAACCACAATGGTTCAGTTTGGTGGCTCGGCTTGGTGGTTCGGATTGGCGACTCAGCTTAGTGGTTCAGCTCAAATGGTTCGGTTCGGTTTGACTCGATAGGTCAAACCGCAAACTGAACCGAACCACTCAGTTTATCAAGAACTCAAACCGAACTGAACCAAACCATATAAGCCACGAAATTGAACCAAACCACTTGGTTAGGTTTGGTTTGACGACCTGGCAACTCGGATTGACACCCCTAGATGCATGTGCCACCTTCGATTCGGTATTAGTATTTTCATTAGATATGACCTAGCTCAAGAGATGATAGTTCAATTATACTAAACCCTACTTGTGATGCAAGCCTAACTACGATGCGAAGCCAAGGGGAGGATGTTGGACTGAGACGGGTAGGACAAATATATGGCCTATTACGCCAACTTCATTGTACAATTTTCTTTTTAGAAGCTCGTATCAATAAAATGGGCAAATAACATTATGGATCCATGTAATAGTATCATCTAGTTGACTAAATATAACAAACAAAATGCTCAAGGAGACCCAACCTCTATATCCCGATGGATGGTGAAAAATGTAGTTCAGTTGCATTGGTTGCACTAACCTATATATACACATGAAAGGTATTTATCAGAGACACTAAGAAGCAATTGTCAACAACTTAACCTCTCGATTTCAAAAGGCAGTAGGAGACACATTTATGGTCACTGTCCTTACCACTTTCTATTCTCCTTCACTCTCATTCCAATTAGATGCCTCGTTATTTCTCTATTCCATATCTTTATAAGAGACATACCATTTCTGTGGTGCTTTCCAATAAATTGGCATTTCACTGCTCTTTCTTAGTCTGATTGAGCGAGGGAATACGTCTATTGCGTATGGCATTGCTCCAATAACGAATTAGCAATAACCTCCTTCGGTTATAAAAGATAGATATATAAGAGATGGCATTATCGGATTGAAAATACGGCTTCTTTTGGATCAGGTAAGTCATTTAGTATTTTGTTCTTATGTTTCTATAATAAGTATCAGTACTCATTTTATTTTAAGGCAGGCGTACCTTGTAAGCTTCGTATTCTTCTGGTTCAACTGCCAACATGATGAAGGAATCAGAATGAGAATATATAACTATAGAATCCAAACTAAATAACAACATCACAATCCTAACCATTGGACAGGATAGGCTCAACATCTTTTTTCCCTGAAGCACTGCAAATAAGCAGAGAACAAGAAAAATAAGAACTCAAAACAGTCACTATGCCAACCTAACTCTATGATTACCAAGAACATGAGGACACTGAAAAGTGAAAACGGATAGCCAACCAATCAAAACATCAAAAATTACTACCTCTACCCCATTAAGGTTTTTTTTTTTTCCTGATAAGTAAATATGTGCATTTATGAATATAAAAATTTGCCAAGGGAGGAACCCAAACAAAAGGAGCAAAAGGCCTTCACAAAAATAGATCACGGACCAAAAGCTGCTGAAACAGGAAAATACACAAAAGATTATGAACAGAATAGTTAAGTACCCAACACCATCTCCCCCCCGCCCAACCCCAAAAAAAATCCACAAAAGGTATGATCGTATTGGGTAAACATTCATTAAACCAAAAAAAGAGACTGCTGAGCATCAAAAACGGGATCTTATGTTTTGGCAAAGCGATTCCCTCGAAATTTCTCCTGTTCCTCTCCTGCCAAAGAGTCTAAACATGAGGGAATGTGGAGCAGCTTCCCAAAGTTTTCTTTTCGAAGCTGAAATGCGCCGTGCCAAGCAGCCAAAAGAACTTTCACGGAAAGGGGCATAGTCCAAGATATGCCAAACAAAGAAAGAAGAATGCTCCATAAACTCCTGGCTATGTCATAATGCAACAGAAGATGGTTCACTGTTTCCTCACTCTTCACACACATACAACAATGATCAACTGAAATTTTGCCTCTTTTTCTCAAATTATCACCAGTAAGAATTCCCTCCCAAGTTGCTCACTGAAGAAAAAAGGATACTTTTAGAGGAGCTACTGACCTCCATATGCGATTCCACCGAAATGGAGAGGAAGGAGTCCCAACAAGTTACAAATAGAAAGACTTAGATGAGAACTTTCCATTCATATGGGCTGTTCACTGTATAACCAGATCCTTCACTAGGCATGGGGGCATTTGCCAATACTCCAAAAAAATTCTCAGCTGCAGAATCAGCTACTGTGCCATCTCTATCTAAAGAGATCTAGTACAACTCCTGGTAGGGTAAATGGAGAGAAGTGTCTCCACACCAAAAGTCGGTCCAAGACTAAATCTATTGCTACCCCCAACCTGGAACTGAACACATTTACAGAATTTCTCCCACCCCTTGGCGATAAACTTCTACATTCCAACTCCGTATGAAAAGCGAGCCTCATTAGTCAACCACCCATGTTGACTGGTGCCATATGTACCAATGACAACATGCTTCCGTAACTAATATTGATCTTAAGGAAATCTCCACAACCATTTGCCTGGCAAAGCTTGGTTAAAAATGTGAAGGTTTACACATACCCAAACCAACATGAGAAATTGGCTTGCAAACAGTTTTCAACCTAACCAAAGGATGCTTAAAGCTATCTTCATTGCCTCTCCATAAGAAATTACATTAATTTGTCTAAGTTCTTTATAACCGAACACGGAAGAATAGACAAATAATAAGTGGGCAGGCTTGATAGATAGAATACTTCTAATAAGAGTTAACCTGATCCGTTTTGGATAGACTAGTGACTATGGCACAAACATTGCATGTGCATAATGATTTATTTTTATTTTACTTAATACTCTTTATAGTTAGTAATTTTCGAAAATATTAGTTTATTTTTATTTTAAATTATGGTGGTTTTGAGTAGTTTATTTGAAGGAGTGGGAAGGGTTAGTAGTTACTTTCAAGAAATGGGTGGTTATTTTTCATGTGATAATTGCCGATTATGATAGGGGTGGTAAGGGCACTTTCAAAAGGCGTGACAGGGCTTCATTTTAAGCCCTCCCGCTTTATAATAGTCAAGATAACCCATTTCTCAAACTGTTCTACCACCGGGTCCCATATTACTTTCTGATTTAAAGGATGCACCAAAGAATTTAGAAGGAAGAGATCCAATAGTGCAACCTAAAATCGCAGCCAAGGGTTGCAACACTATCACCTGCCCAACCAGAATAATTCACTTTTTAGAGTTAATTTTCAGGCCAGAAACTGCTTCAAAGCACATAAGAATTAAGCGCAACAACTGAATATATTCCTCCTTAGCATCACAATATTGTATATATATATATATATACACCCACACACACACATACATATATTGGTGCTCGTCCACGAACAGAAGGTAAGAGATATACACTGTTCCCCCTTGAGAGCCTAGCCCAAAACCATCTAAAAGACCCCCACTCATTGCTTTCATCAGCAACTTACTCAAGGCTTCCATTACCAGCAAAAAAAGAAAGGGTTTTGATGTTTTAAAGGATATGTTGAAGGACAGACAGAGAGAATCCTAGGCAAAGGTAAGGTAGTAAGGAGGGATGGCAGTCTACATGCACATAAGAATTCTAAGCCTAAGTCTGTAGCATGCTATAAGTACTTGATAAAGTCGTTGGTACTTGGTACCTTCCTTCCTTCCATTAGCTCCTCTTAAAGACTTCTGTAAGATTTATACACAAAACCTGAAACAGGCTTAAGCATTGACTATCTCAGCTGGGCCTCTTTACCTTCATTGTATCCTTTTGACGATACGAAAACATTTTTACAGACAAGATCATGAATATTTTCAGCATAGACATAAAGTGCAGTGTGCATATAAGGAGCGGTTGGAATTCGGTTGGGTGATGACAGGATGAATAATCTTACTGCAAAAGGACCTTTGCAGCATCTTGACACTCTGAAACCCGTCGATTATATCCAGGATTGGTTGTCAAAGCCTGCTTCAGGCCTGAAAATGCCAGTAATATCTTGAACGCATTCTTGGTCACAGTTTTATTGTTCTCTTGAAATTCTGGTGGATAAATAAGCTTGTGTTTTTTGGTCTGCACATGCCAAACAAGATTCATTTAGACCGGAAGGCTGAAAAACAATTAATAGCATAACATCTTTCAGTTTAAGAAAGTAACCCAACAACCCAGTAATCTTAATTAACTCTCCATTCCCCTCCCCCAAAGTAAATAAAATAATAACAACAAAAAATAAATGAAGAAATGCTCCCCAATTCCACTCAAAGAGTCCTACTCTCTATTTGAGGACCATCCGGTTAAAGATTCTTGTTTCAAAAACTAAGCTATTAAATTTAAGTGTTTTCAAAATTGTCCTTATTATATTAAATTTAAAATTAAGAGAACTACGTTAAATCCTTAAAATTAAGGGTATTTATGGAAAATTATTTTAATCCTTAAAATGTTTGCCTTTAAAGTGGACTCTTTGTGGGCAATGCAGGGAGTGTAACTTTTTCTGAGGAAGAGGGAGTGTAACTACGTGAGGGCAGTAAACTATTGAAAAGGATTGTATTACCTGGATGAGATATAGATTAAAGCATCCAATAAGCTAGAAGAAATTGATGAAACCAAGAGCATAAACGAAAGAAAAAATTGAAAGGATATGCAAGTGCCAAATTCCACTAACTTGTATTGCATTTAGTCTATGCAAAATCTTTGAAGTTAAAATCCATCTGAATTAAGAATAGGTCATAAAATATCTTTAACATACCCATCTTAATAATAAATTTGCACCAATTAAGTGTATGTATTTGAGTTACCTTGTCTTTAGTTTTAAAATAAAAATCTCTTAGAAATGTATAAAAACAAGTACCAAGATATTTGCAAAGATGATTTTTGTTGAAAGATAAACCCTACCATGACTAACAAGGCCAGGCGAACTAATGGAAGGAATAAGGAATAGATGGTCCTTGACACAAACTCATGCAGAGCAGTTGAACTTTAAGTAGAGCAAGACAATAAAAGTTGCAGTAAACGGCAAAGACATATTGCAGACGCATTGGAGGGGCTAACATTTATATCACCAAAGCAGTACCAACCACACAACTAAACACGGTTCTATTTCTAGATGTTAAGGATGATATTCCAAATAAAGGTTGAAGAATGGGTCCAAAAATTACCTTGCAGTTCATACAAGTTAAACAACCATAGCTTGAAAGTAATATAGCTGATTGATCCAGTATGCCATTTTTCAGACCTAAATATTCATTTTCGATCAGCCTACATGTGAAAAAAGTAAGATTTAGCAAACCCTACTGTTCTAAATAACAAAAACATTGTACAGCATGATCCAGAAATGAACTGACAGGAGAGGAAGAGGATAAAACTTGTTATCATCTGAAGGAATTTTAATAGCAATTTGAAACTTAGTTGAAAGTACAAGCTTGAATAGTGGAGGACAAGAATGAGTACCAACTCTCTGCATAACATTCCAAGGCTTAAGGAAACAATACCACACAAAAAGGATCTAAATTGGAATACGTGCATTTCCTGATTTTATAGATAAAAAGACACAGCCACGTGAAAATAAAGCCTCTTAAACCATGTACTTTCACATGTGTAAATGTCAAAAAGAAACATAGAACTAGTTTCTTATATCTATCTTCATATGATTTATGCTTACCTTTCTCGAGCAATTCCTCAACAAAAATTCAATTTGTTAATATTTGTCAAACTAGCATTAGAAAGTATATTTTGTTATTGACAACAATTCCCTGCGTCCAAAAAGGAGCGATAAGATTTCACTTTTAGTTCCTCCCAAAAGGAGACGTGCGCTTCCTTTTCAGGAAAGTAACTTTTAGCATAATGACTTTGATACCTAATAGTTTGTGGATGAGAAATATCAAGTCAAATCAACTCAAGCAGGTTTGAATTGTGGGCACACAATGCATGGATATCTAAGGAAGACAACGGATTTTCAACCAGTCTTAATTTTCGCAATAAGTCAAAGCGTACCTCTCCGTTTGGGACAGTGGGAGTAATATAAAAGAATAATCAAACTAAAAGTTCACAGGTGTCTGTCACATTTTCCATGTTTCACTTAAGGCAATTAAGGCAAATAAGTTGCTGGCATTTTGATACTAAAAATAATACAATAGACTTAAGCGGAAAAGAACAAAAGCTCTATAATCAACACTTTCAAGATTTCCTTATTATGGATGCACTTCAATTAGAATTTAGATCTATTACCGAAATTAATGAGATACTGTCTTTGTTTACCTGTAGTTGATTTTTTCCCTATCTGTAAGTTCTGTATCAGCTTTGAAGCTCAATTAATGATCATTGTCTTATATTCCTGTTTTACAAATAACAGAAAATAAACTCTTCCTATTTAGTCAGCTTAGACTTATTTGATTTTGGTCCTACATCATCATTCGTGATGTACTGATATTACGGTATTACACTGATGTATGGTACTCCGTATAAGTTATCATCTCTGGGATAGGTACTTTCAATCTCCTGAACTGGTAAGCAACTAGCTTAACAAGTCTTCATAATGAAAGAAACTCACCGGTCATACTCAATATTTTCTGTAGGAGATACAGTAAGATTATTTGCACTTTCCAGGGCCAAAAGGTAAGCAATTCCAACCTGTAAATATACAATTATAATCACAATTACAGAATATGAACTTAAAGGAAGTTCCCTGCTACGACAAACAATGAAAGAAACAATCCACAAATATACGTGGTTCAACCCTTGATGTGAGTAAAAGATGTGGAGATAAACCCTAGCCCCCAGATTACACCCAAAGAACGAACTGAAGTACAAAACCTAATTTATATATAGTAGCATATTTATACCAAGTCAAATAACAAAACGGGTCGTACAGCCCCCTTTCCTTGCTTTTTCTTCCTTTAGACGCGGGATCAAAGCAAATACACAAAATTACCACATATGAATTAACATTGCAAAAAACTAACAAATCAACAGTAAATTAGCAAAATGGTCTCATATGCTGAGAAGAAATTCATATTTCACAAGGTGCAGTTAACTTGAGAACTTCTTTCTTGAATCCTAGATCGTACTGACGTGTCAATCTTACCCTGGACCTCCAGTTAAAATCTTAAACCCCATTACTTGGTCATACATCCAAGAGTGCTCTAATGAACCCAACTCGACCACTGTTGACTTCATGCACAATCGATGGAAGTTGTGTCTCAAAATTCTAATAAAACAAGGTCCCCTGGTGAAACCCTCATTTTCCATCGAATCTTGCCCTTATTTTTATATCTCTAGCTACAATTGACCACGAGAAGCTAGGGTTAACGCATACAAGATATCAAGCCTCGTGAAAGAGTGAGGGATATGAGCTTTTTATGTGTCTCTGGTTTCAGCTGTGAAAGCATCAGATGGATCAAGAGTGGTGTTAATAGGAGAACCTGCAGGTTTCCTAACATTCTTTTTTCAAGAATGTCATGTACGTAATTCAAGAAACAAACGTATCGTATGCATTTTGTTGGTCTCAAATTCGCCAATCAAATGAACTTTCAATTTGGAGACCTCTTCTACCTCAAGACCTTTCACAAGTCCCAACTATGTCATTAATATGTCAATGAGAACAGATTTCCTAAAGCTCACTTTTTTGATGAGCATAGTGCTATTAAATTAACTTTGAATTTCGTCCAAACTTTAGCATAGCCTTCAGGACTCTATCAAACGATGCTCTTGGAGACTTATTCAGAGTTGGAAAGAGCTTATCTTGATCAGTGCAAGTATGTTTTGATGAGGAAGAAAAACTAGGACGCCTTTCATATGACTTCTCTATAAAAAGAGAGATCAACTTCAAGAACCATAATCAATTGGGGCTTTCATTTCCTCAGCCATAGATGCTTAACATATTAGTCTACACCAAAAGAAATCGAAGCTTAATTTGAAACAAGTGGTGATGTCTGAGAGATGGTAACGCTTTAGGAGTTCAAAACTGCGCAGGTAACCTAAGGAGTTAGAAATCTGGGAAATGATAGTTTAGCAGCTGGAAAATATGGCAAAGTGAGTCCCCAGATACCTCTTCCAAGTGGAGGTTGAGTAGAATTGACCTTTCTGACGTCTCAAAATATTTATTTTGAGAATCATGTGCATGACTATATTCATATCCGCATAATTTAGAAAAATAAAATTCTTTTGACACTTGCAGGGTTAACATGTGTAGTTTTATCTATATAAAAGAGTTTAAGAGATAGAGGGAAACAATGGACATGGCAAAGACACAAATTCATTGTTTACAATATTACAATTTATTTCTCATGATTAAATAGTAAACATGCATGTCATAGCCTTCAATACGACTTCTAGAAAATGATTATTTTCCTCAAGGGTTGTGGAGATAGTATAACTCCTCATGATTAGCTTCTAGTAATGACCAAGTATATCCCATCAATCCAATGAAGTATATCAGCAGACTAGAACTCAGACATAGCAACAGTGGAAGTGTTGATTGCAGATAACAAAATATCTGTTTGTCATAGAATCACATACCAGAATTTTCTCAAAAGAGACCCGTAGTCTAACAAGAATCCAAATATGTAGTGATCAGGACTTAGATAAAGTTATCACTATTCAATGTAAAAAAGTAAACTAGCCTCTTGTTTTGGTTGCAGTTAGACTAATCAAGCGCATGTCAAATGTGAACATGCTGGTGCAACTTTGATGGACGACAAGCAGCCAACTCAACTCAGCATTTGTCCCAATTACTTGGGGTTGGTTACATGAATCCTTTTTCGACATTATGTTCGGTCCAATGCATGGATGACAAGCAAAAGAAATAAAAACTTACAGCAGCAGATGAGCTAAGACCCGAACTATCAAGGCCCTCAGCACCATGAATAAATCCAGTGATGCCCTGCAACAGTAACCACAAGATATCATCTAACGCAACAAACGGCAAAGAGTATAGAAGCTGAAAGGAATGTAACCACTTTTTAACTGCAAACTTTAAGAGGGGATACAGACAAGCCCTGAAGTGTTTCTTGTCATGGCCTCTGTAAGACATGAAGTCGAGTAGTTGACTGTCCATATATTTAAAAGAAGGATGTCCAACAAAACCCCATATTTGTTGATTGTGGCATAAAACTAGGGCTGCAAATGAGCCAAGCTGTTCATAGCTCGGGCTCGGCCTGTTAAGGTCTCAGTTTGGACTCGATTCAATTAATAATGAACTGAATTTGAGGCATAAGTTCTAGGCTTGTTTACTAAACGAGCTGAATTTGAACATGAAATTACGCTCGTGATCAGTCATGATCAACCTGTCTAATTTATTCTCTATATTTTATAATATTTATTACATTTTTTAAATTTATTTCATGACATATGTATTGGATGTAATATTATCGTGCTTTTTTAGAATAAAATTTTTTTATTTGGTAATTGGTATACCTTTTTCATATTATAGACATAAGCATTCTGAACAGTAAATATAAATTCAAAATAAATACATAAATATGTGTCGTTACAGTTTTAAAGACTATGGTTCAAATCTTCTCTCACATTTTGTATATAATAATATGTAGAAAAGAGATGAGCCAAACCAGCTGGCAGACAATTAAGTCACGAGCCCAAGCCAAGACTGAGCATTGCATATCTAATTCTAAACAAGCCCGAGCCGAGTCTTAGCAAGCCTCAAGAAGACATGAAGCTAGCCAAGCTTGCTCAACTCAGTACATTTGCAGCCCTACGGACAACCCACGGTCAAAGCATATCGCTTCTCCTGAATCACTGCCAATGCTACATACTGATTCTTATGTTTCTTTCTTTGAGTCTAGAATTCAAGCACATATTACCAGTTAACATTCCTAAAAGAACAATAAGGAATTTTTTTAAAACCTGACTTAAATTGTTTCCTGTTCTTTGTAATGCATATAATGCTCCTTTGGCATAACTTCCCCACTTATATTCCTCCTCTTTATCAGTAGGATTTACTTGGACCTTGCCATTTGACTTGGCCATATGCTTTGGATGCTGAATTTCATCAACTCTGTGAAATCAATCATTCAAAAAGTTCAATATACAAGTAGACAGTACGATATAGTGCATTTGAATTAATAGTCCGTTTCATCATTATTATTCTGAATCATAGCATACTGTCTGGAACTATAAGAAATCAGCTGCGTCGGGCGAAGAAGATCATGTGAGGAGTTTTAGAGGACATGCAAAATAGCAATCAAATATATACAGACTCATTCCAGTAAATGGCATGAAATATAACATTGAAAGAAGAGAAGAGAAAGAGATTGTTGAATATACTGATAGACATTTTTTGTGCCTGGGCATATTTTAATGGGATTAGTCATACACCAATAACTATAATCAAATAAATAGGGACACTAACTTGATAGATGTCTCAACTTCACTTTGAAATATATACTGGCGAACAAGAATTTTTCTACATAATATACATTTCTATGACATCAGAACATGCGATGAGAAAAGCATCATTGATATTTGCTCCACATATCCATCCATCTTGCTCTCTAAAACGCAAATTACGATTTCTATGACATCAAAACATAAGATTTTGCTCCACATACCCATCCACCTTGCTCTCCAAAATGCAAATTACGATTTCCTTCCATAGTCTTATAGCCTGAAACCGCTATTCTCTTAGGGGATAACAATTTTGAAAAATCAAGAATGAAAAGAATGCACCTGTTGGAAAGCACTTGGAACTTTGAATGAATCATAAACAAAGTGACACCAAGAGATTATTTACCTGAACCTAACTTCTCCTTCGAACTGTGCTGAGCGTAGTAGAACCTACAAAAAGAACCCTATTCATCAACCAGATAACAACTCAAGAGGGCTATTTAAACAACATGCTTCAATCACACATCAGAACTAGATTTCATCTCATAAAACTTCATTTGATTCATCTTCTTTGCGGAAAAATCACCTTAACAAAAAGTACAAGGACCAATTCTATGTGGGCCTCCAATTACATTTACGGGTATATAAGTCAAGAAAACGAGAATAAGAACAAATAGGAATTTGAAAAGTAAACCTGGATATTCAATGAGTAATGCTAAGTATCCCAAAATAATCCCTCCAGCTTTGACTCCAAACTCATGTATAGTATATGAATGGTTACGTAGTATATGTAATTGGAGTTTGACTCTGAACTCAAGATTTCAAATTCATGTATAGTTTGACTCCAAACCCATGTACAGTATATGAATGATTATTTTTGCGTAATAGCATTCAGTAATTTCAAGACATGCCACGTTAAATTATGAAAGTACCAGGCTCATCTATCTTTTCATATAACAAGAGTGCCATAAACTTAATTCTAAATGGAATAATGATGCACTACATGCAGATTAAGACCTTGCATGGGAGAACTGGAGATACCTGAGAATCGCCAGAAGGAACAAATCCGAGAATTATACCCTTATTAATTGTCATAGCTAAAACTGTTCCACCCTGTAGCATCATAATATAATTCCAAGACTGAGTTGTTGATTGACTGGATAATAATTCAAAATGTCCTAAATTTAAAGCTTAGAGTCGAAAATACTAATAAAAGTAATGAAAGTTATATAAATTACTCGATCAGTGTTTAATAGGTAAAGGGGAAAATGTTACATGATATATCAGACATGATAAACATGCATTGAAGTAAGAATTTCGAGAAATGCACACCACTTAGCTATCACGCGAAGGAGAGAGAGAGAGAGAGAGAGTAATTAGATGGCAACAAAATATGGAAAGAGATGCAACTGTTTTCACTTCACTCAAACAACTTACACAGATACAAAAGAATGATACTCTAGTAACCAAATCCAAGCTTGCAAACTCCTAAATTACGAAACATGATCAAACCCAATGGAGAATACAGTCAAAAGTGCTTCAAGATTGATTCCTCATATTGAGGTAACCTTCCACTTCCTCATACAAAAGTAAGCCTTCAAAAGTCAAAAGTACGCCATGCACATACATTTGGATAATAAAAGCTATGAAAAATATATACAATATATGGCATGAAGAAAATAAGATAATAGACTAACTAAACCACCTGATGATCAATGTGAGCTCCCAATGGACAAATTCTATACGGGGAAACGACAATCCTGACCTCTTCGACACCTGTCCCCGATATTTCAGCAACCATTGTCCTTATTTTATCCAACTGCAGTAAATACCATATAAATAAAAGCTTGATATATTTATAAACTTTACATCTACACTATCGTATGAGTGACATATCAACACCGTGTTACAAATATTTCAGTTTATAAATGCTAGCAGTACTATTGCATAAAACTCGATTTATTAATTTTCATGAAAAAACTAATGTGATACATTTACATTTTCTTTTCCATGTAAGTATGTTCTTGCGAGGTAGGCATATTTGATTTCCTCATTAAATGTTCATTTTCAACTGAACCCTTTTAGTCAATTTGGTATGCATAATATACAACTCAACCCAGCCTTAATCTCAATCACTTGGGGTCGGCTATATGAACCCTATTCTACCATTGATACCCTCACACATCCTAACAAGTGCAGTAAGCAGTCTATGCTGTATGTTGTATGTGTCCAAACCATCTTAAGTGATTTCTCTCATTTAATTTGCTATTACACACCTTTTATTGTCTCACCAATTTGTTCATTGTGAATTCTATCTTTTCTAGTTTTATCACGTATCCACCTTAACATTCACACTAGAACTCGCCCGGGCCCATAGCTAGCATTGCAGCTACACTCATCTTCTTACCATGTTCTTTGGTATGCATAATATGCAAGATAATAAAATGCTGCACAATAGCTAACCTTCCCAGTCCCCAGTTTAAACAAAGTTTTCAATTTGGTACACAACAATGATCATTCCGTTCAATGCCATAAGTACAAATTTAAATTCCTTGATAGTTCAAATACAATCGAATGGAATCACGATATGGGTGCTGAAACTATTCCTCAATAATATATCTTTCAGTTATGACAAAGATACAGCAAGAAATAACCCACATAGGGAATTGGGAAATAAAAATTAACAGCATTTGGGATAAAAATTACCTCAAATTCGGAAGGCCAAGATGAGCCCACCATCTTCTAAGATTTTGTCGTAATGGCTGGGTTTTCCGTAAAAGCTTCAGCTAAAAATAAAGATTTCTGGGTAAAAAGAGAGAGAAATAAGAGTCAAGTTAAAGAAATGGGGGTTGCGGTTAGTGCAGGGCGAAGTTATTGTTGTAGGTTAAAATGTCGTGCTATTTCATGTTGGGTTGCTTATCATGACGATGATGACAATGATAATGATTGCTAATCTCTTTGCTTAATTTCTTTCTTTTTCTTTTTTTCTTTTTTTTTCCTTCAAGTTTATTAATGCACTTCTGAAATTAAATTTACGCATTTGAGAATTACTTACTCAGGGTAGTCGATTAATTCGTAATCAAGTTAATCTAAACTTAGCTATCTCAAGCTTGGGCCCAAACTTGATTATATCCAAGCTTGAGTTGAGCTTCGGACGAGACGTCCAAGATTGACTCGTTTGGAAAAGTGTTCAAACTCATCCCATCGAGTTCGAGCCTAATGAAAAAAGTGTAAATGTTAAATTTCTTTTAACTAATTTTAATTAAAAGACAAATACATTATCACGCATAAAATACATAAAAATTTATTCATTAAATCTAAAGCCGAGTGGAAAGGAGGGGGGCAAAAATTTAGAAAAGGGCGAAATCTCACGTTGTCGTCTTCACATATGGGCGAGACAAAAGTATAAAGGTTCTATTATCTTAAACTTAGTAAGGTTTTAATACTTTGATTTTTGATTTTTGATTTTTTTTCTCTATCTTATATATATATATATATATATATATTGTTCAGCTAATGTACTAAAAATACTTCTCGCCCAAGCTAACTTAGCACATGAACGGAAGTTTTAATTGAAATATTAACTTTTGTATAAGGTTTTATAGGCTGAAAAAAAAAATTACAAAGATTATTTTTGCAATTTTCTCCTAGACCTATTATATATAAGCCAAAATATTTTTTAAAAAAAATCTCAAAGTATACAACAAATCTCGTAATAGTACCTAAAATAAAATATTTTCCACCTGTACTCACAATGTTACTAATTATTCCAATTTGATCCCTAGTCCCGATGTTTGTTACATAACTAACGTTAAAGTACGTGGTCTTTCACGTGCCGGACATTTTCGTCATTCTACTGAGAAATCATCAGAACCGTCACAGGCACATCAAGTCTGAAAATTCCAATGTCAAACGACCAACTCCAAGTCCACTTTACATCGCTGCCGCCACCACCACCTTTCTTAATCTCCCCCGCAATGTCATCTACTTCATCCTCTTCCGCCTCCCCACCAAATCCCTCAATCTACGCACCGTCTCCACCACCTTCCGGCTCTTAATCGCCTCCCCTGACTTCCTCAAATTCCACTTCTCCTCCACTGCCGCCAACACCGACGACAACAACAACCACCTCATCCTCTATTACGAATCCATCGATTACACCCACCACTCATTCTCCCTTCATTCCCCCACCACCTTTCATGAAATCTTGCAGCTAGATATCCCCTTCAAGAGCCTCCATGGCTACCTTCGAATTGTGCGATCCAGCGAATGGGTGTTTTATTGACACAAACTACTTTACTTATATTGGCAGGGTAATTTTCTGCAACCCTAGTATTAAGAAAGTCAAAATTGTTCAAGATTCCCACCTGGGTTTTCAATTTTCTGATACTTTTTCACATATGGTTGTTTGGTTTGGTTTTGTTTCCAAAAATCTTTATTTTAAGGTTGTTCAGATCTTGTTTGATTTGGTTAAGGAAAAACCAGCAATTGCTTTAATTTATTGTCTTCAAACTGAGTTATGGCAAAAAAAAAAAAAAAAATTTGACGCGATTATACCTTGAAAAAACTGAGTTGTGCCAATTGCTTTAATTTATTATCTCCTTCGCTCGCCACCATTACCGCTGCCGTGTTGGAATGTTGAGGAAAGTGTATGGAGGATGAGTTTGAGCACGATGATGAGAGGGACGATGATGGTGGTGGGAGGTGTTGTCAAACTGGATGGGAGAGAGATGGACGGGGGAGAGAGATTTAGACAAAGTATTCACGGTTAATGCCTTGGTGGGTCTCACATTGAAAATGACTATAAAATCTCGCATGTGTCATGCACGTGTTAGCATCCGTTAAAGTTTTTAACGCTCATCACGGCAAAGGGCTAAACTGGGATAATTCGTAACATTTTGAGTTTAGGTGGAAAAATATTTAATTTTAGGTACCATTATGGGATTTGGTGAATACTTTAGGTTTTTTATTTTGATCTTATATATACTCCCTTCGTCCCTAAATTATTGTCTTGTTTGATTCGGCACACGGATTAAGAAAAATCAATTGACTTGATTATTAATATTGATATATTGTGTAGTTTTATTTAATGTCTATGTGCATGTAGCCCATAATTAAAGTAGGAAGAAAAAGTACGGGTAAAATAGTAAAAATAATATCTTAAAAAAAATTTAACAAAATAATTATTTAAGGACGAAAAAAAAAAACAATAATTTAGGAAGAAAGGAGTATAATAATATGTGCTAGAAAACTTGGATAGAAAAGCCCAATATCTACCTAGTATCCAGACTATGAGTCGCCACTTGTAGTCAGAAAACCATATAACCAATGGTTATCACTTATGCCAAACTTCTAGTAAGTTGTTTACTGAAAAAGCAAAAGAAAGAAAATGTAGAGTAAGATGATAGATAGTGGCATTTGTCTTCTCCACATACGTGTATGTGTATGTGTATGTGTATGTGTATGTGTATGTGTACATGTATGTGTACGTGTACGTGTACATATACGTGAGAGATACAAGAATTGGTTCATATTAGATTACTAGAATGCATAGCGTTAGTAAAAGGTGTCATATTTTTTTGATTCATTTTTTTCTTTGGGAGTATGTATGTATTTTAGAGCGATGCTAGTAGGTATATATACATTAACTACTTATAGGTTTACAAAATAATACTTACAACTGTAATTAATGACATAATTAAAGAAACTAAACGCGAAAGAACTTCTTCATGGCAAACAAGTTAATTATTCAATAAACAATCTTGTAAATATTATTAAGATGATTTAGCAAATTTTCCTATTTTTTTTGTTAACCGAAATGATAGGCTACGCAATAACAAATAATTTAAAATAAGATTCGAAGATATACTTCTTCCATTTCACCCAAAGAGTTCACGTTTAATAAGTCTAATAATTAAGAGATATATAAGTAGCATTAAAATTGATCATAATTACAAAAATGCTTAAGTATAGGTAATATGTTTATACGTCTTAAGTCAGGGGCAAAATAATTTTTTTCGCGTGAAGTGGGCTGCGTTTAGTGAAAAGCAGATGATATTACGACTTTGAGCTTGTGTTATTATTATAAGTTTTAGTGTTAGTGTCGTTGAATAATTAAATGTTGTTTAGTTAGTGATGATTTAAAATGTTCATGTTATTATTTAAAAAACGACAAATTTGATCTAAGAGTGTAAAAATTTACTTAAAATTAATTTAACGACTCTAACAATAAAATTTATAATAATACCACTAGTTCGAACTAGTAATTTCCAACCTCTTGGTTAAAAGGATGATTATAAGTAAAAAAAAAAAACCCATCAATTTATTATATACTCCCTTCATTTTAGAAGACAGAGAGTTAATTTTTGCCTTCTTTGAGTCAATTTAATTAAAATTTGATCAATAATTTATATAAATTTATTTATTTTTATAAAATTATGAAAATTATAATTTATAGTATTTTTAACTAATATAATTTTATATTTTAAAATATAAGTAAATTATGAAAAAAAAATTAGTATTTAATTTAGCGAACTCTTTGTTTTTGTTTGCAGCGGTGGTAGGTAATGAGTATAATCTTAACTACCCCAGTAGATGGGGGGAGGGAGGGCGTTGGTAGGTCGATTTATAGAGTGTAAAAAGGCCAAAACACCTATAAAGTAGGTGAAGTCAGTTGGAGAGTGACTAGACAGTAAAAAATCGAAATAAAGAAAACCCTAAAACCGGCCTAGTCAGGAACCGGTCACAACTATTTTTAATGTTGGTACGGTACGATTAAAATACTACTAAAATAAGTAAATCATAAACAAACGTAGGACTTGAGGACGATGGAATTATTTCCTTTTCTGCCACATCCTCCTCCTCACCTTTTCAGTGCAAGCAAACATTTTCCGTGACATTGCTTCATTAGTACGTACGGCCCCCCAACGTGCCTGCCTGCCTGCCTATGTTTATTACGAGAGTACCACGGTCACATGGTCCGTGCTGAAACGGTGCCGCTTTTTTTGACCAATGATCTTTCCACTTTCAATGTGGTATGAAATGGGTTTCTATAATTAGGCAAACATTTTTCTCTTATGGTTTTAATTTTGTCCGCTTCAATCTTCCTAATCATAATAAGCTTGTCCTCCTTCCGTTTCTAAAAATTAAAAAAAAAATTATTAGTTTTTTTGGAATGATCATAGACTTTAATTCCTAGTTTAATTGATAGCCTCTCTATCACATGGACATTTTTAGAAATTTTATAAAATTATGATATTCATAATAAAATCAAGTTATTTTTCTTATTCTGTGTACCAAAAGAATATAAACTCTTTGGCACATGAAAGTGTACTACTATAATGTGAGTTATTTTGTTTATAACATTATCGGAATCGTACTTGCATGGGATTTTGGTTCGCATTTTAATTAACTATAACTTTTTTTTTTTAATGGCAAAACTAAGTTATGCGTATTTTAGTAATTTCAACTGGTTGTACTCAATAACTACAAAAAAATAAACTAACAAATAAACCTAATTTCAGTTGTTGGAATTGGCTATTTTCTTCTAAGGAATTCCAAATATGCATCTTATGCTCTCAAAAGTATTTTGGTGTGTAAACGAGCTGACTGACTTCAATTCTTTAATTAGCTCGCATTGTGTTTAATAATATCGGTTTGTTATATACTTTGTTGAACTCCATCATATATATCGTACGTGTCTGTGCTTGGCTACTTTTTCTAACGTACTAATATTAATATACATTTTATTGTTACCAAAGAAGAAAGAAAGATTATAAGCTAACAAAGACATGGTTATGAATCAATAAGGAAATGGTGGATTAACAAAGTATCCTAAAATCACCCATTATAACTCATTTTTTGGAATGTTTAATTATTTATATTATGAGAATTCTTTTTAGAATAACGTTGTGTATATATATACAAAATTCATCCACATATTTTATTTATACTACATTTTAAGTGTGGTACGTACATTTTGATAAGCGTATAACACTTTAAAGCATGCTGAATATATATACATTATGTGGATTTCATTTTCCTTCTTTTAATATATATATTGCATTGAATAGTAATTATAAAATAGATTGAATATGATTTTTGATAAATAACATATAGCTAGCCAATTGAAAGCACTTTTTGCTAAAAGAAAAAAAAAAAAAAAAGAGAAAAAGAACCTTTAAAGAACTAATTACATGTTGCTGCCCCAAGGTTTGCCTAGAGATGCATTTAGGGTTCAATTTTTGCAATTTAGGGTTCATGATTTTATTTTTGTTGCACTTGGGGATCAAATGGTATTTCCTTATAGTTTTTGGACGGTACTTCAACAAACTCTATTTTTTCTCTTTGTTAATTTTTGTTTGTAAAAGTGATGTGATGTGTAATCAGTTTCGTATTTTACTACAATAGGCTCCGTTTGTTTCACGGAAAATGATTTTCGGAAAACGTTTTCCTTATTTTTGGTGTTTGGTAACATTTGGAAAATGTAGTCAATGTAAGATGTTTTCCAAGTCAACGGAAAATGAAGCTTTCTTTTCCGGAAAATGACTCACGGATTTATTTTCCGTAAGTCATTTTCCAAAACTTGTTCATTCCAATTTTCTCCTAATATCACCTTTGCACATATGTTTTCCGTAAAAATTTCATGAGTTTGCCAAACACCGAAAAATGTTTTCCGACATATTTTCAAAAGATTTATCAAACGCCTGAAAATACAACATTTTTATTTTCCGGAAACCATTTTCCAGAAATCATTTTCCGAAAGTTATTTTCCTTAGAATTACTTTTTCCGGAAGATTTGCCAAATAATTACTTTTTTCAAATTTATCCATTAGAATTTGAAATAAATAAAATTACTAATTTAAGAAAAATAAATAGTTTCGCCAAGAATTCCAAAACGAATACGCATGCAGTATCCAGAATTGCTATTGTATATTCTGCATGCTACAATATTCACAGTTTTCGATCTTTAAAAAAAAATTCATCTTTTCACAACTGTTCATACAGCTTAGCTATATAGTGGAGTAATATCTTTATTATATATATATATATATATATATATATATATATATGTTCAAAGATTGGATTTGTATGCTTTGGAAACTGGTCTTAATTTCATGTTTGAGTTTCTGACTTTTCCCCGCATGCATTTAACAATCATATGATATCTTAATTAAAATTTGCTAAAATTGCGCAAATATTACCATGTGACCCAACAGTCCTGAGGTTACCTGTCTGTCAGTGTACTTAGCAACTCATAGTCAACAACTTTGGGCTTAAATTAAGGTTAAGAAATCTAGGTTTACCATTCAAAACGTGGAGGAAAATCTTGATCAAATACTTTCACGTAAAGAGTTCATTTTTAAATTTTTTTGGTTAATTTAGTTAAAATTTAACTAATTATTAAATTAAATTTAGTAATTTTTATAAAATTATGAAAGTTGTAATTTATAATATTAATTTTTAAGATAGCTTTTAATTAATATAATTTTATTTTTTAAAATATAATAAAATATATAAAATTTAAATTTAATTTAATTACATGTTGATTTCTAAAATAGAAAAGTCGACTATTTCCGAAAATGGAGGGAAGTAATATGATTTACTACGTCTCTCTATAGTTTTAACTTTAACCATGTGCTGCTGTTGCTGTTGCTGTTGCTGTTGGTTTCTATGAGCTGAAACTTTGGGCCTGACTGACATTCAGCTTCGTTTGACTAACTGAAAAACTGATTCTCTTAGTTTGTTCGTTGGGTCAAACCCTTCTCCCCTTTCCATGCAACAACTCAGTTAATTTTATGTTATGGACTCTTTTTTATTTTTATTTAATTTTTTATACTTAGGGACATGTGACGTTCACTATCTTAAGACCCGTAAAATGCTATTTATCATATGGGATCATATAAACTCGAAAATTTTGAATTGTTTTTTATAGTTAGGAACACGTAACCATATTATGTTATGGATAAATTTTTATTATTATGAACACGTAAATGTAACATGTATGTTACATTGAACCCACCTATCACGAAACTATCTTAATAAGTCCTATAAAATAATATTTATCACACGGGATCATACAAAGCATGGAAAGGTTAATAGGCCTTTTTCTTTAAAAAAAAAAAAAGACTAAATGAGTCTATTTATAGAAAGCTTTAGGATTGAGATTTTTTTTTCATGTATATATTGATGAATATTTTTAATATAAACTATTCCCTCTGTCTCAAAAGAAAAGAAACGCTTTGATTTTGTTTGACTAATTTTCAAAATATACAAAAGTATATTATAATAATATTCTTGTTAATTTTTTCAAAATATACAAAACACGTAGTTAATAGAATGCTTAATGCACTTTAAAAAAAATTTAATAGTATATTCAACAAACGTATTTAAATGTTAATTTAGTAATTAATTAATTTGACAACAAAATAAAAAATTAAAATGTTCCAAAAATATTTTTAACAAGCGCTATGAGATAACTATTTAACCAAATTCAAGAAATGTTCAGGTTCTTATAAGTAAGAGGCTTATATCACATATTGGGCACAACTCATTTTTAGCAAAAGTATAAATCTGGACCTTCCAAAAATACCTTCATCTCAAATTTCAAAAATCCACATTAATTTGGAAGTTTATCTCATTCTTATGTTATAAATGCTTTTATAATTGTTTTAGCCACACAGTAATTGACTTTTTCTTTTCCCGAAATTCTTTCCACTAAAAGCAAACACTATGCGCATTAAAAACACAAATCCTTTTCAAGAAAACCTTGCTCTTTCCAACTCCCTTTTGCAGCATAATCCTTTTTTTTTTTTTTAAGAATATCATCGCATCAAAAAAATATTAATAAAATGATATAAACCTACTAAACCAATTATGAATGGTCTCAACTCTAATTTTTACACGTGGCAGACACCACGGCCCCAGACATACCCGGTGGACAATGCCAAGGTGACATAAGAGTAGGTGTCATGCGCCAGCTCGGATACGACGACTTGGTGACCGTGATCTACCAGGTCGCCCTCTCTCTCAAACAAACACTCGCCCAAGACGCCGACTTCGGGACCACAGTGCAACCCGAGTATATCCTAGGCCGACCACGGAACATCTCGCGACCGGGGCATATCCTAGGCCGACCTCGATGTCACCCTCGGTTAGCTCAGCGTAAGCAAAGTCCTTAAGGGAATCATAGTTCGCAATACCCGGGATTTAATCATATCACATTAAGTCAAAAACTGATAAGGATTGTGACTTAATCTCTTATAAATAACACCCTCAAAGGCATCATACGGTACGTGCAAATTACTTACTGAAGCTATTCTTTGTAAGAGCATTTTACTTTGCAGTGTTGCTGATTCTCACGCCGGAGGGTTATTGCTGGCAGCCCAGCCCCCCTTAAGGTATTTTCTGTTGATCACAGACCTTGAATCTTTCTTCTTCAAAAGCAATCCCTGCAAACATCAGCCGGAATCCTACTAGACTACATACGTGGATCAGACGTGGTCACATACATCCTTTTTTGCATGATCAAATTAGAAATAAAAGATGGATAAAAATATTTCTTTGTTTTGTCTGGTATACTAAGTATATAAAGTTAGTTACAATAGAACATATGAAAATACTTATTATACTTCAAATCTGATTGAAAAAAACAATGCATGTATCATATTGTAATTGGTCATTTGTATATTTTGTACTCTGATCAACCATATGATTTTTAATTTTCCAAAATAAAACTGTATTCAACTTTTAATTTTACAATTGCAACTATTTCTTTCCTAAAACGTGCAAGAGAAAGAAAAAAAAAACATTGTAATTGAGATAAATCAATCGATCCATAGACATAACTAGCTAGTTAGAAGTTTAAAAATGAAATTATATAAGAAAAACAGAGCAAAACTTCTATTTATTTCATAACGTACACTCCCTCCGTCCCAATTAAAGAGTCTAATTTTGATTTTTTTTGTTGGTCAATTTAATTAAAGTTTGATCGACAATTTATATAAATTTATCTATTTTTACAAAGTCATAAAATTTGTAATCCATAGTATTCTTAATGTAGTTTTTGCTGAATGAGATTTTATTTTCAAGAACATAACTAAAGTATGTTAAATTTTAATTTGGTTTAGTCACATGTTAATTTTTAAAAATGAAGGGTGAACTCTTTGGTTAGAACAAAAGAGACTATTTGTTAAAGTTTTCTATTTGTTGCTTCATTTTTAAAAATAATCTAATAAAATTGTTTACACTATATTATCTTACTAAATGTATGGTGTTTGTTACATTATCTTGTTGATAGTAACGTTTCTTTGAATGAGAATCTCCCGGACAAAATATATATCTTGATCAGATATATACATAAATTATTTGGCCAATTAAAATAAAGCACTGCCTTATGGATATAATAGAGCGATTATCAGAACATTTTAATTACCACTACTTCATTTTAGGATACATTTAAGCATTAGTTTATGGTATATTTTGTCTTAAGATCAAATTTAGTATCAGTAAAATAATGTCTTTGAGGAAAAAATATAAGACATCAACCTACTATTTCCGTCCTAAAATAAGTATCGTTTTAACAATTTACACACAGATAAAGAAAGTTTACAAAAATACTGATTTATCCTTTTTTAAGTTTAATTATTGTAGATAAGTTGTAAGAATATATATTTTTTTCCTTCTTATCAACCTTTTTTTATTGAGAGTAGTAAATAAAAACAATTTTGGCAGAATATGAACAAATGTTTTCTGGAATCCTATAATGACACTTATTTTGGGACAAAAAAATATGCTAAAATGACACCAAGAGCATTACCAATGTAAATGTGAATGTGAAAAAAATTGAGTGTTACTTAGGATTTACATCTCTTTTGAAAAAAAAAAAATCTTCAATGCAACTATTGAGGAGAGTTGTGGATATAATGTGTCAACTAAATTATTTCACATTGGTTATATGAGCTTCTTCAATGCAATCATTTATCTAGTAAAAAATGTTATATACGTATGAAAGATAGATTTTCCCCAAAGAAATCTTCTCCAATGCAAACCTCTAATGATGTGATCCTCTACTTCGGGAGGGTCACCTAGAGGGTGTCGTTTAACCTACGTCATTTACTGTCACTTTTTATTTTTATTTTTTATCGTCACAATATGAGTAATTTTTATTTTTATAAATAATTATAAAACAATACCATGTCTGAAAGAATGTTCTAAAAGAAGTCTTGCATTGGAGCACGTTTAGAAAAAAGACTCTCTATCTTTTAAATTTATTGCCACATATGACATAAGTATTCTTGTTTAAATATGACATAAGTATTCTTGTTTAAATATGACACATAGTAAAAACTAAATGATAGCATTGAAGATGCTCTAAGATTCTTGATTTTTTGACATTCAATGCAATTGTGAAGGAGAGATGTGAATACAATCTCTTGTATTCACACCTCTTCTCCACAATTGCATTGAATGTTACCCCCACAATTGCATTGAATGTTAAAAAATCAAGAGTCTCATAAATGTGAAACAATTTAATTAGTTGACACATTATAACTACAACTCTCATCCACAGTTGCATTAAAAAATTTTCTTTTCAAAAGAGGTGTAAATCCTAAATAACATTTAATTTTTTCTACATTCACATTTGCATTGGTAATGCTCTAATTTTGAGACAGAGGTAATATTAAAATGCACCAAAATAGTAATGTTGTTGATCATACAGAGAGTAAGACTGCTAATCATATATCAACAATCTTGTTTTTCACATTAGCCATATTGTTAAATTGGTAAATTTTAATTAGTTTGTGATAATAATGACGTAGTATTACGGTTGTAATCAATATCTATTGTCCCGAAATAAAACACTTCCATAACCACTGGTGGCACCTATTCATTTGTTCTAAGTTCTAACCATTTGTTCTCACCAGTTATAATCTAATGAATGAAAAACATTGCATAACTAACTCGTGCATATCAATTTTATTTTTCTTTTATTTTAAAAATATACATACTTTTGCTCTGAAAATATTTATATACATACATGTGTATTCAAAAATATGCATTACCTCTGTCCCAAAATAATTATCGTTTTAGGAAAAAAAATATCTTAAAATAATTGTCATTATATGATTTCAAAAATATTTGGTCATATTTTACCAAAATTATCTTTATTTATTATTCTTATTAAAGAGAGTTGGTAAGAAAAATATAAATACAACTTTTTTACAATAAATAAATTTAAATAAGAATAGATCAATTTTTTTAAAAGCTTATTAGGAAGAAAGTAGTATATTAGTATTATTTAAAAAATACAGTACATAGTATATTGTTGGCGATCGTTGGTTTACTCTAAAGAAATACAGTAGTAGTAGTAGTTTATTTCCGGGACAACATAAGATTCCATTTAGTACAAGGTACAATCATAAAACCAAAAGGTATAACATTAGAGAGGACAGTAGAGTAGTACTTGATTCGTTTGTCAAAAAGTGGGGGGCTAAACGTAACTAGTAAAGTAAATCCAGTTCAGTTCCGTCACTTCAAAAAAGATGCAAACAGAATTCAATCGTATTTAGGATTCAACACAACAACGCTGAGCGCCCGCCCCAACTTTCTCTCCCTCCCTCCCTCTTTAACTGCCGCTTTATCTTTCTCTCTCTCTCTCTCTCTACAATGGCTTCTTCGGCAATGAAGAAAGTCAACAAGATCAGTCAAATCGTCCGCCTCAAACAAGTCATGCAACGCTGGAAAACCATTAGCCTCAAGTCCCGTTCCGTCCTCTCCCACTCCGATTCCGACTCCGACTCCACTTCCACCCACTCACACGGTGGCCGCATCCCTTCCGGATCCCTAGCCGTCTACGTCGGCCCCGAGCGCCGCCGCTTCGTCATCCCTACCCGGTTCCTCAACCTACCCGTATTCGTTTCCCTCCTCAACCAAGCTGAAGAGGAATTTGGCTTCCAAACCAGCGGCGGCTTGGTCCTTCCCTGCGAGGCCGGCTTCTTTAAACGGCTATTGAGGTTTCTCTACACTGACGAGCATAGATTTGGTGGGTTGGGGTTAGATGATTTCGTGCAGATGTTTGATTCTTCTCCGGCTTCAACAACATGTAAGGATGCGACTAACTCTTGTCATAGCTTTACTCCACTGTTGCAAAAAGCTAGGGTTTGATTTGACATATCTATTAGACTAAGGGGGCTGTTTTTGTAAATGGTGGATAGTTTCATTGGGGGTCCACTTAATGGGTTTTCTCTCTCTTTTAGGCTCTCTTTTTTTTTTTTTCTTTTTTTTCTGAAAAAAATATTTCAACCATCCTTGAACCCAATCTTTTAATGTGGGCTAAGATGGGTTTCAATGAGATGATGTTGGTTTTAGGATATTAGGGTTCATGGAACAAAAAAATTGTGAGTTCCTGCTAATGGTACTAGTGATCTATGATGATGATAAATATTGATTAATGTTTGAGATTAATGATAGTTTTTTTTTTCCATTGATCTTGAAATTTGAGATTAACTTAAATTAATTGTGTTTGTTGGTTTTGATTAATTTTTGTATTGTTTGTGTGAGCTAATCTGGTTTTTATCAGCAACTAATTAAAAAATACTATTACTAATTTATTCCCATAAAGGGAGGTCATTTGTTAGCTTTTGTCTTGTTATAGTATTCATGAATCTATTATCTTTACTCTACCTTTTCATTATTTTCTTGAGTGGTGGATATTACCAAGCTGGAATTTATTAATTGAAATATGTAGTATTAATTATTATTTTTTTCGATGCATTGATAATTTCTTTTCTATATTTCATTGATTTTGTAAACATAAAAACAATCTTGACTCTTTTTTTTTTTTTTGTTTTCTCATTTAAAGAGTTTTACTTGACTTGACCATTTGATTGATCAAAATTTGATACAAATTGATTTTGAGTTCTCAAATTATTTAATTTTGTGGTTTGATATGATTACATGTAGAGAATCCAAAAAATAAATAAAGCCGATATTACTAGATTATTTTTTTAAGTGGCCAATTTAACATATATATATAGCTTAGAGTTCCCCTCAATTTATTGAAAGCCAAAGTTCAAATATTTAAGAAGAAATATGAGAGCTGTAATTTAAAAAAAAATTTGATTTAACAAATAAGATTATTTTCTTAAAAAAGAGGGTTTCAGGAAGGATGATTTGATACGACATATGAGATTATTTTTTGGGAGTCGGGAAGAGTGTGGGTTTTTTTTTAATAACTTGAATTGTTAATTATGTGATGTAGTAGCTAGTTTGACTGTTTGAGTGAGTCTCAATCAAGCATGCATGGGGGTGTTGGCCTTTATTAATATTTGTGGTTAGGAATCATTGATCATGCATGGCTTTTGGCTTTCTGTATTTGTTGTTCTTGGGGAGATTTCGAAATTGGAGGAGGTAGGAGGAGGAGAGTAACAAAATTATACTACGTACTCCCAAGTCCCAACCCTAAATATATTTTATGAGTGTTTTCTTTTTCAATATTCTGCAAAAATTAACTTAATAGACAAAAAAGGATACTTGTTTTTTTGGATAATAATACTACTATATAGTTTATTTATAAAAAGGATACTCACCGAAGAAACTTTTTTTTTTATTTCTTTTAGTTTTTGAGGACACAAAATCAAATTTAGTAGTATTAACTTATTGCTTTCTCTGTTTTTGCTTTTAAAACAAAATCATACTTGGGCTTTATTTGGTCAAGTCGATTAACCAATCTATTCCCGCAAAGCAAACCAAACGCTATAGATATCGTGGCCTTCATGTCTCAAATTCAAACTCTTATCCTTTTCTATGTCAATTTTATTCCCGCAAACCAAACGCTATAGATATCGTGGCCTTTATGTCTCAAATTCAAACTCCATCTATCATTTTCTATGTCCCATCAGGCCGAAACAAAATGAAAAATATAAAAAATAAAAAATTGGCTTCTGAATTCTGATTATCCAATGGGGCCATGGGCACTGCCCACTTGTTAAATTTCTTTTTCCCTTCTACAAATTTTTTTTTTTACTTTTTCTTTTTTTTACTTCTTTAAAAGTTAAATTTAATTTTTTCTGAGTTAATTACATCATTAGTCCCTTGACTATGAACTATTTCACTAGTAGTTCTTTAACAATTTTTTTTAAAAATTTTAGTCCTTGACTAAGAAAATTAGACACGGTTGGTCCTTTTATTGGATGTCGTTAATATTTTTCCGTTAAGTTTGTCATTTGCCCATCACGTGCCTTTGGTTAAGGGTATTTATGGAATTTTACATACAAAGATATTTTCTAATACTTAAAATAATTTTTTTTTTCTCTCTCCCCCCCCCCCACAACATCTCACCCCCATCCATCCATTTTTCTCTCGTTTTTGACTTCCCCCACTCCAGCTCCGGCATCTCGGCCTTCATCCCTCCATTTTCTCTCAAGCTAGTTGGAGCCCAGACTAGTAGAAGTGAAGACCCACGAGTGATTGCACTAGTAATTGCACCCATCACTTCCCCCCACCCCTACCCCTACCCCCAGCTAGAGATGTTAAAAGGGTCACTACGTAGGGTTGCCCGTTTAAACCGAAAAAAACAGGTTAGGGTTCAATATTTTTAGCCCGTTTAAAATCAGGGCTTTTTAGGGCTAGCCCGTTTAACCCGCAACCCATTAGGGCTAGCCCGTCAGGTTTCAGGGTTGGCCCGCCAGCCCGCGTAATATGAATTAAGATCGTAAAAAGTTTAGAAGATATGTAAAATAATCACCATGAAAATAAAACCAACAACCTTTAATCCAAAGTTAAACACATTTATCATTTGCACTACAGGTTTTCTTTGTGTACTTGTGAATAAATACTGAAATATAAACAAAATTTTTGGAAATAACTGCTTAGTAAAGCTATTACATTATTTATTTTGAAAATAACAAGTTGGAAATTATAAGACATTGATGTAAAAAAATGTCTAGTTTATATTTTTTTTTGAAAACATAAGAAACTATCAAAGTTATGAATAGTTTATCGATTAACCATTTTAAAATATTGTTATATTATATCTTTAATCGTGGCCCGATAGTTGTCCGTTTAACCCAAAACCCGCTAGGGTTAGGGTTAGGTTTGCAATATTAGTGGCCCGAAAAAATTGAACCGTTTAGCCCGTGGCCCGTTAGGGCCACAACCCGTTAGGGCTGGCCCGAAACCGCTAGGGCTAACCCGTTTAACATCTCTACCCCCAGCTCCAGCTCCGACAAACCTCTCTCTCTCTCTCTCGTATTCTTTCTTTCTCTAAAACTCTCTATCAAAGAAGAGACCATTTCATCCATCTGGTGGAGATTCCCTGATGACAGTTACTGTAGACCACGTCTTTCCGTCGAAAGTTCCGATCCCAGCCTTACCCGTTTGATTCGTTGATCCGGTTTCGTTATGGGAATCGAGGACGAAGATTCAGATCTTCGTTGTTCGCCGTTTTTCATTTATAGGTTCAGATCTTCGTTGATTTGTCTCATTTGCAGCGGTGGGTTTGAAAGTTGAATATGTTTGGATAATTGAAAGGAAGTAATTTGAGTGATTTGAGTTTTCATGGAAGTAATTTGAGTGATTTCTTGAGTTTGGTGGTGGTGGTGGACTGGCAATGGTGGTTTCTTGAATTATTGGCTGGAGAAGATAGGTTTGATGGTAGTGGTGGACTGGCAGTTTGAAAAGATGGGTATTAGGGCCCTTTTTTTTTTTCTTAAAGTCTTGCACATGAAATTATATAAATACTCTTAACCAAAGGCACGTGATGGGCACATGACGGACTTAACGGAAAAATAATAACAGCATCCAATAAAAGGACCAATCGTGTCTAATTTTTATAGTCAAGGGACTAAAATTTAAAAAAATTATTAAAGGACTACTGATGGAATAGTCCATAGTCAAGGGACTAATGATGTAATTAACCCTTTTTTTCTTTTGGGTATATGGGAGGCCCACAAAGGGCCTAAGGTTCAAACATTGTAATGAATAAATTAAAAGTAATGTTACAGGTACCTAAAGAATATTAAATTTTTTGCATCAAATAATGTGATAGCTGATGTGATATATTAATTTTAGTTTTTAATTTTATTTTTGTACCACATCAGCTGACACATCATTTAGTGTAAAAAATTTGACACTTTTTAAGTACTCATATCATTACTCATAAATTAAATTTACTTACGTTGAATGTGAAATAATGGTAACATGAAAAGCTCCAAAAATTTCAAACTTAATTTTTAAAAGTAAATCATTTTAAAATAGAAAATAGAACTTGTAAAACAAAATGGAGAGAATATAGTAATACACAACTTAAAAAAAGGGGGGGGGGAGAAAGTAAAAAATATATTTGAAATTAGTATTGTCCATGGAATGAGCTTCAGATTAATTGTAAATGATCCAATCCTTTCCATCGACTAAATAAATATATACTCCCTTTATTCTAGGTAAAGAGTTAACTTTTGATTTTTTTTTTGTTAACTTAGTTAAAATTTAACTGATAATTAACATAAATTTAATAATTTTTACAGAGTTATGAAAGTTGTAATCCATAGTATACTTAAGATAATTTTTAATTAATAAAGTTTTATTTCTCAAAACATAATGATGCGAATCAAGATAACTCTATTGCAAAGTTCATACACATGTTCAATGATCCTACGCAAAAGATTGGGCATGGAAGTTCAAGCAAGGTTCGTTCGTGATGTTCGTTATTATTCAAGTATTCAAGAATCAACGAAAGACTTTGATATGCATGGAAGGATTTTGAAGGCTTCAAAATGTATGAAAAAAAGACTTGAATACTCAAGAGACAATCCGTTAAAGTCATCCTAGGCATGATGGATGACTTTGGGAGCTTTTTAACGCTAAATAAATGACTTTAGGAGGTCAAAGTGCCCTTTTCTAAATCAGGTCTCTAGAAAAACGAGACTGATAGTGTTTTCCTTGTTTTGGTTTGTTATTATTTCTTAATTAGCCTAAGTATCTTACTTAGTTGTTTCCTACATGGTTTAGGTAATTCATTAATTATTTTTTTATTTTAGGATTCTATTTTCTTCAAGTATTAGGATTCAGATTTTAGGCTTATATAAAGGCTTCTTTTTATTTATTTAAAAAAACACAACTTTGATATTAAATTGATTGAGAGAATTTATCCAATTCTTCTTCATTCTTTATGAACTTTTCGAACTTATCAGAAATTGTCCTGTTGCGTTCAACATTTTCTTTCTTATCAATTGGAATTTCATCCCAATTGTGGCGAAAATCATTATACTAACGTTCGTGGTCGTCTCGAGTTGCGGTTGTACATGCCAAGGTTCATATTTGGACTGATTCATCGGGTTGATGTGTCACCTTTCATCAACTTCCTTGACTTTAGCTTCCGTTCCACGTGAAATTGTGATTCGTCGAGAATCCTTGGCGAAGATCGTATCACATAAGTAAAGTATTTAAAATTTTGATTTGATTTAGTTACATGTTAAATTCTAAAAAAGAAAAGTGGACTTTTTATTTAGAACGTAGGGAGTATATATATATATATTATATGTGTGTGTGTGTGTGTATCATATATTGATATTCGTAGTTTTTTTATTTTTTATTTTATGAGCATTATTGCTCCCTTTCGGCTATGTTATTATTACCTTCTTTCTATTACTATTAAATATTAATTAATTTCCTTGATGTCATTTTGCATTATTCATATTGCTTTTGAAAAAAAATCATTACCATATCTTATTTTCGCCAGCACAAGATTCTATCTTTCTTACTTGTTACGTAAATCATTACTAGATAATAGAGATCCAAATTCCAAAATCTCACTCTCAAAAGAGAGTTAATAATGCCTATAAATATATACTTACTATAAAAATGACAAATAAAAGTGAAAGCAACTTATTATAAATACTGAAAATGTGAAGATTTAATACACTGTGCTTATTTTCCAGATTTTTTGCATACATACATATATATATATATTTATAATGCCAAATGCTTCTTTGTTTTTGTAAGCCATATTTTAGGGCCATGTTATTCTTACTATACATTCAAACAATTATTTAATATTATTTTATTTTATTTGTACATGATATTTTTTATACTATATGATAAAGTGGTCGATTCATCCGTTGAATGATTCGAGCTGTATAGAGTGAAAATAGCATAGCGCTGGATTCTAAAGGTTACACATTATTTAGGACGCTCCATTTTCATTTAGTGTTTATAACATTTTTTGCAAGTAAAAATGATGCCTCCGTTCTCTCCCCCAACAGTGTAATTTATTTTGTACTTTCAATTTTCTTGTCAAAAAATTTAAGTGTTTGTTTCTCATAAATCTATTATCGCGTCCATATTGCTTTTGCTACAACTCAAGTAGAGTAAGATCACAAGTGCATATACTCGCAAAAATCAAACTTGAAAACTATAATTAAGCTAGAGCGGTCCTTTTAAGAGTTTATTAATATTTGCAACAACTGATAACAAAGACATTCACGTATATTGCTTTGCTGCTAGTAAACTTGACTAATAACATCGGGTCACATTCAAACACAGTACAATTAAAAGATTTGGGATCTTGAAAGTTGCAGAAGAAGATGAAAAGAAAAAAAATAAAGAGATATGGTATGGATATTTAAAAAGTATTAAATTTTTTATATTAAATAATATATTAGTTGATGTAATAACTGATGTGATATATTAATTATAATTTTTAATTTAATTTTTTATACCACATCAGTTGCCATATAATCTAACACATTATTTGATATAAAAAATTTAACATTCTTTAAATACACATAACATTACTCAAAAATAAAATAATTAAAGCAACTTTAGGCTTTAGCACCTACACATGTACGGCCAAATGTTGCAAACTCATATTGTACGAAATTTTGCTACAACTGTACGTACTTGTGCATTAATTTAATATTTTAATCCCCCCAACTTTAAGATCACTTTAATGACTTTGATACCACAGACATACTGGAGAGTATCTTTTTCCACCTGCCATTATGCAAATCATTTGTCAGCACTCATCACCCCCGCCCCCTTTTGCTTTTCAATTTGATGGTCTTCGAATTTTTTAATTAAAAATTGGAGTATAAAAATACGTAAAAAATTAACTACTCTTCCTCTTTCTAAAAAATAATACTAATTTTTTTTAGATGTTCTCGTAATATTTTTAAAAAATAACATGTACAATGTATATAATTGATTTAAAAGAAATTTTTTTAAAAAACATTCATCAAAAGGATTACTAGCGTGACAATTTAAAGTGTTAGGAACAAAAATGATGCAAATTGTTTTTAAAAGACTACTTATAGAAAGTATCACAGAGCCTTGTAGTGTGATTATCCATTTTATCTTTAATTTCCTTCTTACTTTAGTTGATATATGGGCATTCTAAGAAAATACATTATTGCATACTTTCTTGTTTCACTCAAAGAGTGAACATTTGAATAGAATAAAATGGTGAAATATTTTATAAAAAGTCAAATAACTTTGCTGAATTTTTATGGCGAGTCAAACATGATACTTTTTTTTTTTGAAAATGAAAACAGTATTAATTTTGTCTCGCTCAAAATGTTCACATTGAAAGTCAAACATGTTACGATTTAATATAAAAATTTAAGTACGTCAGTTTGAACACTTGATTGCAAACTTAAGCACGTAAATAAAATGAGGGTTCGAAATTGGGATGTTTATGGCCACTCCATAATATAGTACAAAAAGCATTTGGTATTAGTGAAATAATGCACTCAATGGAGTGATAATAGCGATGCCCTTTAATATACTGTACTAGTTTTTGACAATGTTTCTTCTTTTTTTTTTTTTGACAATGTCCCAAAATAAATGTTTTTTTTTATTCATGATGATGAACAAAAATAGAAACTCAATTTAAAATAGGAGTAAAAAACTTTTCTTTTCAATTTTCTTAGATACAAATTAACACAATTAGGGTGTGAATATAGATTTCAGCTAATCTGCACTCACTTGATTAAGCTGAACTTATCGTATGACGCTTGCATATGTTATGTCGTACAATCACGCCAAAGTATTATTTCTTTTTTTCTTAACCATTTGTTTGTTGGTATTAAGAAGTGGGACCACAATATTGTAATGCCTAATCTAATCATGCATTCCCCTGTTGAGAATCATTATTTGGTAATGCAAGTGGGATAAACAGTGTATATAAATATATAATAACTTGACTAGGAGGAGTAGTTGCTTAATGCTTATAGGTGGAGTGGTTTGTTCTTTACAGTTTGTGCTTGACAATTCATACTTAATGGTGAATTATTTATGTTACTAGCTAGTAATATTTTAAATTTTGGCTCTTTGTTTTAAATTATTTTTGGAGTAATTGGACACCCTTCATGGCAGAGGATGAGTCACCCCTCGTGCATTTTGACCCCTACGAACAAGGCCTCAAATATATATGGCCGCTTCAGCTATCGAAAACAAGTTAGTTTCTTGTTATTCTTCTAATATGCAAAAATTTAGAAAAAATCTTCTTATGGATATTTTTTGTTATATATATATTTTTTTGAATTGATTCACCGTGTATTGGTGTGTTGAGTTGTGACAGAGTAAGCTCTTCGTCTTACGAATTAGGATTCGTAAAACGGTTTTACAGGAGACCTACTCATTCTGGAATGAGTAGAATCTATTACGATATAGCTCAGTTCACACACTAAAGTTAACTATTGACTTAGATTTTATTATATTCTAATTTTTTTAACATTTAACGGTTAGCTAGGATGTCAATATCACATTCATATGTGTGAAGTAGTTATCTATTTATTTTATTTTTCTTTCCCTTTTTGATTTTTTAAGCAAACACAAAAAAACCAATCCTCAATCTCCTTCTCTTGCCCGCATTTATTCAGCAAAAAATACTGATATTGTGTTATAGACACAGAACACAAAAAAACTCCTTAATTAATATAGATAGATAAATAGATAGATTGAAACTTAATTATGTGAATGTGCTTGAATTGAATAATCCAACCTCATGATTAACACAAAGTCCAAATGACAGTTGTAAAGTTTGTATTTATAGCATTCTTTGGACCGTACTATTTCCTGCTAAATCTATTAATTTGATGTTAAATTTTTAAAGATTGTACCCTTACTTATTTGTATTTTTTTTTTAAGTTATACCAATATTATAAATATTTTTAAAAATAAGATTATTTTTTTAGGACAAGCAAAAAAAAAGAGGAACTAAATTTATTTTTTTGAACGGAAGGAGTATTAAGACATCTCCGAAATTATATTATAAGGAACTCATTTGATTAATGTAATTAGTTTCACCTTGATTTATTTTTTAAGATAATAATAATAATAGCATAGAGCCTAATTATTTTATTATTTTTTTAAAATCATAAAATACTTAATTCGTAGTACCAAAAATGTATTACAAATTATGTATTTTATAATTTTAAAATAAATAAAATATATATACGTTAAATGTTTATTTGAAAAATAGTTAATTTAACTAAGAAAGAAGTACATTTAAACTTGTTCTACTTTTATTACCTTCCCCCTACTGTAGGGAATCTGATCTGGAATAAGGAATAGAGTGACATAGATTGAACCGCTAGAGACTGAAGAATATGGGTTGTTGGTGAACAGCTAAAGTCCGTGAATACACAATGCTCCAGCCATCATCTTCATAAATGTAGAAAACAAAGCGCATATAGCACCCAACACATCCGTGTATGCAATCTAAGTAGTGTGGTGCTAAATACAACGTCATTTTTTACGAAATTACTACTTTGCTCTTTTTTTTTTATTATTTATAAAAATTTACTATTTTTAGTTGATATTATTGTGTAATTAAAGCAAAAAAGCAAAAAACAAAAAAAATTTGAAAAATGAAAAAAACAATTAGACAAGCCGCAATCCCTAGCCAGTCTTGTTAGAAACATTCACCTAAACTAGGCGGCTTTCCTTTATTCCGTTACATCTTTTAATTTGTTTTTACAATTTGAACCCCTTAAGTTTCAATTCCAGTTAAAAACTTAACGGAACCGTTAAATTATTAACGGATAGTGTACGTAACACACCCAAGGCCGCCACCCCTGGAGAATTTCCTGAATATTCCCGCCTCCTCTAGGGAGACCTTTCCCTATAGGACCGCCTACTCCAGGGGGCCTTCTTGTAAATTTTGTTTTTTTTTTTTCAACTTTTTACGTAAAGTTTTAACTAATTAAATCAAAATTAAACAGATAAATGAGGGGGCAAATACGTCTTTTTCCAAGGGTATGTTATATTTAACATTTTGGGGGTATTGTATTTAGCACCTATGTCTAAATATTTTGACCATGACATGTATAACATCTCAATCTTTATTGTCCTGTTTAAGTCATTTTTCAAATGCAAATTTGATTTTTTTTTTAATTTAAAATCATAAAACACATAATTCATATTACTTTTCATACAATACGAATTACGTGTTTTATGATTAAAAAAAAAACAAATATGCATCAAATTTACATTTAAAAATAGTCCAATTGACTCAAAAAGATTAAACATGACAAAAATTTAGAAACGCAGCGAGTACTATCTTTTAGTTTATCATTTTGTCCAAAAAAAAGAAGACATTTTGTGATTTTTCATAATGCATTGATCAAACATTATTTTATTTTTACTTGATCTAATTAAGCTTGCTCGACGTCTCTTTTACGACAAAGCTCTCTTTACGCAACTGCATTTTTGTAATTGGAAGATATTCACTGATGTGAGTTATAGGAACACAAATACTGGTATGATTATACCGGAGTGGCTTGACTGGATCACATTAGCAAACTTTAAAAAAAAAAAAAAATCCTTTAATGAGATTCAGTGGCCGGCCTATTCATGCAGTTCATTGTAATCATTTGGCAAAATTGGAAAGACCGAAACAAAGGAACAATAGCGCAAGAAAGGTTGTGTGTGCAGGTATATATCAAGCAAGAATATCGATCATGGATTACACGTACGAGGCCCATTCTTGAAAATCTGGAAATTAACATCAGGTATGAAAAGTCCCAGTAGTATGGAAGCTCATACTTATAATTGGTGTTGTCCTGGTATAGGTACTTAATTTGAAGCTCAACACTGATGCAAGTTGCAAAGATGGAAGAAGATGGGGAGTTGGAGGAGTCATCAGCAGAAATGAGCGAGGGCCGGGAATATTGTGTTCGTTCGTGGCTTTTATGGAAAGGTGCATATTTGTCAAGTGCTGGAAGGTGAAATTCAGGCGATTTATACAGGGCTGGGAATCATCAAGAGCTTAATTAAAAGGAATGAGGATTGTGATTGAGTCGTCGGATTCACTAACAACTGTGAATTTTCTAAATGATCCCAAAAATCTCAATCACCCCTTGGCTCCTCTTGTGGAAGATTGCAAAGTGCTTATGCGGCAAAAAGCGAGCATCATCAAGCACATCATGCGTGAAGGCAACAAAGTTGCGGTTCTATTGGCCAAATTTGGAGCTGAAAAAGACGAGGATCTAGCTAAAGATTCTGAATGAACCTATCCATGAAGTGAAGGAGCATTTCAACTCTGAGAATCACGATTGATATAAAATTACTAAACTAAACTATATTAAATAAAAAAAAGTTAGTTTCTTAATTTAAACTCTATCTTGATGAACGGTTGAGATTAAATTATAATCCTAATAAGAATCCGGTTATCTCTTTTCCTATTTAAAGAGATGTAATACCCATCATATTCATTTATTTTCCATGGTTTGTGATTTATATGAACACGGTAGCTTGACAAATCATACATATAGGATGATTGTATGGGCCACCCAAAAGACATGAATCTTATTTTTCTCCTTCACGAGGTTACCTAATAATTCTAGTATATCTTTGAACAGAACCGACTAGTTGAGCGCACAAATTGTAGCTTCAGAATTTTTTTTTTCCCTCTTATTCCTTATTGTTCTGTATTAAATAAGTATGCTAGTATTATTAGGTTTTATTATTCTATCAAGTTTTATGTATTTCACATTTAATCTGTTTTAATATGTATAAAAGTTTTGTTATCACCACAGTGATAATAAATTATGACATTAATGTTGTTTAATAATCATGTTAACTTATTGATATGAGTCTTTTAGGTTGTACATACATATTAGAATAGTAATCACCCACAAGTGATTCTGGTCCACGTGTTTGAACAACATTAAGATTTATGTGTTTTAAAAAAGTAGAATATCCACAAATATTTATCTTATTCTTGTACACATAATTAAATTAAAATTTTGACTCTTTAAAAACATGATTATTAATTAATTTTAATGAAGGTTCTACCCACAGGAGGATCTTCTTTATGTGTGTTTAGACAATTTTTTAATTCTAATGTCTCTATTATGTTTTCAGCTCCTGTTCCCGTTAATTTGCACTCGCATGCTTCATCTATACCCTACCTTAATGGTACCAACTTCTCAGAATGGCGTGAGAATGTTGAATTCACTTTGGGTGTTCTTGATCTCGATCTTGCACTCCAATCTGAAAAACCTCCTGCAATAACCGCAGAAAGCACCAAAGAGGATAAAGACCTCCATAAACTATGGAAGAAAAGTAACAGATTGAGCCTTATGTTTATGCGAATGACGATTGCTACAAACATTAAGACCTCTCTTCCTGAAACGAAATTGACTAAGGAATTCATGGAATCCGTTGCAGAACACTTTAAGACTGCAGATAAGTCCCTTACAGGGAAATTAATGTCAAAACTCACTACTATGAAGTTTGATGGTGCACGGTCAATGCACAATCATATTATTGAGATGCAAAACCTTGCAGCTAGCTTCAAAATTTGGGAATGAAAGTGAATAAGAATTTTCTTGTTCAGTTTATCCTAAATTCTCTTCCTTTAGTATGCCCCTTTTCAAATGAATTACAACTCTATTAAGAAAAAGTGGACAGTAAATTGACTATCTTAGTTTAGGAAGAAGCAAGACTGACTCAGCAAGGTACTAATGTTGTACATCTCACTACTCAAGGAGCGAATCATAAGTTTGGGAAAAATGTTGAAAAAGGCCAGAAAAGGGCACCACCCAAAATGAATGATAAAGTCCAACTTGCTTAAGTCAATGCAAAGAAATAAGAAATTCGTCGTTTTTGTAAAAAATCTGGACATTTCCAGAATAACTGTGAGAAATGTCGTAATTGGTTCGAAAGTAAAAGTAATCCCTTGGGATTCGTAAGTTTTTCATAATCAAACTTCTCTTATGTGCCTTCAAATACATGGTGGTTGGATTCAGGTGCTAATGTTCATGTTTCTAATTCGATGCAGGGATACCTTACGACCCAAATCATAAACCCAATTGAAAATTTCTTATCCGTAGGGAACGACAATAAAGCTCCTGTTGAAGCTATTGGAACATATCGTCTTGTTCTTGAAAAAAGATATTATTTAAATTTATTTCAAACTCTTTATGTTCCATCCATTTTCCGCAACTTAGTTTCAGTTTCTAAACTTGATTTACAATGATTTATGTTTGATTTGGGTAGTAAAAGTTTCAATTTATATAAGAATTCTATTAATGTTGGTTATGAAATTCTTGTAGATGGTCTTTACAAATTTACTTTGTCTTCTCCATCCTTATCTGAAACCCATTTGACCCTACATCATAATCAAGGAACCGTACATCATGTAATGAAAAATGACTCTTCATTCTTGTGGCATTAGGATTGTGGATGAAGCTTATCAGTCTAGATAAAGTGTACAAAATTATGTGTGTGTCTCCCTTTTGAGGATTGAGATGTTTGAAAGTTCATCCTTTCAACTTCAGTGTTTCCTTTGCTTGGATTCAACAAAAGACGGAGAATAAGAATTACTACGGCAATGCACGATTTTGCCCCGATTGATGGTGGACTCAAGACTTCTACCCCTTCCGGGGCCTTTCGCTTGTTGTTTGAGAGACAACTCCCACTTGAAAAGGAATGTGACACCAAAGAAGCTAGAAGAATTCCAAGGTCAAAACATCTCAAGGCTAAAGGACATATATATCAGAGAAGGATCACTCCCTTTTGATTTGAACTCAAAACTCTACTTCCCTTTCAACCATAGACTCAGGGATGAAAGCCCCTTATTCACATATTGACCTCGTAAAATAACATGTAGTTGACATCGTCAGTTGCCTTAACTAATTGAGAACTTGAGATATTGCTTCAAATATTAGTGAATAGATCAATATTTACATATATAGCTCTGTTTTTAATTTGTGAATTTTTAAAGGCAACATGTAAAGTAAAAATGAGTCAGCCTTGCAAATTGCAAAAAATAAAAATAAATTTTGGTGACCCGACATTGGCCTGACCCGAATTGGTTTGTTGCTCGGGCTATGACCCGAATCAACCCGTTACCCAGTGCAACCCGACCCAACCCGATTAACCCAATTGACAGCTTGTATTAGTATTAATTACCCTAATACCATGTTTTATTTATCGATGATATTCAACATAGCAATGTATAAAGCTTTATGAATTAACAATTGTTTTTTTTTTTATATACTAAATCTACCTTAAACTCCCAAAGACTCCCCAACGAGATTTGACCCTGGGACCAACAGCAGGGGAGCGAGACTCTAATCAGTAGAGCAATCACTGAATCTCAATTAACAACAGTTTTTAAGGCTATGCTATTTTAGCATTTTAATTTTTAACCTAAGCATTTCAAATATTATTTTATTTTTGTTGTGCACAGTAACCTAAATATTTTAAATTTATTTTATTTTAATTGTACATGATGTATTGTGCACTATAGTTTAATCAATCTTGATTGAGAATTTAGTAGTACGGTAAGTACTGAACTACTGCTAGCATCTCACCTATTTTTCTCAAGTTATTTGGTTCTTCTGGGTAACTTTTAGTTGGACTTTGTAGATGTTCAAAATCAACCCTAAATTTTAGGCTAAAAGTATGATCGCAGCATAGTCACGCCGGTCCACCCTGGACATTTATCAACCATTTTACACCCCAATGCTTTTTTTAACCGATAAAATGCACTTTTTTGGCGAAATAACGTAAATGCCATTAATGAAGGGGAGCGCGCTAAATACCTGTTACACAAGGCATCGCGATGCCTAAGCTTAGGAACACGATGCAACGATTGAGCATTGCTATGGATCACAAACCTTTTATATTCACTTACGAGTTATCACTTTCATTTCCATTTCCAAAACCATCATCCCACCATTTCTACATAAGAATCCTTCGGCGAATACGAGAGAAAGTGAACAATATTACAGAAAAATGAGTACTAAATAATCATTGATACTACTAGAGAATACTAGTATGACAGCAACAAAGAAAATAACGAAACAAACTACTCCCTCCGTCCCTAGTACTAAAAGAAGAAGCAAAGCATGACGACAGGAAGAAATTGAACCTCAAATCTAGTTAGGTGTGTATTTCTTCTGTTACTAGTTGAAATACATTTTATAGTTCAACTATCTTCTTAAAATTTTAATAATGGAGTGAAATCTAGAAAAAAATTGAATATAAATAAAGTTTTCTCGAGTTCGTTATACGATTTACATAGAAATAAATTATTTAAAAAATGTATTATGCATGTGATTTGGTTTGCACTTTTATTGAGTTCGTTATACTAGAACTAATCGATCGAATAACATGATGACAGCGTATGGAAAAAAAATCGAATTTGAAGGAAAGGAAAAAATTGCAAAAAATTGGCGGAAGAAACTAGTTCGATTGCCTCGGGCATGTCAGGAACAATAACTACAAAAGTGTCTTTTTTGGTTAAAAAAACAAAGAGAAGAGACTAAAGCGGTTAACAACTTTTCAAATTGTGCTCGCCCGAAATTTTCTGAAAATTTTGAATCTTTGATTTTGATTGGCCCAATGATATATATAGTACTGGATTGGTTTAAACCAGCCAAATGTTGTGTGCACCCCTATCCGTGTATCCGAACTAAAATGGGTCTGTTAGGCTTTTTTTGTGTTTGACCGTTTTTTGAATTAAATGAAGAGAAAGTAAAAGAGGGTTGGAGAAAAATAATAAGATTAATACTACATCAATCCCAAAATAATTATCATTTTAATAATTTACACACAGATTAATTTTTTTTAAAAAAAAGACTGATCTACCCTTATTAAAGTTCAATTATTGTAGAAGTATTTTTCTCTTTCTTCTTACCAACCCTCTTTAATAAGAGTAATAAATAAGGGCAATCCTTTATTAAAGTTCAATTATTGTAGAAGTATTTTTCTCTTTCTTCTTATCAACCCTCTTTAATGAGAGTAATAAATAAGGGTAATTTTGGCAAAATATGGGCAAATGCTAATAAATAAGGGCAATTTTGGCAAAATATGGGCAAATGCTTCTTAAAATTCTATAATGATAATTATTTTGGGATAAAAAAACTTTGCTAAAATTACAATTATTTTGAGACAGAAGTAGTAATAAATAAAAAGAATAAACCACAAAAAACCATATAAAAAACATCAAGGCAAATACAACCAATATTTTCTTTCATGTTTTAAATAAAAATGAAAAAAAGGAGATCGGGAAATTGTGGGATAAAGTGGATAGCAATTTTGTTTACACACAAGTACACAACACAATGGCCCTTTTGGACATACGGTGTCTTTCGTAGTTTGAAAATTTATTTATTTATTTATTATTATATGTATTTTTTTTTATTTTCACTTTCTCTCTCAGCATTAGTCCCATACTTTTTATTTTTATCCCTCTCTTACTTTTTCACACAATTATTACAAAATAATAATAAAAAAAACACATAAACTACGAAAATAATCATGTGTCCAAACAAGAAGTGTGTGACATGGCCTCTTAGCTCTTAGTAAGGTGTTACAATGTCCATTCCTTCTCTCACTTGTCAAACTCTAGAGCAAAGGAGGCGGGATTCGAGTGACCGTTAACACTTTTTATTTGAGTTTGAATTTGTACACTAACACTTGATATTGATGTACAACATCAATGTTTTTGATAAGTGAATAACACTAAATTTTTCTCTTTCACACACACACACACATATACACACTCACACTTAATTAATCGTTAGATATTCACCAATTAGAGACGTTAGTTTTGTATACCAACATTAAGTATTAGTGTACAAATTTCTACTTTCTATTCCGATACTTCCCTAGTTCCCCACTAAAATTAACAAGTTTATAACTAAGAAGTTGTGAAATAACTAATGTGTGTGAAGTTACCCCAAATTGCTCCAAACACGAACCCCATAGATTAAAAAAAAATAAAAAAATCTTACATAGTTAAAAACTCAAAGAGTTAAAATTTTGATACAATGTATGCGTAAACATAATTTTATACGGACGACCTAAAATCTTATTCAATTTAATATCAAACTCTAAAAAATATATTAAATATTATTTTCTTATCACATACTTTCTCCGTTTTAAAAAGATTGACGTTTTAGAGTTGTGCACACATATTAAGAAATTTTATAAGTTGACAAATATACCTTTATTAAATATCTTTAATTTTTGTGCTAGAAGTAGTTGAAAAGATAAATTAGAAGGAGATAGCCATTGGGAGAGATAAAGTATTTAATGAAGAGATGATCAATTATTGGAACTTGTGAGAAGACAAGGGTAAATTAGGTAAAACTTGCATTGAAAACCTAAAACGACAATCTTTTTGAAACAAATTTTTAGAGCTAAAACAATAAATATTTTAAAACAAAGGGAGTATTACATATATCCTAAATTTCTTAAATAAAAATTCTGATTTAGGATGCTCAATTGATGAAATTATTATTTCGAGCTATTTGATTGAGAAATAATCAAATCGTTTTAAAATATATTAATATATTTTTAAAATATATTAATATTTATAATAAAATTAACTATTTTTAAATCTATATATCAAGTAAAAAAAAAAACTATTTTTTAAAAACAGAGGAATAATAATTTTAAAAGCAAAATCATCAAAATCGCAGAGGCATAAAGTATGAAATTTCAAAGCAAATCTGAAATTTAAATTGGAGTAAAATCCATGAAAACACAAATCCGGACTTGTCCTACGTGTTGCGCTTTCCCAATGTATCATGAGGTAACTCCATCACCATGCTCAAGCTCAACCATTGAGACGGAGACTCCATATACTACAAACCACAGACTAAAGATCACACACACACACACACACACACATTGTCTCTAAATCCGTAATTTATTCGCCAATGCACACCGAAGCTATCAATCCAATTAACTCCTGACGAATTATCATGGAGATCATTCGCTTTGCTTCAAGCTCTGTACATACTCCGAAGCTCACTCCACGCAATTTTGAATTTCTAAATCTGAACAAAGCAGTCCTGAATCAAAGCCAAAATTACTGCTGCAATGACTCGAAAACGTTTCCGACGAGGAAGAAATTGGTAGTCTTTAATGCTAGCGACGGAGGACGCGCGGAGACGGAGACGGCGGTGGTGGAGAAGGAGAAGCCCAAGCTACTACCTCGTTTCGAGGTTTTCGAAGGCTCTCCGACGCCGTTTGGTGCCACGGCTCGTGACGGTGGGGTGAATTTCGCGGTTTGTTCCAGTAATGCTACTTCTGCTACTCTTTGCTTGATGACTCCTGCCGATTTGCCTCAGGTATTGTACTGTATATACTTTTCCTCATTCCCCTCATGTTTTCTTGTTCTATTAGTTAAGTAGATAATCTTTCAATTTGAATGTTATTGAAATCCATCCTTATGTCAACAATGTTTCAAAAATTTTGATTAGTGGTTGAACTATTTTCTACTGTTAGTTGAGTTAAGAATTAACAGAATGTGACTGTGGAGAACCAGTTTGATGAGACCGATAATCGAGCACTTAAATAGTTAAATTATTTGTTACTGAATTTTGCAATATATGTGGCGGTTAACATTACATTGTCTTTTTTTGATGAGTATGATGCAAATTGGTTGGATGCACAGTCATGTAGTTCATGTGATAAGTAAAGTTGTGATTATCTAAAGCAATGAAGGATGACTATGTACCCAATGTAAAGTGTCACTTCCAGAGAGTTGGACTTCTTGATACTAAAGCTTTATAGCATAAAGTCTTACATACGTACATGCTATCAGCAAATATTTGACATGCAAAGGAACTTTGCAAGACAATAAGTACTCCTCTTTCCCCCAGAAAGGGTCCAGTTTTGACATTTTTTGGGTTAACTTGATTAAACTTTGACAAAAGATTTACTATATAAATTGACTTGTTCTTACAAAATTTTAAAACTTGCAATTGATAATACTCCATTTATAATGTAGTTTTTAGTGATTGGTTTTCTTAAAGCAGAACAAATGTACATTGAATATCTATTTGATATTGTCCCATGTTAATTTTTAAATATAGAAAGTGCACCAATTTTAATTTTTATTAAAAATTTTTGGGACAGAGGGAGTATTTAGTATGAATCAATAACCGGTCTATATGGAACTGACATTTGCACCACGAGATAGTATGATTAGCTGTCGTAATTGTGGTGTTTTGAATGCACTGTTGAATACTGTAGGTGGATAATAAGTTAAAGATGGAGGCCACACCAAATTAACTACCTGCAACAGTGTGATGCATCTGGAGTGTTCTAGTTTGATTAGATAACATTCATCTTTCAGCTATAGTGTTAAAACCCCAAATCTTACATTTTATATAACTCCTTACTGAAAAATGCACATAGTCCTTACTCACGAGTTATTTGATGCAGAGTTGTGACTATGTTTAACCATCTACTTGGTAGCATAACGAAAAAGCTTGTTGGTGCAGAAAAGAGTGAGTCAGCAGATACTTCTTGATCAGCTGACCAATAAAACTGGAGATGTTTGGCATGTGTTTCTGAAGGGAGATCTCAAAGACATGCTTTATGGCTACAAGTTTTCTGGAGAGTTTTCTCCTGAAGAGGGACACTACTTTGATTCTTCTCAAATACTGTTGGATCCTTATTCCAAAGTTAGTGGCCCATACAGTTGAACTTTATATTTATTATTTCGATATTCCTTAAAGAGTTATAATTCTCCAGATAAAAGCTTTGCTCACTTGCATTCTAACCGTGCTAATGCCATAAAATTTACACTTGTTTTTAATTTTAAATGTTTTTTTGGTTGTTCAAGTGCAACGGGCCTTGACTTTCACGGTGCTTATCCAGGCTGTTGTAAGCAGAGGAGAATTTGGTGTTCTGGGACCTGATGATGATCCCTGGGCCCAAATGGCCTGCAAGGTCCCTTCTGGAGATGATGAGGTATGATCGTGCTCTGATTTGGGATCACTGATAGCTATTGCTCATTATATAGATGAGTAATGCTATGGGTACCTAAAGAGTACCAAATTTTTTTCACCAAATGACGTGACAGCTAATGTGGTACAAAAAACAAAATTAAAAATCATAATTAATGCATCACATCAGGTGCCACATGAGCTGACACATCATTTGATGCAAAAAATTTAGTACTCTTTAGGTACCCATAGCATTACTCTACATAAATCTCAGGAAGCCTATAATAAAGATATGGATATTAGCTTGTATATTGCCCTTTTTTACTGTTTCTTTTAAATTAGAATCCTTGCATGCACCCGTGGTAGTGATAATAGTGCCTTACGGAGATCCTTGCAGTGACAGTGAGTGGTCATACAACTAACTGTTTTGTTCTTTGATGAAGTCTTTTAACTACATAACTTCTTTATATTTTTGGCACAAGTGTCCATACTATAATTCAGCATAAAGTTCCACAAACTCATTGCCTTCCGGTTAATAACATCCTAAAGTAAAGGAATCTCAGAAACTAAGCTGCGTATCTCTGAACCAAAAAAGAACTATCACCTCAAAATTAAGGTTAGGTTTAGTCTCTGGAGAGAATCATGTTTTAGACTATTTTAAAAGCACACAAGTAGTTCGTGAGTAAGCTCTGCCCTTTCTGCCCCCTTTTCCTCTTCTTCTTTGCAACCTCTTCCTGTCTCTCTCTCTCCTCTCTGGTTAAGCCATTTTGTTTTGCTCTCATCATTCAGAATTGAGCCATATGGTGTGTAAAAACCCAAATAACTTGGTGTATAGTCTCCACACTATCTAAATAAATTGAGATTTTTTTATGTATAGAAGTGGATGCCGCGGTTTTATGCCTGCACAAATCTAGGGAGGTCTCATCTGGATTCAGATGGAATGAAATAGAGAGGTCTAGACCATTGACAACCTGAATTGATCATAAGAGGAGAAGATCTCAGACTTCCCCAGTTAATACCGTCTGACATGTGTGGGACAGATAATTGCTCAAACCAACTTTTACACACTTATTTCTTGAATTTGCATGTGAAACATGGTCATTTAGATACATGCATTCAAAAATAGGTTGGTCTATAACAACATAACGTTACTATATGTAACTACATGGCATGCATGATAAATTCTGCTGGTTACTACCTGACGACTTTTTTCTGACAATACTTAGTAGTAGCTCTTTTCTCCGACAGAAGAGGGAGGGGACTCTTTTCTCCTGAAGAAGAGAACCTGTTTACTGAGTCATTTGTGCAACGGATTAGTAATAAACTCTTGTAACTAAAAAAAATAAAACGTTTAGGAACATTGGAAATCTCCTTAGTAATAAACTCTTGTAAGATAGCTTGTTTAAAGAGGTAGAAACTGGTTAGAATTTTAATGGAAGACTTGAGGAAATGACCTGGGAATCTCTGAAAACTGAAAGAGTTGTGAAAAGACAAGTTGAGGAAGTAACGAAGTCCAGTATTTTTACTTGTCGACAACAAGCAAAGAAATCTTATTAGGACAGCCTGTTGGGAATTGAAATGTTGAAGTTAAATCCTGACAGCATCATAGAGGGCTATTTTCATATTCCTTTGTTTCTCTAAATGTCTCTGTTGCTATCACTTGTCTTGCTAATTTGTTGATCGAATTACTATCTCCTGTTGCAATGTTCAGAACTTTAAATTATCATTAATTCTAGTTCTTAAGCCTGTTTACTCTTTGGGCTTTGGTTGCGATAGATTCTCACTCTGCTTCAAGTTTTCTTCTTCTCATTTTGTGTATTCATTGTTTAAGTTTGACTGGGAGGGAGATCTACCTTTGAAGTTTCCACAAAGAGAACTTGTGATATATGAAATGCATGTTCGTGGATTTACAAGGCATGAGTCAAGCATGACACAATCACCTGGTACATACCTTGGCATGGTGGAAAAGTTGGATCATTTGAAGGTACATACTTGACAAAGTGTTTAATAATCTTTTTTATTCCCGAATGCTAGGTTTAATCCACCAGGCTAGAAGCTAAAGTTGTAACATAGGCACAACTTTATCTCCCTATACACTTTTTTTGTCCAAACAGTGCCACAGTTTGACTAGGTCTTTGGTCATCTTGTCCGCTGCAACTTGGGCTGCACGGCCTGTTGGCAACCCACCTGGCTCCTTGTACACCGTTTTTAGTTCAAATACCGCCACGGCATGCCTGCGACTCGAGCCCCTGGTCTGCTGAACTCAGCCTGCATGACCTGCTTTTACTCTACCCATTTGGCCTCCGTCGAGTTTTCCTCCCTACGTGGCTTGTTCTGACTTGACTCTGCCCAGCTTAGGCCCCAGCCCCAGGCAAGATTGTTCTACCTTTAGGACAGGTCCAAAAATTTGTAATTAAGAATTTCCCTCCAAACATTTGACATTAATGATCTCTAATTGGGCTTTTTGTTTTGTACTTTTTCCATCATTACTCTACCGATCACTCCAACATGCTTTCAAGGTTCATAAAGAAACTCTTGAGTAGTTCTAATGCACTATGACATGCCACACAGAGTATTGTGATTGCATACCAACCATTACAGGGATGAGAGCGAAATTCACGCGTATTCTCATGTTCACCACTTAGAAACAAGAAAATTTTGTAAAATCATAGCAAATTCTTGTGTTAAGCTGAGCAAAAAGAAAAATATAACACCCAAATATCTACGATTCCTGTTGGGTACCTGAAATGATTGATCCAACGATGCCCTTACTCAAAAGTCTGATGGTTTGTTACAACTTGCAGTTTATATTTACTTTATAATTGAACAATCTAATCAAGGATTATTAACCGTGATTTACCTCTTAGAATTATTCTTTGTTGTTACTCGCGTAGGAGCTTGGTGTCAACTGTATAGAATTAATGCCATGCCATGAGTTCAATGAGCTGGAGTATTATAGCTACAATCCCGTCTTGGGTGACTATAGGTACACATGTTCTACCTTGTTTAAGAAAGCTTTCATTTTCATTTGATTGTGTGGAAGATAGAAGCAATTAAATGGTAAGAAAGCTTTCATTTTCATTTGATTGTGTGGAAGATAGAAGCAATTAAATGGTCCCAAAATCTTGGGAAAGGACTGATTATAACTTCAAAAACAATATCTGGATGTTTAATCTGATTGTAGAGGAGTATGATTGTCAGGTTCCTTAGGTTGCAGTTTCATAAAGGTATGTTTGTTTTATGAATTGGCCTGCCATAATTGTCATACCAGAGTAACTAATTTGAATGTTACATAAACTAATAATTCTGGTGGCATTGCTGGGGACTAATATAAATCACATAGAAAGGACATGCCATGAGGCTTCTGGACTGTGGATCTCATGAAGGCCTTTTGTGACCACCAGGTAACAGTAAAGTAGCCTTGAGGGAACTGACTTGCACTACCGAAAATCTTCTAAAAGTTGTAACTCATTAAGCTGCTTGGAACTTTGGAATACAGGCAAACTCAGGCTGGTACACCGTATATATAAGTATACATTTATCTATCTACTTACATATAGTTGTGTTTATTGTGTTCTCCTTCAAAACTCGTCTAGATATTGTCCTCATTCTTTAATTTGCTTTTACTTGGATAAATGTATGTAGCTAGTTTGTATAAGATTATTTCTAATGATTGACTAATCCCAGAGATTGCATTGTTATTAATGATACTCTCATTGATGATCATGAATGTCTAATCCCAGGCATTACGTGCATTTGTTAGTGATAGTTATATGTGGGTGCACTGGTGGTGGTGGTGAGGGGAAGGAGGGAGGGGAGGGGGAGGCGGGAAAGGAGGGAGGAAGGGGTGGGTTGACTGATGTGGGTGGCTGGTGGGGGGAAGGAGGAGGAGGAAGGAGGGAGGAGGGAGGAAGGGGGTGGGTTGCCTGGGAGGGAGAAGGGGGTGGGGTGTACTGGTAGTGGGAGGGGGGAAGGTGAAAGAAGTAGAGTGGGGTGTACTCACTAGATGGGTTAATTTTGGGGAAAATATTATAAGGGTATGATAGGAAATTGAGGGGGGGTGTACTTAGTTTTTTAAGTGGTGAAAAATATTAGGGTGGGGTGTATTAAGTAATTGGGTGTACTCAGTAAATTAATTGGTGCAAATAGCAATTCTCATTGTGTATAGGAAAAGATTGGTGACAGTCTTGAGTCTCATGACACATGTAAAACTCAAAAAACAAATCTTGACTCCCCTAACCAGTCTGTTTTATGGAATATTTTTCTCATCTAGGTTGAACTTCTGGGGGTATTCGACTATCAACTACTTTTCACCAATGGCAAGATATTCATCTGCTGCTCTCCATAATAGTGGCGTTGGTGCCATAAATGAGTTTAAACAGCTTGTTAAAGAGGCACATAAACGTGGAATCGAGGTGACAGTTTGTCTCAACATGGTACAGGATTTCTTCTTTAAGTTTGCAGTGAGTTCTCTCTAATTTTGTCTTAACAGGTGCTCATGGATGTCGTTTTTAATCACACCGCTGAAGGGAATGAGAATGGTCCCTTGTTATCATTTAGAGGTGTTGATAACAGTGTCTTTTATATGCTTGCACCTAAGGTATAGCTATTATTTTGTTATTCAACTCTTTTGGGAAAATGATAATAGTTTCTGAAAGTTTCCACAGGCTGTTTATTTGAGTTTTGTTTCTGCTTCCTATGACTTTTTGATGCTTTAGTAAACTGGCGTTTGCTTTGACTATTGATAAATGAAGGATGCAGAACAGCCTATAAGATCCACTTCTCAAGCTTGTTTGGCATGGACTATTGAGATCCACAATCAATCGGATGCAACCATAGGCAACAATGTATTCTTTGTTCCAACAATGGAAAAACCAAAGCTGTATTATTTCAAACCCTAATTACATTGATAAGGATTACATTGATTTATAGACCTAAGATGCTGACCCTAATAGTGCAATTTCTCTAAAACGCTCCTAAGTACTTAAAAGAAAACCTAACCAAAAGTACATATAAATAATCCTAAATGCTTCTGGGTGAACGAATAAAGCCCTGCTTTCTCCCAGCATATTCCTGGCCTCGTACAATCTGATTTGCAAGAGGATAATAATGCAAAACTAAGCTGCCTTCTAGGTGCATGTACAACTATGAGGATGTCAGGGATCAAGTCGGGGAGTTTTTAGAATCCCACTTGCTTGAGTTAATGTCTTTTACAAGTCCGAGTAAGTGGGTGATATGGGAACCTTTTCAGCCAGCCAAGTACTGGGCTTGGTCGTGGAAACATGTAAGCTTTGCCTAATTTTCTTCTGGTGCTTGATCCCACACAATCACTAGGTTGATATCTTAAGTTAGCAGCACAAACATTCCAGTCAATACCAAGTTGCCAGCCAAATTGAATTTTTTTATACTTAATTCGTCTACAAAAATATAACTACTTTTCCTCTTTCGAGGATAAGCCAGACTCGTCAGGGGTTCACATTCGAGATCTAATTTATCAAGTCACCTAGTCAAGCTTATCTTATAACAGTTTTTATTATTTTTCTATTGGAAACTGTTAATTCTTTAATATACCCTCGAAACTGTGACAAGTATGAAGCTTTTACTTGTGATATGCAGGGGGAGTTCTATAACTATTCAGGTTGCGGAAACACCTTCAATTGCAACCATCCAATTGTACGCCAGTTCATTTTGGATTCCTTGAGGTAGATGCACCATATATTACACCAGATCATCTTCTCTCTGTTATCTGATAATGTGAATCGTAGTTTAACTCAAGGTAAAAAAAAAAATTAACAAAAGGAAAAAAAAGAAGGTAGATGATTAGCGATGTGGCATGGTATGAGTAATATGAAAGCACACATTAAGCAGTATTGCTGAGTCGTGACTTGTGATTCATTAGAAGACATTTTCTTAAAATAGAAGATAGAGCCAACTAAGACAATAGGAAACTAAAAATACTTTTGTCAGTTGTCAATATATTAGGATGAATACACTTTTCTATATTAGTTGACAAATGACAGTAGTATCTTTATTTCCATGCCGTTTTCCTTTGTCTTTTACTTTTGTAATTTCTAGGAGAGATTGCCACTGTCTTTCAGATTGAATTACGGTTTAGTATTTTCATCCTTATACATTCATAGATATCTGTTTATTTAAATATAAATTTCAAACAGATATTGGGTGATAGAAATGCACGTGGATGGCTTTCGTTTTGATCTTGCTTCTATCATGACAAGGAGTAGCAGGTTAGGTGCTCTGCTCTACCACCCATGATTCCAGTCCTGTTGATACAAGGGAAAACACTAATGTATATTTCCATTTTTCTGTTTTCGCTTTTCCAGTCTCTGGGATGCAGTAAATGTATATGGGAATCAATTAGAAGGTGACACGATGACGACTGGAACTCCTCTCAGCTGTCCACCAATAATTGATATGATCAGCAATGATCCAATACTTCGCGGTGTAAAGGTACTTTTGACAGGCCCTTTACTCATTTAAAAACCTTATCCTTCAGACATGCCCTTTGACTCCACTAAATGGGTAAAAGTCGGAAAAAAGGCTCAACCTCTGTGTAATGCCAGTGCATGTGCTGTAAGCTTGGGTTATTAGAAATTGAATTCTAGGTTGGAAGCCACTCTAGCACAAAGACCGTTGAACAAACATCGGTACTCTTTGGTTCGCTTCAGTGGACTCTCAGATGCTTTTTAATTGTTTCTGAAGTATACATCTGCATAGCTATGCATTGTATGCTCGTTTTATTGTTGATAGATTTCGCATCATCGCCTATTATCTGGATTCTTGTATGGACAAGTGTTGGCGAAAAATAAGATTGCATACTAAATATACTTCATGCATCTCCGAACAGCTTATTGCTGAAGCATGGGACTGTGGAGGCCTTTACCAAGTTGGTATGTTTCCTCACTGGGGCATCTGGTCAGAGTGGAACGGGAAGGTTAGTATGAATTCACTAATTGGTGTTTACTTATCATTGTTGGTCTTCGCATATTTGAAAATAGACAAATGATTATACAATGCTGCAGAGTGTTGAAGAATAGATCTATCTGATAGCTGTTGTTTATCTTGTTAAGATATAAGCATCATGAGTGAGTGAATGTGTTCTTCTACTTAATTGTTGGCCCGAAAATCACGACCATATTTCTTTAAATGCATCAGAAGATTATGTGGGCAAATGTCATCGTAACAACTGAATATTCTGTGGAGTGATGTATGGCTTCTGAATTTGCTCAGAGCTAATAATAATATTATCAAAACCTTGATATTTAGAAGAGTTTACCCTCTAACATTTCAGACACCACACGTCGGCTTAGACAAGTTTATAGATTGCCCTTTCTTTCATTCTTTCTCCTGGCATAAAATCCCCTACTTCTTTTTTGTAGTCATCCTGCTAAATGACGGTATATTACTCTCGTAGAAACCTGCAAGATTGGGAGATGGATTCTTTATTGCAATTTTTTGATAAGCAGTACTCTCAGCTGGTTGGTCATTCGGAAGATAGTGCTGTGGAAAGGAGTGAAGAGCAATAAATTCTCGGTAAAATTGTATTACCTCATGTTGTTGCAAAGAGACGAGACTCATTTTCCCTCTAAGACAGTGTGGAAATCTTTAGCTCCTAGTAGAATGGCCTTTTTTGCGTGGGTGGCTGCTAATGAAGCCATACTTACAGATGGCAATTTGAGGAGTCGTCGCAAAATATACGTTAATTGGTGCTTCATGTGTAAGGGGAATGGAGAGAGTGTCAATCATTTGCTGCTTCACTGTCCGGTGGCGATGGAGTTGTGGAATCTGCTATTTGGTCTGTTTAATCTCTCTTGGGTGATGCCGAGATCTATTAAAGAGCTACTCCTATGTTGGTCTTTTTACAAACATAGGAGGAACGTCTTTTGGGAGGCAGCTCCAATGGGTGTTTGTTGGATCATCGGAAGGAGAGAAATCGTCGGGCATTCAAGAATGAGGAAGGGTCCATTCAATTTTTGAAGAATACCTTGCTTAAAACTTTATTCTTTTGGTGTTCAGTGTCAGGGGAGCATTCCGTTAATACCACTAATCCTATCAATTCTTATGTAGAGTTTGTAAATTGATTTTGATTTTGGTTTAACCTCTTTTGGTAGAGTATACTCCTCGTGTACACAGGACGTGTAACCTGTTTTGACGCTTTTTAGTTCTTACTTTTCACCTATCAAACAAAAAATAATAAAATAACGGTATATTACATTGATACCCAAGCATTCATCTGTGCCGAAAATAACTCTAAGTCCATTGATGTATAGAGCATGATTATTTAACATGAAATTTTTTAAGAGGAGTCTTCGTTGTTTTGTTCATTCTCATTATGTTTCCTTTTCTTTCCCCTTCTTTTCTCCCTTTCATGAAACTTCTTTCTTATCAATTGCAGTATCGTGACATTGTTCGACAGTTCGTCAAGGGTACAGATGGATTTTCTGGTGCCTTAGCTGAATGCCTTTGTGGGAGCCCTAACTTGTACCAGGTATCTGTTTAGAAAAAAGAAAAAGAAAAATAAGACTCTGATATAGTCTCTTGACCACCTGTCATAATGTTGAATATAATCAACCACCTTGTTATGCAAATAAATTCTTTAGAAACGAACAAAAGTAAAGAAGGATCAGTCGCTTGTTAGTACCTCCCATCTCCTGTTTGTTATGGTACTATGTCCCTAACTCTCAGTCAATTGCCTATATTGGATCCCTATCTTGTATCATTTCCAGTATTCCTCAGAATATCTGAACTTCTATCTGCAAACAACAGTTTATAGTTTCTGAAATATTTGTGATGTATTCTTCTTTATCCTATATGAATTAGGTTGGTGGCAGGAAACCGTGGAACAGCATAAACTTTGTATGCGCTCATGATGGTTTTACTTTGGCTGATTTGGTGACTTATAACGACAAGCACAATGTGGCCAATGGAGAAGACAATAAAGATGGAGAAAGCCACAATAATAGCTGGAACTGTGGACAGGTAAATAGTCATTCTGTGATTACGCGGTCCAACAGTGGCTTTGTATAAGCCAACACATTTTTCATCACTTGACATTAACTGCTACAGACCTCAAAAATAGATGCTAAGAAAAAAGAGTGGCTTGCTAGCATTTTTCAGTATGCATAATGGATAATGTGATATTCATCATTTGACTTCAATTATGATGTACGAGGAATTTGGGCACTGTGTCATTCTTATTTATTCTTCAGCATGTTGAGTACATGAAATGGCACAAGAGTGTTCATTTGTGAATCTTGACGTCCTGAGATATGTCTTTAGCTTGATTGAGAACAATTTCAGCCTATGTTCATCAATTTCACCTAGTAACTGTGTTATATGGACTCCTCCAAATACATCATGTACCTCTATGCTGTATTTGGACAAGGGTATGTGACCAGTTTGATGGGATGGTTAGGTCTGACGAATTTACACAGTGCAAGTTGGATTAATTGACTTAGAAAGGTAATGGAAGACACATGTTTGGAAGATACTAGATTGAGATTCCTTTATTCCCATCTCTCATTGAAGTTAAATTTAGTGGCTACTTTCAGTCTGAGCTGAATATATCTTCATGAACTTAGCATTGATGGGTGTTGTGAGCTGAATATATCCGCATTATTTGGATTTTGGAATTCATCTTGCACATCTTAAATCCCTTTTGCCTTGGTGTAAGACTTGACTAGTTACATGTAATTTTTGTGGAAATTAAAGAAACCCCTACTTAATACTGGAACTATGTAAGTTTTGTTAAGTGGGTACATTTTTATGTCTTAGTATTCAGATTTTTTTTCTTTCTTTTTAATGAGTTTATGGATTTGATTTTGAGTAAGACTTTTATAGCATGTTGACGCAGCACTTTCTTTCTGATTTATATTAAAAACCATTTAGGAGGGAGAGTTTGCAAGCATCTCTGTGAAGAGACTGAGGAAACGACAAATGAGAAACTTTTTCCTCTGTCTCATGGTTTCTCAAGTAAGTTTCTGAACTTGGACGTATGCATATATCACCACAATGACTTAGTGTATGCCTGAATATTTTGTATATAGCATATTAATCTGTGCTTCGACTTTTGACAATTGTCTTAGATTGTATTCCAAGTACTTAGCATATACATAATTTTCTTTTTCTAAATGGAGTTTCAACCATCAGAGAAATGTGGTCTTAAGAAGCTGCAAACTTGAAAAGTCAACGAATGAATTTCTATGATTCTTTCAGGATGACCCTCTAAATCTTAATGATCCTTGCACTGTGGTATTTCCATTGAACAGTTAACTTAGAATGAGGTCTTGAAGGGAAATGGTATTGCAACCAGGCCTATGTGGAAATAATAAATTTAAAACTTCAAACTTCATTTGATGGTTTGTTGTCAGATTAAATAAGCTCCATTCTGGTTGGTCACGACGTGGTCCTATATATCTGCACATTATAAGTTGGGTTTCTATCTGCAGCACCTGTGTAGCTTTCTAAATTTTGTTTAGTTCAGTATTAAAGCCACAATATAATCTAGAGACAACCACCTTCTATTAGTTAATAAGCAACAAAAAAGGCATCAAACCAACTTAATTCTAATGGGTACAAACAATAACTCTTTTACCTGATAATAAATTTAGAGAAGTATGTGGTGTTATTGATTATTAAGATGAGGACTTCTTTATTGTCAAACCACCTTCTGGAGATCTGCATTCATAGATCAACGCTTAGAATTTGTATACTATCCATCCTCTAACAGTTGATGAATAATCTTGTAAATTTTTTGTAAAACCAACTTCATCCATGCAGATAATTAAGAACTCAACTACGTGATAATAGCATTTTCATCTTATAAAACGAAAATATCTTTTATGCAACTATATAATCATTTAGATGGCTTTTCATATGTCAACATCTAAAGTTATGTGTTACAAGACTCTTATTAGCAAATGGAAAGGAGTTTGGTTAAAGTTCTGTTTCCCTCCTCATAGACTTGCTCAATCCTGGTAAGACTTGACCATAGAAGTTTTTTCCTGGTCCCATAGAAGATTTAGTACATATTTTAGTATTTTATTTTATACTTTATAGTTAGGAAATATATTTATTTTGGGAAAGATGCAGAGTAGATGTTCTTTTGTACATAGAAACATAGCATGTTTGAAGTTTCGATCAAGGAAAATAAGTGAACTTAATACTCCCTCCGTTCCAAAAAGAGTCACACTTTCGTTTCTGGGCTGTCCAAAAAAAGTGTCACATTTCTAAAATTTAAACTACAAATCTTCATATTTTTCAATATTTTTCTTTTTTTTCAAAAACATGATATTTATCTTACGTGTCACACAAAAAAAAAAAAAGTTAAAAATTTAGTGCAATTCAAAGAAAATATAGAGAAACAAAAGTACAATATGAAAAAGTTTGACTTGTCAAATGCTACTCTTTTGACGGAGGGAGTACGTGATCGTGTTTGGATGATACCTTCCTGGAGTTTCTTATCATATTGTTCCATCCATTACGGTCTACGGAAGTTTAAGTACTATCCATGGTGCCACATGATAGGCACATTTGTAAAATCGCAGCATATTGTTCGCAGGAGGTACCCTATTTTCTGATACAGTCCACATTGGCAAGAGGTGGGAAGCATGCTCCGTCATGTACATGCTACAGGCCCTTATGGGGTAGACTGTATCTCTTATTAATGACTTCTCAGGCTTCCATGATATCTTATTGATAGAGATTTGAATGCACTTCAAAATAGTAAGTTCCATGGCTGCTAATCCTAGTCATGAGTAGACATTAACACGACCCTTAGCCAAACAAAAACTCTTAACTAATTAAAAAATGGGGAAATAAACATATACCAAGATTTATGTAGCTGAATCTCATAACATTCCTGTAAAGGAAGTCCAAGACTCATTGTCTCATTCCCTATGGAATTTCAGTAATAAGGAGGTAGTAAATAGATCCTACTTGCAACATGAGAACTTGTGCATCACCTAGAAAAGGACCTGGCAATATGTCACATATTATAACAGTTGTGATCATCTTTCTCTTCTGTGGCGATTACACTGAATCATTCTTGAAGTTGGTCTGATTTATGGTATTGTTAGCTGCTGTTGATTGTATAGAAGAAGAAAACAGTAGAAGAGAATTGTTGAAGCCGTAACCTAATTACGGTTAGGCAGAGACGTATATATATGTTTGTGATAAAACATTTTACATCAAGACCCCCAAACATATACCTTATACCAAATAAACCCTCAATACTTCTAACAGCTGCTATGACATGTGTAGTTGAATGCAGAGAAAGATACTAACTCGAGAATACGTTCTAGATTTAATGACTCTTACCAATGAAGGTGGATAATTTGACATATATTTCACAATAAGCAGTAATTATCTTTCGAACCTTCATAACTTTTTGCAACTAAGCTTACCCAGAGAAGAAAAGTTTCCATATGAACAGTTTGTTGGAAAAACAGGGGTAGAGGAAGTCAGTCACTTTATGGAAAAGGTTCTACACGTAAACTCAGAAAAGAACTTGATATTACATACAAAAATAAACTTTTTTACAGGAAAAGAAGGGAGAGTGGGTTACGGACGTTCACCGCAATTAGGAAGATTTTGGATCCATTCAATTTTCAACGTTTTATTTCTACGCAGACACCAAGGAAAATTGGGAAGAAATAATTAGCAATGACACTGTATGAAGGCTGCGTATTGATTGTTTTCTTTTCATTCTTTATGATCTTGAACTTTTGTTTTAGGATTCACATGTCCTTTTTGTTTTATCCTTTTCTGTTCGCAATGCAAACCTTCTCCTTATCTTAATAAACTTTTCTTTTACCAAAAAAGAAAAAAATAAATAAAACAAACATTGACAGTGAACTCCAGTGGCTGTTTGTACAGTTCTCCTTCAATTTTTATTGTGCTTCTAGCAGCTCGGTTTTCAATTCCCATTTATCTGGTGGGCAATACTTTCTTCCCCCTGTTTATATTTTTATGTTTCAATTACTGATTATAATCTTTCTTTATCAGGGTGTACCAATGATTTATATGGGTGATGAATATGGTCATACCAAAGGGGGGAACAACAACACATACTGCCATGATAACTATGTGATAATCTACTCCTTGGCTGTTGACTTCTTTAATCAGACGCCTATTGTTTTTCTATAAACTGACTGCAGTTTTGGCTGCAGTTAAACTACTTTAGATGGGATAAGAAAGACGAGTCATCATCCGACTTTTTCAGATTTTGTTGCCTAATGACCAAGTTCCGTAGGTAAAGCCTCATTCTAGTAAAGATCAACTTTTATTCTCAATTTAGTTGACTTCGTAATCACGTCTTACAATTGTTGCAGCGAATGTGAGTCACTAGGCTTAAAAGACTTTCCAACAGCCGAAAGGTTGCAATGGCATGGTCATGCTCCTGGAATACCAGACTGGTCAGATACGAGTCGGTTTGTGTCATTTACAATGGTATGCAATATTTTACCTTCACTGCATGCATGCACATTAGTCCTGCATTGGCACTGTGTTTGTCATGATTCAGACTTCCATTCTCATAGTGGGTTTGAACATCATAATTTTCTGTGCATGTTATATCTTAAGTTATTAATGCCTTTCTTCTGGGCACAAATACGAGAAGGAACAATCTATAGATATCATATATTGATCTTTATTGTGCTTTTGCCATTGCATGATCGTCGGAATGTGCATCATCTCTGTTATTCTTTTAATTTTTTTCTTTCCTTTCAACTGACTCATAAACTCCTGATTGTCCATATTATGAATGCAAAATGCAGATGGATGCAGTGAAGGGAGAATTATATGTTGGCTTCAACAGCAGTCATCTACCGGTCACCATTATACTGCCAGAACGGCCAGGTTACAGATGGCAGCCCTTGGTGGACACGAGTAAGCCTGCACCCTTTGACTTCCTCACCGATGACCTCCCAGAAAGAGAGATAGCTATCAGACAGTACGCTCATTTTCTCAACGACAACTTGTACCCTATGCTTAGTTATTCTTCCATAATCCTATTACTCTCTCCCGATGAAAATACCTAAGTTGTATAATCCTTATTAGAGGAAGGCCCAAGGAAAATGCAACTGTAAATATTATCTGTGGTGTCCAACAAGGCAGATCTACGACTGAAACTTGTACAAAAGGAGGAGGTCCTGGCAAAGTGCTTACGAGAATCTTCTTCAAAGTCTGAAACTTGTACAAAATACTTGGGTACTCCCTCTATCCAAAAATCTTTTTTTTTTATTTTTAATTTTTCAATAAAATTAAGAAAGTTGACTGGTAACCAATTTCAATACCTAATTATGTATGTTGAATACTTGAATACCTATTTATTTATAGCATTGCAAGTGTACATTGAAACGTGCTTTAGCAAGTGTTTCACTTCAATTGGCAATTTCTTCCTTAATCGTATATACTGATTTGTTCCTAAAAAATAAATAATTTTATAAGTCATACTTCTATTTTGTCCCAAGAAAGAGTTCTTTTTTCTAAAATTTAATCCATAAATTTTCATTTAAATCTTTTTCAAAAATAGAATGCTATTTTCTTTTTACATCAAAGAGATATTTCTGCATCATTTTAATATGCAGAAAAAGAGAGAATATTAAAATATTATTATTGTGTGAGCAATAATTATCGAAACATTATTGCATTAACAGGATAGCGTACAAGATTTTGGTGTTTTTTTGTTTTTTTTGGTCTCTCATAAGTTTGTCCCCATCCCCATTCCACATTTGGCTTGAAACTGATCCTTATTTGTGTACTGTCAAGGCCTGTCCAATACTTACGAAGATTAAAACGAACTCTAAAGGGATGCCTTTTTATTAACTGAGTTTAATGCAAATTATATTTCATACCAAATAGTCATGCCTAATAAAACTCAAAATTTTCATGCTCATAAGTTGCTAAAGTATTACAGTAATAAGTGGGTGATGAAAACTAAGAGTTATTCTTAACATTTAAAAAAATAATATTAAAATAAGTATTTTTTTTGTGGCCTAATTTGTTTGAAGCCTAACTTTACCCTTAGCCGGCCCTGGGTACTGTTTTCTCTATATATAATAGTGTAATTTTTTCCAGTCAAATGTCTTTTTTAGTTTCTTATAAAACTTAAAACACAAGTGGTAAACACAGCATCTCAAAAGTGTTTAACGTAGCACTTTTGAGGTTGAAATTACCATAGTGCCCTTTGGTCAATTTCCACAATAAACTGAAAATATAGAGAAATCACTAATTTACCCTTTAATCAAATAAATACATCCGTCTCAAAATAATTATCGTTTTAGCAAAAAAAATTTATCCCAAAATAATTGTCATTTTAGGATTTCAAGAAACATTTGCTCATATTCTACTAAGACTGACCTTATTTACTACCCTCATTAAGGAGGGTTGTTAAAAAGAAAGAAAAAAAAATGATCATGCAACTTGTTTACAATAAATGAATTTAAATAAAGGTAGAACAGTCTTTATATAAGTTTCCTTAATCTGTGTGTAAATTGCTAAAATGATAATTATTTGGGACGAATTACTACCTCCGTCCCAAAATAATTATCGTTTTAGCAATTTGTGCACAGATTAAGGAAGCTTTCAAAAAGACTGATCTATTCTTATTTAAGTTTAATTATTGTAGGTAAGTTGTAGGAGTATTTTTTCTCTTTCTTCTTACCAACCCTCTTTAATGAGAGTAATAAATAAGTGCAATTTTGACAAAATATGTGCAAATGTTTCTTGAAATCATATAACAACAATTATTTTAGGATAAAAATACTTTGTTAAAATGACAATTATTTTAGGACAAAGGTAATATATTGTAAAAAAAAACATCTGCATAAGATTTCGAAGATGTTACGCTATTGTAGAAAGTGAGTAATATTTCTCAACTTAAAGAGATTAACTTTTAAATTTTTATAAGTAAAAATACATAAATATTTTTAATATTGACACTATATTATACTCCTTCCGTTCCTAAATAATTGTAGTATTTGATTGGGCACACAGATTAAGTAAAATTAATTGACTATATTATAATATTGATATAATATAAAGTTTTTCTTTAAAGCCTTTGCGCATGTGACCATAATCAAAGTAGGAAAAAATTGTAAGGGTAAAATGGTAAAAATATTTTCCTAAAAAGGAAAACTTAAAAAAGGACAAAAACATTTTGTAGCTGGCAAAAAAAGAAGCCGAACAATTATTTGGGAAGAGAGGGCGTTTTAAATAGAAATAAAAAGAGTGTTTACAGAAAATAATTTATCTTAAGACAGACATATAATTTAGGAGGAAGAAAATACATAGGTGTTAAATACAACACTCTCAAAGTGCTAAATACAACACCTCTCCTGAAAAAATACTATTTTGCCTATCATTTAATTATTAAAAAAAAAAAAAGAAGAGGAAGTCCACTGATGAATGAATATTTTACTCATTCAATTAGATACTTTTCGGTCTTAATCTTTGTGAACCCTTAAGGTTTTTGGTATTTAGTATGGATTTTTAGTGTTTATAAGATTTCAGTGGCCTTTGAAGCAAATATGCAAAAATAGGACATTTTGGAGTTGTTTTGAAAGCTTGAGGGGGTGAGAGTGTAAAAGGTCCAAAGTTGCAGGAAAGAAGCTGAAAATTCACTGTTGCCAGCGCGTGCCTTAGCGCGCATTCTTCTTGCGCCCTAGCGTGTGATCTCCTGAAGTTAGCATTCTTTTCAGAAATCATCAGAGATAAAAGATCAGAGAAACCCTCGCCTTAGTGGATTGATTTGGCGTGCTAATCCTCCTGCGCCCTATCGCGCTGCGACTGTTGGAGATTTTCTTCTATCGTTCCAATATTGTTCGTAGTCGTTCCAAGGTCTTGAGGCAGGTATAAAGAACCCAATGTTTGAAGAAGAGGAGGATCTTTTCTGGGAGTTGAATTTGAGTTTTGATTACATTGAAATTAGAGTTTCTTTTCTCAATTCAAATTCAATTGAAGATTCAGAAATTTTTGTAATGACATTGATGAGGAGCTAAACTCATCTTCTAGAGATTGGAGGTAATTTTGTATCAAAGTTTTATGTCGTAATATAACTGTTTTATTCAGTCTTTGAATTCTTATGTCTCTACAAAGTTTGTAATTGAATTTTATTAGTTGCTTCTACGATCGTAATTCAACTGTTATTATTATCTGAGATTTGAAATAGTGAATGATCAATATTCCTAATTCATAAATTGCCATCCTTTGTGAGATTAATTTTGAGTGATTCATGATCATTAGTGATTTCGAAATTAGGATTAATTTGTTCTTTCATGCTTAATGAGTTCTTAAGTGTTATGTTAACGAATCAAGGAGACATAATAACTAGGAGTTAAAAGATTGCAATTCGTGATCAATGTTGTGTCCTAATCTTTGCATTAGAAAGAACGAACCCTAGAATTAGACTGTGACTTTAGTGAGACATAAAATTGAGATACAAAGTGAGTCCCGATCCCTAGGCCTTCTCAATTCTTGAATTCTCCCAGATTAGTGCACTTGTTACTCTTCTTTAATTCATTATTTTACTGTTAATTTAGTTGTTAAAACGAATCCAAATCATTTTTTTTATTAAATCGTTTCTCTCAAGTTAGTAGTTGGGTCTTTGCTAAATCAAAACATTTGTCTTTGTAGTTCGACGCTTGTTTTTACACAATTGTACTACAACTGATTCATACACTTGCGAGATAAATAATTCCTCAGATGTAAATGATTCCTCCACCTTTGAGTGGCGGTCCTCATGATAGAATTTTTTTTTTTTTTTCTTTTTAAGTTTAGTAGGGTTAAAATAATATTTTTTTAAGGAGTATTGTATTTAAGCATAAATAGAGCATTTTATTTAGCACCACTCAGAAAATATTACTCCCTCTGTATCAGGTAAAGAGTCCAATTTTGACTTTTTTTCGGTCAATTTAATTGAATTTTGACTGATAATTAACATAAATTTAGTGATTTTTACGAAATTTTGAAAGTTGCAATCCATAGTATTCTTAAAATAGTTTTTAATTAATAAAATTTTATTTTCTAAAGCATAAGTGAAGTGTGTAAAATTTTGATTTGATTTAGTCACATGTTAACTTTTAAAAAAAAGTGGACTCTTTAGCTGAAACGAAGGGAGCAGTATATAATTCAACTGTTGGGGCCCATGTAAGAGAAGACAGAAGTCAGATATTAACCAGCACCAGCATAAATCAAGAACCAACCGCAAAAGCTTTAGGCTAAATTATACACGTGTTCTCTTGACAGAGCGAGTAGAATTCCGTTAGAGTAAAAGCGCGGGAAGGTGGCAGACACGCGCTCTCTCCCAGCTTCCGGAGGCATCTAGAGAAAGAGAGAGTATTTCTTTTTGATCCAAAACCCGCCCACCAATCGAATCAAACCCCTAAAAAAAACACACGAAACTAACGCTTTGATACATACACGAATTTCCCCCCAAATTGAAACGAACAAAACACACTCCTTTGATTATTTCACAATTATTTGGGTTTCTTCAATCGGAATCGTAATCGGAATGGAGGGGTCGTATTATCCCGTGAAGATGAAGAGGAAGGAGCTTGAAGATGTCAACGATGAATTCTCCGACTTCTCCCTTTCTTCTCCCGCCAGAAAAATTCGTCGCCTGGTACTTTTCTCCTATTTCTCTCTCTCTCTCTCTTTGTTGCAAAATCCCTCCCGTGGTATTTTTTTTCCCTATGAATTTCTTTCAGAATTTTCTTTTCTGCAATCTCTCTTTCTCTCTCTCTCTCTCACACACACACACACACACTGATGATGCAATTTCCCTTATATATATATATATATATATATATATATATATATATATCACAAACTGATACGCTTATTGTGTGAATGTGTTTATAAAGTTGGGTTTGAATGGTTTGGGTTTATGTAGGATGCTGAGTTGCCACCAATAATGGAGGAAGAAGAGCGGGATATTCCGATGCTATTTTCGGAATCTTTACCCTTAAAAGAGAATAGCTATGTGGGAGGAGGAGGTTCGGTTGTGATTGAAGAACTGGAGAGTGTGCCGGTGAATGAAGAGAGGGCTATTGTTCTGTTCAAACCCGCCGTGGACACCCCTTTGTTGCAGTCTCCTTCGCCTTACTCGTTCTCCGTAAATTCTGATTTCATTTCTGGGTTTAAAAGTAAGTACTCTAGCTCCCAGCTTAGCAATGTTTTTGCTGTTTGATCGCATGATTGATTAACTTTATTGCTGAAATGAAGGGAATTTTTTTGGTGAAGCCTCGTGACCGACCTTTTATATGCTTTGTTTTGTTGCCATGATAGTTGAATTGTGTACTTTTTTATATGTTTCACATAGCCACACTGGAGTTGGCTTTCTGGATGCGTTCTTTCGTTGTGTTTTACTTTAACTTGTGATGGCAACAACGCCATCAGAGTCATTGATGATGTTTTGAAGTTTTTGGTGGCATACTGATATGCCTTCTTGTGATCTCAAGTTTGTTGTTAAAATCAGATGAACAAGATGATGTTCAGTTAATTTAATTGCTGATTTGTTTGTTATGCAGATCGAGTCATGTGGTCTAGCCAGCCAAATTTACTGAAGGCCGAAGATGGCGAAACAGAGAAGCGAGACGAGGACTTAGTCCCAGGCAATGGATGCTTGGCAGTTGTACCATGGGTGCCAACCCATTCACAGCCTACTCCAACACCACAAGTGGAGGCTCCCCAGGTAGATGTGTCTGAGATGATGGAGGCAGATGAAGCAGAAGTTGCAACCATGGATGTAGAGGATAACTGTATTGCTGTTGATCAAACGCCTGGAAGTGAATTGGGTGGGATGAGTGTTGCCGAAGGTTTACATCAATGGAAACAACATTGCATGATTCCACAGCCTCCCCAGAACTTGTCAACACCAGTCACTTGGTTCCGGTGACAGACAGCTGCTTGGGTTTTAGGTTCTGCTACTGCAATTAGAATTGTTATTGACACCAGCTGTTGAGGTGCTCAAGGATTGGTGTTAGATGTGGGGTAGTAGACATAAGAGGTGCTACAGATTTTGGTTAGCTTTTGCAGTAAATCTGGGGGACAATATCTTGTTTTGAAGGGGTGTGCCTATGTTGTGCTGCTACTCCGCATAATAGAAATGCAAGATCTAAGTGGTTCCTATATCGTGCTTTTTACAATGCTGTTGTGTTGGTCAATGTTTTCTTTGTTTCAGCCTGGCTTGGAAATGGTTAGACTATTACACCTCGAACATTTAAGATGGCTATGATAGACCTCTTTTGTGTAGTCAGAAGTTAGGACTGTATTTTATTTTTGTCTTGAATCGGAATAAATTTTCACGGTGCTGTGCTCTTTGTAACAGTCCATGGTGCTGTGCTCTTTGTAACAGTCCATGAGCCATTGGTCTGAACCAGTAGCTTAGATACGACCGCTTCCACTGTTGCTGTTGTTACTTGTTACTGGCCGCACCTCTGTGGTTAGATCTTAGTTCTTACTTGGAACTGGGCCCAAGGTCCGGATTCATTCAGTCACAGGACCTCAACATCTCTTCATCAGTGTTGTGTGCATAGCTGGAGATTTTTATTTTCCTTTTTTTGGTACGTGGGCAGCTCAAACAAAGCCTTAGAATCACTACAATCTCTGGACCACACGAAGCACAAGCTGTCATTATTTGGGCATGATGTAGATATCTCCTCCTCGTCCTCCGGAGGTTCTCAGAGCTGCTAAGCCCCAGGAGCAAGATTTACAATCTTAAAGATATGCTAACCGCAGGAGCAAGGCTTCAATCTTATTGGTGATGTGGTCGGACCACTGACGATGCTTATGCACTGGGCACTTTGCAAACCAAATTTCCCGGCCACCTCTACTAAGCACTTTGTAAGCAACCAAATTTCTCGGACATTTTCGTACGATGCTCTCGTATGATGACAAGATCCTTCCACCTGATTTAATTAAGAGCTCTGCTACTACTGTATTTGAACCTATTTCAAGGTCTTCTAGTTCTTGCAATTCCCAGCCCTATTAACAAGCTCCAATACAAGCTGTCTAAAATTTTGCAGATGACCAAGTTACCTGAGAAGCCCACCACCGAAGCAGCCCTCTGGCTCCGAATTATTCCCACTAAGCCTTTAGCGTGCCCACCAGCATTTATTTTTCACCCCGAGTCCACTTGCAAGGCACCTAAGTCCACACTGTAAATGTAAACCAAGGGAGGGATTGACTCGTCAACTCATGTTTCGGGTGTTCCATTGCTTTATATACAACTGGTGAAAGCCTTGTCGGGAGCCAGATACGGAGCTGTGGAGATAAGACAATCACGCATGTAAAACGAGCCTGATTGGTTAGTTGGTGACGAAGAGCCAACTTATTTTGGTTTGACGGCTTCACATATACAAGTGTTAAGAGTGCTGACTCTCTATTTTTAGGCAAACCAATTTCTTGGCAAGGAGGGAGGCAACAGTCAATAAACAAACAGAATTCGAATTCAAAATTGTTTCAGTTGAGTTGACAGTCCTAGCGAATTGGAGGAGACGCATTTAAAAACATTTTAATCAGTTAGAGGTTTACTTTACTAATTGAAAATTTGCTAGGTGAAAATAAGTTAAGCTCGTATTTAGTCAGATTACCGAAATCACCCCTAATTAAAATACCTCAATACCCTTGAAAGTGGTTTCAACTTTCTGAGAAAAAGAACAAAATGCCAGAAAAACAAAGAGGAAAAAGTTTGGAGCAAAATACTACAGGTCGTAAATGCAGCAAGTAAAAATCGAAGGCAAGTTTTCATCTCAGGAAGGAGAGGCTAAGACTTTGGCTTTCTTTTGTACAAACAAGAAACTTGCAATAAAAAATTAGTACAGAAAGAGGTTAATCATATTCCATAAATCAAAATTGCAGAGCTGTAATTCTTCTTAATCATGAAAACCTACTTCATGTATTACAAATCTAATTTACATAGAACATCACAAGTCACGGCAAATCTGGTGACTTCCAACATTGATCTTACAAAATACAAAAAAGAAAAACTCAACTACATTATGTGCTAAAGTGTTTACAAAACATCAACATCAACATGTTAAAAATCCCAGGGGTTAGCATTTACTTACTTATGCCCGTATTTAAAATTTCTTTCATGAAAAAACAGTTGGTACAGCAACTTCTGCACCAGGATTTCTATGCTTCTATATCCTCCCTTTCGTTCATCTATTCTAAGAGTACCAAGGCACCGTCAGGCTGTGAAAACCTGTGACACAGGAGCCAATGCCTGCTATTCTTCTCAGTCTCCAGTTATATATTTTCTCTCTGCATAATATTTCTTCTCACTGGCTTCCTTCTTGGCATTTCGTTTCTGCAGGGGTGACAGTGTATTAGTTAAACCACTATTCAAGTCGTGCAAGGTCACAAAGGTCTTTATATGCAGGGTGGGTACCACCAAGGGTATAGAAATGGAATATGCTAAAAAGTGCCTAAGAGTCTCATTACAGTACAGAATGACATGCGTTTGGAACAGCTATGTAAGCAACGGGAACCCATTCACCAATATATAAATGCAAGTCTTCTATGTATTGATCCATTTCCAGAATGCATAACCTTTCCAGAATTTGATCCTAAACGATGCCAATGGAGAGCTGTTGGCTGGACCAATTAGAAATTACTAGACAGTACAATGTCAGTCACTAGATGACTTTAGAGAAAAATAAAAAGGAAACAAAAAATAAGTTTTCTTTTCCTTTCTGAAGCAGTAAGATTTATAAGCATTTGAAATTCTGAAGTATCCTCCTAATCATCAATGTTCTTGTGGAAACAGTGCTGAAGTTGTGCAACTGAAGAAAATGACCAATTTAAATACATACCAAGTAAATCTCATGATTGGCAATTATTCTTTGAGCTACTGATGTGGTCGTAATATCTTTAGGGCTCTCAAGCATCCTGAAAATACCCAGGCTTTTGGGAACTGCATAGGGATCAGCCTTCCCCTGCATAAGTGAAACCGTTCTTAGGAACGTATTTCTTGACATCTAACACTAGCAGGCTGAGAACAATTTTAATAAACATATACACTAATAATGTGATAAAAGTGCCCATACATCCAACAACGGATTTTTCTCCCCAACAGTCCCACGCACGACCAAAGAGATGTTGAAAGTTGTTATCTGTTCCACAAGAATGAGATCGTAAGAGAAAAAGAGTCAGAAAGAAGAATAATAAGTACAACAATACTAAAACGAACAGGAATCTCAATAAATCTATAATAAGAAAGGATAACATAGTCTATCCTAACAGTCATAAAGCTCCAGCGCACATGTCTTTTTGCCAACGAGCTCCAGCTCATGGCATGACTCCTCTCCAAGTAATTGATCAGAGTTCATGCCTTATAGAGGATAGAATATACCAAATTTTAGTCCTGTTGCAATTTGACACTATTTCTATAAGAAATTATTGTAACTAATATGGTGTATGGTTTGAGGCCACATTCTAGGTTCCCCTACCTCTTACAAAAGGTAAATTAGAATCTACCCAAAAAAAGGTAAATGAGAAGAAACAGATTATTATAATTTGAAATTTTGTTCGAGTAAGGGGCAAATAAACCAGCATACCTTTCCTATTAAGAAGCACGAAACGTACTCCCTTCGTTCCAAAATAAGTGTCCCTGTTCCACTTTGGGACTTTCCAAAATAATAAGTGTCCCCTTTCCATTTTCAGAAAGATTGTTTAAGCAAATTGTCTATACCCTTATTAATCGTGAGATGAAAAAAGAATAGGAACCTATTGATTTGATACCACTATTGGATACTTAGAGGGTATTAAAGGAAAATTAGAGCCAACTCCTTTAAAATCCGTGTAAAGTCAATGGGGACACTTATTTTGGAACGGAGGGAGTATGTGTTAGCTGATACAATAGGTAATTATAAGAATTAGCTACATGCTCATTTGGCTTAAAACAAGAGAGATCATCCACGTATTGAAAACCAAACTTACCATATCCTTTGTGACTTCCCAAGGAGCGCCAATGATGACTTCATCAACATAACGGCAGGCCAATACACTAAGACTGCGTTCATGCAGATGCATGAGTGGAAAATGAGGCCCTCGCTGTTCGCTGCATGAAGTAGTAAACTTGTTATTTCCTCTTTTTCAATACATAGAAGTTAAAAAGTTCTTTTTCAAAATTGTAATCGTGACATATTAGCAAAATGAATTATAATATGTGTATACTGGTAGCAATGCAGATGCAAGTGGTAAAACATGGATGTACCTGACTGTCTGGTCAGTATAAATACCAACTAGCAGAAAATCTCCAAGTTGTCTCGCAGTTTTCAGGATCTGAGTATGTACAAAGCATAGTTCATTAACTAAACTTGCATAGCTTTGCAACAAAAAGAGTAAGTACCATGTTACGCTACGAGAAAAGCGGAACTGCTGCACTGAAATCCGAAGAATCAAGATTTCCAAGAGAAAGATAACCATTTGTCAATTGATATCATACAGTTCCATGCCCGTCTTATAAACATGTTATTATACAATTAGACGCTGAGGTCCAGGGGCTCGGAAAACTGAAGTGTGTATTATGGCATGGCAGCGAAATCGGAGATAGATCACAGAATAAAATACATATGAATAGATCACAGAATAAAATACATATGAATATACAGACATGTGCATGGGTAGAACTGTATCTTGATCAATATAGCATATTAATGTACATATTTATTTTTGGTTGGTATCAATATCAACCAGGCTAGAAGTAAGGGAAGACCAGAAGCAACATGGTCATCAGTAATAAAGAAAGCAATAATGAAATATATGAATGGGTGTAGCTTGTGTGATGACCTTGCGTTGCACCGCATTGAATGGCGAAAAAGGATTCATGTAGCCGACCCCATATTGGGACAAAGGCTAAGTTGAGAAGAGTTGCATATTTGGGCACATATATGTGTATCACAAATGAAAAAGAAAAAGAAAAAAAATAGCAGCACTAAGAAGCACCAACACGAAATTTACCAAAAAATTCCGACACAACACGCTGCGGACACATTATATGTAAATATATATAATTTATATATTTATCTAAATATAAAAATATATATGTATTAATTTAACAATAATAATAACACATCAATAAATAGTAAGAGCAAAATAATAACACATCAATAAATAGTAAGAGCAATTAACATCATACATTAACACGCAACACAAGTCTAACAACCAATTACTTTAAAAAGTCTTACATCATGTCTAAATGCAGATAAAACTATGAACCTTTTTCTATTTATATTTTGCCCCCCTAAAAATAACATTTTGGCCCCTGAAGTGTCCCCAACGTGTCCCTGAAGTGTCCCAGCGTGTCGGCTATTCAAAAAAATAAAAAAATAATTTCGAACACTTTTTGAGAGTGTCCCAGACGTGTCCTAGCGTGTCAGAGTGTCCCAGGGTGTCAAAAGGGTCCCAGGGTGTTGAAACGTGACACCCTGCCCTTGGAGAGGTGTCGGTGCTTCCTAGTAGCAGCATGACAAAATACCATCTAAAGGATAACATTCTTCATAAGAAGGCATTGTACCTCTATATCATAATTCAAAGGTAAATTAATATCTGAGCAACCTTCTTTAAGTTTGAGAAAGTGAGAAACCAAGATATTCACTATCAAGAACAGAGGCGGTCCTCCTCAGCTCACAGCAAATAATTGTTCTAGCCAGCTTAAACTCAAAGTGTACTTCAAAGTATATCCCCAGAACCGGACATGTTCTTCGCAAAGACAAAGCAGAGGGAAGTCAGAGGCAGTGAATTCTAATATTATTCATAGTGTTCAAATTGTCCATTCCCTTGTGAAGTGTCTTTGAGTAATTTATATCTAGTTCAGCACATCTACCTATAAGCAGAGAAACTCACGGAAGAAGCGTAACTTGACATTGGTGTTTGATCTAAAAGCTGAATCCCAGTGAGGTGTGTAACGAATAGAATGAAGTCAAGTTTTGGTTTTCTCAAACTCGGCTCACTAATTAATCAAGTAAGAAATAAAGTTTAAAATCACTTCAGCGATTGAGCTAATCTCGAGCGAAGTCCTAGGAGTTTGATCATCTCTTTGTCAGTGTAGTGATGCTCATCAATTTAAAGAGTAAGCTCAAGCTGTGGTAAAAAAATAACAAACAAGCTCTAAATAGTTTTCAGGTTTGGCTCATTTAGTTCACAAGCAGATTTAAGGACGAGCTGAATGAAGATGACTCACTTTACAGCCCTAGGTGTAATGCTAACTAAGTCATATTTTTTTTCCTATCTTAGATCAGCAGCCAATAGTGATATTTCATCACCATATTCTCGCGCTTTAACTGTTATATCTGTGAGCCTTGTGCAACTGGCTGCCAAGGGCTGGTCTTTTAGTAGTGGAGTCGTAGATGTAAATCCAAATAAGGGCCTACTCTTCTTTCTAGTCAGACTTCAGCATGAAGAGGTCCCCAAGTTTTTGTAGGCCCCGTACTTTTCATTCTTTACATACAATCATATCCAACTTCCTATTTTGAATAAAACAAATATATCTATTAACCCATATTACTCAAAGAGGGTTGCTATTTACACCCCAAAAAATGCTGAGTACACCCCAGGGGTGCCGAACACAAAAATGGGTGTACTAAGTGGTGTTCGGCAGGGGTGCTGAACACACAATGGGTGTACTCAGCATTTTTTGGAGTGTAAATAGCAACTCTCTTACTCAAATTATGCATGATGCATCTTTTGGGTATGAAGGACAGAAGGGTAATCATCTGTTATATCCAAATCATTTCTCTCTGTCTCGTGCTCTTTATTTTGTTTTAATCTCCATGCAAGGAGCATTAATTGGCACTCATTAGGATGAGAGATGCATCTTTCTGTATGCAAGACACCAAAGAACCTGGTTATATGTCAAGTAAGTCTTCTTACGCTTTTATTTATTTGTTTGCTCATCTTTTAAAAGATAAATTCTTCTTATAACCTCCAATTTCATAATTTAGATTAATTTTATTTTACATCAAACACACTACTTTCCATACCCATCAACTACCCTCCTGAGTTCGGAAGCCCTTAGTTTGAACAAGGAGTATGGCAGTAAAATAGATGGTTTTACTAGAATCCCTACTCTTTCTTAGCCATTTCAGAACAACCTAAATAGGCCTACTCTTTGCCCAACTATACCAGCTAATAAGAAGCAAACAACTTCTGATGCTATATATCGCATAGTGCTAACCTCAGCATGGTCCTGTAGTGTTCACAAGTTTGAGAGTGGAGACATATTAACAGAACATGTGCTTGATCAACAACGTCCTTCATTGGACCTATACCAAATCCCGGCTTTATAGGAAGGTGATTAGGTTCAACAGAAGACCGCATTTCTTTCAGTTATAAGTTATCAGTACCACCAGTATAATGGAAGTTCATGTGTGAACACCAAAGCGATGCATATCAGCATAACTTAGTCATTAAAGGTGTATTTACAAGTCGCAGAAATCAAAGGCAGGACTTGGAGCTCAGTGAGAGTAGTGTGCTTAACTGTGAACAACAACATCACCAGACTAATTGCAAGTCCAAACGGTATATTGAGAGGAAAAATCCATATTTAATTATAAAGGACAGCTTGATAAGAATCATATGCAAATAAAGTGCCACGACTAACTGTTACTACGACCACTAGCAAAAGGTTATTTAGTCAGGGCTCAGACTGAGGAAAAGAATAAATAAATAGAACCTTAAAAATGTTTTAAAGTACAAATAAAGCTGGTAAGAGTTCCATGAAGACATACCTCCACATGTCCAGCGTGAAAAAGATCAAATGCACCATCAACATACACCACGCGAGCATTTGGTCCTGGAGCCTGAAGTTAAATAAAGTAATAAGAATTCACTAAAAAGAACGATTGAACTATATATATATATATATATATATATATATATATATTCAAATAAATGTATATTCAAATAAATGGGCCAGGAGAAAGTATAAATAAATAGCATATGCTATATCTACTCTTTTCCCTCCGTAGCTCTGTGTTGCAGTATACATGCAGAAAACCATAGATCAAATGTGTCTGAGGTATATATGTTGATCATAGGCAATTGCAAGTATAGAGATGGCCGTAAAGGCATTAGCTAACTAAATTTATTAGTTATTTTACAAAATACTTGAGGAACGTCAATTTGTTTATATTCTTATTTTTCTCAATTTTATTGTGATCTTACTAACAGGTTACTCTATGCATATGTTTAGCCTTCCTGAGCCCCTTGTATTTCCATTCAGATGATGAGAGAATCATTGCCAAGATCATAATGATATGACCTCAAGCAGTGTATGTCGAATCACTTCACCCATCACCATGGCATGAAGAGGATGCGTAATTACGAATTTTTGCAGGCAGCGGTGGCAAACAGGTTACAAGTACAACAAAACAAAAGAAAGGAATTAGACCACATAATTGTGTGAAATTCATTCAGTGCTAAACAAATAATAAACATTAATGAAAACTACCCATTCTGCTTCTTCACACAAGTTACCATGAAATGTATTCTCAAAATAAAAATATACAACTACAGAGGAATTTATCAGATCCTCCGCCAATCCATACTTATTGGGCTCAAACTGCATATGCATTTATTAGCGTTAAAAGATCAGTAACAATCTGATATGTTGCACGGGCAATGCAGCACAAACACGACCTTTAAAGATAGACATTAAAGCATACTTTTGTAGAATATCAAAACTTCGCCTAATCTACGTCAACTTTCATAAACTTCATAGCATGTCAAATCTGTGCTGCTGATCCCCAACAATTGTTATGGAATGTCAGATTCTTTTTAGACAATCACCTAAGTTATCCAGATCTGAGGCCCATACAACTACTACATGTAGCAACCACTAGGTAAAAAAAACAATCATTCCACTTAAACACTTCTTAGATTACAACCTTTTTAGGATGATATATTTCTTATTTCAGTCGCGCAAAAAGCTTACATATCTTCTTCGTTCTTATTTTCACAGATAAAAAGACCTACATCATTTTTTTTTCAAGAATGTCAGTAATAAATGGAAAATCGAAAATTGACGCATATTTTTAGGCATTATCAATAAATTCAAGTATCTGTGGATGCATTCCTCTATTAGATGATAAATCATCTTAGCTGGCTAGCTAAGTGAATCAATCGCAGAGACAACATAACATGACGCTAATGTTTGAATAGAAACTCAAACTTCTATGTAGTTCAGGTTAAGCCTCCAATCATCACCCCTTGAGCTTCACCCTAAGGTGGGTCGGGCATAATAATGTATTTAACAAATTTAAGCATCTAACATTCAAAAGGTTGACCAAAGTTAACTCTTTTAATGCATTGAGGCTGAATAATACAATCCAACATACCTTGCCATTCGAAAATTGCACGATTCGCCTCGATGTAGGCAGGAAATGAGATGGATGCGCACATTTGGGTTGACTATCACCCTGAATCCCGTTCATTTTATTAGGTTCCTTTTGTAGAGATGATTCATTGCGACCTTCACGCGCTTTTGAACCCTCAATCGAAGCAAGGATTCTTCCTACATGATAATTAAAAAAATTAATGCACATAAACATTTTTCCTTTTTGCTAAAAAATGCTCAAGCTAACAACCACGAGATTGCAGGGTGTCATACGGGTCAGAATCAATGCTAAACTTTTGGTGGGCCACCACTTGGCATACACCCGAGGGCTCCCAAACTAAAAGTTTTAGTCCTTCCTTTCAGTTACATATTGTTTAATGCAAAAATGTTGGTCTAGAATAAGATATTTACAGTACCTACAATGTCTGTGCTTGAAACACCTTCAGTGCGTTTGATCTGCTTGTAGCGACCAGCTTTTTTTGCGAGGGCATAAGCATCACTTCCATCAGGAAGTAAGCAAGGGTCATCACCATGTATAATATAATCAATCTTATGCTCATTAAAGAGACGGTTCATAAATTCTTCAGTAATAGCATAAGGGGCATTGGCGATGACTTCATCCACCCACTTCAATCCACTAACAAGAACCAGCCTGGAAATGACGTCACATTAGATTAAAAGAACAAGAATCATCTGCATGAACAGCCCATTTGGATTCAAACCATCAAAATGGAAAAGTGACAAAGATTTAAACAAAGATGCATATGACTCTTCCAACTAGTTTGCACCAGTTCTGTGCAAAAAGAAGTGATTACAAAGTGGTGGAGTTTCGTATCATTATTGCCATACTAGAACACCATAGTGGCAGAAGCGGACATATAACCAAATTTTAAGGAACATGATATGAGCTCAAGGTATGTTTTAATACCATAAAAGAAAATTCTAACACATCTTTCCGTCTAATTTTGGCATCACAAATTTTAGGAGTGGCAACCAAGTTGATGTGAGACGTCCATAATTATTCTAAAAGGAAGGAAGTTTCTAGAGGGCCAGACGCCTGATCCAAAAAGGCATATATATATATATATACATCGCGGGATTCCTCAGTACAAGTCCTCCCGCATTTAAGCAATGTAATTGGATAGTACGACTTTCATATAAAAACACGTTTTTAAATACACACACACAGAGAGAGAAATGTAACATATTATATACCTCTCTTCCATAGATAAAACAGGGGGACCCTTGTTGGTTATGATCTCTTCATCACTTACAACCCCAACCACCAATTCATCTCCCAGAGCCTTTGCTTGTCTTAAAGCATTTGCATGTCCATAATGCATAAGATCAAAACACCCATCCATGTAAACCCTAATACGTTTCTTTTCACATTTCTTTTTCTGAAATATCCTCAAATCGGGTAACAAGTAAGGAAAAATAGGAATGCTAATACCGCCAAAATAGCTCGTTGACAAGCCAAGCAAGGTGGCAGTGAGCATTATGACGACAAATAAATGTGGATAGTAGTATACCCCATCCCAAACCCAACTGTTGCTCTCAAATTCCATAATAGCCTAATGATTTCTCAGGCCCCTGGGAGAGCCTCTTTGATATTGTTAGAGGAGACACCAACCCTGCAAAGCATAAGGAGGAGAACAAAAAATTAAAACAATTTTAATAAATAACTGAATTATTTGTTCATCGTCAACTGCATTAGTACTAAATCAAATTTGAGTAACTTCCCTCATAAAACCCAACAAGACACAATAGCAAAAGGAGGGATCATTTGCTAGATCCATCGTGTACCAAATCAAAAGCCGAATCTCATCGTTTGTGCAACAGAAATGTTAAAAACAAAAGTTGGCAATAATGAGAAAAAATGCGGAATTTGTCACCACCCACATACCAAAATGACAAATTCAAGAGAGTTTTACAAAATTTAGGAAAAATATTCTATAAAGCTTCAAAATTGTCAACCTGCAAACACAACAAGCTAACATAATGAAATTGTACACACGCACACACATCAAACTCAATTATATGAACATAACAATCACATTGTATAAGGCTATACCATGCAAAATGAAATGAAAGGAGAATCTAGCTACAAGGGATCAGAAGGAAAATCAAAACATGAAATTTTCGAGAAAATTAATGAACAACCTGAGGTGGGGATCGAGAAATTGGAGATTTGGAGGTAATAATGTTTGCTGAAAGAGAAAGAATTGGGGAATGCATGATCTAGAAACTACTCTGAATTTGCATTGAAGTTATCACACCCAACCAAACCCAGAAATCTAATCAAGAATTCAGGAAAAAGAACAAGTGGGTATTTGTCAGATCGAAACAATTTTTACCTTTGTCCGTTGGTGTTCGTGTCTCCTCTCTCTCTCTCTCTCTCTCTCTTGAGCCGCGTGAATTGTTTGCAACAAAGGGCCCTTTCCAAGCCACTGAATAAAGAGTGGTTTTTCACAAAAAAATATCAATCTTTTCCTTTTTCTCCCCAAAATTAGCAATAATCTAACAAGTTTTTAATAATACCAAATTATTGTCACGAGGCATGTCGAAAAAAGAAAATACTTTTCAAATAGATCAATCAAGTGTTTTAAATTTTTAAATGGTGACTATTATGGAGTAGCATACGAATGATCACTAATGTATATGTTAACCATGCATCTATCTAACAAGAATTAATTCAAATATTTTTGCACGTTTTAACGTATGTTTCAATTAAAATAATTAAATATAAGTCCCAAAAATGATAGAATATTTGTTAATAATTCAGTAATAGATACTAGTAATTGATAACAATTTCAAAGATATTTGTTAGCTTTGATTGTGTTTGAAAATTATTACATTAAGACTTATGTTGTATATTGATGTTTATATTATTCTATATTACCCAAATTTTAGTTGCAATTGAACAAAAATGAAAAAAAAATTACGTGTGGTCGAGCAATGTATGCCATGTAGAGTATGTTTGAAAAGCATAAATGCATGCATGAAATGACTACTTGATGTAATTGCTTGATATAGTCAGAATTGTATTGCATAGAGTTTGTTAGTTTTTACACATTTTATGTATGACATATAAATGTACCTTTTTGTAAATTATCAATAGTTATTGAATGCAATTTGTGCAACCAGAAAAGTAAATAGAAATAGAAGGTGCCTAGTGAGTTAATGAGTTACTCAAGTATCAAAGGGGAAAAAAAGTAGAACAATTTATATTTTGGTAATTAGATTATAAATTTTTTTTCTTTATTTGGTTCATGGGCTACCATCGCAGGGTTCAAACTCGTTTCTGATAAACTCTGAAGGACGACCCTTGGTACCACTCGATTGCAAGCCAATTGGTAAGATTGTAAAATTATTTAAATGACAAATTAGATACCTATATTTTCTATAAGCTTTTATTGGCTATATATAGATGTACAATTGTTCTCTTAACAAAATTAATTTTGGGCTTCGAATTTTTGGATGGGGCAGTCAAGTTATAATTAAAAAGAGTAATGTTTCACTCAAAAAATATATATATATATATTTAGATGTTTACTCCTCTTCAAAAACAAAATCAAACCAAAAGTTGTATTTAATAAGTCATACTACTACTTTTAAATATCGTACTTTTATTATTTTTTATACTTTCTTAAAATTGTACTAAAGTTATACGAGTACAATTTTTATGTATAATTAATATGTTAGATATATCATATATTTGAAAAATAAAAAATTGAAGTAATATGAAGGATTAAAATTTAAATTTTAGAAATGTGATTTATTTAGAGACAAATTGAAAAGTGTGATTTTTTTTTCTTAGACGGGGTGATTATAAAATAAGAAATGATAGATATACAAACTTTTTTGAACAATATTTTCATCTCAATGTAGATATCAGACATATAATGTGTAAAAGAGTGATATCATATGTTAAGTAATATAATATCTAGCTAGCCAATGACATACTTACCACATAGATTAGGATGTAAAGTAAATATTAGAAGAAAAAAATTATTTCCTATTACTACTCTAAACTAAGAGAGCACAATGTATCACTTTTGGGTAATAGAATTATTTCTTGAGATTATATCGTATAATCCCTTCATAAATTATGTGTGTTGTTGACTACACCAATATTTGTAATGTCCAAGCTAAGCAACTATGTATTCTAAAGATAAGGGACATACATGGTAACACATGAATAATTAAATGGATGCGAACGAACAATACATTTTTATATCTAATGATATTGTTTAATTAGAATTTTTTGTTTAGTAATAAGGTAATAGTTCGAATCATCTTGTACGTACCTCGATTAATTTATTTTTTAAAATTGGACACATGTCAATACAAATATTTTCTCATGTGCTAGCACAAAATGGACCGTAAGATTAGTACTTGGAACCTAAATTTAGATTGAATAGAATAGCGTACGAAAAATCCTTGTCAATTATAAACTAATGTTATAGTATTATTTAAAATTTTATTTGTAATCTCAGATACGCATTATAATTTTTACGATATTTCTAATTGAAGAAAAAAAGAAATAGATTAGGGAAGTTATTTATGAGATGGGACTATGTTAGCGTAAGATTTGAAATTGGAATACGTGGAAGAAAATCATCCTCCTATAATAATAATAATAATAATATTTCTAAATCACGTAAGTAGTAGTCAGTAGCATATCTTCTTTTCAATTCCATTGAGTCATCATCATCATCATCTGTCTGTCACTATCCCTACTAGTAATTAATTTTATGTCATTTCCAATTCTCAATTGATTCTCCTCAATATTTGGATTCCCCACTTTCATTCAATTTACACCCTCCTCCTTCGATCCTAAAAAAATTTACGAAACAAAATCTCAATGAAAACACACCATGTATATGAGTAACTATATTTATATATATATGAGCAAGTGACTGATAACTAAATCATCAACTAACATTCATTCAACGCAAGTCATCGTAAATTACTTAATTAAATTTTAAATTCAATCCAACCTACTAGTTTGTTACGTCTAAATAAAGTTAAATTGTTCAAATTCAATTACTCGAGATCAGTTATATGTCACGCTAAATACATGGATCTGATCGAGCTTACAATACTAGTATTACTATCTATTACTTCTAGGAAGACGCCAACATGATTTATTTATAAATTTGGTTTACAACATACAGTCTTGTTGTGTTATACAGTATAACTATTAATAAATTAATAAATTTTAATGTACAATATCTTAAAATTTGCTACTGGTTCTATAAATTAATTCTATTGATGGGTTTTATTACTCTAACATTATTCTTACTTCTAATAATATACAAACTTTTGAAATTTTGTTTTCATTGACAAATTAGAAATGCGTACGCAAACTTCAACCTACCAAAAAACGGTATTTTGATTTTGTAGGTAGGGGAACAAGAACCCGTGTTGATGGCGTGTGAGTACGTGTCCCCAATCCCCATCCAACCGAACTCTAAGGTAGTAAAGTGTAAAAATCACACCCTAAACGGCGGTAAACCTCTGGACGACGATTTTGACTTTGGTCAAGCGTTTCCCCTTTCGCAAGAAACTCTTTTTAACAACTACATACAAATCAGGCCAAGGACAAGGAAATCAAACAACACCCAATTCAGAGAAACACGTAAAAGCCTAATCTTGACATCAGAGGTGAGAAATTTGTTAGGGTTTTGTAGAATTTACGAAAAATGGACAGGGAGAATGAATTGAAGCTGAAATTGCAAGATTTGCAGAAGCAATTAGGGAAGAAACAATTGTTTGAAGAAGCAGTTGCTTCTATTAGATCCCTTCTTAAAGAATTTTATCCGTCCGCTTCTCCTTCTCTTCGAAATTCGGTCAGTTATCCCCCCTCTAAAGTTTTGTTATTTTGTTTATTTGTGTGATTTGGGCATAATTTGCTTCAAAAAATTTTTTTAAATATATTCTTTTATGGACTTATTGATGTTGTTATTTCGTAGTTCTGTTTTCAATTTCCCAGTTCCTTTCTTGTGTATAGTATTTCAATTCAATTGAGGTTAAGTTTTGCCATTGGTATAACAAAAATAGCATAAAAATTGCTGGTTTGGAATCTAAAATTAAGTGTACCTATGTTTAGGAATGAGCTGGAACATTCTGTTTACTCCAACTGTTACAGCTTTGAAATGTACTATCCAACAATTAGGAATCACCTGTAACATGCTGTCTAATTCAGAAAGCCGGGAAATTACCCAGTTCGGTGTCGCGAAGTTGGTTCAATATTTGTGAATTCAGTAAGTTGCGATTGAAGGTCGTTTCAGTAATCAGACCAAATTTGTATTTCTGGTAATATTCTTGAAATTTAATGAACCTATTGTATGATACCAAAGGTTTCTAGTAAAGGGATTGGTAAAATAAGATGAGTAATGGAGTAGCCAAGTTTAGGCATCAATTCCTATCTCAGTCTGAAACAACAAGAAGTCGACAATGGTAAATCTGTTTTGAATAGGGATTGCCCAGATACACATTTTTATTATACTCTGGTTATACAAGTTATGCATAAAGGCTTTTCCTTAAGATGCTTTATTGGTCAGATCTCAGATGTATAGCTGCCATCTCTGTGACAATCTGCAATTTTACGAGTTCCCTCCAGCAGTCCCACGTAGGCTCCCATTAGCTCCACCTCCTCAATTATTCGAGGCTTCACTTACACGACTGCAAATAAATGTCTAAAGAAATGTACATGGCTCTTGAGCCACTTCATAATGAAGAAGGTTGGAGATGGCTCACCATGTCCTTGTCAGACAGCCAACTTGCTCATGTGTTTCTCTTCCTTCTTCCAATCCCCACCTCTCGTGGGTGCATGAGTGTGAAGGAAACATGTACACACTCTATTCCAGGCAACAAGGCTATATTTTGGCTACTGTCATTCCCTTTTCCATGATAGAATTGCGGTATAAATGTGGGGATATGACAATAAGAATGTGGCAGTGGGCCTTATCTTAAAATTTTAAAGCGTGCTTATATTCAGACATCGGTGAAACACTAATAGACATCTGAGCGTAAAAAGTCTTTCATTTTAGAGCATGGAAATGGCAGTAACATGCCTGTCAAAAATGTATCTTCTTTACAAAATAGTATTATAGCATACATGTCCTTGTAAGAAGCATGTTTACTGCTTCTAGCCTCAAGGCACCCAATGCATGGAATAAACTTTTATTTTCAATTGAGTTATATTATATAAGAATAAATATCATAATCCAGTAAGGTTCTGCTCCGTCCAAAAGAAACATTTTATTTTCCCATGAAGGACCGCCGGCTGCTCTGTGCCATTTCTTTTTAAGTTGAAAAAGATAAATGCATATTTATTCTTTTAATCATGTCAACTAAATATTTAATTATTATGAATCATTTTCTGACATGTAACTTTACTTTCTCGTTTGTAAAACCCCTGAGGTGTCATATCCATCTATATTAACCTGCTCACGTCAGTTTTTTACTTTATGCTTAATTCTAAAAGAGACGGGAAAGAATTTGGGTTAATGTTGTATGTATGAACTATTTTAGGAGATTCTATAGTTGTATAATTGCAATTTTGGTGTTCTCCGACATCCTCCTTCTCGTGGTCACTCCTTAGGCATAATATTTCCAAGTCTTCTCATTGTTGTGACAATCTTAATTGGTGTGGTTTGACAATTGAAATTCCCTTTCTTGCTAAAAGAAAGTCATGCCATGCAATTCACGTTTGTAGTTTATATGTGTTTTGGGGAATTTACAAGAAATTTGGTCAAGTACAGTAAGGTTTTCTTCTTTGTGTGTGTGTGTGGACATGATGATGAAGTTTGCGGACACATATTTGGGAGCACCCATATGAGGTCAGTGGTATCTTACATGGATATGGTCCTTAGGTTCATCCATGCTTGTTAGCCTCTAATATATTCCAAAAAGATGCGTCATCTCCAAGGCTCCTCCACTCTAAAGTGTATGTTTATCAAGGCCCCAAAATGTTTCTCCTTTTTCACCTTTTCTGTTTCATCTCAAATTCTGCACCAATGACTCTTTTGAGCCTCTAGTGAAAGGAGAGATTGTTTCCTCCGGCCAATGACCCTTCAAAGTTCTGAAGAAGCTTTCATGCTTCCATGTATCAAGATAGAGAATCACACCATAGCCACTAGATTTCACGTCGTGCATCTCGTACTGAAGATCCTCTCATCATGAGATGAAGAAGAACATTCAATTCACTTGTTACTCTTTATGTCGTCATTCCTCTTCTATTAGTTTCATCTATAGTGCATTTTCTTTTTCATTTTTATATTCAGATTTGTTTAACAAACTCTATGCATGCTGCAGTTCTATTCTGTAATATCTCGGGTTGCAACTATCTTAAAGACTAGATACACCGCTCCTGGATTTTGGAATGCTGGGCTAGGGCTTTTTCTAGAGGCTGAACGGTTGGTGCCTGAAGCTTCAGAAAGGCAACATTTGCGGAGTTGCATTGCTAAAGCCCGAGAGCAGTTAAGTGAAGTAGACAATCAACCCGATGGATCTGCACAAAGCAGGCCAAGTCAAGGTCTATCGGCAGCTTTTCTTAATCACTCCTCACTACATTTATCTTTAGTTTGCTTCATGCTTATTGTTGCTTTCAATGGAAGAAATTACAAGTTTGACCACCTTTCTCGTAATTTATCGCAGGATATCTATTTGAAGGGCATCTCACTGTAGACCCCGAGCCTCCACAACCTCAGTGGTTGGTGCAAGAAAATTTCATGTCAGCCATTGCTGCAGCTTCCGCATCTTTGGCTGAATCTTCTCAAGATAGCACACCAGTAGATACTAGAACTCTCTTGTCAGCTATTGTTGCTGCTTCGAGGTCTTTGGGTGGTTCTCGAGATGACACATCAGTAGAAGATGCTAGAAATTTAATGGAAGGGCTGGAAGGCCAACTTGCTGACATTGTGTCAATGGTATGATTCTTTCCTCCGTCCTTGGTATCTTATTTGTTTCTCTTCTTTAACTTTTTACCCTTCCGTTCTCCGAGGATGATTCTTATCAATTTGGATGGATGGAGAGTGGGAGAGACTAATGGATGGTTGTTGGGGGGGGGGGGCTTTTATTAATCATTAAAAGGAGAGTGGTCATTGAAGACTTAAAGAAGTGAGCAAATAAGCATCTAGTAGGAAAAATTACGGTTTTTACCCTATTAAAGTTGGGAGTAGGGTTTAAGCACAGCATTGAACTAAACTCTTTTATGCTACAGACTCTGGAGGAGGGTTCTGGAGCCCCGAAAGTACCACCTGCTAGTAAAAAAGCTGTTGCAGAGCTGCCCATTATTGATATTACAGAAGAAATCTTGGCAAACTTGGGACAAAATGCAGAATGTGCCATTTGCAAGGAAGATTTGGTGATAGGCGACAAAATGCAAGAGTTGCCATGCAAGCACACATTTCATCCTCCTTGTCTTAAGCCATGGCTGGTAATAAGCTGTAACCGTTGGTTTGAACTTTTTAACAAAATGATCTTTTATGGGACCAAGCAGGCCCTTACTCTTGATTGACTCTGGGTATTCTTATTTGTGGCAGGATGAGCATAATTCTTGTCCCATCTGTCGGCATGAACTGCAAACTGATGATCATGCCTACGAAAGCTGGAAGGAGAGGGAGAAGGAGGCCGAGGAAGAGAGAAAAGGTGCTGCGAATGCTGTTCGTGGGGGTGAATATATGTACGTGTAGTTGATGATAATTACTACGAGTAATTTGTTTCAGTCTGTGCATATACCCTTGTATCTTTTGGCATACAATTTTATTGGTCAAGTTTAACGACTGGTTTTATCTTTCTTACCTTCAAAATCTCTGTTGCAAACTTGCAATACCTAAATTCAAAGATTTGCGAGATAAATTTGTTCTTAGTTTGTTCATATTTATGTCAAACATGTATACTAGGTTTCTTCAGCGTACCTACCTCCTTCTCCCAGCCTGCTTGCAAATCTTCTTCTTTGAACGCCTTCAGGTACAGTTTGAATTGTGATAGTCCAGTGCACTAAAGCAGAGAGCTCTTATGGGTGTCAAGATAAAATCAAAGAATCCTTAGTGATCAAATTGGATTAACCCCCCTTTCACTTTATGTTTACTCCTTGTTGGTAGCCGAGAGATCGTTTCTCCATGTCTCGACTTCACACACCCTGACACTCATCCTCTCAAATCTTTATGGTTATTTGATTCATTTATCCTTGCTCAACTTGATTTCATAGGCTAAAGAGTGACTTTCATTAGCACTGTAATTGCCTCATTATTACAGAGGACATCCAGCCAGGCGCCTGTCGCCTTTGTGGCACTTAGCCCTGCATCGAAGCTTTTGATGGTTTGAACTCTGAACCCCCAATAGTCTTCGCAAGTAATTGGGTGCGTTGGCTCGGGGACAAGGCATCATCTACATATAACCTACACGAGGTTGCTTTGCATTGCAGACGCAATAGGCAACTGGGCTGTTTAGCCTATATAAACATGAGAATTTCCTTCTCTTGCTCTAGTTTGAGTTTTCAAGCCTGGCCAGTCAGATCATTTCTCTAGCTTGGCCTGTTACACGTTTAGATAGGCTTGTTTGAACTTAATTCGAGTCGAGCGATTAAATACACTTACCGCTCATTCTCTTCACGATTCAAGCTAAAAGCTTGAATGGATTGTGGAGAACAAACTAAGTTTGAATTAAGGAAACACGCTCTCTATTTTGACATGGACAGAGCTAAGCTACTAGGGGGATGGGGGAGTTATTATTAATTTGCCCTCGAGCAAAGAGGGTATAGAAGATGGGATCGAAATCAGACAATGGGCGATTGCTCTCGCAATCGGTGTATTATTGCCAAGCACGAGTTTAAGGTTGGGTTTATATGAGAACTTACTCTTAATCAAGGTTGTATCTGACCTCGTGTTCATCTAAAAAACGCAGGCAAATTTGAGTAAAATTTTGATATACTATCATTGTAATTTTTTTATACAAATGGCATTAAATCTTGTTAAATTTCATATCGAAAGTAGATTACACAAAAAAATTTTTAAATGCAGGCAAGCTTGAGTAAAACTTTGATATACTATTAGTGTAATTTTATTTTTAACACAAACGGCTTTAAATCTTGTTAAATTTGATATCGAAAGTCAGGAAATAGGTTACACATTGTTTCCTTATAACCTAAAAGCTTTGGTTTTTGGTGCTCTGTTGTTGATGAAGTTTTTCATTTCGAGTCATTTGATTGATCGATATCATTTTAAGATTCCACTGGCTTCTTCTCCTTACGTGATTCAGTTATTTGTTTGTGATTTTGGATTGACTTAATTTTTTATTTTTTTTACATAAATAATCTTAAATCTATCTCTTATTTTATCTTCAATTATTATTATTTTTTTAAAAAAAACCGTTAAATGAAGACACTAAATTACGAAGCTAAACACATTGTATTCTATTAAAACTTCTAATTTTGAATTGAGACGCAACTTTAAATGGAGATGTTGATCTACAGAGCCATTTGCAATTTTGTAAAGGCATGGATGCATGTATATATGTTTAGCATGCATGCATTATTATCTTAGCTGAGTCTGCACTGAGGAGAGAAGGTGGTGCATGTGCTTGCATTCATTATTGTTGACAAACAGTACACTGGGCCTCATCAAATGTGACAAACAGAAGAGAAGGTGGTGCATGCATGCTGGTGCAAATGCTCGTGCGATTGAAGAGAGAGAGAGTTTAAAACCTAAATTACTAAATCGCGTAAAGAAAACAGACATTAGTTACCTTGTTGTTTGCATCTATTGTGTTGGTTCTTGTTTTAAAGGTTTTCATGTTCTTAACATATTTTGTTATATCTACTTTTTGCAATTTTACTTATATTTAGGACTAAAAGTCGAGCTAATCACTCAGATTTGACTCGAGATTGGCTCGGTAAAAGTCGATCTGGTCTCATTCAAATCCCTTTGAAATATTAGTAAGATCCAAAACCTAAAATTAAATTTAATTTTCAAATTAAGTTATTTGTGATCACCAACTCAACTGGATAGATTCGTAAAATTTGTGCGTTTAATGAAACTAACTTGAATTGAGCTTAACTCATAAGCTAATTGAGCTAGCTAGGCTCATAAGGCTTGAGTTAAGAAAACTCCCAACTCACATTCCAAGATTATTACAAATTTATTATAATTAAGTGGTAGACGCATAATGCCACATATGGTATATTCACTTGAAATTATCAAATATTTACTAAAACAATAGCGTTTTTTTTTTCTTTTTAGTTTGTCCTAAAAATAAAATAAAATTATAGTGTAATTTTATCGGGCAAGCTTGGTAATCAAAATACCTAACCCTGCTCATTTATGTCCAATATTACAAAATTAAAACCACAAAATACAAAAGGCGTATTTAATTTAATGATTTACTTTTGAGTTAAGAAATTCAAAATCAAAACAAGCCTCGTATCCAATAACACACACACTGATTGTAACATGTACGTCCTGTCCTGTGCTGTGCTGTACAAATTTATTTTGCAGAACCAATTGAAATGATGGAAAAACAGAAAGAGCCAAGGCCGGGGGTGGTCGATCGGTGTCTTCTAGCTACAGTAGTTGATTGTTACTATAGGGGTACAAGTTGCGGATACCAGCCAACTTCCCCGCTCTCCCTCTTCTATATATATATATATATATATATATATATATATATTGATCGCACAAAAAACGGTGATCATGTCGGAGTTCCACCAATAGAAGGTGATGAGCTGAATATTTGGCTTGTATTGTCCCGCGCGAACATTTTTCAAGTCGATTTCTGAGGAGTTATCGTCGTCGGACGTTGAGTGGGCCCCGGAATGAACACGGAGAATTTCCTAGGATCCCCATTGTACATACATACATGGTCCTATCAACTTTCTAGAACAACCCCTCCCTCTCCCTCTCCCTCTCCCTCTCCCTCTCCCACTTCTCAGTGAAATTGCAAATATGAAATTGTGGAGAAGGAATGACACACTGAAATTGTGGAGAAGGAATGACACACACCTACGTACTAAATGTCGTACCCATTAGTTTTATCAAAAGAGCCGGGCCGGCCTTGAGTTTTTTAAAATTTTTTTGTTTTATCTACAAATAATTATTTATTATGTTCTGATTAATTTGAATTAATTATTCAAAATTATGTTCTAATTAATTAAAATTCATTTTAATTAATTGATAGCTAATTTGTTAGATTAAGTTTTGAGATTATAATTTGTCTTAATATTGATTTGCCATTCATTTTATAATTAATTCTAATTCTAATTACCTCTAATAAATACTAAAGACACTTTTGTTATATTTTTAAAAATTACTTAAAATATACTGTAGGTCATTTAGCACGTAAGGTTGCATCATTTTAGTGTGTGTGTGTGTGTGTATACTAAATGCAGGGCGGAGAATTGCTTTTGGTGGTTGCATGCAGGCTGTTGGTGGAAAGGGACATTATGGTCCTCACAGTCGCAGCACAGCGCCACACCCCACCCCCACTAATAGCGGAAAGTGACCATTCACGTTTACTAGCTTTTCATTCATTTATAAGTAATTATAATCAATCCATCTCTTCTCATCTCATCTCATCTCATCTCATCTCATCTTCATCTCATCAATAATAGTGGAGTAATTACTATTTCATACTATTTATTTCATTCAAACGACTGTGAAACATATTCAACCAAACCTATCTCCATAAATTAATGTCCAATTTAATTTTCGCCTCCTTTCTGTTTTCTTGTCTTCTTATTAGGACACTACATAACCGTTTAATAGTCAGCATTGAGACTAGATATGATTAATAAATCGAATTATAAAATATTTGATATGTAATATGCAATATAGATTAATAGACCAATCTATCCGGATTATAAGATTTTTATCCCTTTGCTAATTATACCGAGAGTAATGGTGGTATTATTAACAACCTCACTAAAAAAATATTAGACTAATATTTTTAATCTCAAAACTATATCTATATATAAGTGAGGATTAATAACGATGACACTAATAGTACTGAAATTACTAATACTCCTTGTTTATCCCTACCCAATTACCAAATAAGACTATTTCATCAGTACTCATTTTTCTTTTTTATTCTAGGATCTGAACATAAAAAATATATTTATTTGCATTTTTTTTAATTTGTGTATTTTGACTAGATACACAAATTAAAAAAAAATTGACTCTATTATAAATATTTATATATGGCATATTCTTTAATAATGTTCATGTGATCGTAGAATTCATCAATTAATAACAAGCAAATTAAGAATAAAATGGTAAAAAAAAAATGAAAAGAAAAGATTAAAAATTGAACCTTTTTTGGGGTTGATCTAAAAAAGAATAAGATTGGAGGGGGTGCTTAATTTGAGACGGAAAAAGTTTTTTTTTAGTCCCCTACTAGCTGTCTTCTTACTGCATTGGTTTTAAAATTAATCATCGTTTGCGTTACTGAAAGGGACCTTGTATCCTTAGGTTATTTAATCAAATAAAATAACTGGTGAAAGAATAGAACACGAGAGACATCATGTTAAATACATCACTCAACACAAAAACTTGGATAAACCACTAATCAATCAATCCTTTGGGGTTGACTGAGGATGTGCTTGGCATCTTGATTTTAGTATCTTGGTTTCGTGACTTTGGGCATTTATTTGTAATGATTGAAAAAAATTTGAGAGAAAGCTTATAGGGATCCAATATTTTCGAGACAACTCGTATAGAATCCCAAGAAGTGACTCCTTACGCATGTTTGTGGTTTAGCGAAAGAAATGCACTTTCTCCATCTTAAAATAAGTATCTTTTATATCATTTTGGGACGTCTTTAAATAAGGATTTTTTTATTTTTAAAAAAAATTCTTTAAATAAACCATCTATAATATTCTTATTAATTGTGAGATGAAAAATATGAATGATCCCACGATTTAACAACATTAAGAGATATTCTAAGAATATTAAAAGAATTACATTGATCAATCACTTTTTTTTAATTAGTGTTAAAGAATATTTATTTTGAGACGAATGAAATACTGTATAGCTTAAGATAACATCCAAAGAATGGGTTGGATATAGATTTTGGTGATTTTAGAGGAGAGAAATAAAAACAAAATAATAAAATTATATAGAAAATAGATATAAAATTACAAAATTAAGTGACCAAAATTAGAATGAGAAACATGTCCCAAATGAATTTCACAAACAAAATTAGGTTAGCAACTTAGCATGAATTGTGTTTTAATGGATAGATAGATTGAGGAATTGGGGGGCAGGCAACAACTAGAAGGAGACGTGCGCTGCCGGCCGATGCCAACAAATTCAAAATGTCACTTTCATGAACCCCCACGTGGCTATCTCGTCCCCCATTGGACCTTCCCTCCCTGCCCTCGTGGCATCACCTTCCCAGTCCATATACATACGTACTTTACTATTAACACAACATAGCCCGTTTGATTACGAATCGTCACATCAATTTGTCAGCGCCGTGCTGGCGGTCCCACCCTTGCCCCACTTACGAAAATATCGACTGCACCCAATATTAGTAAAATAAGTTTATTTTTTTAGTTTCTTCCGAATAAAGTCTTATTTTCTAGGAGTATTTTAAAAATATATATAATTATTTGGTCCTTTCATTTTAATAAAATTATGCATTTGGTCTCCTTTCATTAAAAGAAATTATTCTGATCACTTAATTTACATTTTTTTGTGAGATTTTCCTTTAGCCCGTTAACGCTAATTTTTTCCATCTATTTTTTAAAAAAATATCCAAACTACCCTCTCTTCCAATCTTCTCCTTATTTTCCCTCATCTTCTTCTTCAACCTCCCCTATTTTTAAATAAAAATACAGCACCAACCAAAGTACTTAATCCACATGATTTTTAACTCTAACACACCTAATATCTCAACAAACAATCCCAGTAAGAAATCATTCAAAAAAAATTCTAATCAGCCAAGTTCATATAAGAGTTGGCTCAAACATTATATACCATCTCATATTGAAAACCGATAATCGTTTTTTCCAAAAGCATTCACTGAATATATCACAGCACACCGTTTACACAAAACCAATATATGAGGAAAATCAAGCAGCCATCTAAAAAAACAAAAACAAAAAGGGTACTGAACAAAATTCATAAAAAACAAAAATTTAAGAAAAAATGAGAAGAAAATGAAAGCAAAAAAGAGTAAAAGAAAAGCAGACATGAAGAGTGCGGGTAGTGAACTCAACACCAATAGTGGATTTGGACTCCAAACAAACTCATTTCTGGTAAACCTGGATAAAATGTTAGATTTGCCGACTCCTGAATCACCTATTAACACGATCTTGAACGAATAATCGTACTCGTGATCCACCCTATTCACCATCCTTTTTTTTTTTCAAAATCTCTCTCTCTCCTCCCTCATAACCTATAGAAATTCAAAACCCAAAATCATTCATATCATTCATCGAGTATAAACACACACACATACACATAGATATAAATGGGTATGAAAATCTTACAGTAAAAGGAGAGATTGGGGGCGAAAGTGAAGACTCGTTAGGTTGAATTAGTGTGAAAAGAGAAATGGGTAGGAAAGAAAATGGGAGAAAAATCAAACGAAAAAATCGATGAAGGGAGAGGACTTTTTGAAATTCATTCTAGGGGTTATGGATTGGGAGGTTGAAGAAGAAGATGAGGGGAAATCGGGAGAAGAGGAAGAAAGGGTAATTTGGGCATTTTCTTAAAAAATAGACGAAAAAGTTAACGCTAACGGGCAGAAGGGGGAATCTTACAAGAAAATACTTAACTGCCCTTAATAATTTCTAGATTTTGATAGGGGAAAATTGTCAACTTGAAATTTAAAATTATTAAGGGTAGTTGAGTTTTTTCGGCGGTGAGGGGGTTGTATATAGCATAATGGGTGGGGGGAGGGATTGTATTTAGCACCACACGTATTTATTATCATTGTTATTATTATTTCAAAGTAACTCCGATGTATCACGCTTAGAGTCATACTCGTGCACAATCGGTCCTAATTCTGAAAAGAGGAAGTTTGTGTTAAATAACACGATAATCAGTTAAACTTGTCATATTGCTATGAACATGCATGCAAAATATTTAAACTTGTCATATTGTTATGAACATGCATGCAAATTATTTTCATGTAAATGTTTGATCCCTTACATGGTGTAACATATGAGTAAGGGGCATTATGATTGAATATGAGTGATAGACATCTGTAATAAAGAAGATGCAAATGAGTGACATATGCGTAATACCTTGTTTTGGACTAAACTAAATGGTCAAAAATAATTTATGTAGTCTACTCAAGCGATTGAGATTAAAGTAGATGTGAGATTTAGTCCATACTTCACTTAAGACTAAGGTGAGTTGATTTTATTTGTTTCCTTTTTTGTTATTATCTCAATTAGTTGTAATTGACCATTTCTGTATCGGTCCTTAGTATAATTATTTTGAAATTAATTTATTAATTATTATCATTAAAATTTGAGTTTTTATCGGTTGGTCCTGGTCAATTTTAGAATTCTTTTCTTAATGGACTCTAAGATTTTTTTTTTCCGCCGAACGTGTCCAAATCTTAACCGCGGCGCTGCCATTGACTCAGATAGTCAAACTCCTAATTTTTAATTTGAAAGATTAGATACATGACCAAACAATTTTCTCACTTTTAGTAAAAACAAACTCCAAAATTATAATTTAAGAAATTGAAACATGATCAATTAAGCTCTTAATTTTATCGGAGAAAATATCCAGTAAGCATAACATATACTATATCATGTCATTAATCTAGGTGGTGTAACCAAACTAAAGAGAGATCAAGAAACAGTTAAGGCATTGCAAAATTATATGTCAAAAGATAAATACTTCCAATGATGTCTTAAGAAGCTCATTTATTAATTTTACATGAATTTTAAGAAAATTTTACTAGCTTAACTTCTTGTGTTTTAAATTTTATACTCTAAAATTCATATTTAGTGGTGTCAAATCAATAACTATTACATCTAATTATCTCAAGACTAAAACAAAAAATAAATAGATATTTAATTTTAAATTTTTTAATGAAAAAACAAAATATTTATTTTGATATGTCTCAAAAAAAATTGTTATAGATATCGAGTTCAAGTCAAAATAAAATCAAAAAACTTATTATAGATATCGCATTCCATTCCGGTCATAAGAATGTTGTTGCGTTAGAATTTGATAGATAGGGGGCAAATAGAGCTCAACCTGACTCGAACTTTATACATGATGTTTTGAGGATGAGAATTGCTATTTGTACCCAGTAAATTATTGAGTACACCCTCAGGTATTCGGTACCCCTACCGAACGACATCTAATGCATCATTTTTGTATTCGGTAGGAGTAACAAACACTTTAAAAAGTATCCTCAGCAATTTGTTGGGTGCAAATAACAATTTCCTTTTCAAGGGTACTTTGGGAGACCAAAGGAGGAATTAGTAAGTTTTTATTTATTTTTTTTAACTCTAAACTGCACAATATGTATCAAGCGAAGGAATAATGAGGGCCAAGCCAATGGTGCGGGGCGTGGGGAAGAGAGAGAAAAATGAGGAAAGAGAAAGAGAGAACACCAACGCCATTACCACCACCTGCAAACCTCTCAGCGACGCAGAAGAAACATCTGTTCAATCTCTTACCCCAGTTCTTTTTCCCCATTATTGCAACTTGCTTTCATCTCATAAAAGCTAGGAGAGTAAATTTTTTTTTTTTTAAAGGAAAAGCCTTACGACTTTTATCTCTGATTTTTCCCTTTTTTACAACTGTGTGAATGGAATCCAAAGGGGAGAGAGAGAGAGGTAGAAAGAGATCCACTGTGTGACTATGTGAGAGAGAAAGGGGGAAGTGGTTTGTGTGGGAGAATGCCATAGGTTGAAGCCAAGTGTTATAGTATATAAATCAAGAGGGTTGTGGGATGGAGAAAGGGGATTGGCGTAATCAGGTATTCTGATCAGAGAAAAGCCAATTGGGATTTTGATGTTTATCCAAACACCCACCCCCCCTCTTCCAGCATCATCCAGTCAGGAGAGAGGTCTTCAGATCAGGCCTGTTTTCTCTCTCTCTCTCTAGAAGTATTATTTTTTTAATATTAATTTCTCTCTCATTGTTTAGTCTTTTTGCATGTAGAACCAGTGGAGTTACATGTTTCGTTTTCTTGATTTCTGCCCTGTTTTTGTGTGTTCACATGTAAATTAGGTCATAATATAATAAAAACATTCAAACTCTTTCTCTCTCCTCCTCATACTTACACATTTGTGATTCTCATTTATTCTTGTAAATTGTTCAAATTATATTATTGAAATGCCTTTGGTTTGATGAATCGAAATTATTTGAATAAATTAGTGAATATAATGATATTTTACTGAAAATGACTATGATGCGGGCTGGTAGTTTTCCACATCAAGATAGTTGCTTTACAAGTTGCAAGTACCAGAAAATGAGTCCTAGAACATTAGCACATGCTTATAACTATAAGTGTTTTTATCATTTTACGGTAGCTGTCCGCACCTCAGTCATCTCCTATCTTAATATGAATAATAATGAGAACTAAAAGGTGAGAGAAACTTGTTTGGTTCTTACTTGGGAACTTAACAGAATATGATATGTTCATTTTACTCGGCAATTTTGTATGCGATACGTGACAGCAAAGACTAGATGAAAGGAAAATGAAGATGATTTGTGGAAAATGAAGAGAGGAGTGAATAGAATTCGGGGTTTAGTATCAAAATGTTAGCTGAGGAGTAATCCCCAGAAGGAATGTTGATTCTGCCTCTCGGAGAATGGCCATTATGTTCGAAATTACTATTCAACCAAATGTGGAAATGGGCTAGTCAACAGAATCGTTCATTCCATTTCGGTGCAGTTCCTCTGACCAAACGAAACCTTAGGAGTGAATAAAGTTTTGGCTTTAGTATCAAAATGTTAGTTTAGGAATAATAAAAAAAATTAGAGCATTTTTGAATTAAAAGATCCTGAGGAAATGGTTTGAGCTGAATTGCCATACCCAAGCCCCCCGTGGAAGGAATGGTGATTCTGCCTCTTGGGGAATGGCCATTGCGTTGGAAATCACTATTCCATTTAATTTAACCAACCAAATTGTGGGAACGGACTGGTCAACTGAATTGTGCGTTCTAGTTCGGCCTAGTTTCTGCTAACCAAACAAAACCTTATAATTTGGGTGTCATCTTTAAGTTTTCATACTGATTGCTTTGTAGCCTATCTATTTTGACTATCCAAAATCAGCTTCTTAGGTGCAGCATACAGGAAAAGGTAGATTATGAGAAAAATTTTGTAGCCTGCTCTTAACGATTTTAAATTTAGGATATAAAATGGATTCATTTGGCAATGTCAATTATTATGATTTGGGGATTTTTTTTTTTGAAATGATTGCTAAATATTTTTTTCTTTCTCTTTTGAAATGCCCAAAAGTGAAATCCTAGAAAGCAATAATAGTAAATTGAAGCATCTCGGATTATGGCGCAACTCCTCTCGAAGCCAAATATATTCTGGGAGGGAGGAAGGCTTTATCCTTAGAAAGGTAAGGCTGCTCATTTGAAACCTTTTTAGAACCACAATAATGCCGTAGACTTATGTCGTTTGTCAACCATCTAGATCTAGTTGATGTAATGGATAGAGATATCGATAAACAACATAGAAAATTAATCAATCGCTAGTTTGTCGTTGAATAAGAAATGCTATTTGAATAGGAATGGAGAATGAAAATATTCGAAACCAAAGGTAGTGTTTGATTGCCATTTCTGTTTCTTCATTCTATTTCACATGTTTTGTTTCACTATGTTTCTATTTCATTTCTGATTTTGAACTAGAAACAAAAACACGTTCGATAACTATTTATGTTTCTATTTCTGGAATATGAGAAACGTTTGTGGTTTCTTAAAAATAGAAATGGTTGTCAAACGCATTTATGTTTCCATTTTTCACGAAAAATTAGAAACAAAAACAAAAACTGTGAAACAAATGGTTAACATTACAAGCCCATTACACCGGTCTTTATACTTGTTCTTCCATTTCTCTTATATAAAATTAGATTACATACTTTTTAGAATTTCAAAAGTTTTGCCTTTCATACAAGTTATAATTTAGGGACTTCAGCACCTAAAACCTATGAATCCGAAATAAGATAGAGCCATCGTATAATGTAAAGCTTTTGTTGCCTTATACTTTTACATAGTTCATTTCATTTCTTTAATCAAGGAAAGAATATGTATGAATTTATGTTCGAGCACTCAAGGGTAAATTTACGTTGTTATTGTTTGCACTACTTTAAGTGCTATAGGCATTCCTTCTGCCTTTTTATAAATGAATACTCATTTATAGTTTTATACTTCCCATGAATAACATTCACAGTGATTCTTTCAATTATGATAAATCATTTTTGCTATAGACAGCACAAAACATAATTGCATATAACCAAAAGGACTTGAGCTAACATATAAAGTAACGTAGACAGTCAATGAAAAGGAAAGAAATTAAGTCTGCTCTTTTTGATTTGCAACTGTATTTGGTTTTCTAGCCAATAAAATATGGCAAATCTTCAATTTTACAGTCTAAATAGGATGAAGAAGGTTATTTCTGGTACTCGTAATTTGTTAAATGTTCATGAAAAGTTAAAACGCTATTCCTTATTTCTTCCTGATAAAAGTAAAAGTTGGGAGAGTGCTAATAGCAAGTAGCAACTACAGAAAATATTCCGCCCACAAAGTCAGGTTTCGATCTTGCTAATATGGTCAGCTATGATTCTATCGTAGACTTATTATTTAGTGAATTAGATTCAATTATATATATAATTACTTTACATGACAAATTGATGCTTAAATTCATCTGCATACACCTGTGGCTCTTTCTATATATAAAACTATGAATGAAGTTGCATATAGTACTTGTTCATATACAGCATCTTTAGAGGCCTATAAACATATATGCTTTGTAAGGGCACATTCATATAGGCATACCAAATACATATGAGTTGTGCATATGAGTTTATCTATATGCATATGCATGCTTACTTGTGTTAAATATGTTAAGTTAGAGCATCAGTCTTAAATAAGGGAAACCTAGTTGTTGTTCTTTCTTGGTTGTAAGAAGTTTCCTATTAATTTTTTAAAGAACTATCAGGTGTTCTATACGCACATGCATGCTTACTTGTGTTAAATATGTTAAGTTAGAGCATCAGTCTTAAATAAGGGAAAACTAGTTGTTGTTCTTTCTTGGTTGTAAGAAGTTTCCTATTAATTTTTTAAAGAACTATCAGGTGTAAACTGAATGCATATTTTAGCCTTTATCATTAAGCACTCTTCACTTAAATGGGAGAGTAAATTTGGTGGGTCGTTAAATGGGAAAACCCTATAGCTAATCCATTTGTAAAGTGATCTTCTTTTTCACTAGTATCTTCATTTTAGTGATCATTCTTTCATTTAAAGATTTATTTGTCATCAATACATATAATGGGAACTCACCAGTTTAACTTTGCTAAATTGTTAATCACTGTTACACCAGCCCACTGGGAACCAAATTCTTAATCATAAATATCACCAGAATCAGTATCTGTTTTTGTGAATATAATTCATGTTTTCTGGAATTATGTTGCGAATAGCTTAAGTGCTCAACCATTTGAAAGATTTAAGGTCTGAATTCCATATCTATATATGGTTGTTCAAGGTCCACAAATTTCTTGAAGAAACTCGCACACTATGCCGATATTTTGTGTACCTAGTGTCCATAGAACACTTAGAAAGCACTGGTGAAAAAACAATAGTAGGTTGCAACTTAAACTACGTTTGAACATTAGAATTGTTATTATTATTTTTACTGTGTGATTAGGGGCTGATATTTCTAAAGATTGTTTTTATGGTTATTTGGGACTGAAGGAACTGCTAAAAGACTCAGAAGCCATGCCACTGTCACCCTCCATTTGGCATAAGAATTAAGCACAAACAACACTGTTTGGAGAAAAGCAGCAAGATAGGTAAACAAAACTGAAACCGAACGGGAGGATGGTATGGAGCTTTTCTGTCTTCACCCAGACTAGTGTAATGCCTTTAAAAAAGGTCCAAGTTCTCTGTTTCACAAACCAGAGTCTAATCATCTTGACAAATTTTACAGCCTTTTTTTTTGGTAGATATTTATTTATTATCATATATATATATATATATATATATATATATATATATATATATAGAGAGAGAGAGAGAGAGAGAGAGAGAGAGAGAGAGAGAGAGAGAGAGAGAAGGTTACAACAGTAATGAAGATTCTCCTGTCAGTTTCCATAGCCTTCCGCTGATGCAATAGAGCCCGGTCCCATAGTACCAGCTTGCAGACAAGATACTGCTTACTAGAGTGCCCATCAAACCTCAATGACTATAATACCCTTCCTGCATCCATCATCAACTCTAAATTTAGAATGATTTACGTATTTGTTAACTTCTTCACTCAATGAGCACATATGAACTTAAGTTGAAGGATGCTTTAGATATCCCATATGCGCATGCGTAATATGTTTTGGACTATCTAACATTTCCCTATTCTCCCGTTTACTATGGCTTGGATTTCTCTTGTTCAAGATATTGCATAAAGTTGATTTTGAGACAACTATGTGCAGCATTTCAAAACCTAGGTCGATACTATGGCAACGTTTGGTACAACTTATTACATGAACTCATTTTTCGCTTATTCACTATTTTAAGTGAAACTTTTTCTATTTCAAATGGTAATAAAGTTGGAAAATTGCTGTTTAATTTTGTATCAAACCGGCCTTACGTGGAATTAGGGTGGTGATAAGTTATGATCTAACCATAGTGAGCTTGAGCGTCTTATGTTGTTTTTACTTGTCAGTTTTAATTTATACTTTTTGCTGATAATAGGAGGAAAAGAATTTGATTTAGGCAAGTTTTCACTGTGCATCAGCTTGAGCTTGATTCAAAACAGTTTAGTGATCCACTCGTGGACATGTGGAAGAAAGTCGGCTAGTTACACTTTTCTAGTGGAAATATGGTTAGTCCCATTTTCGTTTTTCTATTATTGTTGTTGATATTGTCGTTTATACTCTATGTTGACATAGTCTTGAGAAGATATGATTTGAGTTGTGGCCGAAATGATGAAAGTATGATGAGTTTGTTACACTTACCCCGGGAGTCTATCAAGTGGGATAGGACGTAACCATATAAGATTGGTACAAAATTGTGGTGTGGGGGAATAGCCGAATAGGATATTGCAGAAGATGTGCCAATACTTGTAAATAGTTTCTTAAAGTAAGGGCATAATTAGTTACTCCCTCTGTTCCACGCAAAGAGTCCACTATACTATTTTTGGATCTTTCACTTAAAGAGTTCACTTTCAAAATTTATGTTTACAACTTTCATAATCTTTCATCTTTACCCTCCATTTGTGTTGTAAGCATCTTTGGTTGTACTCAAGTATTTTTATAATTATGACCAATTCCAATAATATTAATATATTCCTTAATTATTAGATTTTTCAAACATGAACTCTTTGGGTGGAACGGAGGGAGTATAAATTTAGGCAGTTAATAAAAAGGAAAATGCAAGACCTAGTGGTTTGCAAAAACAGAAAAAAAATACAAAAGAATTAAAAAACCCTAGACTGTGGCCAGCTATTTATAACATTCATGAGACCCTGCAGACCTCTGCCTCTTGCATTTTGTGTGTGTACTTTGGCTTTCAGAAAGGGAAACCAAAAAAAATTCTTCCAACCGACCTGCTTTCTCTATATTGCATCACCTCCATGTCCATCATATTTTGAAGGACTAATAGTACTTCTAGGAGATAGAAAGAGAAAAAGAGAGCGTGTTATAGGGGAAATGAGGGGTAGATCTTCCTCGAAGCAAGGGAGGAACGTTAGAGGAGGAGTGGGATCAATGGAAATAGACAAAGTTGACAAGGTTAAAGAAGAACCCCATCTCTCGGGTGCTTACATTCGTAGCCTTGTGAAACAACTGACCTCGTCCCGGACCAAAGATAGCGTAGATGGAGATGGGGACGGAGTTCAAAAAAATTTAAGTAAAACTGGGGGAGAAAGCCTTAGTGATGATCACTCCCAAGAATCATCACAGCCACCCATACAACCACCACAACATAAAAAACAAGTCAGGAGACGACTCCACACGAGCAGGCCTTATCAAGAAAGGCTTCTCAATATGGCTGAAGCCAGGAGAGAGATTGTCACAGCCCTGAAGTTTCATAGAGCATCTATGAAACAGCAAGAAGCCAATAATCAGGACCATCAATCCCAAACACACCCACAACCAATACAACCCATGGCTCAACCGTCTTTAGGACAAGAAGGGAAGTCGAAATCTAGGAGAAATCCTAGAATTTATGCTTCCACCGCCAGCACCGACAGCACCGCCCGTGTTTCCGCCACCAATTTCTCCAATAATTATTTAGATTCTTACTCGGCCCTCACTTGTCCTCCCCCAGTTCCTTACTACTGGCCCGTGTCAGCAGTTGCTGCACCTCCTCCTCCGTCAGTTCCTGACAATTTCAACCTGACACTCCCCAATCAACCCTTGGGCTTGAACCTCAATTTTCATGATTTCAACAACTTGGACACTACTTTTTTCCACAACCCATTGTCTATGTACACCTCGTCCTCATCCTCCTCTCCATCAACTTCTTCCCCCACCCTCTCCGTCGCCACTGATGAAATGTTGGCCATGTCAGAAGAGGCGGGAGCCTATTCCTCAGGAGGTGGCATCATGAATGGCAGCAGCCTAGTAGGAGCAGACTTAGGTGGGGGCCTGCATCATCACTCCATGGACACCGAGGAGATGGAGGAGCTCAGATCAATCAGCGAGCAGCATCAAATGGAGTGGAATGACACCTTGAATTTGGTCACATCGGCACGGTGGTTCAAGTTCTTGAAGACACTGGAAATCGGGCCAGGGGATGAGAAAGTTGCTCATGAAGATGATGATGACGGTTACAACCCATTTGATCAAGTCATGGAATTCCCACCCTGGTTGATTAATGCAAACGAAAGCTGCTGCTTGCTAGATGACCATTTTTCAGAAGATTACTTGCAAGATCCCGCCTTGCCAGGGTAAGAATTTTCTTCTTCTTTTCTTGTTCATTTTTTCTTTGGTGTTTTTCTTTTTCTCAAAATTAATTTTAAAATACAAAATAATGGAGATGTTTTCTGTTCCTAGGCTCTTCTCTCCGTACACTGTTTTGGGAATTTTTTTTCTTTTCAAAATTTATTATTTTTAATGTTTTATTTCTGTGGTATTCCTGTCCACCACACACACATATATTTCTAATATGTTTATATATATATATATATATATATATATATATATATATATAGATATATATATATATATACACCCTCCGTTCCAAAAAAGTAGCTTCTCTTTGGTTTGTCCTTAAAAAAAAAAACCACATAAAGAAGGTACAAACATGTAAGTTATAATCTTAAAAAGTTTGACTTGTCAAATGAGACTTTTGTTTTTATTTTTTTGGTGTGAAAGGAGTATTAATTAAGAGGTGGGATGTAGCTGAGGGGCAGAGGTGCTTTTAATCTGTGTTTTAGCTACTAGCAATTCACTTCTGTAGAAATTGCAGTTTTCCAACAGCTATGTTTTAAAACCAAGGAGGGAGTGTCCCCACCACCATGTTTTTTAACAGTGTGTGTGTGTGTGTGTGTGTGTGTGTGTGTGTGTGTGTGTGTGTGTGATAATGCACTCTGTTTTAAACAGCCATTTGGAAATATCATGTCATCTGGAGAACAGAGATAAGGTGGACAGTTGAATTGCCTTTATGTACAAGAGTTTTGTGTAAACTGTTTTACTTTATGCCAAGTTAAAAGCCATTATTTGAAGGTAATTCTAAAATGTATAGGTCAAGCGTAAGAAAGTGTTTTGAACACTTCTGAATATGTGGGTTAAACCGAGGCACACACAATATGGCTTGAAAGAACCACGTTAATGACTAGAAAAAAGTTTTACTACTTCCTCTGCTCAAACCAAACCAAACCAAAGAGTCCACTTTTGACTTTTTTGGGTCAACTTAATTAAAAGTTTGACCGATGATTTACATAAATTTATTTATTTTTACAATGTAATGAAAGTTGTAATCCATAGTATTTATAATGTAGTTCTTAGTAAATGAAATTTTATTTTCAAAAATATAATTAAAGTATGTTAAATTTTATATGTTAACTTTTAAAAATGAAAAGTAGACTCTTTGTGTGGGGACTGAGGGAGTAATTGTTAGGCTTCTCAAAAGATTTCCCCAACTTTTAAAAGGCATCGAAATAAGCACTTTATATTTCAAACGTTTGGCACAAGTAAAATAATATATAAATGAAGTGTAATAGTAATTTTTGTTCCAAAAAAAAAAAAAAAAGTGTAATAATTAAAAAGTAAAATAATAGCATGACCATTTTTTAAATTCCAAATAACATGTCACTTTTTATAATTTTATTCAAAAGGATCTCTGCTCAACTTGTTTTAGTCAACCAGTCAATTTGAACAAAATATTAGTATATTATAGTTGAGACTCAACATGGAATGGAAGTGGCAAGAAAATATTGTGAAACAATTTAAAATTATGTGTTTCCACCTTTTATTAAAATTATAATAATGAGGTTACTAATTCATTTTAATTTTGTTATGATTATGAATAATGCAGCATGGACATTGGAGAAATTGATGGAATGGATGGAGAGTGGCTAGCCTGAAAACATTGATTGTTTTTTGTAATCAAATGGCTTGGCTTGGCTGGCTTTATTTGTCAACTTCATTTTGTTTTTTCGTTTTTTTGTTTTTTGTTTTTAAATTTCTAGTCCTATATAATCTATCCCCTTTCTAATAAGAAGAGGCTTGCGAGTAATAGGTCATTGAGGAAAATAATGTGTGGAGAAATGAGTATATATGGCTTATTTCCCTCTTTCAGTTTCATTTTGTTTATCTTTCAAATTCAAACCATATTAGTTGTATGAAAATTACTCTAAAAAAGTGCTGCATTTTCAGTTTTCCTTCTAATTCTCGACAATGATTACCGACTCTCTCTCGCTTATTCACTGATCAACTCTCAACTTAGACATGCTCTCAATTGAATGGTTCGGCTATTAGCAACGTTAGCATGGATGATTACTCAATTTTTTTTTTTTTTTTGTTATTTATTTCATTTCATGCCAGTATGAGAATTACAACTGAGGCTGCTTATCACAAGTACGTATTATCAAGGATGTGTTTTAGCTTGATGATGACCACTTTCAGTTGGGGTTGCCTTATGTGATGCGTGTGGAGAAACAAGATCCACAACATCATCAATAGTCTGCGAAAAGCTTTGCAATCTTCGCTTGAGCAACGACACTAAAAACTTATGATCCATATGACAGGCCTCACTGCACGCCAACCCTACTGCATGATCCATTATGTCTTTCATAGACAGCGTGTCAGCGAGGATGAGGTGCGGCGTCTTGTGATAACTCTCGTGTAGCAGCCTGTGGAGAGTGTTGCTAACCTCGTTCAAGTGTACATTCAAATGCTCCTGACAATCATAAAGTAGAGCTTTTGATGCGTCTTCATCTTGTCCAAACGTAAGTCTTAGGCTTCTAAGCAAGGGAATTGAGGCGATGAATCGTCCGACGTCATAGCCCTCATGGATGCTCATGGTGATGGCATCACTAGCCACGAGTTTTTGGAGCTTACTATCATCTAGCTGATGTGTCTTGGTTGTGCTGTGCTCATGGGGATGATCAGGATTGGCTCTGGTATTGCTTAGTGTGAGTAACAGCAGCAAAGTTGCGACGATTGTGGTAGTAGTGATTGTAGAGGAGAAAAGGGCATTTTTTACTGCCATGTTTGGTACAAAAGATCTGTTAAGATCAATGGGACAAAAAATGAGAAGTGAGTTGCTTATTTATAGTTAATGTGTCCGAAAAACCAAGAATTTATTTTAAAAAGTTATATTCCGTGAAACAAACAGAATCGTGTTGGGATTTGATTGGGTTGTTGATGCACTTTTGGTATGGCCTTGAGTTTGTTGAGTAGAGGAACAGAACTCTGGGGAGACAGAGAAATAGAATGGGGTGTGCCCTCAACCAACACAACTCACTTCTTTACTCAATTGATTTTGTTTTAACATTTAAATTGACATCTTCCTTCATAGAAAAACCTTTTGAATACTCAATGAGTACATAACAATTTGTTAGTTGTACAAGTACAAACGAGTTGAGTTGAGCTGAGCTGAGTGTTGGTTTGTTCAGACTTTGTCTAAAGTAAAACAAAAGATTATACGCTCGAAATGTATCCGCTTAGTCTATTATAAAAATGTTCGTACGAGAACTGGTTAGTCTTTAAGTGTCAACTTTGAGTGAGCCCTCAGATCAATCATGTCTTAAACAAGCTTGATTATCATTTTGGTCTTTCATTGAAACTAGGGCTGTGTAACATACTCTGAGGACTCGAGCTCGGCTCGTTTAAAGCTCAACTTGTGTTGGATATGAGTCAAGCTCAAATAAGCTCCGTAATCACAAAATATATACTCCATCCGTCTCGGATAAATGTCTCTAGTGGATAAAACACAGGAATTAAAAAACATAATTAATGATGTGCTGTAAAATGTGTTCTGATCATAATACCCATGAACATTAATTGAGTTTAACTATTTTAAATAATTGAGTTTCTTTGAGATGTGTTATATTAAATGAAGCTTTAAGGGTATATTAGTAAGAATGGTAGAGAATAAGTAGATCAAAAGTCTTTAGAAAAATTAGTTGGGACATCCCGAAATAGAAAGTAGGAACATTTATACGGGACAGAGAGAGTAAAATTATGTACTCCGTTTGTTCCACCTAAAGAGTTCATGTTTAAAAAGTCTAATTACTAAGGAATATAAGTACCATTGCAGTTGGTCATAATTACAAAAATGCTTAACCATATTCAACATGTTTATATCACATTTGGATGATAGAGTTGAAAATTTTATTGAGAGTGAATGCATAATTTCAGAAAGTGGACTCTTAAAATGACACATCTCAAAATAATATAGTGAACTCTTTGACTGGAACGGAGGGAGTATATACTTTACTTAGGCTTGAGTAAAGCTTGAGCTCGGCTCGTTTATAGCACATTTGTCAAGTGACCTAGTTAACCTTAAACATAGGTTCATTGGAATCAAGTTAAGCTATACAGGGTTCGACTGTTTACAACTCTAATTGAGCCAAACTTGAATATTGCATTTGCTCAAAATTGCAATTGTTCTCGTACTAATCGAGCGAGTTTGAGTAGTTTACAAGTTTGGAGAGTCTAGCCAACAAGCAATCTACCTAGTGCTTCTGAAACTTGCTCATATATGGAAGAGGAGAAACGGATTCTCACAGTTGGCTCCAGCATCAGTAGCAGTTTCATCGTGCAACTTAAAGCCATGGTGCCATTTAGCAGTCCATGACGCTATTTTGCAAGAAATTTTAACCTCTTATTAAGCAAGAACTCCATATAAAGTTAACTTAGGTGGCACACTCTAGCTTGATCGATAGAGCTTCAGGGTACATGTCAAAGTAATCGAGCCAAGTGTTCTTGCTAGGAGGCTTCTTGATTGTTGCATTTGAAGTGTGATCCTGCCACCCATGATCGCCTTCTCTTCAAACGATCTTTTTCTTCTAAGTATCTAATCCAGCTCATACCAAATGCTGCTGCTTGAGGTGTTGAGAAAGAGAGGCAATGTTGCTCTAGAGGTTCCACATTTTTATTGCTCAGCTCCAGGCAGGTTGCGCTGCAGCTCGTCCACCATGGTCTTACACAGAAACGCTCGAATGCTAGCTTATAGTCTGGAATGCAGGCTTACAGCTGGAGGAGGATGGCTTTTTCCCTGTTTTCAGTTTTGTTTAATATGCCTTTCAATTTCTCTTATCATTTAAGTATTTTGTATTAAAATCACTCAAGAAATCCTGCATTTCAGTTTCCATTCGTAATGAGTATATAACAATCAATCACAATAGGTAGAATTTATTTTATTTTTATTTATTTATTGTGATTTTTCTTTTGATTCTCGACAATGATATGCTAGCACGGGTGGAAGGCATTTGACTTGCTAATTCACTCAACTAAACCTAACCGTGGTCTCAACTGAATGGTTCGGCTATAAGCAAGTAGCAAGGCATAGATGTCAACTCCAAATTAATATGGAAATGGAATGTCATTTCATTTTATCTTTTCTTGATACTAGTATGAGGAATATTACAACTGCATTAATTCTTGAGGCATGCATGTTTTTATACAAGGAGAGTCCATCAATCCCTTTGGTACAATTATCTGTTTTAGCTTGATCATGACCACTTCATCTTCATCTTGTCCGATGGTAACTCGTGGGCTTCTAATCAAGGGAATGGAGGCGATGATGAATCGTCTGATGTCATAAGACTTGGTGGATGCTCACGGTGATGGCATCACGAGGCAGGCACGAGTTTTTGGAGGTGATAGATCATAAATCAAGCTGAGGTGTGTTAGTTGTGCTATGGTCATGGTGAGGATGAGGATGGGCTGTGGTTCTGCTAAGTGTAACGAAAAGCAAAAAATGTCATGACGGTGGGAGCAGGGATAGTAAAGGATGATTTCTTAACTGCCATTTTTGTTACGAAAGATTTGTAAAAGCAATGAGGGCGAGAACCCGAGTAGCTAAATTGCTTGTTTATAGTCAATGTGTCTGGAAAATTTAAAAATTTATTGTAAAAGTCATGTTTCGTGAAACAAACAGAACATAACAAAACAGAACAAAACAGGAAGGGGAGGGATATGGTTAGGCGGGGTTGATGAAGTTTTGGTATGCCCTTGAGTTTGTTGAGTATAGAGACAAAACTCTTGAGGGATGGGGGGGACAAAGTATGGGCAATTTTGGTGTGCCCTCAACCACCACAACTCACTTCTTAACTCAATGCTTTTGTACCGATAATACTCACTTTGTCTCGAATAAATATTTTTATTTTATATTTTGGGATGTCCCAATTAATATTTTTAAAGACTTTTAATTTACATATTCTTTACCATTCTTTCTAATATATCCTTAAAATTTCATTTAATATAACACATCTCAAAGAAACTCAATTATTTAAAATAGTTGAACTCAATTAATGTTCATGGGTATTATCGTCAGGACACATTTTTACATCACATCATTAATTATGTTTCTTAATTCATGTGCTTTATCAACTAGGAATATTTATCCGGGATGGAGAGAGTATTTATTTTGCTTCTTTTTTTTTTTTTTTTTGAGTCATTAAAATTGAGTTTTTACAATTAACAGCTACTCCTCCTTTGTTTAGGGGTTGATTTAGAAATATTTTGCCACTAGTTGTGACGATATTTTACTAAGTTGGCACTAGGTTTAGGCTGCCCATTTTCCCAGTAATGGCAGAGAGAAACAAAATTGGTTTATAACAAGCTTCAAAATATTGTATCATATAATCGAGGCAAAATGCATAATCGAGCCATTGTACTTTGGGGAAGGTTGCAATTTGGCCACTGATTGTTTGAAAATATTATTTGAGCCACTGTATTTCAGTTATCTTGTAAGCAAGCCTTCCAACATGTTAATTTTAAATGAAATCTCTATTTTACCCCTGTCTTTATTAAGGAAAATGAGGACGAAGACAGAGGTAAAATAGGGATTTTATTTAAAATTAACGTGTTGGAGGGCTCGCTTGCAAGATAACTGAAGTACAATGACCCAAATAACATTTACAAACAATCAATGGCCGAATTACAACCTTCCCAAAATACAGTGACCCGATTATGTGTTTTGCCTATAATTTATTAGTGCATTTGTAGTTGTATTGTACAATACTATGATGCATGTTGTAAATTAAATCTGTAAATGAATTATGTTGCTCTAGTATTTTTTTCTATCTGATTAGTAATGTTAGAGCTACAAAACTCATCAACAAAATTAATTTCAGGAAGCTTAACGGTGTTGTAAACGGTGTTGTACAATATAATTTACCAATGCATCAATAGTTGTGATGTACTACTCTACGATGAATGATGTAATGTAAATAAATTCCGTTGTTTTAGCATTTTTCTCTCTGAATAATGCTAGAAAAAGAAAATTCATCAACAGCATTGATTTTCTTTAGATGTGACTATACAAGAACAAAAACCAATATCTCCATTTCCTATTTAAATTGTCTTGAAGAAAAGAGATGATTTGATGATTTAAAGTGCCAACTTCCAGTGAGCCCTGAGATCCATCATATCTTAATTGCGCTTGACTAGTTTTATCTTTCTGTTTAATAAATCGACTAGGCTCGAGCTTCACTCTTTTAAAGCTCAACTCGTGTTGTATTCGAATCAAAGCTCAAATAAACTTGGTAATCACAAAATACAAAAAAAATATATATATATATATATATATATTGTGCATATTTTTATAATTTATTTAGTTCTTCCTCCGTTCCATCCAAATAGTATATGTTTGAAAAGTCTAATAATTAAGAGATATGTTAGTGTCATTGTAGTTGTTCATAATTACAAAAATATTAAAGCACAACCAAGATGCTTACAACATAAGTAAAGGGTAAATATGAAAAATTATAGAAATTACAAACATAATTTTTGAAAGTAGACTCGTTGAGAGTGAAGAATTTCAAAATAAAATAGTGTAATCTTTGCCTGAAACGAAAGGAGTATATATTTTACTTAGGCTGAAGCCTGAAATAAAGTTGAAGCTCGGCTTGTTTAAAGCACATTCGTGAAGAAATCGAGTGAGCAAGCTCGACTGAGTTAAGCTCTGGAGCCACTCGGTTACGGCCATAATTGTGCCAAACTTGAAAAGTGCATTTGTTGAATACTGCAAGGATTCTCGCGTTCATCAAGCAGCGAGCGATTTCCAGTCGAAATTGATGAGCCTCAAACAGTTTTCAAGTTTGGATCGTCTAGCAATCTGAGTGTTTTTTTTCTTCGGTTTGAAGGCTACAACCCGGATATCGAACTCCTACCTTGTGAACCTCAAGACCCTCAGTACCACTCAACTATTGGCATAGTGGTTGGCGCTTCTACACCATGACTTCATACATATACTCATCTTCCTATATATATGCATATGGGAATATGTAACTGAAATTGCCTTTTCTGACCATTCTGAACTTCTGATTGTCTCTATCATGCATTCTTGAAATTCAGAGAAGAGCAATTTCAAACAGCCTCAGAAAAACAGAATCATTCCCAAACTAGTTGCATCATGATTCATGAAAATGACATAAAGTAGGAGAGGGATAAAGAGAAAACTTGTACCAAAACCCTAAAGAAAAGAAAAACAAAAATCTCCAAGTTAAACGCAGCCTAGCCTACGGTGATCACAAACTAGTTGGAAGGGCAACTATATCTGCAGTTGTTCAGGCCAGCTAAGGATTGAGAATTAAACAATAGAAATACACGAAGCCTTATCAATAACAACATTTTACAATCAATAATAGCATTCTCCAAGAGTTCAATAATATGTTTTGACTCTGTAAAAATCAATCTCAAACCTCTAAGTCTATGACATTCTAAAAACAGCAGCTGATAACTAGGTAGTAGCGATTGAAAGAGGAAAAACAGATTCTTACAGTTGACTCCGCTAACCAGTAGTAGTTTCACGTAAACCCCATTACTGTGCGACTTAAAGCCAGGATCCCATTTTGCAAGAGGTTAACCTCTTATTAGGAAAGACCCCATAAAAAGTTAATCTAGGTGGCACACTCTAGCTTAATAGAGCTTCAGGGTACCTGTCAACACAGTCGAGCCAAGGGTTCTTGCTAGATGGCTTCTTAATACGGCGAACTGATCTCCAAACAGCGCTGTTGCATTTGAAGCCCGATCCAAATGAAAGCTGCCACACACGATCACCTCTCTTCACACGATCTTTTGCTTCCAAATAAGCCAACTCGTACCAAATGCTGCTGCTAGAGGTGTTGCCAAACCGATGCAATGTTGCTCTGGAGGGTTCCACGTTTTTGTCGCTCAGCTCCAGGTTGCGTTGCAGCTCGTCCACCACGGTCTTGCTTGCTGCGTGCACACAGAAATGCTCAAATGCTAGCTTGTAGTCTGGAATGTAAGGCTTGCAGCTGGAGGAGGATGATGGCTGCTGGTGCTGCAGACCGCCACGGGTGACTCCACTTCCACCTTTCCCACCACTTAAGTACCTCTTCACCAATGTTGAGAAGAAGAGAAGCTGCTCCGAGAAGGGGAGCACCAAGGGGCCCAGTGTGGTGATGTTGGTCTTGAGGGCATCACCACCTATTTCCACCAGATCTTTACTGATTTTAAGTCCCTTGAAACGCTGCTCATCTTCTTCTTGATATACACTCCTGTTTAAAAATCAAAATAATGACCAGGAAGCTGTCATCTAATGCTTGTTGAAGAGATTGAAATGACTTGTTAAAACATTACTAAGTTGTGATGTTTAAAGACATGGATAATTCATGATTTTATCCTTTAGAAATTAAAGACGAATTGAGCAATTTGCCAGCCATATTTAAATGTATCATAGAGCACCAGAAATATATGTGTGGCTATTGGCAGGGCAAGGATAATGAGGGTACCTAACTCACGGTGCCCCGAGTTAGACCAATTTGACTGTTATTTGCAATCAGCTGGAGTGCAAGATTAAGCCAACCACCACCTTGGCTCTGCATTGACATGTTATGCGGGCACAAAATGGCCTAACCATTATTACTTTCTATAACCGAAACATGATAGGCGGGCACAAAACAAGAGTGTAGGGACACTACTGCCTCTAGGGTTCGTGTGCAGATTCTTTTCCAAGTTGGGATTAGGCAAGGAATACCTTGCCCGAAACTTACACTTTTTTATTCTTACCAGGAAAAATATAATTACCAGTGGAATATTAACTACTCTGTCCTAATTGAATGTCTATTTTCTTTGATGATCATGAACAAAAATAAATACTTATTATGGGAGGAGGTACGTGTACATATCTTGAACAATCTGACTGTTTATGTACTACCCAGTCAAGTAATTTGGCATATATAATTACTGAAGAAAAGATGAGATCACCTACAAAGTAGTTAATTCATAATGGTACCAATAGCTTGTCATGAAGATTCACTTTTTATTTGAGAATCAGAGTGAGATCAGGCTGTTTTGTATCAATGTGACAGCAAACTGATTTCTCACCTAGCGGATCTTTTCACAAAAGATTTATGCCAAAAATGTATGCGCTGAACATAAAGCATGTTGATATCACACGAGTGATACAAAAATTTAGGTAAGCTAACAATAAAAGACATAATCTTCCATTGGCATGGCCATCATCCTCCCTTCCCTACACCAATGATGGTACTACAGCGTACCAAAGATGGTTTGATGGCGTTATCTTTATTGAAAGGCTATGCTTATTTATTTCGCTTTCTCCTACTGATGTCGTATAGTCATTTGAAGCAAGTACATTTGTTTCATAGTACTTAATTATTTAGGTGCTTTTGGGTATAGGTTCGTAAAGTCGTATTTGTATCAGCTATATCAAAACATACCAATACCTGAACACTTGTTACTCCATGCATTATTCAAAATACAAGGTATGTTACTAGCCACCCACGGGATCCTTCTGTCCAAATTTTTGTGATTGCTATAGATCGGACTATTTAAATGTAAACATTAAGGCTCATTATGACAAAGTCAAAACAACAGGGCTTAAAGTAGAAACAATGTAAACATCAAGGCAAGCTAGCGCAATTAACCTCAAAACTGAAATTATTACCTGAAGCAGCGATCATCAGCCCCTTTGTGTGTGCGAACAATGTGTTCGAGCCGGTACTTAGCGCGGCGGTAATCACGGCGGCGATTCGACAGCATGACGGCGGAGCAACCCATACGGAAAAAGCAATTAGGAATAAGCATCGACCGATCACGGCCGGGGTACCAGTTGTACCCCACCACTTCCGTACTAACCACCACCGCTATATTATTCGGATTCGCCTGTAACATGTCGCGCGCCAAGTCCACCGCAATAATTCCGGCGCTACACCCCATCCCGCCGAGATTGAAACTCAAAATATTGCCCCTCATTTTGTAGTGATTTATAATCATTGCCGACAACGACGGTGTAGGATTGAAAATGCTGCAGTTCACTACTAGGACTCCGACGTCTTTGGGACGGATGCGTGTTTTCTCGAACAGCTCGTCTAGGGCTCCGAATATAACCATTGAAGCTTCGGATCTTCCTTCTTTCATGGTGGTGATATTTTCCGGTGACATTATGGATCTCGGCACGTAGGTTTCATCGCCGATTCCTGATGACTTTAGAATTTTTCTCTGGAATTCGAGACTTGCTTCGTCGAATTTTCCGGATTTTCTTGCTAGATCGATGAACTGGTTCTTCGTTACCTGTGGTACACGCGCCGCCCATGAGAGTGTTAATTTCAATTAAGATACTAGGAGCAATTTTAAGGAAATGCATTTCTGAAATACTCTAAAGTTTCAGATCGATGCTCTATTTTAAAATAGTGTTTAATTTTCTATTTTAATTGTTGGATGTGTGTCATATATGTATGTGAATAAACAACATTAATTACTCCGTAATTTTTTATACACATATAGCGCACATCCAACGGTTAGAATAAAAAATGAAACATCATTTTGAAATAAAGGATCAGATTTGCTAAAGTTTATCAAAAATTTAAAAAATACTCCCTCTGTCCCTAAATTATTGTTTTGGTTGACCCGGCACACAGATTAAGAAAACTCAATTGACTTGATTATTAATATTGGAATAGTATTAAAAAAGTGTGTTGTTTCCTTTAATGCCCAATTGTATGTGGCCCATAATTAAAGTAGGAAGAAAAAGTAAGGGTAAAATAGTAAAAGTGATGTTCTAAAAAGGAAAGTTTCAAACAAGACAATTATTTTGGGACGAACGAAAAATGAAAAAAAAGACAATAATTTAGGGACAGAGAAAGTACTATATTTTCGGTAAGACGAATGAAACTTAATCTTAAAGTTTTATGATCAAATGCTAAAAATAAGATTTAAAATATATACTCTCTACGTTACTTAAAGAAAAACTCTAGTCAATTACTTTATTATTTTTTCGCTCATTTTAGATAAGTATTTATTTTATAACTTTATTTGTTTTTAAGATATTATTTTTATTATTATATTTTTTATTTAACTGGAAATAAGATTTTTTTAAATACAAATTTAACGTATATTACGCTACTTTACCAAAATCATAAAATACTTAATTTATAAAGTACTATGAATTACGTAATTTATATTTTTTAAAAAAATAAAAAAAAATTACGTCAAATTTGTATTTAAAAAACATCAAGTTTGACTAAAAAAATATAAAATAGAACAATAATTTAAGAACGAATGGAGTATTTCATAAGTGGGTCTAACTTTTACATGACATTGTTAAGAAAATACACATTATTTTACGTAATAATTATAAAAGAATTAAATTACTTGTTTTAATATTTATGCTGTGTCAAATAAAACACACTTTTAGAAACTGAGGAAGTATTAGGAAAGTGACATTAATTTGTATAACCACCTAGCTAGCTAGCTAGCAACTAAGTGTAAAATTTTGAACTCCAATTTATTTAGCTCATCCTTGAGTTCTAGCTAGCACATCATGTCATGTTACATTCTAAATTGAATTGAGTTGAGTTGGATTCTACGTACTAATATCTAAGTTGAGCTGATCACTATATAATTAAAATTTTAAATGAATTTGGCTCTTTAGAGTTGAGTTTGATATATCTATCTTTAACTCTAGCTTAGCAACCTCTGATCAAGTTTAACGTACTCAAATCTATCGAGCTATAACATCTTAATTGTTGGTAAATTACATGCATGTATGTAGTTCATATATATATATATATATATATATATAATTAATTTGCACTAATAAGGTGAGTCGAACTAGCTCTTAATCAATTTCATGATCTTAAAATTGTATACAAACAGGCTCGATCCTCTCTAGTTCTCAAGAAATTTTTTCAAGTATACAAATCACACGTACGGATCTAAAACCAAATAAGTTTATTTGAATGTTCGATCGGGAAGAGTAAGAAAAATAATTTCTTTCCTGCATGCATTCAAAAACAATATTTAAAGTAGTTTGTTTTGTTGCATCTGATCAGTCGTACGTCACGAGCAGCATTCTTCAATAAACTTGTTTAATAACGTGATGTGATCTTGGCTAGACACGTACGTACAAGGACCACACACATGTACAGATCGAACCTCTCATCTCATCATAAAGGTTATGAACCACCCAATTAAATGATATATAAGCATGCATGTATATATGAAAGTAATTAGTAGGATTATATATTAGTATATAAATTAAGAAGGAAGGAAGGAAGGAAGGAAGGTAGGTAGGTAGAATACAACCTTGAGATCATCATGGGGTTTGAAGCAAGCGAAATCAAGGAGATAAATAGACCTTGGCCTTGACATGAAGTAAACGGAGAGAGTGAAAACAAAGACACCAAAGAAAGAAAGGACGGTAACAAGATCATAACCAGCCGTACTATCCCAAAGCTTCCGCCACAGCTCCTCCCTACTCAAGCTCCCAACCTCGGCACTAAACACCAGCACTAGCACGGGAACCGTCGCCAAATAAATAGCATGGTTAATCAAATAATGGTAACCCAACTTGACGTACTTGAGGTTGACGGACTGAACAAAGTCTGGCAACCGCCTCCTAACCCTGACCGAAAACGTCATCGAACCAGCATCGGGGCCAGATGACTCGATGCCGCAGTTGACGATTTCGGTCGAAAGGAGGTGTTGTTCGCTGGTAGACATGGTTAGATATGATATGATGGCCGGATGTGAGAGAATGATATATCGATACGATGGGGTGGGGGTGTGTGTATATAATTAGGGTGGTGGGTGGAGGAAGAGTAAATGCGGGCACCCAACTTATGGAGGTGCAGTTGGGGAGGGAGAGGGTGTGGAAGTTGGCATTTAACTTGTGTGGGATTTGAATGGGAAAGTTGTTTTGGAATTAAACTCAGTAGTAAGAGGGACGGACTGTACAGATCATGATATGTCTCTCTCTCTCTCTCTCTCTCTCTCTCTCTCTCTCTCTTCTTCAATGTCTATCTAACAAACTAAAGTGAGTAATCAAAGTTGACGTTTTCCCATGGCTCCCACTCTTTCAACTAAAAAGCCTGCCATATCCTATTTAGAAACTTTGCTTTTTAATTTTTGACATTCTTTTGTCTAATCACAGTTTTTATTATTATTATTATTATTATTATTATTATTATTATTATTATTATATTTTATTTCAATTTTAATAATTACAAAATGAAAATTTAAAATAATCTTCCTACTAAACACACCCAAAGAATTTCCTTCTCATCTTTTTGCTATCAAGACCCCCTTTTTATTCTGGTAGAGGAACCTCTTTCCGCATTTATCTTCATTTTCTCGATTTAAAAATATACTCTCTCCAATTAATTTTATTTGACAAGTTAAATTTTTTTTAATTTTGTAACATTCCTTGTTTATATCTTCTGAATTACACTATAAATATATCTTCTTCTTTTTTTTTTTTTAAATAAGACTATTTTTCGAGACATATCAAAAAGGAAAAGTATAACTTTTTTTTTTTTTTTAGGGATAGATAGAGTAGTACTTTTCTTAGCGGATTTGCCCTTCCGAGAAATTGTGGTATCTTTGAAAGCAAATTTGGTATTTTTTGATAAATAGGAGTATTCTCTTTCTCCCGATATAAGTGTTTCTTATTGAATATACAAATATTTTTAAAAAATATTTGACTTTATACTATTATTCTTTAGAACTTCTCAATTTATTGCTAATAGTGTCAAATCAACAGTGTTCACTTACTTTTCTATCACACAAATAAAAATGACATTATTAATAATTAACTTTAAAAACTTTTCAGAAAAGAAAAGGAGACAATTATTTTGTGATGTCTCAAAAAGGAATAAGAACACTTATTTTTGAGACCGATGAAGTGGTAGTTTTATTGCAAAAACAGTGTAATTTTCTTTCAAAAATTTTACACCATTAGAAAAAAATCTTATTAATTTCATTTAGGTTTTTGTTGGGTTCTTTGGAATTAAAAGTATATGTTTTTATTTTTTTATTTTTTCTGCAATTCAGAGTACATTCTCTCAGTAAAATTTTAGTATTTTGGTCTTTAATTTTTCACTTTCTCTCTATTTAGCCCCCAACAGCTTCTCTGTATCCCCCCACTTACTTTTTCGTTAATCACTAAGGTTGTATAGTTTTGAAATTTCTCTTTTTAGTTTTACCAACTTTTTCTCTACCACTCTTTTACTTTCTTTTTTTTTTTTTAATTATTCGAGCGAAAATCCAAACTAATTAAATTTTAAAACTAAATCACTAAGAGCCCGTTTGGTGTAGCGTTTCTAAAACGCTGATTATTTAAAACGTAATTTTTTTCTTTATAAATGCGTTTGAGATATTATGTCAAAACGTAATTTTTTATTCCTTACTGCGTTTTAAAATCAGTGTTTTGGTAAAAGCTAGGAATTCCAGTGTTTTAAAACGTAGTTGCGTTTTGAAAACGCAGTTTTTTCTACTGCAGCATTGAAACGCTAAGTTAAGAAATAAGCTGTGTTTTAACTGTGCGTTTTGGCCAAAACGCACGAACAAACGAACTTCCAAAATAATTTGACTGGGATGATTAATGGTATGACGTTTATGAGGATGGAAATTAGATAGTAAATGATTGGCGCACAGCCAGAATGGTATGACCATTTTATTTTGAATTGTTTGGTACGTTAAGGCAATGACTGAAATGAAGTTTAAAATGGGTTGGCATTTAATGAGAAAATATATTATAGTTCTGGAGCACAACATATCATGCTTACGTTGTGCATTACGATCAATAACGACACACTATAATATTAAAGTGGTACAAATAGACTCAAAGTGGATCACTTTTTAATTAATTCAGTTTGACATTATAATGTGTCGCTACTACTGTCGTGATGCACCATGTAACTATATAATATTTTCTTGTCACTTAACCATTTGTTTCAACCAATTAATATACTACTGTATTTGTTACCTAATAAATGACATCTCATAAATACTCCATATATCATTGAATTTGGTCATAATTACAAAAATAATTAACCACAACTAAAATTATTACAACACAAATAGAAGGTAAAGATGAAAGATTATGAAAATTATAAGCATAATTTTTTGAAAGTGAACTCTTTAAGTGAAATATCCCAAAATAATATAGTGGACTCTTTACCTGAAACGGAGGGAATAAAATAGTAAAAATTATCATTTTTACGAATTCTAATGTGTCGCTACTAGTGTCGTGATACACCGTGTAACTATATAATATTTTCTCGTCACTTAATCATTTGTTTCAACCAATTAATCTACTACAGTATTTGTTACCTAATAAATGACATCTCATAAATACTCTCTACGTTACACCCAAAGAGTACACGTTTAAAAAGTCTAATTATTAAGGGATATATTAGTATCATTGGATTTGGTCATAATTACAAAAATACTTAAGCACAACAACACAAGTGGAGGGTAAAGATGAAAAATTATGAAAATTATAAACATAATTTTTTAAAAGTGGTGAAACATCCCAAAATAATATAGTAGATTCTTTACCAGGAACGGAGGGAATAAAATAGAAACAATGGTTGAGCTTTAATTTTAAATTTCCCTTCAATTTGGATAAATGGGTACAAATATTGTCGAGGATAAGAGCCCGTTTGTTCTTGCGTTTTGGCCAAAACGCAAGGTTAAAACGCAGCTTATTCCTTAACTTAGAGCCCATTTGGTGTAGCATTTTGAAAACGCAGTGTTTTAAAAACGCAACGTTTCTAAAACGCAGATTATTTAAAACGCAGCTTTTTTCTTTATAAATGCGTTTGAGATATTATGTCAAAACGCAGCTTTTTATTCCCTACTGCGTTTTAAAATCTGCGTTTTGGGAAAAGTTAGAATTCCCGTTTTAAAACGCAGTGCGTTTGAAAACGCGTTTTCTACCGCAGCATTGAAACGCTAAGTTAAGGAATAAACTGCGTTTTAACCCTGCGTTTTGGCCAAAACGCGCGAACAAACGGGCTCTTAGCGTTTCAATGCTGCGGTAGAAAAATCTGCGTTTTCAAAACGCAGTTGCGTTTTAAAACGCTAGAATTCCTAGTTTTTTTCTAAAACGCTGAATAAAAAGTTGTGTTTTGACATAATATCTCAAATGCATTTATAAAGAAAAAAAATCGTGTTTTAAATAATCTACGTTTTAGAAATGATGCGTTTTCAAAACGCTACACTAAACGGACTCTAAGTATATATGTTTGTTCACGAAAGAAATACACATAATTATTTAGAATGTAAAACTTTGTTTGCAAAAACTGATCCAAACAACGTGTATGAACATCTTGCTAAGTACCAAATCCCGTAAAAGAGGAGGAGATGAATGAGTGAGTGAGGTTTGGGGTTGAGTATATATAGAAAAGAGTTGTCTAGGAATAATGGAGGATTATATTATTGGTAAGGCTATTTTCATTCAAAAGATATTTTTTTTCTTTTTTCTTTTTTTTTAAACCAAAAGATATTTTCTAATGAAATGGTTTTGGGTAAAATCACCGTTTTCTTTTCGTCCCCTCGGACAAAAAAAACAAAAAGTGATTTTGCTTGTTGCGAGAATTGTCTTTTTTTTTTTTTTATAATCATAAATTCGTCTAATTTTCTACTCCAACGTAAGAATGAGTGGATTAACGAGATTGCCCCACTCTATAACCTGATTCATACAAATTAAACTCAAAACGAGGAAAATATAGCTAGCCCTTTTGCTAAGAAATTGTCATGAACACGAGTTTTGGAATTAGCTTTGTATGACAATAATCATTTGAGTTATTAAAAAAAATAAAATTTGTAACAATATTACAAGTTCGAGCTCGTAATATCATTTGCATGTGAGATATACTTAATTTTCTCATATCAAAATATCTTTTGTGTTTGAAATGTTTAAAAGTGACTATGTTGGTAAGAGGGAAATTTTTAGATTTGCTACATATAGAAGGATACCAGGTATAGTATATTCCACATGTGTACAGAATACAGATGATATTTTCATTTCATTTGCTCCTCTAAATCATTTTTGAAACTCTTGTCAACTATTTTCCGACAGATTTCGCATATTTAATTTACATTTTTTAGGGATAAAATATATGCACCAAACGTTCATTTACTTTACCATAATATATATATATATATATAATAAAAACATCTATATATGCACTATGTTATTACGTCTTTTCGTCTTTCTAAAATTTTTATTGCCCTCGAACCGTCCTTACATTATACTCCATTTTTTAGTTAATTGGGTGTTATCTCCAACATGTAACTAGCACTAGCACATGTAACCTTATATTGAGATATTATTGTCCAACTAGGTGTTAAGTAAAATATATCAAAGATGGAGTCAATTTTGACATTTAAAAGTATCACTTTGTATTTAAATAAAAATTATCACTTTAAATGAAAATTATCATTTTTTTTTTCTTGAAAGTGTCATTTTCTCTCTTAAAAGCGTTACTATTGGCTTTAAAAGTGTCATTTTGCATTAGACGATCTTAATGGAGACTTACTCAACTTAGAACAACAATGATATTTTTAAGGCCAAAAATGACACTTTAAAGGCAATAGTGACGCTTTTAGGTAGAAAATGACAATTTTCTGGAAAAAAAAAATGATAATTTCCATTTAAGATAAAAGTGATACTTGTAAGGCCAAAAGTGATTCCGTTTTACGGTTTAGGATCCGTAAGACAGCCTTTTCTAAATTTTTGTTATTGAGAAATGAATTTCCCATCACCAAGTTAACTCAGTGAGCTGATTCACTTTTAAAGCATTTGTCTCTCTCTCACACAAAAACCTAGCATCCGCAGAAGAGAAGAAGGAGCCTCTTCGGTATCTCATTCCAAGAGAACACACAGTCATGGGGAAAACTGAGCACCTCCACCTAGCTTTCATCTTCGTCTTTCTTTCTTTCTTTTTTTTCCGAGATATCAGTCTCTGTGTTAGTTTTTGATTGACTGTGTTTGGATCTTTGTGTTTGCTTGTCTCTGTGTTTGTTGTTGATTGACCATGTTTGGATCTTTGTGTCTGATTGCAGTAAAGTATTGATCGTCGTTTTACTAACATCAAACGAAACCCAAAAAGTTTTGGGCCCATGAAGCTATCTCGTTGGCTCAGGAATGTGTTGCAGATCTTGATTATGCAGTATTTGGGGGCAATCTGATGAGAAAGGTGGACCTGGAAAAAGCTTATCAGAGAATGGAGGGTACACTGCTTCATTATGATCATCCATTTGAGCTTATTCACGAAGGAATGATATAAACCAAAGGACAAACTATTCAAATGGTCCCTTCAGAAGTTCATTTTTTTGAATTTGGTCCTTTTACAAAAAATTTAATGTTAGTCGTCCTTGTACTAAAACCCTTTACGCTATTAGTCCTTCCGTCCAATTTCGTCTAAATTTTTTCGTTAAGTTTCTCCACGTGCATCACATGTGAGGGTAGAAATGTTATTTTACAGCTAAAAGTACATGGACCAATAGTATAATTTGTCTAATTGTAAAACTCAAATCTCGATTTCAATTTCTTCTCCTTCGGCAAACAGATCACTCACCTTGATGATGAAGCAGCGACTAAAGCACATCTTGATTTCAACACATCATTCAATTTGTCTAATTTTAAAACCCAAATCTCGATTTCAATTCCGTTTTCAATTTTGTTTTCGATTTCATCACATCATTTCAATTTCAATCTCGATTTCAATTCCGTTTTCTGAAGCAATGGCTGTCTTCGATGTATATCTTAATCTCCGTTGCAACCACCGCCACTGGCGTAGAGCAACATCTTGAAATCTCACTGTTTCGGCGATGCTTGCTCCGTCACCGGTTAAATCATGGCTAATTCTCTCTCTCTCTCTCTCTCTCTCTCTCTCTCTCTCTCTCTCTAATCCAAGAAGGGCAATTAATTAAGGCAAGGATGTTGATTTTGCCAATGGCTCAGAAAAGGGCGAGGGATCTGAGAGAGTACAAATTTTCAAGAGATCAACATGATCACATGCCCATCTTCATAAATTCCCTAGCAAAGGGATGACAACCCCACTGAGTGAGATGATATGATTTTGATTACAAAAATAATTTATGTAGTGTACTGGTAGTATTGGATTTGAAATAAATTGCATTTCAAAATCGATCAATTGTGTTTTATCAAATTTCAAATTTAGTTTCATCAAATCAATTTTTTTGATTGAAAAAAATTTCAAACCCAAGTATCTATAGATAGAGAATTTGGTTTGAAATAAATATTTTATGGTTGGTCCCTGTACTTACCTAGAGAAAATGACATTTTTGTCCTTGTCCAAATACACGTGCGATGCATATGACATGACTTAACAGAAAAATTTTAATGGAATTAGACGGAAGGACCAATTCTGTTTAATGTTTGAGTTTGGGGACTATTTGCAACATAAAATAACTAAATTCAAAAAAATGAACTTTTAAAAGGACCATTTGAGTAGTTTGTCTTGTCCTAAACCAATTCAAACAAAAAAAAAAATCTCTTTCTTCTCACTTTAGCACAAAAACAGCACAAATGGTCCTTGTACTTTTTTAAAGAAAATGACAAGTTTATCCTCGGATAAAATAACGTTAGTCACGTGTACGCGCGCGTGTGTGTGTGGGCACTTATAGCTATGGGAATTGGACGGAAGACCAATTCGGCTTGTCATTAGTAGTACAGGGACCAATTTTACGCGAGACAAGGACCAATCTCAAAAAAAAAAAAATCAGAAAGTACAAGTACCATTTGTGTAGTTAGCCCATTTTTTAACTACCGAAATACTCTCTAAGCATCTTCAAATAATAATTTAAATATGGGTTTTGTCTACTTTAGAGGAAAATTTGTGTTGACAAATATACCCATTAAAATATGTCACGGGTTGGGCAAATAACGCCTACTTAATGAAAAAAATTGGATTGGATGGAGGAACGGTCCGAAGGCGATAAAAATTATTCAAAGATGAAAAATGCGATGTGACATAATTTAGGAATGTCTTTTGCTATTATGTTTTGTACATTTTATCCTTTTTTAAGCATAACTATTCTGCAATGTCGTGGCTACAAGCATATTTGGATGACAAACTTTGCTTGAGTGAGTATTGTAAGGCTAAATATCAACGTTAGATAATACACTTAAAAACTAGCAAGCGTCATGCAAATATGCATTTAACGCTCAAATTCTAACGAAATTAAAGGAATAGCAAATTTTGTGCAAAAAGTAAGAGAAAGGGATTCTATGACTACTCAATTTCAAATTTCGGTTAACTATTCTAGATGAAGATAGGGTTTGGCGGTTAAGGGGTGTGTATATTATAAGAAAAATGGTAAAACGATAAAAAAAAAATAATAAAGTATAAAAATAGAGGTTAAGAAAAGTTGGTGGGTCATTTTGTTGTTTTTCCCAGTAGGAAAACTTAAATTACTTGTACATGCAAAATGGGCAAAGTTCAAGGACCAAATTATATACTAATCCAACCATTTTTCGTTACAATAGCATTTTGACTTGTGACGGGGATTCAAATCTTTTTGTTTAGTTTTTCATCCTAATCTAGGTAGCAAGCGAGTCATTGGTTAGGTATCGTATAACTTAGCATGTGATGTCACCTGTAACAATTATGTATTTGACATCTAAATTGTGGAAAAATACTGACTGCAATAGTTATAAGTACGACGTGATATCACAGATCAATCAAAGTGCATTAAATCAGCAACAGTTATTGACATTACAAATCAATCAAAGTGCATCGAATCAATAACCTTGCTAATGTGGAGAGCAAGGTTGCTGATCACACATTAGCAACGTTGCTCATTTGATAAATTTTGGTTGGATTGTGATACCAAAAAGAACTAATTTGATAAATTTGACTTTAAAAACTCTAAAAAAAAAGGCGGTCATTTAGAAACTGAGGAAGTACTTACTTTGTCCCACAGAAAAATATTCCTATTTCCCATGTTTTAATTGGTCCCAGAAAAAATAGTCTCATATATAAAATTTTAAAAAAAAATCAGCAACAAATTTTTATATTTTTTTCATTCAACAAACAAGCTAAGTTGAATTGATTATTGATTTTGAGTAAACTCTTGCCAACTTTGACTTGTCTAGAGTCTAAATCACTGAAAAGGAGAGGAAGAAACTGGTCCCGTAGGCCCCTTGAATTTGTGGGAATGGCCTCAAATAAAGAGGACTGCTTGCTGCACCATAGTTTTAGCGCGTTCTTGCTCTCACCTTACCCATGTCGTCATTCAATATACACTTAATTTGCAATAAATTTTCTACACTCTAAACTGTAAACTATATATTTACTTCCAAAATTGTTTTGGTTGTATCAACAACACTGGCCGTGAAAGAAAGACACAATAGCTAAATTTGCCCTTGATGCTATAGAGTATTCATTATCCTAGCTAGTTCTATTTCTATGGTGCGGGATTGAAACATCACACTTTGTGAAGTTTTAACTCTACCACTGAGTTTGTGGTTTCTCATCGGCAGTGACATTTTCATAAGGATAACCAAATTATCATATAAGTAAATTTAGGAGTCTTGAATAATACCTGAAACATTAATAAACATGTGGGGTGGTGGGGTTGTGAGACTAATTACTCAGTAAAACCTAGCTGGAATCCAGCCAGCACAGCTGTAAACTGCAGTATAGGAGTTAAAGACCAAAGCCGCCGCAGCCCCCAAGTAGGTGACAGCCCGTGGATTCATTAGCCTCCCTCTACAACCAGCCAGCTTGTATCATTTAGTGGTGCATATCTCCAATCAAGCTACTCAAACTTGAATTAGTTTTGATTTAACTTATCAAACTTGTAAGCTAGTTAAAATATTAAGTTCTGCTTAATAAACCCACAAACAAGACATCTAGATCTATTAAAAAAAGCAAAGCTACTCAAGCTCGACTTGTTTAAAAGTTCAATTGAGATCAACGAGTTGAGAGAAGTCAACTCAAACATTTTTTTCCAACTTTAACATCATTGTCAACCCTAGCTTCAACAGTTAAGTGTTCTGCTTGACTCATTTATTACTACTTTAAAGTTACATGGCTCCACATCCCGGTTTTAATGATTCCCAAGTAAATGTTGAGCGCAACGGTTAATTTTATCACTAGCTAATCAAAGTGCACTAAATCAATAATCTTGGTGATGTGAAGGATATAAGCAACCTTACTTTCTACGTCAGCAAAAGTTTATTGAGTTGGTGGATTGTGATTAAGTGGTTGACATAAATATGCTTAACAGTTTTTCTCTTAACGCAATAAATACTAGTAATTTTCTCTAATAAAGTTAAAACAAAATTAAAGACCTTAATAATTCAACTTCAATTCTGTCTATCCTTTTTCCTATCGTTTTTCCCCCTTTTTCTTTGGTTTTTTCCATTTTAGATGCGAACAAAACCTTACTAATATGAAATCTCAGTTGGTTACTAGTCAACGTTAAGCTAATCAATCAGACCACATGCCTCTCTCTGCCAATTGCACAGAATTAGTAATGGGGTTTGTATATAAAAGACCTAGTCAAACCCTTCGTGTTCAGAAAAGGTCTCACTAATTCCAAAAGATATTTTATGACTCTTTTTATTTGAAAACCCAATAAGACCCTCTCTTTTCTTTTCTTTCTTTTTTTTTTGAAAGACTCACATGTGACACGACTCACAAGGTCGGTCGTTCGTTCGATCGAAACTGATTCGTTGAGGCTTGTTCAAACGACTCAAGGCTCGTTCAGCATCATCATCAACACTCAATAAGGTTTGAGAGAGAAAGGGGGGAAGACCGAGTTGGGTTAGAAAGAAAGAGATGTACCTTGAGCAAGGACGAAAGGCGAAGGGCGTCGACGGCCATGGCTTTGGGAGAGGAATATCCAAATGACAGTGGCGAGGAAAGGGTATGGGTTTGGGAGAGAACGGAGAGAGGGAGAGAATGAGGAAGACAGCTTGTTTTGATGGGGAGAGGGAGAGGCATGGTTATTTTGGGAAGTTAATGACTTTTTTTGGTCAAAGGCTAAAAAAGATAATTGGCCGGATCAAAATATCATACTTACTTGATATACACCACATTATTAGTAATACTAGTTATAGAACCCGTGCAATTTATGGGTGTAATTTAATTTTTGTGTTCAATTAATACATTTTAAAAATATTTTTGAAAAAAATTATCATTAATGAATATAGAAGTTTGTTTACTTCATCTCTGACAAAAGTTAAGTGTTGCTAATATATATAAATTGGTAATTGTTTATTATAATATTTTCGTTTCAAAATAAGTATTTTTTATTGGTGGTCAATACATATATTTTTGTTTTTATACATTTTTTAAATTTTTTAGTACCCTTTAATGATATCATATTATTGGGTTTTTTTATCTCTTTTTTTCATCTTGCACTTAGTAAAAATATTTTAGACAAATATTTGAAAAAATTTACAAAATTAAAAATAAAATATTTACTTTGGGACGTATTGAAGAAATATAACATTTTTCTGAACAAATGAGAATTGTTTAAGAATTGAATATAATTATATTATTGAAATAATTTTTGGAGATCATTCAATGATTAAAAAATGTTTAATTGGATACTATATATATTTACATATTTTTTATACACTATCAGTTTGAAAAAGAAATTTACACAAATATCAATAAAACATAAGCATCAATTTTGAATAAATAATTTAAAGTTTTGTTAATATGGATCACATATTATATACATTATTTTAGGACGTTTTAAATAAAAATATGAGACTCAATTTGACATGGAGAGAGTATCATATATAAAAATAAAATCTAGTTGGTTTATATTATAAAATAATTTATAGAATAATATAATATGTTTTTAAAATCTTTACGTATAATATAATTGGTTGAGTTGGTTTAAGGTGTATAATCATATTTAAAAGGGTGTTGGTTCATATTTCAATGACAACATTATTTTATTTCCTAAAGTCCTTCTCCTATTAGTATTACCTAATAGTAATACATATTGTAAAACCTATTATTATTAGGTATTGTTATTAGCTAATGACTTAGAAATGAAAAGTCATTTCACTCCAAAGGTCATGCTTACTTGGAGGCTTGAGAATCAAAAGAACTAAAAGTTGGATGAGGTGACACACTTAGAGGCATCCTCACCAACTTTAAATATATATATATATATAGATTTCGTTCACGAGGGATCTGCCATTACGTAAATATACTTTACACAGAATTAGAGTCATCTATTATTACACGAGTTTTAAGAAAGGAATTGACTCTATGCAATTTTACTTTAATAAGATTGAAGTATCTTTTATAGGTATCAAATCAATGTCCTTTTTCCCTCTCACAATTAATAAAATTATTATAATATAGACAATTTACTTAAAGAATTTTTTAAAAAAATGGAAAGAGGACAATCATTTTAGAACGTCAAAAAAATAAAGCAGAAGACAATTACGTATTTAAAAACAAAGGGAGTATCTTTTTTTGTGTTCCAATTTTAATGAAAGAGTTGTTTCCCATTCACAATCATCATGCCACAAATGTGTGATAATTCTATCTCCAAGAGAAAAGGGTACTAACTGGGTTTGGCATTTGGCAAATAAACACCCAGACACAAGTATAGTTGATTAGGATTCAGATCGCACCAGCTATAACAATGACAACCATTTTCAATTTCTCATCATGGTATATATATGGCTATCAAAAACTGGCAAAAGAAAAGAAGAGAAAAGAGTTCATGTTTGTACAACGCAATGCTACATTTGTAGTAAATACATCATGTGTGCAAAACATACTGAAGAGTGATTGTGTCGTGCTAACATCCGAGACGTGTTTGGTAGTTGTTACACGTACATATGGAGTATTTAATGTTTTTCATTCGAAAAACATATTATTTTTACTGAGGTATTCCATATTCTTGTTATTTTAGGGACTCACCGTGACTCAAAGCAAGGGCCATTAGAAAATGACAATACCAAATACCTGTTAGGAAGGAAAGCCCATACCACCTAATAATCACAGGGGTGAGATATGTACCATATTTGCAGTCTGTTGGTGATGTTTCAGCAACCTGGTGGCTGAAATTTAATGTGTTTATGGGTGGAACATGCAGAGTAAAACTAGCATTGTGAACTCAAGCACGCCCCAGACAGGTGGCATATTCGGCTCCAGACAGGTAGCATATTCGAATAAGAAGTGGGCTTACAAGTCAAGTCGAGTTAAGGATACTAGCCACCACCACAAAACACCACCCCCAAAGAAGGCAAATTATAATGGAGATTAAACATGCAACTTCCCCCACTGCTCTCACTGTTAAAACTAAACACAATTTAAAGAATAAAATTAATGACTGATTCCTTTTACATGAAAATTATTCCATGTACAAATCCGGTAGGTGGTAAATGTACCAAAATTCGAAAATGGGACTCAGTTTGCAAACTCTCATATTTATACTATAGACAGACTAGGAGGATGTGTGGTACATCCTTAGATTCTACCATACTTATCGCACCATACTCCTCTTGAGAAGAGGGTTTGATCAAATATAAACCAAAGCTTATTCCTTCTATACTGAATAGGCTAATATCTTGTGGTACAAATTAAAGCATGTAATTCAAATAACTGTTTATGCCACATTAAAAAAATAATAATAAAATACTGTAATCAAGATGTCACCTTGTAGGTCCGTCATTGCATGCTTCATCAACATGAACTGATATGGCCTCACCTCTTGTACAAGACCTAAATGGGAAAAAGGTAACCTTACCTGCGTTTGTGATTACCCTTGCATTACTCATTATTCATAAGAGCACCACAACACGAATATCTCGGTAAAAACAAAATGCAGCTATGGACATCCAGCTTACCTGACATGTTAATTACCCGCCAGTTATAGCTAACAAATTAAGACAATAGGAGAGAGACCATCGAACTGGTGGACTCTGGCCCATGATTATTCACACTTGGGACAATGTTCACAGGAGATATAAACTTCACAAACTCTCTGAGTTCTGTGAAGCTTGAATGCTCACTGTATGGTACTTCATACCTGGAGAGGAGGAAAATATCTTGATTAGAAGGGGTCCAGTCCAGTCTTCAATATTATGAGAAATAATCTACATACAAATGTGCAGACAAGAAATAATAAACCATATAGCAAGAAATCTTTTGTAGCCCACCAATGGTTATTGGCTTAAGCAACTGCGCTCAAATGGGATTTGAATGTTTTTGCTGCTCCGTAGTGGATTCGTAATGATGCCACTAGTTTAGAGTCAATTGGTAAGGCTTTGTTCAGTTGATTATGCAGATCATACCACAAATACTTATCACCTCTTCAAAGCATCAAAATTTGGGGTAAAGCAGCACATCCATTAAGCTTGAAAAAATAACCGTTTGACGAAAGAATTTCAGAGTTGAAAATTCACTCCAAACATGAATATTTATGTTGTAGAACTACTGATCATAAACCGTCTACATCACAGGTTTGCATTATGTTGACAATTCCAGACCAGTTTGCTTCAAGTTGAAAATTAAAAATTTCACTCCGAACGGGTTTGCTGTCCAATCGAAAATTCACTCCAAAGTCCGGACACTTCAATCATAACAATTTCCCTGGACACGCAACTATGATCCATTTGGTCCCAGATGCATTTGATGTTGTAGAAACAATAAGCAGAAACCGTCTCCATTTAACAGGTTTGCATTATGATTGAAGACTTTGAATGAACGATTGTGAAGTATAATATTAAGATGTGTCTGACACTGGTAGCAGAGCACCAGAGAGATGCTAACAGCACCATATGTATACGGCTGATGTATCATGTAAGTATGTGCCCCTAGCATTGATTGGTCCTACCTCTGCTGCCTGCCTGTACGGCTGTACATCTCCAAGTGCCTTGATTTTAGAGGCTTTAATCCCAATCTCATTAATTCAGATACCTATTATAGCTTGAAGCTTAAGGCATCGGCCTTTTGGAAAGCTCTTACTTTCAAAAATGATACGGCTTGAATTCATTGTTTTCATCTAGGTCTTTTGTTGTAACAGAAATTCATTCTGAATCAGATGACGAAATAAAGTATAACGAGAAAAAGTTAATACTTGAAGACCCTTAGGTTATAATGGAAAACACCTTTTAGCAAGACTAAACCATTTGCAGACTTCCCATAATCTCAAGGCAATTAAGTGATTTAAACAAGTCATCACCTTATAATGGTACCCTGCTGCCACCTTCTTCCTGGAGATGACTTCTTTCCTTTACCAAATGTCCAACCAGTTGGAGAGAAAGCAACTATAAGACTGAATCGATTCTGAAAGGGAAAAACATAAATAAATAATGCATCTTAAATATAGAAACAAAACTAATCTGAAGTTGATACAGGTGACATTTATCGTAGAGTTGTCAAATGAACTAGGGCATCTAATTGCTAGCCCAAACTACAAGAATGTGAGAGAAATTACAATCTAAACAGTATTTGTAATACAATTTTTATGCATTTGACCATTTCTCAACAAAATCAGAGACGATGAATTTCAAATTTCTCCTAAAGAAACTTTACACAAAGTTCCAAGAGTTCAGATAATTACAATGATCCTGTAAAACACAATAACCATCCTCAAGAAAACTAAGAGGTAAATAGAGTGACAAAATGGTGTAATTGAAACTTCTTTTCTTCTTTTTTTTTTTTTACTTACTGTCATAGAAAGTCAGTGGACAACACTAAGTAATACATTTAAATCACTGTAAACTGACCATTGGTCTACTTACTGAATGAAATCCCTTTTATGGTATCTTTCAAGTTTTATATAGAGTGCTAAAATAATCATAAAGCGTGATGCAGGGAACCATCCACCTAAATGCCACTATCGCTTGTCACTGAAATATTTTGCTGCCTATACCCAAGTTTATAAGGCATTATTTTGAAATGACTTCTGTCCTGCTTTTCTTCATGTCATTCATTGAGCCTCAGGTTGATCAGCTCCAAATTTTGTTGCCAATTATCTACTTAATATTTTTGAGACAAGAAATACTTTCATAAAATCAGAGTTGTTGACTGAACCAAAGAAACCAGCCGTTTCATGATTTTCTTGGATTCTGTCATTCTGTGGTAGTGCCAGCTCATGTTTGCCTTAAACTTTTATGAACCTTCAGTAATTTTGAAGTTTTTGCAAACCAAAGTCTATTTAATAGTATATGTAATACTGCTGCAACCGCCTTAGCGACCACATGAGCAAAGCGTACAAGCAGCAAGACCTGAGGGAAGACGAGTACGGAATCAATTAAGGGACCTTTAAGGTAAGATGAAGAGTAAGCTTTGGCAGGATTCAGGGTACTCAAGTCAAATCACTTCTAAAGCCACTTGGACAATAATCCAATATAATGGCATAAGAATGTGCATTGAAGTGATCAACCAAGGTTAGCTCATCATACATAGAACAGGTCATCCTTAAACCAAGAAAAATAGATTTACGAAAGAGATGGCCAACATCTGAACATAGAAACATAACAAGAATGTGTATTCCCGGACCTACATAATTGCTACTGAACACTTCCTTTAGTTTCTTTGTGAGTTCATTCATAGAAATTTTGAAACTATAAGTTGAAGGCTAGAAATAGTTGTTGCAGAGCCACTAAATCACCAGCGTGGCATGTAAAGCTGATAATCAAGATGACATTGAACGTTAATTTCATACAAGTATGTGTATACTAGAAGCCCTTACCGTATATTGATTAGATATATGTTTCAGTCGTTTGAAGCTTGCAAGCGTCCACATAGGCACAACATGAACGTGGCTCTCATGTTCATTCAATGTGAACCATTGCATATCTTCCTCACAGATCCCCAATGATTCCAAAAGACGCAGCTTCGCTGCAGGAATATAGACTTTCTTGCGGAGAACACGAGCAACCTCTAGAAATAGCCTTTCTTTTCCTGTTGTTGAGCACAAGAAAAAGAATAAGTCACTCTCAGAGACTAAGAGCACTAGAGAGAGAGAGAGATGGGCTCTACCAATTGTATAGCTGCCAATCAAAAATAGTGTTTTTGGGTTGAACGATTCAGCTTGGATGGCCTCAATGACAAATTGAATTACTGCCTCCTGCTTTGGGAAGTCATACTGCAAGAATACTTGGCAAATATCAGTCACCTTTTAAGAAAATTCTGGAAAAGCGTGACTGTCTGTTAAATATGCACAAGGACGGTTAGCGGGGTTCACCTTTATGACCAAGATCATATATGAAATACAGCTTCTTATGTTTGCAGATTTACCTGAGGGTCACAGTAAGTGGTATCTAGGATGAGAGTGTGAATAGGGCACGTCTGGAAAATAGAGATCTTTGTCATTTCCTCACTAAAGCGAAAATCCCCCGTGTGTAGAACAGCCTAGATGCATGAAGAAACCCAGGATCAAAACAGGAAAGGATGACAAGAAAACTGCCGAAATATGTATTCCAAGGAACCATTTCAAACCACACCTTACCACCGGGTGGTTCAAACAGTATGATGATTGAACCCGGACAATGATTGGCATCATAGCAAGTCACATCAATTCCTGAAATGCTAATCTTTTGGTTGAGGGGCAGAATCTCTAACTTGTCCCATGGGATCCCAATCTTCAGATTCACAAGCTTTGCTGTAATCAAGGAGCAGTAGATCTTCCCATGGCAGAAGGACTTTGTAAGGCCCTGATAATCTGCAAAAGCATAATCAACACAGGACTTCAGAATTATACATTAACGATAAATCTTGTAAGCTGCACCATGAGCAAAATAACAGGGCCCAAATAATCTTCTTCAAGGTCAAGTACGTTGAATCGTGATTTGAGCATGACCATAGAACTTCATATTGTGCCTCAGTTTTGATAAGTTCCACCTTTATATGGCTTTAAGCAGCTGCAGTTTAGAGGAATCTTAGAGTCCATCAATGGATCTCAACACAGCCTGTCGATTTACCAGGTGTTTCAATAGGTTGTGATACATATTCTACAATTTTAGCGTCGTCAATTCATCATTGATGGTTATTAGCTGAACTGCAGGAATATCATTTGTATGTGGGTCATTAAGGTAATTACCCGAAGGCAACAATTCACCAATTTTAAACATCTATAAACAGGCAAGTTTTCTGCTGAGGCTTCTGTTATTTTAATTTTCATGTAAACAGTTATACTTTGGAACCCAAGCCAAAACCCATGGGTTGAGTAATTAAAAAAACTGTTTTAAAACTTTGGTTAACAAATTTTCTTTCTTTCTTTTTCTTTTGAATTTAATTAGTAGTAAATTAGATTAAAAATTTAAGAAAATAATTTATTGATTTACTTATGAACACCAATATGTTTAAAAAAAGTTCTATTCTTGCGAGCAACTCTGTTATCAATTTGGATGTCCACTTAATGGCAAGGACGACATTGATACAAAAATGAAAGTTGGTGACATTTGGAATAATGAAAGTACATTGGACAAATCACTGACCCCCAAATTGTACGAGGGCCAAAAAAGTTATTTTCCCAAATATAGTAATGTGATAACAATCTTCCAAAATTATTTGTTCAAGCTATTAGGTATCAAAGAATAGTAGAAACAATCATGAGTCAACCAAGTGCAATTGGAACAATACAAGGAGAAGAAAAAGATAAAAGGTAATATTCTCACTCCAGATTGATACTATTCTAGGAAAATATGATGCTAAGCATAATTTGGTTTCTATAATGAGTTAGCTGAACTTACGATCTGTATGAAAGTGAGTAAGAAACCAGTGAGAACAATCTCTTCTTAGATACTTGAATGCGTCCTGAAAACATAAAGAGAATTAGTAATCAAGCGGATTAGGTATTAGGAAAACATGGAAAATAGAAAAGATTTAAAATTAAAATAAGTACAATATATGAACTTAGAATGAAGTTAAAATTATAAATATATTAGACTAAAAGAGGTTAGCAATAGCATGGATAAGATTCAAACTCTGAGAAACCACAAAGACAAAGTTTCTTTTGTCTGTGTGCCTCAAATCCATGACTCAGAAAGGTGGTTGTGTTGAGAGAGTTTACAAGTTTATATGTTTTGATACATGAGGATTAGGGTATGGACTGTTCTTAAGGGGTGGCCAGTGGTAGAGTTGGGGCTTCACAAAGTGTGTGGTCTCAGGTTCAATCCCTTCCCATGCCCCTTAGGACAACAAAAAAAAAAAAAGGTGTGGATTTCAGTTTGTCCATTAGGTGTCCTCTTGGAGCCGGTGTTATCTCTACATCTTTGTACTCTTCAAGTTTGAGTGCTTGTGAGTTGCTTTATCTCTGTCATGGACATAACCTACTCAAATTGAGAGGTGAAATCTATGTGCTTGTTTCTCTTCTGTTGATCTTTTTTGATTGTTTGTCGTAACATTTTCTAATAATGACCTACGCATGAAGCAATTACACATTTGAAAGATTCGACAAACATACCATCCAATGAATTTACTTGTGAGGCTCACATCTAAAATTTCTATTTCGAAGAACATTAGAATGAAATTAGGAAACAGAGCCGACAGTCATAAGAAGAAATTCAAAAATCAATAGCTCATCAGGGAATAGTTCTAAAAGAATGGAAAAAGGGCAACAAGAGGAAAATGAAATTAAACCTTAACTTGCTGGTATAGCTGAAGAAAGTGGTAGTGATGCATAGGAAAAAAAGTTCCTTATGTGCTATTTGATTTAGTATTGATAGAGGCAATTTACTGGGCCAGCAGTGTTTCTTACTGCAGCACACCAGAAGAGTGCCATGCTATGCAGCACAGGGATTTGGTAGCCTCCAACTATCTACAAGTGGCCATACCACTGCAAAATGGTGATTCACAGAGACGAGACCAGTAGGTTATCATGCTTGCATTTTTCTAGATATGCAATTGGGCTTTGAGAATAAAGAAACTTGTGTCCGTGAAACTTACTGAAATCCAAATAGAGTTAGCAAATTTGTATAACAACACTTGGTATCAGTGAGAGGCTGTACCACTCGAAATGGTGTTCCTGGTATGCAGCACCACAAGGGTATATCTCTGAGCTTTTTATTTGAACCATGCTGTTTCCCCATGATACGCTTACTACCTACTTTTGAGTGAGTTTTTCCAACCTCTCTCTGTCCCCTTGAAGTAGTGCAGACTTTTTTATTCGTTGCAACATAGCCTGGAAAATAATCTGTGATCAACTTAGTTGCAGCAAGCTTTGAGGTCTCACCATCTACATCAGTAGATACATCTGTGTGTATTTCTACTCCCTTGGTGCCTTCTTTTCTAAGTTCACTCAGAGCATAAACTATCTTCTTCCTGGGGCCAAGTGCAGTAACACCAATGTTGCATAGATCCTGCAGGGTAAATAATAGGCAATGCTTTGCTGAAATTTGGATAAATATTAAAAGCAATAATGTGATGATGGAAAAATGATCTGCAAAAGTGCAAGCATGGGTGAAGAAAAAGACAGCAACATAAGTAGAATTAGCCAGTGTCAACACCACAAGGTCGCTAAATGGCTTGGTCAACCTATTTTGCACCATCCTCAACATCTTGCTAAAACTGGTAATAATTAGTACATAAGAAGCCATTTGACTTTTCACCAGTTGGCAAGTTCACAATCTCTTGGCACCATTTACGTTGTGGCCATAGTTAACAGTGAAACCTCCACTGGCTCTGGTCTGGAACAGTGCATTTAGCACTAAGTTTCATACTTCGTCACAGTGATGGCCCTCTTCCAAAGAATTTGTTGCCTTGCAAGCTCTTCTTGAAGAGTCCCACGTTGTAGTTAGTCGCATCCCCAAGGTTCAGATTGGATCGGTCGGGACAGTTCTACGGCTGAAGGTGGAATGATTTCCCCTCAAAATCTTCCAAGACATCCACAGGCCAATATATTACATCTTTGGAGTACTTAAATATCATAAAATCAGTAACACTTAATACCGGGTATGGCAAGTTTTCTTTTCCTTGATTATACTTCTACAGTGGCAGTGCTTATCTTACAGGTTATATACAATTTTCATACTATATGCAAGATTTTTGTGATTATTGAGTCATGCCTGACACATGTAATGGTATGGTCGTACGAGGCTCATGCCAACCTCATGCCAAATAGGCATTGTTCAAGCAAGCCTGATTTCTTGTTAAAACTTTGGCCAAACTGACCATGGATCAATTTGGTTGGAACAAACTCACAGCACTGACCACAATAACCCCAAATAATGACCTTCTAACTAGCACGTCCTCTATCCCTCTCAAGTCCATGTGTCATTCTAATCTCACAGGTTAGCAGCATAAACAATTTTAATATTCTTCATTGCATGCACCTATGTCCTTATCTTCATACAATGTTCACTAAATTGTAACATAGGATTCAGAATTTATAATGACTTGTAACGTATTGGGTTATGACAATCTTAGATGTTCAAGCCTGTAAAGCATCACAATTGGTATTATGTGGAGCGACTAAACCTCTCTAAGCTAGTACGTTAGCAATGATCTTATCAAACACCACAAAACATACCTCTTCGGTCAGCCACTGCAAACTGTCCCAATCAATTTCTTCCCGGATAAAAACATCTTCATATCTAGCTAGGCCCAGACTGCGTAGCCATTGTAGAACAGGGGAGACATCAACAACTTGCTCAGATGCTCGAGATGGAGAACTATTAAGAACTTGTCCAGGACATTCCGGTTGTGGATCATTGTCAGGAAAGCTCATCTGCAAGAAGTGCCCAAAAAACAAACTTTTAGAATATTATTTAAAACAATATACTCACAGCATTCTTGTGGCTGGCCAAGAACATTCCAGTACTTTTTACCAACATAAATCATGTCGCTCATAGGCCAAAGTAACTCGTATCAGCATTCAATTTGTCATGTGGATGCTTATATTAAACGGTTATGGCTGTATATGGTGGCCGAGTTAGGCGGCAAGAGATATTTGTTTTCTGAAGTAAGCATGCCTTTTGATGGCCTATATGACTTTACAAGTCATTAATACCCTTTCCAATGTTAGAACTTAAACATATCAGGTTTCAACATAGATAAGTCAAAAAAAAAGGGATTATTCTCAAAATACAAATCCAATTACACATGGAAAAGGGCAGCTCTGTCAAAACCACAGTTCCTATTAGTTACCCGTAATTTGCCTTGATTTTTCATATATGTTGTTGTAAAACTGTAAATAAGTATCATTAACACCCAAGCCCGAGTGCCCCTTGCAACCTATGCAGGGCAAATGGTCCAAGGAGTACATTTGTTCACCAATGACAACCAAGCACAAGCTAATGCAAAAGTCCATGGATGTATTTGTGTTCATTGGTAGTAGATGGTAGTACATAAGCCGAAAACTTTTTTCCCACATCTACCTGATATGGGACTGGAGTATCACAAATACGATATAAGAATCTATAGCATATATAAACACATAGAAAGATTAAGAACAGACCATGGACCAAAACAATAGAGGGCTTTATTGTAGGGCCTTCTCTTTTATTTGTAAATAAATAACTAGAGCAATGAACCAAAGTATAGGAAGAGGGATTACATCACTTGGAGTTTCCCCTTTATCAAGGCACTCATTGGTGTGAATTTGTCTCAGTTCGTCGCTCAAGTCCGAAATGTCAACCCCACACATAGGACACTGAATCAAACCACCACCCAAGTCGCTTGTATTAGAGTGATTAAATTGCTCATCTGCCTCCGAACATAGATTTAGCAGTACGTTGAGCTGTGTACCCGGCTCAAAAGTGTCCTCATCCGAACCGTCGTCATTTTCACTAACATTTGGAGGACATATCAAATTGGACCTCAACAACCTTGACTCAATCGAATTGGATATATAATTACACCCCTCTTTAGGTTTCAAACCCACTTTCTCCACTGAAGCAACACTCTTCTTAGTCAAAATAGAAGCGGAATTGCCAGAGCAAACAGTGTGTTGGGACAGTCTAATAACCCCCTTCTCCACCTTCCCGCTACAATCGATAGTTGACTCTATAGATTCCAAACAACAATCGACATCCAATCCTAAATCTGAGTGAGCATATGAAAGAGCAGGAATTTCCGAATTCTCCTTGCCGGGGGCATAACTGGAATGCCTCTTCGGCTTCTTGGATGGGCGATTGACGGCGGAATTGGAGGGTTTTAGAGGTTGTAATGAGCTGATCCCGTAGCTGGGTAATTTGGGGGATTTTCTATTGTGCTTGCGAGCGAGTGTTGTTTGAGTTAGGGATAGACACTGGAATGGATCTTGAAAGTCGTCGTCGTTGTCCGCCGGAAATGTGGGTTTGGAACGGGTGGAACTCGACGATGACGACGGATTCTCTTGCGAGGCCTTCATGGATTTGGTACCCTTCATCCTTGCCGGCAGTGTATGTTGTTTTGGTGAGAGAAAAACAGATTAAACAGCTGCCGGATAGTGGTCGAGAGATGAAGGACGGTGCTTTTTGTAAACGTTGGCTTTTCAAATTTCTTGCGAGCAGGTGAAATGGAGGGAATTGACACAATTTGGCCTACGAAAATATGCGTAAAATGTGCCGACTTCCCCTACGGTTTGGCTAAATCCCAACGCCACCCTCAGTGGTTTGACCTCGTTTCACTGTCATCCATTCTTTTAGCTTCTGTTAATCCATTTTGTTAAGTTAATAGTAATTGAGTAATTTAGTTAGAATAAAGCAAAATTAAAACCTAACTCTCAACCTTCCAATCTTTCCCTAACGCATACGCACGTGTGCACACATGCTTGACAATCCCCTCCCCCTTCCACAATCTCCCTTTTATACTTATTTTTCTTCGAACAGCAACTCCTCTTTTCGGACAATGAACATTTACAACAACATACGCGCTAAACGCAGCCCCCCTTAATGCGCTAAACGCAGTCCCCCGGATGAAATTACTAACTTGCCCTTTTTTCTATTTTATTTTTAAAATTTTTAAAAACTAAACTTTAAATTACAGTTTCCCCCTAATTTTAGAAAATTTAAAACCGCCCCCTGGACTTTTTTAAACTTACAGCCGCCCCCTATTCAACCTGAGAAAATTACTAAATTGCCCTTAATTTTTTCTGAGAAAATTACTAAATTGCCCTTAATTTTTTCTATATATAGAAAGGACTTCTAACCTAACAAACTCACAATTTTCAGTTTATCTCTCTAAACTCAACATATTCTCTCTCTCTACAAAGTTCTTCAGCTCTCTCTTTAGTTTTCTGCATTAAAGGTATGTTTTTCGTATACTTTGTATTAAATAAATTTTTTATTTAGTTATTTGTTTTGAATATATATGTTTGTCGCATATTTTTGTGTTAAATATGAATTTTGTGTTGTTATTGTTGTGTTATAATGTACCATTTAGACAAAAAAAAAAAAAAACTGGGATATATGCGCCTGGATCATGCGCATGTACAGGATGACATGCGCATGGTACAAGCGCATGCTGCACAATTTATTCGAATTTAATTTAAAAAATTAAAAAATTAAAATTTTTTACCACATGCGCCTGTACCCGGCGCATGGAGACTTGTACATGCGCATGGTCTGGGCGCATGTACAAGCCTCCATGCGCCTGGTACAGGTGCATGTTGCAAATTTTTAAATTTTTTGCACTTTAACCCTTGTATTTGTCCTTTTTTTTAAAATTGTTTCATTTCACCCCCTGAGTTTGTTAGTTTCGTTAAATTGAATGAAATTTTGCATTTTGCCCCTTGAGATTGTTAGTTTCGTTAAATTGAATGAAAATATGCAATTTTACCCCCTGAGTTTGTTAATTAAGTTAAAATTTTGAGGTATATGAAAATGTTACACTTTTAATAAATTATATGGTTAAATAATTATTAATATCTTAATATTAAATTTTTATGTGATTTATTAAATGTTACACTTTATTCCGAATTATTGCATTATGCTTAAATAATTATTAATAATATCTTAATTATTAAATGTTACACTTTATTAATATTTAAATATTAATAATTAATAGTATTTATTTTTTATGCGATTTATTAAATGTTCACTTTATTCCCAATTGCATTATGCTTTTATTTTTAAATTAGGGCTGGTCTCTTTTAGACAATTTTCATTCGCTAAAATTCACTATAATTGTTTTCAATCGTTAAAGAACACTTTTGTTGCAAAATGTCATCTATGCCCTTAAATAACACGGAACAGTACACTCTATGCATCACAAAAATAATACGATACACATAAAAACACGGAAGCCCATGATGGAAATCGCAAAATAAAAAAGACGTAATACAAATACCTTTTTCACTTGCGATACACCAAAAAATTGTGCATCGCACTGGAGAAAAAACCATATTAACTTCAAAAACAGTTTAAAAAAAAAGAGTGTTGTTTGTTGCATCGCAATACTCGCGATGCACATTTTATATGCAGTTTTATGGATGTGTTCAACAATTGGCGATGCACATAATTCACATTTCTTAACACAAAAATTACAATTACATTGACCATGCACATTTTCATACACATGACGATGCACAAAAATCAACCATGTATATATACAAAAATGAACTTAAAAAATTACAACATAACAAAAATCAACTTTGTATAGTCTCTCGACATAACCTAGAATTATGGTTACAAAGTTTGTCACATCTACTACATATCCTTTCCCTTTTTTTTCTTGTTGATTCACCATTTGATGAGATCCTTGTCTTCTTCGAACGTCCGGGTAATCTCTTAATTATAGGAGGTAACATGGTCTCACCCTCGCAAGAATTTTGAAGCTCGAACCTTTCCGTAGTTGCAATTGGTCTCAGCAGTGTATTTCAAAATACAATTATCGATTGAAAATTGGAATATTTACATCTGATGCATTCGATCAGTTCAGATAAACCAAAATTCTCTAAAATTGTCGAAACAATAATATCTTCTCCGAATTTCAGCAACAACATAATAACAGTTTGGTTTGTTGAATCCATTGATTTCGATTTAAAAATGAATTCGATATTGAACTGTTTTGGTATTTTTTAAGTTTGTTCAAGTTAATATGAATGAGAATTTTAGTAAGAAATCGCAATAGAGATAAATACGGAATTGAAAGGAGAAAATTAAGAAAATCGCACAAAAAAAAAATACGTAATAGATTGTTACAGGGGCAGTTTGGGAAAAAAATATAAATTTACGGTTAGTATATTTGACGATGCACATAATAACCCTTTCACGATGCACAAAATATAATGAAAATAATTCTGTTATAATTGACGATGCACAAAATTATACTTGACGATACACATTTCTTACACATAAAAAACTGAATAACAATACTGTTATACTTGACGTGCACAAAATTATACTTGACGATGCACATTTCTTAACACAAAAAATAAAAAAAGTTACATTAATGATGCACACTTATACTTGACGTGACAAACAATGCACAATTTTTAACACAAAAATCACAAAATACATTGACGATGCACATTTCACACACATGACGATGCACAAAATATATTTAAAAACACTACATTGATACGTGGGCAGTTTTGAAATAAATAGCTAATTTATCACTTAAAAGGGATTTAAACGAATGAAAACAAATATAGTTGATTTAAGTGATTGAATATTGTATAAAAGACACCGGTCCGTAATTTTTCCTCCTTTTTTTTTTTTTTTCATAGGAACCATGCATGTAATCTGAAAAAGGAAACTTTTTTATTGATAGAGTAGTTAATTGAATAAATATTTTTACCTAGTAATGCTTCCTCTATCTACATGATTTTTGACATTTATAATCCGAGTGCAATAGAGATAAAGTTTCTCTACAACAATCCAAGTGAAGTAGGGTGGATTCACGTTACGCATACAAAGGCACAAGTCATTCTTATATAAGGCTCCGTTTGTTTTAAGAAAAATAACTTTCGAAAAATAATTTCTGGAAAATGGTTTCCAGAAAATGAAAATGTTCTATTTTCAGGCGTTTGGTAAATCTTTTGAAAATAGTCGGAAAACATTTTCAGGTGTTTGGAAAACTCATGAAATTTTTACGGAAAATATATGTGCAAAGGTGATATTAGGAGAAAATTAGAATGAACAAGTTTTGGAAAATGACTTACGAAAAATGAATCCGAAGTCATTTTCTAGAAAAGAAAGCTTCATTTTCCGTTGACTTGGAAAACATCTTACATTGACTACATTTTCCAAATGTTACCAAACACCGAAAAATAAGGAAAACGTTTTCCGGAAATCATTTTCCGTGAAACAAACGGAGCCTAATTGAGAGAGACCCAAGTCATTCATACGACTCATGAATATCATAGTACGTTATATCCATCACGAGAGAGAGATTATCTTCTAAATTTTGATCAAAAAAACAAGCAAACTGAAAAATTGGCTTATACAATTTTGAATAAGGTATCTCTTAGTTTAATTAATTATATGAAAATCATGAAATTATTCGAGATTATTTTGTTACATGGGCGCTAAATACCACCACAGCTTTAAATTTTCTATCCTACTTTCTGTCAAACTGTTTGTCCCATTAAATTTACTAATTTCATATTTGATACTTATAATAACTTATTGTGAATTTCTAATTATTTGTAAATATTAAAGTATTAATTTAAATATAATAAAATAACCCAAAAGTTAATCTCTTTAAATTTAGTTAATAAAAAAAAAAATGTACGCTCGTTTACGGATGTAGGGAGTAAAATAAATTTATTGGTTATTTTCAAGGACTGTATTTTTATTTGTCACCTAATCATCGATTATTTTTACAAAAAGAATTGAACTTAAATCAAAATCACACTTCCACTAATCATCTTGCACACTTCAAACCCCTTCTTCCTTCCCATCTCTCTCTCTCTCGCGCTCAGATTCGAAGACAAGAGAAGAGCAGGAATCTTTCCCCAGGTAAGCACCTTAACACTATCCTTCATGTTCCTTTAACCAATTTCATTGTTAAATTACTACTTAGATCGAACTTTAAACTCCCAGATTTCAATCCCTTGCTTTGCTCTGGTTAACATTCACCCGGTGAAACTGCCATGCCAATGTCATACTTCGATTAATGCAAGTTTTGTTTCCACAATACAAGTACCCATTAATGCATCTAGATTTGCAATCTCTACCTAATGTTCGCAATGATAATGAAAATTAAGTACCCTTTTAGTTTTTAATGATTCCTGATGTTAGTTTGATCAGTTCTTTTATTTATTTTTGGTGAATAAATTGACATTTCTCCTCGTTCCCAGCTGCTAAAGAGAACCCACCAGTTTGAAAGAGGTTCTTTGATCAAATTTTGGTATTTGTTGTGCAGAAATTGATTTTCGACATGTTTCAAGCTGTTAAAGAGCTACCACTTATTTATAATGGTTAGGTTTAAGAAATTGACAATCCTACAGGTATCAAGCCTTAAGGCCCATTAATTTGTAAGGCGCAGTTAGTTAATTTTTCCAATTTTGCTTGAACAAATTGACATTTCTACTGGTTTTAAGCTGTCAAGGAAACTCACTAATTTGAAAGGGTTAGTTTGATATTTTTTGTTTGTGTTATTGTTATGAAAAATTAATACTTTTACTGGTTTTGAGTTGTCAAAGAAAACCCGGTATATTGAAATGGCTAGTTTGATCACATATCTCATTTTGTTTTGACAAAATTGATGTTTTTGCTGGTGTTGAGCTGTCAAAGAAAAACCCACTCTTTTGAGATGGCTAGTTTGATCACATATCTTGTTTTGGCTCTGACAAATTGATATTTTTGTTGGTTTTGAGCTGTCAAAGAAAACCCCACTATTTTGAAATGGCTATTTTGATCACATATGTTGTTTTCATTTTGAGAAATTGTTAGTTTTACTGGTTTTGAGTTGTCAAAGAAAACCCTAATATTTTGAAATGGCTAGTTTGATAACATATCTCGTTTTCATTTTGGCAAATTGATATTTTTACTGGTTTTGAGCTGTCAAAGAAAAACCCACAATTTTGAAATGGTTTTTTTGAACATATATCTTGTTTTCGTTCTGATAAATTGACTTTTCTGCCTGTTTCACGCTGTTAAAGAAAAAACCTCTAATTTTCCCAACAGTAACCCTTTAAAAATTGATGTTAACTTATATGTGAATACTAAGTTTGTGCCTTTGTGGTATGATATTTGTGTATTCAATGAGTCTGCTACAATGCTTTGAACCAGTGCTTATGTTTTTATGCATTTTATTTTCAAGGACAATACTAACAAATGGCTGGGCAAGAGAGATGGTGTGTTGTGACTGGGGGAAGAGGCTTTGCTGCACGACATTTGGTGGAAATGCTCATCCGATACGACATGTTTTCAGTTCGTATTGCTGACTTGGGTCCTTCTCTCAAGCTAGAACCTGAGGAGGAGAAGGGAACTCTCGGTGAAGCTATTCTGTCTGGTCGTGCTCAATATGTATCCATGGATCTACGGGACAAGTCCCAAGTACTCAAAGGTATACTTACCTTACCAATATCTTTTTCAGGCTATTTCTTCTGTTTTATGCCTGTCTATATGCCTATATGTAATTGACCCGAATGTATTACTTTATGATTAGTTTCGCTCTTACTTAAGCTGATCAACTATCATGTCGGTCTAGGTGTACCAGAGTGACGCTTTCTATGATAACATGTTGGGACTATTATTAAACTTAATTTTACTCTTAGTTCATCTGAACAGCAAAAATGTTAGTATAGGCGTTCATTGGTTGCACCTGTGTGGTTAGACAGTTTCAGAGGTACAAATGCTTCTAAGTTTTATAGCCCGTCTTATTTTCAGTGACCTTATATTGTGTATCAATCCCATTATGCAGCTTGTGAAGGAGCTGAGGTTGTGTTTCATATGGCCGCTCCAGATTCATCCATCAATAACCACCAACTGCATTATTCAGTTAATGTTCTAGGTAAAAGCATTAGTCATAATGTTCCAAATAGAATTTGAGATTTTTATATGCTCTGAGAATATTTTTCCTTTGATCTGTTGTTGAATGTTTTTCTTTTCCCTTCTTTATGGATCATATTATCTTCATCTATTATCTACAGGCACCAAAAACATAGTTGATGCTTGTACCGAGCTAAAAGTTAAAAGACTTATCCATACTAGCTCTCCAAGCGTGGTATTTGATGGAGTGCATGGAATATTCAATGGAGATGAATCATTGCCATATCCAGCTAAGGTATTGAGTGCATCCAAAGTTGTCACAAAAAATCATCTAGCAAAATATTACATTAAGCTTCAGGTTATCTTTTACTGTGGGTGCCACAAGGGGTATAAATCACTTCAAATTTTACCTTTTGTGCGAGGTCTTTTCTTTCTCTCTATTTCCTTGAAGCAGACAAAAGCAAAACAATACTTACATTGGCACAATTTCAGTAATTGAAGGAAAAACAGATTTATGACACACCCTTCTTCTTCTTCATGTCATCCTATTTTTGTGTGTCTTTGGAAAGAGTATGGTTGGGAGTGGGGGAGGAATGTATGTTAATGTGGAAATAGTTATATATTACATATAAAGCCTGGAGTGTTTAGTTCTCTTCATTACTGTCAAAATATACTAAATATATTAGTTTTGTTTACCATTGTTCTTTGTTGTTGACAATACTTTATCAATTTTCATAATGTGTGCTCAAACTTTTCAGCACAATGATTCATATTCTGCGACTAAAGCTGAAGGAGAGGCAATAGTTATCAAGTCAAATGGTATCAATGGACTTCTAACATGCTGCATCCGACCTAGCAGCATTTTTGGTCCTGGAGATAAGCTGCTTGTTCCATCTTTGGTTAATGCTGCCAGGGCAGGGAAGTCTAAGGTAAGGGTTACTTTTCTTTCCTATAAATCAGGTTGGAGTTCATGTTTGTAAAGCGAATCTCAAGATGGGGGAGATTCAGAGTTTTTGCCTCTTTCTGATGTTATATCCATCAAAGGATTTTGTTGAACTTTTTTTGTTTGAGATATCTATTAGCTTTGCCCCAGGCTCCAGCTGTTATTTCTATCAGTCAGATTTTTGGGCAAAATTTCACCTTCATTTTTATTGAAGAATAAACATTAGGTACACACAGTCATTATGTCAAGCTTTTATGACATCGTCAGTATCTTGCTTCTGCATTGTTGAAACTACTAATCCTTCTTGCCTTGATAGCCATCACAATACTAGCTTGTCTTGCCTTTGCCTATTGGAAATGCTGTGTCCTTAAATAGACAGGGAAGATCTTATTCTTAGAAGGGAATGTTTGTATTTGGAGTTCATGAATGACAAATCAGGATGATAATTAGTAAGATCCTAGCCATCACAATACTAGCCTGTCTTGCCTTTGCCTATTGGAAATGCTGTGTCCTTAAATAGACAGGGAAGATCTTATTCTTAGCGGGGAATGTTTGTATTTCGAGTTCATGAAAGACAAATCAGGATGATAATTACTTAATTAGTAAGATCCTAGGATGTATTCTTTACAATTATAGTGAGGGAAGGATTCATATGTATGCTGTTACCTCTCTCTGTAATACCACTATTTTACGAACTCAAATTAAATTTTAATTTTCACTTTCTGTTTTTCCAACTTTGCGTGATCAGTTTATTGTTGGGGATGGCAATAACTTGTACGACTTCACTTATGTTGAAAATGTGGCACATGCTCATATATGCGCTGAAAGAGCTCTAGCATCAGTGGGGACTGTTGCAGAGAGAGCTGCTGGTGAGGTAATGTTTGATTGTTTTTTAAATTTTCTCAAAGTTCCTTGCTGCTTGAAAACTTAAGCTGTTTAAATCCTGCTATAGCTGTGTTCAAGTTTGCAATTCATCTGCATATCAAGGATGCTTCCCATGCTACTAGGCACAAGAGAGATTTCCTGATATACATATATCTCTTTGATTATGAGATTGATATCTTTACAATTTAGTTGCTTCTGTTGCCTTGAATTTCCGTTGCATGCTTAAGAAGTAGTTTAGTTTCTTTTTCTAGAATTGCTTACATTTAGAGTGAATCATTAGGAGTCAGTTCTTATGGTTGTAATGTACAATTGTAAATGAAGCAGAGTTTGTTCTCGTACCAAATAGTTAGACTTGGGTATCTCTATTCTGTAGCTCAAGGTATATAGCAGTGCCATGAAGATCCCAAATGTGCATGTATATTTACGCGTAATACAAAACAATAAGATTCTAAGAAGGTAAATAAGATTCTTAGATTCCTTTTCCGGGGTAAAGTTCGTTCTAAACATGTTCAGCCATACAGTTGATCATTGAGATTTGAGACACTAGGCATCTTGTCAGGGCCGACCTGTGAAATTCGGGGCCCAAGGCCGGTAATGTCGGACGGGCCCTTCCCCATGGTCAACAATATCAATGGGATCATTGGGATTCACATTTACCGCATTTTCGCATACCAAATTTTCAATAGAAATAGTTTCTTTTTCACCCAACTTACTAGAGGTAAAATACTTGTTAAGAGAATCACTTAAAGCTTGCGTTAATTGTTCTTGCTTTTGCTTCTTCTTCCTTTTTTCATTTTCTACAAAGATACTTTCGTTATGACATTTTGTCTACCTATAATAATTTCAACAAATCTTCTATTACCAAACAAATATATACACACAAGTAACAATAGCTCAAACCAAACAAATCCCCAAACGTCACAATTCACACAGAAGTAAATGAGTAACAATAAGTAAAAAAAAAATTCCAAATAAAAAAAACACTAATTTCGGATATAAGCTCAAGAATCCCAAGAAACCCAACACTGAACAAGCAAATAAATAATTTCAACAAATCTGATGTTACATTCAAATTGTTCCAAGATAAGCTCAACCAAAGCTCCAAATGTTGTTTTCCTATAGAAATTTATCACTTAAATCAATTATTTAACCCCAAATTAAAAGCCCTAATTTCGGATAAAATAAAGAGGGAAGAGAGTGTGTTTATTACCGAAAATTCTTTGAAAAGCTAGCTTCAATCAACGGCTTCTTTAAACTTTGTGCCAAAATCCACATCAAAATCACAAATTTTTGTGCGTGTTGGGTGGGAGGGTTTTTTTTTTCCTTTCCTGTGCGTGTAACAACGTGTTGGCTATCTAAAGCCTAAAGGGATGAACAACAACTAACAAAGGCCCTCATCCTTGGGTAATTTTTAGTAAGATTTCACAATTTTGGGGCCCAAAAAATTACACAAATTTTGGGGGCTCAAGGCCTAGGCCTCATTTTCCTTACAGTTGGGCCGGCCCTGCATCTTGTCAAGGATATCCTCTACAATATGTCTATGATGGCAATCGAACTTTACAATTACTCCATGAAGCTCAAATTAATAAAAGAGGACCATGACAGAGTGAAGGGGCCTTCAGTCTGTCAAAAGATTGAGATGAAGGTGGAGCTGCTGGAGAGCAGACCGGCAGAGATGTTATTGCCAGATGATTCTTGGGGGCTACGAGCTCAAGTGGCAGGAAGCCTCAGTTGTGAGGGGTTGTTTTTTGGATATGAACAGGGATTATAGGAAAGAAGAGAGGCGAGAGGCAAGAAAATAAGCAAGGACGATTCTCAAAATTGCAGGTACGGAAAACGATGAAAGAAGCTATGTCTGCATGCTGGAGAAGTCTGTAGTGCAAGTACCACAACTTGCTAAAGGCGAAGACAATCGTTCACCTGATACAAGGTGAATTCAGCAGCAGCTAGGATACCCAATGGGCTACATTTATTAGGAAAAACATATTTAAGGTGTGTCATATAAAAGAAATGAATTTTGAGGGGTCACACAAAATTTGGTTGTGAAAAATTCATAGTTCTTTGATGTGTTTAATTTACAGAGTTGGTGTTTCAGGCCCCCTTGTGTGGCAAGGTTGGTTATCCCAAGCTCTGTCAATCAGATAAAACTGCTTGTGAAGTTTGCTTATGTGGGCATGTAGTGTATTTCTCTTTGAGTTTCCATCAACTGAGGACACTTAAAAAATTCTCAGAAAATAATGGGTGTTCAACAATGCAAATGTGCTCCTAAATTTTTGGCACATATGGGTGCTGCCTTCTTTTACTGGTTCTCTGGACAAATTTGTTGGGAACACAGTTGTTGTGTTGATACTGTTTGAGTGCACCCAAATGCGTTGACAGCAAGTGCAGTGGTTATGTCTGTTTTCAAGGCACATCTCCTTTGGTAGCCTCAGTCCGAATTTATTTGAGAAACTCCTGCCTTAGCAGATTGCCTTGTGGTATGATTGTTCCAAAACATGGTACCCTACCGTTATGAAGCACCGGCCTTAGGAGGGATAATTCTCTCAATATGTAAGCGGTGAGATAGGTATATTAGGTTATTGAAATAATATCCCCTGTACATGGCAATCTTTTAGCCATTTACCAAATTTCCGTTTCTTATTTTTTACCAAAATTTCACACTCATCTCTTTCTCTCTCTACATTTCGTGCAACCTCCTCCCTCCTTCCTGTCTCTCTCTGCAAAACACACAGCCAATATATCGGTCAGATGTTTTTTTTCCTGTGATCTTGAGGCGTAGTTGACATATATCCAAAGTGGATCTCTATATGTGGAGAAAAGTACGAGGTAAAATTATATACCGGAAAATTGGAAAGTTTTGTTGCCTTTTAATCTATAAAAGGGAAAAAATAAAAATAAAATGTTACACAAAAAAGTGAGAAACCCAAAATCACTCTCATCTAGTGAAAGCTTCTATAAGAAAAGGTGACACCATCTAAAAAGGACAAATGAAATAAAAAGTGATATTTCCAAATAGGACCTTAGTATATGAGGAATTATAGAATTCAACCAATTAGTTCTGATTATTGACAGGAAAAAAGTAACTCTTATAACAAACTCTCTATAACAGAAGATAGAATGTGGGTTTGTACATGCTAATATATTTGCACACACATGAAGTATATTTGATCTCTTTACTTGAGGAAATTCATGACATTTTCAGCTCTCAATGAGCTCTTCAAATTGACAAAGTTGCCTTTACACATTGATATTGCAGGCATACTTCATAACTAATATGGAGCCAATCAAGTTTTGGGAGTTTGTCTCACTTATTCTTGAAGGTCTTGGCTATGAAAGGTATTCTTGCTCATCTTGCAGTGGCAGAGCTTGCCTTCCAGCTTAAGTTCAATTTTCAGAAAGTAAATTGAACTTCTTACTTATGGTGATGGATTCAACGGGCTTGGTAGTAAATGACTAAAGTGGATCAAGGGTTGCCACCTCTTCATCATCTGCTGTGATTTTAAGTGGTGCCGAAGAATTGCTTTTGGTCTCTTAGGGGCATCGTCTCCTTTTCTGTTTACCATGGAGGTTGAGGTCTTGAGCATGAAGTTGTTTACAAGAGAGTTGTCAGGTTTGGTAAGAGTGTTGTGCAGTTGGGATGTAGGAGGGTAGAGCGTTCCATCCTTTGCAGATCATTGAGGCTATTTTGGTTTTAAGAATAAATGATGCAAGTGTCATTGAGGCTATTTTGGTTTTAAGAATAAATGATGCAAGTAGGCACTTGCTTATAACTTAGCAATGATCTCTCTAGATTCACTTCCTTGGTTGTCGAGCTTATTAAGAGTACTGCTTACTTAAGGATGTCTCTAGGGGCAATACTATTTCAGTTGCATTTGAAATTTTGAAGCACGTAATTTTTTATATTTCTGACTTCATGTAGTTTGCAGGCCAAGAATCAGGATTCCTGCTTTTGTCATGATGCCTATTGCACATATGGTGGAGCGGACTTATAAGTTGTTAGCTCCATACGGGATGAAGGTTCCTCAGTTGACACCTTCAAGAATTCGGCTCCTCTCTATCAGCAGAACTTTTAGTTCTTCAAAAGCAAATGATCGACTTGGCTACACGCCCATTGTGCCACTTCAGGTGCCTTCATGTCTAATGTCATAAACTGAATAAAGTTGGATATGATTTTCCTAACATAAATTTGTAAGAGAATACTCATAGTCTTCTTCGCACTCTTTTTCATTGGTGTTCGGAGATTATGGATACTTCTACCCCCTCTAATTATTCTTTTGTTGATTTTGTAAATAGCTTTAACCTCGAGTAGTTCGGGTTGAGTATACATCTAGTGTACAAAGGATGCGTCGCCTGCTTTGACGCTTGAGTTATATATCTTTACTTGTCAAAAAAAAAAAAAAGAGTATACTCATAGTCTTCTCTAAGTTACACATACGCTTCTCTGGCTTGTTGAACTTGAATTTACATAGTTTCTGTAGGTTTGGCAGCCTCCTTGAACGGAAAAAAGCATTCCTGCACTGACGTGCTTAGAGACTGATTGATCTGATCCTCCAAAAGCAATGATTGCCTCCTAGATTAGCCTGCTTAATGAGATACTATTTGACACTTTCTATTTATAAAATGTTCATACAACTATGAAATAATGCCCTTGTTTGTTTCTTAAGTGTCGAACTTGCCATGCATCTATTTGCACAAGAAAGGCCCCAATTTGGGCCTCGACCTGAACACATCCACTAACTACTGCATAAGTTGGCAGGATTATTTCGAGTATGGTAAAACTATTTGTTGCCAGCTCTTTAGTTGATGCCAATCTTGTGATAACAAGAATTTGACTTTCTGCAGGAGGGTCTTAGAAGGACAATTGACTCATACTCGCACTTAAGGGCTGAACTTCAGCCTAGAAAGAAAGGTCCATCTAAAGCTGCTAAATGTCTGGGAAGCGGAATGGGTATATATGCTTATTCCTTTCTTCTTCTTCTTATTCTTCCATATGATGTTTGCGGTTTTTTGAGGCATGCACAGCTAAATGTAGAATAATCACCTTCTCCTTCGCTTTCTTTTTTCCTTTTCCCCCCATTTCTTTACAATGTATTCTGCACTGTGCGTCTTAGATGCATTTATGAACTTCATGATAGTTATATGCATTTACACAATTCCTTGCAAAACATGTCTAGAATTGATGAAATGCATAAAGTTCGAAAATATATTGTCATTTTGGATTTTAAAAAATTATTTAAAATGACGATATTAGGCATACACAATAACAATAATGATACTTCTGAGGCAACAGTAAGCTCTGTCCATAAGGTGAATATTGTATATTGATCTATCTTGCTGATGTCATATGTTGCAGCTGCCGACATACTTCTGTGGAGGAATAAAAGGCAGGCACTCGCCACAGTGCTAATTCTGGTTGCATTCTACTTCAATTTCATAGTGCCTGGATATACCCTCATTACTGCAGTTGCAAAGCTTCTGCTGGTGGCATCAATCTTTCTCTTTATCCACGGAAAAATACCTGTGAAGATGTATGTGTGCCTGTTTCAGTGTCTCTAATTCTAGCTTCTCAGTTAATCCAAGATGTCGCTTTTACACAAATAAAATTTCCCGAATGTATAGAGATACCACTTCATGTTCTTAATTTTAAGGGTTAACTTAATGGGCTAAATAATTGACCTCCTAAAGGCCTGATGATATCTCCACCCACCCCGCACCTCCTGCCTGGCACTAGATTGTTGGTTAACCAGCCTGTTGGCTGTTTCGGGGTTCCACTGCTGGGAAGGGTTTATGACTTGTCTGTATGGCTTTAGATGCAAGGCCAACTTACGCTCCTGAGATCTCGTTATTCTCACTGTAAAAATGGTTGTTCAATTGTAAAACCATTATTACCAACAAGCTCTAGCTTTGTTGGTAGCGCACACCTCTAATATGGCGTAGGTTGGAAATTGAAGCATTGCTAGGGAAAATTAACTCAAGAATTGATTGGCTGATTAAGAAAGTTAGAAGAAAGCTTCAAACCCCTAATTGTTGTCTAGTAGGTGACTTGGGAGAGGCATTATTAAGAAATGCTAACTGTGTCTTCTGCTGCTGTAGATTTGGATATACAATTGAGAAAATACCTGAGTCAAAATTCCATGTGACAGAAGAGACGTCACATCGGGTTGCTTTATCAGTGGTCTCATCATGGAATTCTGCTGTAGATAGCTTAAAATCTCTTTGCAGAGGGAATGACTGGACTCTATTCCTCAAGGTACTTTTTTGAACCTCTTCTCCTTTTTGTTCGTTTAATTGCCAATTTATTATTTATCAGCATGTAGCATTGAATCAAAGTTTACGATCTTTGCCAAATATTTAATTGTTAGTAAGGCTGTAGTTGAATCTATAACTTGCCCTCGTGAATCTGTAAGCCTCTCTTAAATCTGTTTCATTCCATTGGTGGCCCTCTTTCCTTATTACAGCATTTCACTTAAAATAGTGTTGCATGAAGTCTTCTTCTTCTTCTTCTTCTCTTTTTTCTTCTTTTCTCTTGGTGCTTGCATTAATTCTTCAGTTGCTCAAGTACTCTGTTGATTTTCTTAATCTGTTCATGAAACAGGTGGCTCTATCATTGTTAGCTCTAAGCTTTCTCGGAGCAATGTCACTACAAAGTTTGTTTACTAAAGGTTTGCGCACTCTCTTTGGGTCCCAGCACCTACATAGTTTAGAAATGATTGAAATCTCCATTTTAAAGTTCAAGTCACCCTTATGATAATTATATTTATAGCTTTTTGATGAGGCCAAACGACAAACAACCCTTCGTACATAGTCAAGCTCTAGTTTTACATTGTACTTCTTTCAATTGTTTTACCATTCTTCTTACAAAACGCAGGACAGTTAACCACCGATTCCTAACTCTCGGTGAGTCATAAGCTGAAAGCTGGTGTGGATTTTAATAAACAAAGAACTATCATTATTTTTTAAAAAGCTTTATAAAATTATTTCTCCAATCACCGATCTTTGCCCAGCATCCATGGCCGCCACCATGCATGACCCCCCGACCTCTCTCTCATTGTCGCTAATATGAAATTGAAGTTATGTAAAGTGGATGACATAGATTGCTGGGTCCGATTTTCATGAGGTCATCGACATCCTACACCATGAACTGCTCCTGCTACGAAATGAAACCGCACAGCAGAGAAAGAGATGAGGTGCCGGTGCATGGCGGTGGCTGTGGCCCTAGGTGCAAGGAAGATGAAGGGAGAACAAACGAGTAAAAAATAAAATAAAAAGAAATATAGAGAAATAAAATTTTGAAGTTTTTAAAATAATTATGTTAGATTTTTTATTTAGCAAAGTAATTAAAGGGCACTTGTTAAGGTTCAAAAGTAGAAAGTTTATGTCCTGAAACTCGCCATAGTGGCATTGGAAAAGTTTACAAGACTTTTAGGGAGAATCCCAATGTTAATTCTTTCCAAATTTGGCTTCTTAAAGAGTGGCCTAAGGGCACTGTAAGCATTTTCCATTTCAGCTTTTCTGTTAATGAATGGTACGGAGTTAAGGGTTGGTGGTTAACGGTCTTGTGTATTGTAAGAAGAGTGGTGAAACGATTAAAAAGAAGTAGAGTGTCTAAAGGCGGAGATTGACTAAAGTTCGACGGGTTGTTTTGTTGTTTGGCCTTTTAATGATAGTCACAAAGGCACTTTGAATAGTTGCATCTTGTATTGACCGGACTGTCTTTCTTTAATTTGCAGTACTTCCCATTGCATTTGTTGCATTCTATGTGTATGAACAAAAGGAAGAAGAAATCGACAGTTTTCTCCTGAAACTTCACTCATTTGGATGCAAACTAAAATTGGACATTGAGGGAAAATTGTTCCCTTCCAAGAAACTCAGCAAAAGTGAGTAAATCAATAACATGTTTGGTACAAGTGACAAGCCATTACCTTCATAACTTGGTTGGAGCTTGTGTTCAAGTAATGTTATCATGTGGGCATTGGCAACAACGATCTTTTACATGGTATTTACCAGCAGTGTCAGTGAATGAGTGATAGGATTGGTCTTTTCCACACAATGGAAAAGAATATTTTTTGAGTGATGGGTCCCTTTTGGGAGGGGTGGTGGCTGCAAATGATGCGATTCCCTGTATTAGATGTATTTTGCAATTGAATTCAGTTCCTTGTGTTAGGTGTAATCTGCAGTTGATCCAATTCATTGTAACACATGTTGAGAATGACAGAAGTAACAACAGTTTCTTCCTTGTATAGACTTTCATACTGTTTCTTGACGCCATGTGCAAATGTTGTTTATAAAACATACGTGGAGAACCTAGACCTGGACTGGTTATCTCCACGTCGGTTATTTCTCCTCCTAATGCAGTGGCTGGCTGGCTAGTACGTTTGTTCATTTGGTTAGATTTTTCGTTCGATGAATCTGTGGGGAAGCATATGTGCTGTGTACAGAAGTGTATATACTACGGCTGCTATACTTGTCATATCCTAGATTGTGGTATGATGTCAATGGCTCTGCCTTTGGAGGAGTGCCATTGCTTTTTTACTCTTTACTTTCTAGGAAGTTGACAGGTTCATTGACTCCACTGCCATTTGGTGCTTGTGGCCAAGTGTGTGAATGCGATCGAGCCAATGTGTTATTGCTTATATTCATAATTGAATCTTGGCAAGTTGACTCGATTTCCAGCGATTGATTGGCAGTTGTCGCCAATCGTCATTATGGAGTAGAAAATTATTGAAAAGGATGACTGCAAGTAGCCTTGATCCTTTGGTAGGTTTGGCGATCAACTTCAACTGGTTTGTTTATAACTCGTATAATTATTTGGGTACAAATTATTAGAGTTTTATATTATCGATCCAGCCCTATCAATTATGATTTACGTTTGGATCCAGACTGATCAACCACCTAATTTTTTTTTTACCAAACTGCCTATTAGTTTATGCATGCATGGGACTGTTGTCTATGGATACTGCAAGAAAGTAGATCAAACTACACAACCCTACTTACATAATGTATGCTCGATTGATCTCTTGGTAAGGTAGATGGCTCGGGCTAGTTTTCGTACGCCTCAATTTAATTCACTCTGCACGCTAGTCTAAGGGCTCATCCCCACCATCAATTTATGTATTTTGTGAATTACTACAACTACAAAAATCAAACCCGAGAAAATTGTTCTCTCTTGATATAGAAGTGGGAAGCATGCATGACAAATTAGGTCAACTATGTGACTAATGTATTCTGGATGGTAGCATTCTGGCCGGGGGGGGGGGTCAACTAGATCTGTGACCGAAAGTGCTGCCTGCCATGAAAACTTGAAAAAGGAAAAACAAAAATCTCGTGTTGTTTGAGGAGGAGGAGGAGGAGGAGGAGAGAGTATACGTGTCATCCAGCAAGCTTGCCATTTTCTTGGAAGTGGTTGCATTATGAATCACTATATAATCTCGAATCTCAAATAAGACTAAAAAAAATGGTGACCATAGATGAGACGTAATTTGAAATGAAAAGTTAGATTTCTTAGCGTTAGAGATTTAAGAATTTTTCAGCTTTGGTTCTCAAAGTAATTGAAAAAATATACTGAGACTGATACATAAAAAATACTCTCCCCGTTCCACCTAAAGAGTCTACGTTTGAAAAATCTAATTATTAAGGAATATATTAGTGTCATTGAATTTGATCATAATTACAAAAATACTTAAGCACAACTAAGATGATTACAACACAAGTGAAGGATAAAGATGAAAGATTATTAAAATTGTAATCATAATTTTTTAAAAATAGACTCCTCAAAATAATATAGTGAACACTTTGCCAGAATCGGGGAGAGTACGTACGACTGTTTTTGTTTTTAGAATTATACATCATGATCTTGATTTACAACCATCCAAACCCTACTTAAATTTATAGCAGTGGTACCAAAAAAGTGGGCACCACAGCGGTTTGACTCTTTTTTTAACCAAAAATATTAAATGCAAATCCTCACAAACAACGTAATTATACATACAAGATTACACAATATAATTTACTTAAAAGGTCGTGTGCATGTGTGACTATCATTAAAATAAAAAAATAAAATGATAAAAGTATATTTCTAAACAAGATAATTTTTTTGATAAAGACAAAAAAAAAAAAAAGATAATTATTTAAGAACAAAGAAAGTATTTAGGAAAACTACAACTCGTACCCCTTTACACCATTTTAGTGCAATTTTTGCACCAAATGTTCTCCAACATATACACCATAACTCACACCAAAATGGTGCTGTGAATAGTGTTGCACCAAATTTGGTGCATCATTATTCATCAGCACTGAATTTGGTGTTTGTGGGATTCGTCCAATTTTTTGATTAATACTTAAATAGTGAAATTTATTAATAAATATGATATTATTAACTTAAAAATATTTTGAACTAATTAATAATTGATATTCGATATTATAACTAATTAATAAATATTAATAATATAATTTATTTTAAATTATTGAACATTATAAATTGAATAATTTATAATTAATTAACCTTTTGTAATTATTAATCTTGAATTTTATTTATATCTTAATAATTTTATAATGATTTTAACCGTTTATAATTAATTAACCTTTTATAATGGTTTTATGATATTTTAAAGTACTTGTATGTCAATTAAATTATATAATAAATTTAAATATAAAATTAATAATTTTAAATATTACTATTAATTATATAAATAATATTATAAACATAAAATTATTAAATATAATAAAGTTATTAATTGTGTAATCTTAATAATTACTATTTAAAAGGGTAATAGCAAATTAATGTACATGTTGATAAATAAATTAAAAGAAATGTAAATAGAATATGCTAAAGAATATTATATTTGGATAAGATTTGATGTGAATGTGTTAGAGTTAGAATAATAGTTTGTGCTGAAATTGCACCGTGAAAAATACACTAAATTTGGTATTTGTGATTGGAAGTAGCCTTATAAAAGAGAAATAGAGGAGGAGGAGAAGTACAAGTGGTCGATAATGATGGAGTGAGTGGTTTTCTTAAATTTAAAGCAAAAAAAGAGAGGTTGTGTGTGTGCTAATTTCCGTGCCAACAAACAAACTGCATAGATTGAGACCTTAACCCCCCAACCCTACAAGCTCAAACTTTAGGTATTATTAAAATTTTTAGTATTAGTGTGATTGAATATTTAAATATTATTAAATTAGTGATGATTTGAAATATTCACGTCATTATTTAGAAAATGACAAATTTGATCTAATGATGTAAATGTCTAAATAGATTTGATCTAACACAAATACCAAAACTTATAATAATACTCAAGCTCGTAATATTATACTTCATTTATTTATAATCCTCGTACATTGGCTTATGTTGTCAAGCACCCTCATCATTGCACAAATATATAATGACATAGGCAAGGACCCCAATACCAATTATTTTGAACATGCCGTAGGTAGGAGTTCGATAGATTCTTCTTCAATGGAATGACAAAACAACCAAATCAAAAATTCATAATACACCACACCACGATGGGTATTTACTGTTGATGAAGCTGCTTCCCGAGGCTAGGAAAGCTGAGGTATAAGCACAAGCTAACTCGAATTGAATCAGATTAGAGCCCGAGACAAAAAAATAATAATAATAAATAAATAAATAAGGGGCAAGATTGTAATAAGAGAGAACAAGATGTCCATTTGGAGGAGAGTATTTGAACGAGTGAGATAGTTGACGAACAAATTTCCAGTTCTCCCTGAGTTGCGCAAACACGCCAACCCCTCTCTTTTTCCAGAACCCAACAAAGCCAAAAGTACAAATAACCCACCAGATTCTGCACTCACTGTGTGTGTGTGTGTGATTCAAAACATTTTTCATTTCTTGCTTTTTCCCCACTGCATTTCATTTTCAATTGCCAGAAATTCATAGAAGGCTGAGACCCAATATTTCAAAAGAATCCCTCCTGTTTCCATCAATTTGACCAATCTTGACTCCCCTCCCCCTTCCCAAAACCCAAAATTCCCTCCTTTTGCACACCCACTTTAATTGTTCATTCTCCTCTCTTTATACTTGAATCCAAAATCTCCCCTTTTCCCCAATTCCCCCCTCACTAAAACCCATTTCATTCTCCTTGTGTAAATCCCACTTCACCATTACACTTATAGTTTGTGTTACAATCTTTGCTGGGCTTTTTGAGTTGTGCTTTTTAAACACACATTTCATTTTAGTTCATTGCTCTGTGTGTGTGTGTGTGTGTGTTTGTTACAATCTTTGCTGGGCTATTTGGGTTCTGTTTTTGAACACCCATTCAATTTATTCTAAGAATTCATTGTTTTTCCACTCTCATGATCAATCAAATGGGTGGTGGAGATGGAAAAGTTCAAATAATAAACAGCAAGGGTTGTTCAAGATTGTTTGTTGACATTACTTCTACGTTTAGTACTTCATTTAGAGGCCTTCAATCTGTTGAGCCAACTATGTCTCCTGCTTCTACCTCTTCCTCTCTTCTCAACCCATCCACTGCTGGTCCTTTTACTGGTCTTGTTATTTGTGTCACTGGACTCTCCAAAGGTAAGGAACCTCAATTCTTCACCTTGCATTTACATTTCATGCTCAATTAGTAATAGAATAGTCATTCATAATTCCGCTTGTGTCACGCTTAGAGTCGTAGCCGGTCCTAAGCCCTGATAAAGTAGGAGGGTTGCGTTGGGTTGGTAGCGTGCGAGTGCAGAACTTTGTCGGATCACCATGAACTCAATTAATAGAATAGTGCTTGTTTTTAACTTTTTTCTTTTTTCCTTTGCATCTGTTTGAATACTTTGATTGACTAATTTCATGGACCCTTTCTCCCTTTTCTTTTTTTCTTATTTTTTGTTTGTCAGTTTTCCCTTTTGCTTTGATATCTTGTATATTCTGTATACTCTATGTACTTCCTTTTCTGCTTTATCTTGCTCTCTTCTTGATTCGTAGAAATGCAATTTGTTTTTAGAGCCTTACTATTTTCCTAAAGCTAATTTTTTGAATGTATTCATGATTATAGTCTAACTCAACTCAATCTTTGTCTTAATTGCTTGGGTCCGCTACATGAATCCTTTTTCACCATTCCTTTTGGTCCGATGCAAGATTATCAGATGTCACGCATATCCTTTTTTTTTAATTATTGTTCCATGTTAGTATTGGTCTTCCTGACCTCTATGTGGTTGTTGATGTTTGTAATATCATACTCCTTAACGAGTGCCTCATAGGTCTACTGTTGTATGTGTCCAAACCATTGCAAGCGGTTCTCTCATTTTATCTCCATTGGGGTGACTTTTACCATGCCATGAATATATTTATTTTGAATTTATCTTTCCAAGTTTTATCACATATCCATCTTAATGTTCTCATTTCGGTGACACTCGTTTTGTTCAGTACGGTAGGTTGCATCTAGTATAAGAGTAGGGTGGGTCTAATAGCTGTTTTATAAAGCTTTCCTTTCAACTTAACGGGTATAACTTGACTCTTTTGTATGAATAACCTAATATTCTACCTACCCATCTTGATTAATGATTGATCCCAAATAGCAAAATTGATCCCTTTGGCACAAGTAAGGTTTATGGTTGGTTAATCTACTTGCCTATTGATGCATTTAGTGAAGTCTTAGCGTTCATATTTGAATTATTATGTTTGCGTCAAGTTTGTAATTTTGCTTCATGATGTGACGTACAGAAGCAAGGAAACAAGTCATGGATGCAACAAAGAGATTGGGTGGTCAATACAGTCCTCATTTGCATCCTCAATGCACACATTTGGTGGTTCAGATATCCTTTTTTTTTTCTTCCCTTTTAGTATTATATTACGATTCTTTTGGTTTGCCTATGCTTTAGCTTCGTGACAATGTGGCATTAGGAAGGGATGCATGTTTATTTCATTGAAATATTCTGGCAAATTTTTCTAAATATCTTTATACAAAATTATATAATTTCCTTTGCTTTTTTCAATTAGTAATGCTAAAGATCCAAAAAAAAGTCCCAAATTTTCATCCCAATCTATGTTTTAAGCGCGTGACTAGTCAGACACCACATCACTTAACTTGTAGGGCTAAAGACTTGGGATCGGTAGCATTTCCTTTTTCAAAACTACACCCTGAATCATTCTTGTGGAAATCTTAACACTTTGCTACAGTTCTCGTGGACGTAAGTTTGAGCATGCCTTGAAACATGGATTGACAAATGGTCTCTTCATTGTTACTCTTGGATGGTTCGTGGATAGCGTTAGAAGAAATGGTAAAAGTTTGTTACTTTATTGGCTCTCTAGGGATAGTAATTCAGTCTGAGCTTAATATTTTCCTTTTTCTTGCATGACCTCTGTTTCCTGCCCCTTGCTGTTCTCTCCCATGTGCAAGTTGGAGCAATCCTTTATCCTCGATTTGGAATCTTGGAAGCCGTGTAATTTTTAGATTTGTTCCTTTTTTGAAATTAATAATCATTTTGTATTTTGTTGCAGTGAGATTGAGTGAATCAATTTACGGTGTTAAGAGCGTCGGAGAAAACCATAAGCTGACGGATGATATGAACAGGCTTTCTCATTCACCTGGTAGTGAACATTCATGTCTCCCAGTTGCTGTGCTTGAACACGCCAAACAATCTGACATGCTTGCAGGACCACGACTACACTCTTCAGAAGAAGAGCTTAAAAGAAAAGGTTCCGCCTTTTCTGGTCACTCTTTTTATCTTGATGTAGACATTTCAGCCGAGCTGCAGCAGAAGGTAGACTTGGATTGCCATTGAGATGTCAATTCGTGTTTTTCAGTATTTGCACTGAAGATGGTGCAAATTCGTGACTCTCTAAATCATGTATTGGAGCATGAATTTTCCTTTTAAATCATGTTAGTCGTATCTGACACTACTACTTGCTTCACTAGCTAAATATTGTCACCTCTACATTTTGAATTAATCAGTAATGCAAAAGGGCCCACGAGCAACTTATGCAAACATGTCAATTTGTTTCAGTAGGTGGTTGAGGCTGCGTCTCGAGAAGGTGCTACATTAGTGGATAAGTGGTTTGTTGGTCAGAGTGCCACCCATGTAGTGTGTGAAGGGCCAGCAGCTCGAAAATACATTGGTCACTCCAATAATCTGGTCACAGTAAGTCTTACTAAACTCACTTTGCACTTATGAATTAACCTTGCATTTATTCTAAGATGTGGATGCAGCAGAGAGAAATCTGATATGGGGACCACTATGCTTACTAAAAGATGAGGATTGGCTCCCTCTATTGGAGCCCCCCCCCCCCTCCCACCCAAAAGAAACCCAAAAAAGAAACTAAAAAAAGAAAGAAGAAAGAATGAATAATATTAGTAAAGTAAAATAAAATAGAATAGAAATTGAATTATAGTTGGCCATCTCTGCTTTCGACTAATTCATATACGATCTGCCTCAGCCACTATGGGTTCTGAAGACTGCGAAGGAAAATCGTCTTCAGAGGCTTGTTCACCTATCTGCTGATTTGGCTAGGCAGGTTGGAAGGATGATTGAAAATGTGCAGAGTGGTTTTTCTGGGAAGGTATTATTTTATTTTTCTCCAAAAGTATAGGTTCTTTGCAGTTGTTAGTTACTTACAAGAATGAGAGGAGCATTCTTCGGTATCTGAAATTTATTATTCCACGAAGACAAGCATCACTTTCTGAATATTTTACTACGACCCCTGTCCCTTAATGGATGGTAGACAGTTGTTAAGAAACCTCATTTTCTTTGATGACAATTCAAACTGTGTTATTCAATTTAACTTACGAGTGACATTCTTGTTGGGACAGAATAGAAACTCTAGAGTGACACTCATCTAGGGTGTTTATACTATGCCAATCAGAACATCCTTTTTACTGCTTCATCAATACTGATTTCCATTTGTATTAATTTCTAGGATAATTATAGAGACATTGGCTCTCAAGATATACCATATACTAGAATTAAAGCCAACCATGAAGAAAATCAAAAGGTAGCAAACTTGGCCAAAAATGGGGTAAGAAATCGTCGAGGTCGTCGCATGCAGGTAGGATGGGTAAACCTTTACCTGAATATGTTTCTGATTGGTTATAATATGTGTGAATAATTGATGTTATTTATATTTGTGATTACAGACATGTCAAACCCCCATACGACCAATAACCCCAAGTAGCCTTCTTGATTCAATCTGCTGGTCAATATCTGAGCCGTCTTCAAGTGCTTCTCTTTTTACAGACTCTTTCAGTTTTGGAGGTACAGGTGAACAACAGACATCTGTATTCTATGATGCAAATGAGGATGGGAAGGAATCTGAGGCTTCCTTCGTAAACTTCTCGCGGCCACTTGCAGATAGGTACTTGAATGAACTCTTCTCTTGAAAGTGTGTTGGTTGTTTTGTGTGTCTTGCTGACTGTGCTTGTTTTTGTGGCTTTGATTGCAGTGAGAAGAATGAATTGATAATAAAAAACCATTTTCTTACCATACTGTTTCCTGTGGACCGGTTCTCGGAGATGGGTCCGTGTTCAAGGACATTTTTCAGTGATACAGGATTCACATGCTTGCAGTTGTTAGATCATATCTACGCATTTTACCAGGTACTTCCTGCTCCTTCCAAGATCTTATATCATCCAACAATCGTGATGTACACACAGGATTTTTGTCGTCAGTATCATTTTATCCTTTTCCTTCAATAAAGTATGTATTGTGGGGTATCATGGTATGTGGGCTTATTCATATGATCTCAATCTGGTGTTTCTTCTTCTTGGGATATGTCTTTCACCCTTTGAGGTTTGCTTTCCAGTATGGGATATAGTTGACGTAGATTGGGGAAGATTGGAGAGCGGGCGTAGTGTTGTAGGCTGATGGCAAGGAAAGGTGGTGGGGGTAATTTGGGCATATAAATATTCTGACCCAAAACCAATATCGACAGACTAAAACTAATTACTTCTTCTGGAACGACCATTTTCAAGTAATTGTTGCAAAAGTCGGCTAGAAGCCAATAGACCCGGGGGTATTCTATATATTTCTTATGGAGGCAATGGGTAATTTAAAGCGGCATGATTTGCCCTTTATTTGATATTAGCTGGTTGGTTCTCTTGTTAATTCATTTGATTTTCATCTAACCCGATGCCCTTTATCTTTCGGTTGTGTCATAGGAGAAATTGTCAGCATTGGAAATAGAGGTTGCAATTCACACGGACTCAAGACATGCTGACAGGCTACGATCAATGTACTCGAGTAAAGAAGCAGCGGAGCGTGGTTACTTGGAATTCAAGCGGCTGGATTTTCTTGGGAGTCGAAAAAGCTTTGAAATGCTGAAACGTGTTCCTGGTGATAACAATAGTAATGTTTACGAGCTGTTGCTCAGAGCATGATATCATGTCTTCAGGCTTCAGGGTCATACACTTCACGCCTTGGTTGAGACTTTTGGAGCAGCTGGATCAAAACCTCATATTCCTCGCTTGGAAGACAACACGGCCTCAACATTTTGTTGGAATGTTTAGGGTGGTATGAGGAACTGCAGGTTTTCATTATTTTTGGTTCAAGTTTGAAGATTGCCATTGCATATGAAGCGTTAATAGACCTACAGAAAGGGAAAAATTGCATGCCTTGAGTGTGAAGAAACTTTGAGGCCTCTTTCACTTGAGGGGAGAGCCAAAGCCTAAAAAAATGTAAAATAGTGGTACTAGTTTTGGGCAGGAAGAAAAATGTGCCATCTTGATTGAATTCGGTACGAGTAGGTGATGTGAAAATTAGCAAATATCATTACTATGTGAATTTTTTTTTTTCATTGATTTAGGGCTTAAAGGTCAACTAGGTCCCGCACCTATCACTCTTTTTTCAAGTGGTTCTCGCGAACGGAGGAAGGGAGGGAGGTGGCGGCTAATTCGGAGAGCGACCAACTTGAAAAATGCGTGATAGGCAAGGGACTGAGGTAGTTTACCTCTAAATCATGTATACTCAAAAGTCGACATTTCAGCCAGCTGAGTTGCCATTTATATGTCAGTTTGTGTTTTTCAGTATTTGCACTGAAGATGGTGCAAATCATGACTCTGTATTGAGTTCCTCATTGTCAAGTTCACCTGTTTTCATAACAAAACTTTTCAAAGGTCTGTTTTTTTCTTAAAAAGTTTGACTTATCAAACGAACGAACGATTTTATGCGACTGACATTACCCGAAAATTTGCGAAACTATTACTGTACCCAATTTTAAATGTGCAGTTCTAAAGAGGGTGAATGATGTGTAATCCCAGTTTGCTAAGATTAAGGAGCCCATTTTTTATTGTGCGGGTAATTAAACATTTTTTTTACACGAAGCCCACTTAGAACAAGCCCACTCAGGATACTAGCCTTAAACAGAACTGGACATTATTATTATTAAAATATACGTAAACTCTGTCCAGACAGCATAGACTATGGTCCGGTCCAGCCCAGCCCATCATGGAGTTTTCCCCGCAACCTTACCGCGATCAGCTTCGGTAGGCAAATCTCCATACACATATTTTCCATTAGCCATATCCTTGGATTCTGCTTCAGCTTTGATGTGTCCAAACCATGGCCAACCACCCCAACCCCAACCCCAACGGTGAAGAAGGAACTTAGCATCCTGCTGCTCTTGATTATGGCCTTTTCTTCCTTCGTCTTTGTCTTTGTCGAAATCTTTGTTGAAACCGTGGATACCCCAAAACCACGGCCAGTGCCACAGCCACGGGGACCACCATTGACCGTTTTCAAATGTACCTTCCGTGCCGCTGGGCATATAAGGTGCAAATGCGATCGAAGAACGGTCGAGAAATGGGGAGGAGATGGAGGAATTTTGAGGATCGTCGTTTGACGGGATGTCTCTCCCTCCCTCGGTGGTTGTTGTACTAGTAGTTAAAAGAGCTAAGAGAAAGATAGCAAGAACAAGGAATGACTTGGGAACACTCTCCATTTTGAGTCTCGTATGTATGTAGTAGTAATTTACTTTGCATGGAGATTTCCCCTCTTTATAGTGCAACTTATGAGTGACAACATCAACATGTTACCAATTATAGGATGGATGATGGTATAAGGAACTTACTCTTATTAATAGAGTGTATTAAAGAATAAATTTAATTAATATGGTTAGAACTTAGACAGACGCAACAATCAATATGGTTAGAACTTAGACAGACGCAACAATCATACTCCCTGTGTTCCAGTTAAAAATTAAATTCACTATACTATTTTGGAATGTTTCACTTAAAGAGTCTACTTTCAAAAATTATGTCTACAAGCTCCATAACATTTCAACTTAACCCTCCACATTTGATATTAACATATTGATTATGTTCAAGCACTTTTGTAACTATGATCAACTCTAATGTTAGTTATATGTTCCTTAATTATTAGAATTTTCAAACATAGACTCTATGGGTGGAACGGAGGGGGTATTTGAGATCGTGACACAAACTCGTATTTCAGTGTAAATTTGACAATTAATTTGTGGTGGTAATGCATGTGTCGTGTTATTGCGTAAAAAAATAGTTTTGATTTTTTTGGAAGGTAAAGAGTTATTAAGGTTCCGTTTTCTTTGATGGTTTACTGACTTGGTTTTGTAGTTTAAAATTATATCTTATCTCTTTGATTTCACAATTTTCTCTCTATCTTTCTCTTTTTTTTTTTTAATCATCAAAATTTTTTTTTAAATAAAGTCAACAAATCACGAAGCCAAACACAACCAAATAAGTTGGGATTAAAATGGTGGTTTGAAGTGAGCTAATCATGTTTAATTAGATATGGGCCATGGTATCTTGATGGAGTAATTTATTGGAGTATGATAGTTGAAGATGATCATTTCTAGTAAATGATCTAACTAGAGGTCAATGACTGTAAGCAGCCTCCTCCACATTTGCTTGCCAACTTCAAAATTCAAAGTGCACCTAATTTTAATAGAGTAAATGATATAAGGGCAAACTCCACAATTCGTCCCTGTACTTTTTGCATTTTTTTGTATTCGTTCCTGTACCAATTTTTTTTTTTAGACCATCCTTATACCACAAACACTGAACATGATTGGTCCTTCCGTTAAATTTCATTAACTTTTTTCTGTTAACTCGTCCCACGTACCTCTCACAAGCATTTTTAAAAGGGTAAAATAGTTATAATTTATTTATTTTTAAGTCAACTCCATGTGCTTCTGGGGACTCTCCCCCCACCTCTCCCTCTCTCTCTCTCTCTCTCTCTCTCTCTCACACACACACACACACGTACACACACTTACACACACACAACAAATTCCATCAAACAGCCATTGAAGGCCGGCCATGAAAAAACATCATCAACAACAAAACCAAGCACAATCCAGATCATGAAACTGAACAAACTTTTGCCTTTTCATTTCCCATATCAAATCCAGCAGCAGCTACCCTTGCCTGCGAATTTATTTTTTTCAAATTTCTTCAACACCCATTTCAGCAAAATCCTTTGTTTTTTTGTCTTCGCCGTGGTGGTTGAGGGAGGTGGAGAGGAGACGGAGTTAGTGTTGAAAGAGAGAAAGGCGGCGGCGGTGGGATTCGATGAGTCGTCCTTTTGCTCATTCCAATATTTTTGTTTCTGGGTTAGCACTTTGATTGTTTCTACTAATCGTAAATCGGCGTATGTTTGTGTGTGCGTGGGAGGGGGAGAGAGAGCGAAAGAATGAATGAATCAGGGGGCAAAGCATGTGGGGGAAGAAAGTATCAAAGGGGATGGGGATGTGTTAGGATTTCACGCCGGGATCTCATGAAATTTTTTTTGAGAGAGATATGGGTTTGAATTGGTATCCTTTCTTGGTTTATCAAATAGGGGGAAAATGAAAAGAAAACAGAGGAAAACATTCTTCTTTCTTACCCCCCATTTATAAAATCAGAGGCTCTATTTGTAGTCAATTTCAATTTAGTTCAAACACTCTCAAACCCATCTCAAATCTCTCTTTGAATTTTGAAGAGATTATGTATTAAATCTGGATATTTTGAATTTTTTTCTATTTCATTGTCAATATTATTAACAAACCCAAACCCTTCACTGATCTTTTGAAGTTTAAGTTTGAGTTTTTGGGTTTGTTTTGTATATTGATTTTGAAGTTCAAGTAAGAGTTTTGGGATTATATTGTTTATTGATTTTAAATAGTTTTTGAAGCTATTTGAATCTTGAGATTAGATCTCATAATACCACCTTTGCTGGAAGAACCCTTGAATGGGTTGATGGAAGAACCCTAGAATGAAACCCAGTTAGCGTATACAATTTTTTTTACAAATGGTCCCTATACTTTTTACATTGAATTGACAATTTTAGCCTCGTTAAAAATCACGTTAATCTCACGTGTCAATACTTAACGGCTAAAAATGGATGGAATTGGATGGAAGGACCAATGATGTTTTTCAAATCAGTACAGGGACTGAATGTGCTCATGAGGGACGAATACAAAAAAATGCAAAAAGTACAGGGACGAATTTTGGAGTTTGCCCATGATATAATTTGGTTCCTAAACTTCGCTCTTTTTTTGTAATGGTGCTAAAACTATGACGTTCTCTAATTGTGGTCTTTAACTCGACATTTGACTTTGAGTGTAAAGATATTTTCCCGTCCTTAAATTATTGTCTTGTTTGAACCAGTACACGAATTAAGAAAAAATTATTTACTTAATTATTAATATTGGTATAGTATGTAGTTTTCTTTAATGCCCATGTGTATATGACTCATAATTAAAATAAGGATAAAAAGTAAGGGTAAAATGATCCTAAAAAGGAAAGTTTCAAACAAGACAATTATTTAGAAACAGATAAATAAAAAAAAGCAAGAGAATAATTTAAGAGTATTTGGTTTTGTAAAAAAGAAAAAGAGTATTTATTGACTAATTTACACACATATATATATATATATATATATATATATATATATATATATATATAACAATGAAAATTGCATTCACCACCACCCGCCAGCACTGAGCACGACAATCACAACCACCGCGAACACCCGCCATCCCTCAACACGACAATCACAACCACCGCTAACCGCTGACGACGCACAACCGTAGACAACTATGCATGGACTTCATGAGTTAAATTTCAGCAATTATCTACTGCAGAAAAGTTACCCAGTCCAAGAATCTCTCCCAAATACACTAATTTCCACAAAACTCGATGGCCACATAAATTTAGTTTGATTAATTCCGGTCGAAAAATGAAACTACTGTATAAAAGACTTTTTGCAATCAATTCAAATTCAAATCCAATGATCAGGAGGATGTGAAACTGGATCTAGATGATTTATGAAGAGAAGACTGAGATGGATACTCTTCACGCCTTCTGCAAACAACACTGGTTTGAATTGAACAACTGACGATGAATCAACAGAAACAGGAAAGAAATGCAACATAAAAGAAGAATATAGATGAAGACATGGGAAGATTCATTTGTGGTATTTCCATAAAATGAATTGAGGTGTATTCCCAAACCTTTTTGGATACGATTGTGTTTCAAACATGGGGCTTGAAATACTGAAAGATTGTGGATGCCTCAGACTTTCTACGTAAAAGATAAAACCAAGTAAATTTGCTATAATCATCTATGAAAGTGACTAAAGTACCGGTACCATGAAGATGAAATGATTGGTGAAGTCCACACAATCAGAATGAACCAACTCGAACGGTTTTGGTTTTGAAGAGGTATGATTGCTGTTTTGGGAAGGGAAGAATTTTGCCCGTAGCCATGCAACAACTAGCACAAGAACTTGAGAGACATTATTATTTGGAATAGCTACTTTATTCGAAAGCAAACCACTTTGAAACGTAGACATTAAATCTTTTCGAATGGGGATTTTCTAGTCTACGATGCCATAAACCATGGGGACTTTTACAATCATGAGGAAGCTAAAAAAAGCAGAAGAAATAGAGGCAGAAATAGGTGATTGCTCCAAGTGTATAGAATCAATTCTTAATTTTCCCTCATCTTCCCTGTTCTCTGGTCCTGAATAATAGCAGCAGAAGGAGAAATAACACGTTATAATTGTTATCAACAAATTATCCAGTCGAAAGCAAATTAGTAGACAAGTTGGGAATAAGATACACATGGTTGAGGTCTCAGGTATCAGAGTGCACCCTAGCAACAACAGAGATATAAAGCTGATTGCCATCAGCGGTTTAAATTTTTGCAGGGCTAAAATATGGAGAAGAAGAAAGGAAATGATCAGGAACCCAAGTCATATGATTTGATGAATCAATACACCAGACTCTTTGGAAATGAACAAGCGAAGATTATCTAAAACCCGCATAGCAGGTGTGGCATTTTGGATCATGTGTTGAATGGACTCTCGAGTTGTAGGAGTTGCAAAGGACGAACATTGAAGGCCAGTTGGTTGAATCAGCAACATGACAGGCATTTACATTATTATGAGTTTTATTGTCATTTTCAGCATTCAGTAATTTGGTCATCCTTCTTAATAATTACAGAACTCTTCTAAACAAACTTTGGCTAAATATCTACGTCCTTGACATGAATAACATTTGACATATTTAGGATTGTCGCTACCTGAATTTTGCTGAGCCCAGAACACCACATAGAAGAGATCGCAGCTAAATGATTTTGTTTCAGAAAAACCTGAGATGAGTTTGTTGTTCCTCGTGCAACAACTCTGCAAAGCAATCATCAAGTTAAGAAGGGAACAACTCATCAAGTTGGCTCTAAGAGCCTCAAATTCCTTCCTTAATTTCATAAGAAATTGATCACGCAAGTTATTCTCATGCAACTATTGAATAACAGCAAAAGTGGAGGCTAGAACTTTAGCATAAACAACATAAATGTTCTCTAACCATAAATTCATAAAGCCTGAAGAGTACTCCTGGATGCTCTTATCTCCTCGAGAGTGTGCTCAAATTTCATAATCGAGTTGAAACTTCTTAGCATCGACTTGATGATATAATTTCTTCAAGTAGTTCCAAATCTCCTTAGCCGTCTCGTAGTTTCTCATATTTAAGCCAATGTGAGGTTCAACAGAACCAACAATCAAATTCATGGCTTTGGCATTGGTTTTGTTCCATTGCTTAACCTCATTCTCCTTAGATGGATCAGTTGTTTGACCTCAGATCCATCTATGAAGCTCCACAGTTCATAGCCTTGGGCAAAACACCTGAGAGTTATCTCTCAAAAAAAAAAAAAGTTGTTCCCGCTCAAACAAACTGGGATGGGAGAAGCTTTCTCCCCCAAACATGTTATAGGGTAGCCAGGACAGACAAGAAAAACTCAAGAAAAGTATTGCGAAATATGTGCGCAATAGACAATTAGATTTCACTCACAAGTCACAAAGAAAAAGAACTTTCTTAAGCACTGAAAGACCCCCTAGCTCTGATACCACGTCAAAATACTACAAGAATGTGAGACTGAAACTGCCCGAGTCTCTTTGTGAGAACCCATGCTATTTATAATATCGATAGCCATCAATCATGCCCCCAAGTTTGAAGTTGTGAGATATTGTCTAGAACTATGACTATATATATAAATACAACTTATCTTTTTTAGCAGTCTCAAAATTTTTGGCCACTTAAAAAACCAATGCACATAAATTAACTAGTTACTTCTTATACCTCTAACCAACTAGAGTATTTACAAGGTAAATTAATGGACATTAATTAACTAAATTAAGGGTACAAATGAGGATCTTAAAACTAGACAATGGTTGTTGAGACATTTATTAAGAATCCTAAAATTGTTAGCTTTTGTATGTGCACAATATATATGAGACGGAGGGAGTACATAACAAATATAAATACCAAGCTCTGAATGCTCATAATCTGTCAAATACCATTGTGCAAACTCTTGTTGGCTCTGATCACGTTTTTCAAGCTTTGTAAATGTTACAATACCATTGCTGAAATGGCATCCATGTCATACTTTTCCAATAGTAAGCTTCCCTTTTCGCTCGAGCTCATACAGCATGAGGAGTGCAGCAGAATCAAATGAACTCTTCTTATCAGCTCTTTCACCTCCGCTGAGTTCCATAACACCAAAGTCAGGTATTGTCAAGGTGATTCGAGATACAAAGCTATTAAACCCTTTTCTCCTTTCAGGGCCTTCACCGATTTCAATGGGAGTTCTGTCATAAAAGTAGTAAAGCATGATACTAGTTGGGGGCCCACAAAGAGAAACATTGCAAGCTATGCTTCACTAACCTTGACTTCTGCTCCACCGATTCATATGTAGGCATCGGCCACTGAAGTCTCTTGCAAATGTCGTACAGTGAAGTCCGGGGCCCGCCCTTTTTCATTTTGATTGATGCAAGAACTTCCATTGAGGAAAAAAGAGAGAAGGAAAAAAATTTGTTAATGATTGATGCAAGAACTTAGTTGTATTATTCACATAATGAAATAAGGAAGAACACTGATGACGAATACCTGGGATATTGGACTTGCGAACTTCTACAGGACATTTCTTATGAGAGGAATCTGTAGTTGTCTTAGACCTTTTATTAGAAACCTGCTGGGAAGAATCTTTTTGACGTTTTTGGTTGAAGATCTTACTGTCTGAATCAGGGGAAGATGATTCAACATTATGCTCTGGACCCTGAGTTTTCCTCTTTGAAATTCCTCGATTCTGTCAATGAAATAACATTGGGAATTATTAGAAAAATTAAAAATTGCACAAGGATTGAAAATTAAACTTTAAATGCCAAAGCATGCTTGCTACTAATCCAACTATTAGAGAAAAGCTATATCCTGCTAGAATAATCATAGTTTTTTCTATTGAGTTATGAGACCTCCTCCGTCCCAAAAAGGTCTTAATTTGGAAGTCAAGCTTTTAAATTTCTATTATACGGATAAATCATGAAAAATTGCAGTAGAATTACATCTTATTTTAGTACAATGCATCAGCACAACACGATTTTACGCAAAGTAAGGAAAATCAGAAAACTAATGGAAATTTGTTACTCACATCTAGAAATGCGATTTTTTTTTTTTTGGACACTCTAAAATGGGGTAGGTCTCTTTTCATAAAGTGGAGGTGGAAAAGGTACGGAAAAACAAAATTGGAGAGGACCGACAAACCTCTAGGTCTTTTAACAAAAACAGAGCTGCTTGTCCCTTTGCAGCTTTCCGATTTGGCCCATATCCTTCTCCAACTAATAAAATATCTTTCAGCTGTAGTCTGAGCTCCGCATGCACTGTATCTCCCTTTGTTGTGCAAAAGTCTTTTATAAAATATCCAAGAGAGTCACATAGTTCAATCAGTTCACGAAGCGGAGGTAGTTCAAGTTTATCAGGCGTTACAATTGGAGATAAAAGTGGCTTGAAAATTCTCCACACTTCCTCGAGATTAAGTTTGGTATCAATCAGTATGGCACCTGCAATACTTTCCACCAGGTCCCCAAGTGCCTGTGACATAGAACTAGATGTGAACCAATTGGAGAAGGTGAAAAAAGAGACTGAACACAACTCAGTGACATAAAGAAACAATAAAACATGTTAGCCTTTTGGCTGAGGCCCAATCTGACAAGTACTATAATTTTGGGTTGAAAACCAATCCCCAGATTTCTGATCAGATTATCAACATGAGCTGTAGGAAGAAACAACAACTCACCTTTGGACCTTTTGTGCCTTGGCCTGACATACTAGTGCAAAAGCCAGATACAAACTCCACATACTCTGTTATTTGACTTTGAAGAAAACCGGACTTGTGTTGGAGGTGAGGATGAAGATTTCGTCTCACAGCAGCTTGAGCAAAGTTTTCATTGTTAACTGAGGCTGAACGCAAGTCTGTTAGTTCCCCTGGATCAATATCAGGGTGGTTTTGGTAGAGATGCAATGTGATAAGTATGTCCAGCACAGAGTCACCGAGAAATTCAAGCCTCTGTCAAATATTCATCATGGAAAAAAGGCACACAGAATCATGTACTTAATTTGAAGAAAATAAACTTCTGTTAGGGTTTTGTTTTTATTTTTTCACATGGTATATAGAAATAAAACTCATCCTTTTTACTGTTCGAGATCCTTAAATTCAATAGAAAAGGAGAAAAATTGGAATATTTCTGATCTACCTCGTAACAGTAGTCAAGTCCTTCCTCTTGCTCTGATGAATGTGTCATAGCCTCTAGTAACAAACCTTTGACCGAGAAATCAAACCCAATTTTTGATTGCAAAGTTTCAATTTCTTTTGCTTTTGGAACATAAGAGTGGAGAGATGCATGTGCAATGGCTTCATCTACAAGTGAAGGGTTAAGTTCAGCATCAATATCAAGCCATTTCATCAATTGAAGTGCAGCAACCAATCCACCATCAATGTAGTATGCTCCTATCAGGGCTTCAACACAATCTGCTATGGTTTTTGAGCCCATCCACCTGTGACCCTTATCGCAGCACTTCCCAACCACTACTTTTGTGTCTTCCGTCTGAAATTTGCTATCCAGAGGCACTTCTAATGTATCCAACCCATGGTCACAAGGACAACGTCGTATAGAAAGCTGTCCTGGAGCAGTCCATCGACATGGATCAAATGCACTGTCTCGTATATATCCCTGTCAACACATTATGCAAATCATATTAACTGAAAATGGTCAAAGTGATACTATTATAAACACTAAGGCCCCGTTTGGATGGAAGGATGTAGAGGGAGAATGGAAATCCCATTCATGTTCAACTTGATTCCCATGTTTTGGTACACAACGGTTCAAGGTGGAAACCCCATTCCTCCATGAATGAGATTCCTACAAAGAGTGGGCATCTCATTCCTTCCTCATGAATGGTCCATTATGGCCTTTTTGTGAGTGTAGCGCATTAAATTCTTTAATTTTACTTCTTCAAGTAACAATGTAGATGCATTTTTTGAAAATATTCATATTCTCATCCAAACCTTCGAATATTAAAAGTACAAGGAATCTGTCACGACACGAGTAATGGGATTTCAATTCTCAATCTCCATTCCCGTCATCCAAATAGGGCCTAAAAAAGTGTGAAAGAGCAGGGAATAATTTTAAGAAGTTACCGCATTACATTATAGAATAGAGAAAGGTCAGGTTTTAAATTGAAAAAAAGTACCATGCCACAATACGTCAAAACTGGTAGATACTAGATAGCATATATCAGTGAATACCTGTAATCTGCGATCAATTCCAACTTTATGTAGCCTTGAATTACAAACAGCTTGCGAACGCCAATTGGACAATTGCCCTTCATGTTCCTTGGGGTATTTAAGGAAAAGGTGGCAGCTCACAGCATATTTTAATACTGAATCACCAAGCAATTCCAAACGCTCCATGGAGAAACTTTCATTACATCTTAAGGTTGTAAGAGCTTCCAAAATCTAATCATATATGGCGGAATAAATATAAAGGACGAAAAAAAATAAAAATAAACAATAAACAGTTCAATTGAAACATGTGTAAGCAAGTAATATTGCCACCCAATAAGAGTACAAACCAATGAGCTTGATACACGTAAGCCGGTAGATTGACAAGAGATTTCTTCCCTGAGCTGGCTGGCCAACATTAGGGACTCAAGTCGGTGCATTAACGACGGTAGCAAGTAAAATGATTTCATAACATCTATTCGCACATCCATACTGACTAAAAGTTCTGGTGGCATGCGAACGTGATTTCGTCGCTTGTCAACATTCATTTTGTTGTCACATTGCTTTTTCTTTTCATGTAAAGTACCTGTCAAATTTCAAAATTAAGTGAAAATTGCAGACAGTAGAGCTTCACAGCTTGACAAAAAGTTGCAAGAGAGAGAGAGAGAGAGAGAGAGAGAGAGATTATAAGTAATATCAGAATGAGCAACAGCCCTAATACTATGTCATCCTGGCCAAAACCAAATTCAGAATTGAGGGGGACTAGGCAACAAATACACGTCTTAGAAATCGCACCAAAAAAAAAAAAAAAAAGATACACATTTTAGAAAGCTCACCTCATACTTTTAGATTTATCTAATTATCAAATGAACTTAATCTCATCAAGAAAATATTACAATAAATTTGTAAATCGTTGAGACAGCATGCTGGTATCAGCTCTTAAGAATGCAAATCAACCAACCTTCTCCATTGAAGTCCACAAGAAGGTTGTGGGCCCTGTGACTTTGCTTGAGTAGTAACAAAGGCTGTTCTGGACGAGCTAGAACAATCCCATACCTAATCAGGAGGAGCGTTTAGAAAATAAAATATACTAAGTTCGAGTTAGCACATGCCCGGAACAAAAGGGACAGCAGTGAATGAACAATCACACACTTTTGGTCTAATCAGGAAGATTGTCTATAAAATAGTAATTACTCCCTCCGTTCCCTTTTTTTTTTTTTTGTTAAAATCATATTTGACCTTCAAAGAATGATCGTACATAAATTTATAAAATACCTAGATGCTTCATTTATTAGTCTCAAAATTCATCTCACACTTACTAAAAAAACGTGCTCCCTTTCTCAGGAACAGAGTAGTAAATAACAATTGCATAAAGAGCAGAAGAAACGATATAGAGTGAAAAATCACATACTTTTTGCTGAAGTAGTCGGCAAAGGATGAATAAGACGGAGGATTAGCATCAGTATTTCCATCAAAAGGACTTTCAGCAGATGTATCCGGAAGGACCTCAAGGATAGAATATATTTTCCCAGTATGAATGGCCAAAACTACCACCTGGTTTAGGTTATTATGAAAAGTTTTATTGGCCAAGTAAATGGTGTGGCTGCTATTGAGATCAGTTGTGCTTGAGTCGGTACTTTGAAGTGATGAACTTCCCCCATTACAACTTGACTGTTCTGCACTTAACCAAGCATTGTTCTTTACAAACTCCACCGCGGATACACTGCAATTTATGGCCCTCCAATTAATCCTCCAAGTTTCTTGACAAGAGATGTCTGGCAACTCCAATGGTAAGAGCAAATACATGTTCGATGGTTCCCACAACGATTTATTTGTCTGCAGCAAAAATTCCCTTCGCCCACCTGATGATTTGGAACCTATAAACAATTTCCCAAATATTCCATTGAAGAAAAGTTCTTGAAAGCTCTTAGCTTTCACCACCTATTTGGAAAGAGAGAAATAAATCAAATATAGCACTAAGAGATAGTACTGCATTGAAAGAACCAATATGTAGAAACTTGCAATTAAACCTGTTCGACATCCAGATGCAATTGCCCCCATGAGGCAACAGAACATTTGACAGACTTTGAAACTAAGTACAAGTCCACTTCAACATCTCCAACATCATCATCAAGCTTAGATTCAAGTAGAAGAACATAACTGGAATAACGTTCATCAGCCTTGCTACAAGAAAAATCTATTTTGTAGGCATGAAATTTAGTCCCATCAAGTTTCTCTCCCCAAGTTCCTGATAGCGCACGAATGCACGTCGTGCCATGTAACTCCTTTCTCTTTGTTGTCCCTACATACACCAAAAGAAACACCACATTTTTCACACTCGAGATTATAATCATTATTTTGATAGGCAGCCACGAGCCTGACAACACAGCCAAATTGCATCACAGTCCAATATAAAGCCAACATACTGGAGTTCAGAAGCAAAATAAAATGAATAATATAACAGCTTATGCTCTTAAGCATGAAGATACCGTAACCTTTCAGTCACATGTTCACATAAACATTATAACCCTCCTAAAGGAATTTTCTCTAACTCACGATTGTAAGAGAAACATTTGCAAAATAGTTGCTTCCGTTGCTCAATTTTAGAATATGCACGTGCGACTTTTTGATGGAACCAATATAATCAACCATGGTGGTAGGACATGAAGCTAGTAATTGCATCCATTTTGACATGTTAATGAAAAATTAGTTTACTAGAGAAAATTCTGTTATGTTGTTCATGTACAGTATGCTTTGTCCTGTATGCTCTTCTACTCTAAAAATTCCATAGTAGAATTCTTTCTACATGTTTATGATACTATTTTTTCTTGAGATTCTAAAACAATATGATGCAGACTCTGAACAGAGCAAATGGTTTTAGAATATTGAACATTTAGAACAAATTCATTCTAGCCAAATTGAGATTGATTTGTACGCTGACCTGTACCTGAAGGCAATACTTTCCTTTGTACAACATGATTGTCGTCTAAAGGTTCTTCATTGGACGGGAGAAGATGATCATTGAGGACCCCCATCTGATGCAGCTTCTTACATGCATCCAAGCACACAAGCTGCTTTGATAATTGAGAATTCCTACATGGAGGACCAACTATAATTTGAAAAGCAGCATTTGGAGGTAAGGTCATTTCACACTTATACAATTCCTCTTCCAATAAGAAGCGAAAGCGTGGCTTTGGTGTGCAGAACCTGCATAAGAATATAGTAAATTAGGACTTGAAACTGAATAAGCACTCTTATGCACAGCTACACCTAGAGAACCGCACACAAACTATATATACACGTGTACACATTTATTTTGCTTGTGTGGTTTCAGAGAGAGAAACATCAAGGGAGAGATAGCAAGGCAAATACAGATACTAGTTACAAGTTGAACCCAATTTTACCTTTCAAGAAAATGAAAGAAAAAAGAAACTAATTGAAAAACAAATTCATACTTGTTCCGAGGGAGTTTTGTGCAATATCTATGAATGAGGCTGACGCTAGAATCTGCAGTGACTGAAGCTCCAGTTACATCCACATGATAAGCATCTGTTTTCTTGATGTTACAAGCTTTTAAAACACAGGCACCAGGGTCTCTATTTCCCCTGCAAATATATAGATGTACGAAAGTCAGAAACAGGAACGTGTTATATGCCTGAGAAAACAGAATAAAAAATGCAGTCAAAATAAATCTTCCACCTAAGATAGATATTTCCTGGCTATTTTCTACAAAAAGTAAGCTTTGAAAGCATGAATTCCTGGTTATTCTCTATTTCTTTTAGCCCTTGGAAGCAACAAAGTGAAGATGGGTACAGCACTTCGGTATGAAAATAAAGAGATGGATACTAAAATCTTAAGAGAGCAAGAGTAGAAATGGCAAGGATGTTTAACCTTTCAAACTGCTGCTGAATCCATGGGCTAAATAGTGGGAGTGAAATTTATGACAGTGATATATTACATTCCGTTCTTATTTTCTTTTCCTTCCCATTGTTGTCCTATCATAAACTTCTCTTACATAATAATCAATGTCAAGAATTGTTAGTGGTGAAAGCACAAAATATTGCAAATCAGGCATTAGAGTTTCTCTTTGTCAACCTCGATTTTGCGATAAGTAATGCAATAATATGGGTCAACTCTTACTTTCATAACTATTTTCTAAGGTAATCGGTAGCATTTCTTGATGTAGATCTTCATCATAGGGAAGAAAGTTGATTGATCATATCAACTAGTGTTGAGCTAGACTGATGGGCTAATCAAATCCACAACTATCATGAGACTGAGAGATACGTATGGCAACAAGAAACAAAAAAGAACCCTGGCATTACTATTTGAAACCCACATGAAAGAGTTTCTGCTCACTTGTTCCAAATATAGGTCAAGTTGACTTTCCATCTGTAACATAGTAAAAAATAGATCAGTTTAGAGGTTTTGAATCTGTAGAACTTGCTTGTGTGCGACTATAGTACAATGAAACGTGATTTGTGTGACTAAAACCAAGAATACTAGTTTGAGCTGGGTGTCTTCAGCACTTGGCAAAAGGATTGCACCTAGTCCTGTAGGATTGACTATAAGATAGTCCTTCCATCCAAAGTCTTATATGAAAATATTACTCCCTCCATCCCAAAATGAGTGTCCCTTTTTAGAATGAAAAATTGTACCAAAATGAGTGTCCTTATTTTTATTTTTAAATGAAGTTACTAAATTGCTGAAGAAATACAAGTTTCTTACGCACTGATCAACACGGGATCACTAAAATTTAAGAGTTTGCTCACTTGGTTATATACCAATTTATCAAATCAAAGATTAAGGGGTCAAGTTGAAGCGATTATGAGAAGTGATGGGATCCTCCCCAAATCCAATCCTACGTGTCTTCCATGTCAGTATCATGTGGATCCCAAGGTCCGCAGCAACGATTTCAACCTAGACCTCGGAACTGGCGAGGAGCTCAGCCGAGCTTGACCTCGAGTCGCAAACAGGTACCATGAAAGGTCCAGGCCATCGACCTAGCTCATCCTCGTCGATGACTGGAACCACCTCGACGGCGACCTTCCACCTTCCTCAACGAGAAGTCAACATCAGATATTAAAATGCCCATGCCTACTGCATGTCAATACTTAACTTTGAAAGGGCAAGACATTCTTATTGGCGCAAGACATTCCTTCCTTGGAAAGCAACGGCGGCATTTATGATATGTCCCTAGTCCCAAGGAAGAACCTTCTATTTCTCCATTTTATCCTGACAAAGGACACGCCCTCTTAATGAGTAGTCTACTCCCAAGTATTCAAGTGGGCAAGGCTTTACCATTTACACGCCACCTTCAGCTATAAATAGCATGTATCACATTCATTTATGACTAAGCTTCGTTTACTCCTAAAAAACATACCCAAAGTGCTATTTGTTTACATTAAACACTTGCCTTTAATACTTGCATTTACTCCATTATCAGGAGGTTCTTAGAACACAGTTTGCACCAAGTACAAACTGTCTTCCTCACCTTTATTACGGAACTTATTCCCACGCCTGAGGGTTACCGTCGGGTCAAAACCCGACACCCCTTAACGGTGTTTTTTGCTTGTCATTATTGATCACAGGAGTACAGGTGGAATGTATACCAGCTTCTAGCTGTTATCCTCCAACTAGACTACACATGTGGAGACCGACATGGTCACCAATATTCATCTTGGCGTGATCAGGAAGCCGACATGTCGTTTTAGGTTGACAAGCATTTGGAACGAGTGAAGCTTGTTTGAGCAATATTAATGCTACGCTTTTATTTGGCACATAAACGTTGAACAGCTCTTCTTGTTTAAATTTAGAACTAAAGGTTAAGAAACATTCTCCCTCATCCTATCTATTCATATATTTTGCTAGTATACTACATTTTGACAAAATTATCTTTTTAGTCCATAGTGAAACACTCCCAACAATCTAATTTATCTAATTTCCTAAGAAATTCCCTCAAACTTATGTCTTCATAATAATACTGTAGAAAAGACAGAAATTGAAAACTGGGGTTAAGATAAAAAAAGACTTACAACCTGGGTTCTTCCTTGGTGTCATTGATCATGCAATCAAAGCTTCTCTTTAATGGTTTTTTTGTTGTCTCCATGATTGTTGCCTCTGGGGAATGCATCATGTTTGTCTTGTGACTGGACAAAAACCTTGGGCTTTTTTATCCTCAAGTTGACAAAACAGAAAAAAAGATTGGATTTTTACAGAAATTATTGGAGGGTGGAGAAGAAGAAGAAGCCCTTATTCTACTAGGATTACGAATGGTTTGAAGAAATCACCAAGTTTTATTTAGCACACACCACTTCGTTGCAAGAACGGATTTGGAGTGTGTGTGTGTGAGACTGTCAGTGTGAGTGGTTGTAATTGGAATTTTGTCAAGGGTTTTGGAGGGGGGGGGGGGCTGAAGAAGATGCAAAGTGAGTGTCACAAAGCGTTTAAAAGTTCATGGACGCTAAAAGTTTTAGTCGAGTGTTTATGTTTGTGGGCCCTTTTGGGGTTTAACTCTTTTGGTATTTGGTAAGTAGCAGTATTATTTCCTGCCCGCCGTTTTACGTCAACCATACCAAGTACCAACACAACGTGTCCTTGGTTAGACAATCAATCGAATTGGAGCATGTAGCTAATTTTGGGATGAACTCTCCACGTCAATTAGCCTATTATTTGTGCATCGCAATACACAGTATTATATTTGCGATGCATCAAAATATATATTATAATGCACAAAATTGTACTAAAAAATACTATTTTTATGCATCGTGACGTGATGGACAACTTTTATTTTCGATGCACAATATGTTGTGAATATTAAAGAATTAAATATTAAATGAATTAGGTGGATCCCAGTTTCGTTGTGGTAATATTTAACGATTGACGAACAATATTGATACAACAAAGACACGAAGAATTAAAATAATTTAAAAAATTATACTGGTTTTATTTTTTGATGATGAACTGGGCATGAAAAAAAACTAGGAGACAGAAAGAGAGAGAGATGAAGGCCGTAACAAAGTAAACAATGATTGGAATGGAAGGGAGAATTTACATGAAAAAATTAAAGGAAGACGATGCTTAAAATGTTATTTAGGTTGTTACAGGACAATTTTGGACAACCGGTCAATTTATCACTTAAAATAGACTTAAGCGGTTAGAAACAAAAATAAAGGCCTAAAGCGATTGAAAATCTGTGAAAGGAAGCCGGCCAGCAATTATTCTAAAAAAATTAATTAGGACAGTTTGTGCTTACTTTTATATTATTAATGTTTATTTTCGCAAATGTTCGGTACAACTATCCTAATTAGTGCTTATATTTAAAAAATTTCACCGCTAACTATCCTAATTAATAGTCTTTAACATATGCCAACACAAGTTAACTAGATCCTTCCTAATTTGATAGCTTAATTTTAGAGTTTTTAGTTTTAGTTTTTTTCTTTTGTAACGACTACAAAAAAGAAGAAAAAAAGAGAGATAAGAATTAGAGAGAAAGTTACTGAGACCAAAGAAAAAAACAATCTAAATCTTTAAACCAAATCACAATATTGCGAAGTAGAACGACCTCAATTAAATTTTAAATCTTACATGATGTTATACAGAACACAATTTGGGGAAATCTGGAGTTCTAGACCCTACACTATTATTAATAAAATATAAAACAGTTGTTGATGCCGCACTGAATGTCACGCCTGATGGGCCGGCCTGTTGGATTGTTCGGATATCTGGACTGTGTTAAATTTGCCAAGTCAAAGAGTAAAACACTGGGTGAATGCAGGGGCTGGCCCTGCTAAAACACTCCGGTGTAAGAGTAAGTAACCAACTCAGATCACAGTTTGACAGAGTATAATTGCAAAATGCATGTATGCGTACCTTTGCTTGGAGTTGATCCAAGGCTTTTATAGGTCTATCTTCCGATGAAGTAGCACCCATACGTAACTCCCACGTAGTGGGTATGAATTCCGATGTAGTGGGTGTAAATGCTAGGAGTAGTGGGCGTAACCGTCAGGCACAACCGTCCCTTGACATTCCGCCACGTATCCTCGTCTAGATACCACCAAGCGGTTAGCGAGAAGAGCTGCCTCCTCGCTGAGTATCCTGATCGCTGCCTCCTGGCCCCTATAAGTGAGACCTGCTCGCAAATGTACGGGAAGACCATCACAGCAGTATGGCCGCTATGTGTTTGCTCGCACTGTGGCGGGTCTCGACCCGTATTGGGTCTTGGGCTTGGATCCAGGGCCCATACTTTGGGCTTGGCTCTTCAGTGGCCCCCTGCTTTTTATTCGCAAAGTATTCATGCTCGCAGCAGGAAGCATTGCTCGCGACCCTTGTCATGTTAAATCAAACTGGCCCCCTTGCCCGTGGCCGCCGCCTGGGTTTGACCTTTCAAAGAGTTACCCCAAACGTTTGATCGTAGAGTACAGGTGTCCGTTGTCGCTTCGGTTTCCGCTGGACGGAGGCGTCGCACCTTCCCGAGGCGTTATCATGACTACTAGCGTAGGCCTATGGGCTACCGCAGTAGGCCTGTAGCTTCTGCCCGTGACGTTTCAGCTGACGTCATTCCTGAGACTATAAATAGTGGGCAACTCGGTTGATGCTCCTTCCTCTCTCCTATAGAACTTTGGCATTTCAAAATATTTCTGCCAACACGAAATCCTCTCTCCCATCGTTTCACCGTTCCCGGAATCTTTTGCCGTCGCAATCTCAAGTATCTCCGCCATCTCCACTCGAAATCCCTTCTGCAACTTCAAGTTCCTCAATCTACGCGTTGCCATGTCTCACAGTAAGTTATCTTCTCTCTCCGCAATCTCAATTTTGATCATTGCTGTGTGTTTTTCATTTTTCCCTTTTTATTCCAACGGTAGAAGCATCCTCCCTTTTATAGTATGGATCGATGAACTTAGGGGTCAGGGATAAACCCTCTCTCTGCAGCCTGACTGTAGATCTAGAAATTTCCTCTTGTTTTTGATGATTCTGGCCAGTTAGTAACCCCTATTATCATCCTCGATCCTTGTAGGCTCTGACTCCCCGCTTAGGTTACGCAATGAGGCTACCGATTCGGAGGCCACCAACTCCCAGGAGGCCTACGAGTACGACCGCGCCCATGCGGTCAGCAGTAGCTCCAGCCCGTTGACTTCCTCCTCTTCCACCAGCACGAGCTCGTCCGATGACAATGATGAGCTCATCATTACCAAGGTGGTTTCCCATGTCGCAGCTCCTAGCCCAGACGAGGGAGTGGGAACAAGCTCGACCAAGCCCTCTCAATCCAAATCAACCATTGCTCGCCCTACTCGTAGCAGCTATCAAACCTCTCGACGAGCAGCTTCCCCTGATCATTGGAAATCCTTTGACTCCGATGAGAAGGCCCAGAGATGGTTCATCTCCCTTGGAATTAGCTCTGCCAACTACCGTGTATCCGTGATGGATCCCGAGGTTGACCCTTCCGACTACCGAGAGCAGAATGAGAAAATGGTGTTTTTCTATGATTTCTTTAGGGTTGGGATGCGCCTTCCTCTTGACCCCTTCATCGTCGAGTTCCTGACTTTGGCTCAGGCTGTCCCTGAGACCTGATGCTCAATACAGTTAGGATCTTAATGTCCTTCACTGTCACTTGTCGCTTGCTCGGCTACGAACCTTGTCTACTACTATTGAGGAAGCTCTACCAATTCTCCACCGACAAGAGTTCAGGCCGGATTTCTGGCCGCAGCAAGCCAGGGGCGCTAAAGCTGTTCTCCCCTTTTCCCAACAAAAACGACAAGTGGATTGCAAACCTCTGCCGGTCGAATCCCGAGTTGGCTGGCCGTTTCTGATGTGATTCCAGGATCATAACAAAGCGGAACCAACCAAAAACGCGGATTAAAAAAAAAGAAAACAACGAATTGAAACGAAGATAGGGAGCTTCCCTCAACCCTAGGGCAGATTTAATCCCTAGAAGCTTGGGGTGCAACCTTAACCCACTAATCGCAATTGATTAGGAACCAAGATCACGGAACGCCACAAGCCTGCAGCTCAACAAACTTGATAAGTTCAAGGGTTGAGAATTCTAATCCAAGAAATCTCTCAAAAGCTCACAATATTGTGAAAACTCAATTCAATTTAATAATAATCAAAAGATGATCTTTTACAATGAAAAAGAAGCTTTATATAGGCCTAACAATCCAACTAAACCAAGGAAATAGAATCCTAAAATGAAAAGGAAACAATTAACTAATTACCTAAATCATGTAGGAAACAACTAAGTAAGTTACCTAGGCTAATTAGGAAACAGTAACAAACCAAAATAACGAAAATACTATCAATTTCGTTTTTCTAAAGGCCTAATTTTGAAAAGTATGAACAAATTTTCACCACCTTCTTCGTAGAAGGAGCCTCGGATGCCAAATGCTTAATCCAACATGAGAGTGTGAATCTAAGATGGGCCGGCTGTGTTGTACAGCTGATCCACGAAAGGGCTACCGAGGTGCAAATGATTCTTTTGAACATGCAATACCACTTGTATAGAAACTCATTGGCTGGATGATCAACCCTCAAGCCGGAAAGCATTCATGCTTGTCAAGCATTGTAAGGGTTAGGAGAACAAGCACTTCATACTTCTCCAATGGTAAGCTTCCCTTGTCGTTCGAGCTCATACAGCATGAGGAGTGCAGCAGAGTCGAACGAACTCTTCTTATCAGCTCTTTGATCTCCAGTGAGTTCCATAACACCAAAGTCGGGTATTGTCAAGGTGATTCGAGATGCAAAGCTATTAAACCCTGCTCTCCTTTCAGGGCCTTCACCTATTTCAATGGGAGTTCTGTAAAATTAAGTAGAACACCATATTAGTAGTTGGGGACCAAAATGAAAAACAATGCAAGTTATGCTTCATTAACCTTGACTTCTGCTCCATCGTTTTAAATGCAGGCATAGGCCACTGCAGTCTCTTGCAAAGTTCATAAAGTGAAGTCCGGGGTCCACCCTTTTTCATGTTGATTGATGCGAGAACTGCCATAGGAAAAACAAAAGAAGAAAAAAAATTAAAAAATACATTTCTATGAAAGAAGAAAGAATACCGATGATGCTTACTTGGGATATTGGAATCACGAACTTCTCCGGAACAACTATTAGGAGAGGTATTAGTAGTTGTCTTTGACTTTTTATTGGAAATCTGCTCAGAAGAATCTTTTTGACGCATCTGGTTAAAGATACTATTGCCCGAGTCTGGGGAAGATGATTTAATGGCATGGTCTAGATCATGTGTTCTTCTCTTTGAAATTCCTCGACTCTAACAATGAAAAAACATCGAGAATCATCAGACTAATAAAAATTACATTATAATGAAACTTTAGATCCAAAGTATGCTTGTTTAATCCAACTACTAAGAAGAAGGCTATATCCTCAAGAATAACCATAGTTTTCCGATTGTGAAGGTTTTAGTTGTTTGTGATCTTTAGCTTAACTGAATTATGACACCTACTCCGTCCCTCAAAAGAATAAAAATGAAAATATAAGATTCTTTTTTAAAAGTCATAATTATTAATACTGATTTTCACTTCCCAATAAATTCTTTAAATTAAACTAAAATTACATCTTTTATTCGGCACGTCAGAACAGCACGACTTTTTCGAAGTAAGAATAAAATTGGAAAAGAAATGGAAATTTATTGCTTAAATTTAGAATTGGACACTCTAAAATGGAACATTGGTCTCTTTTTATGGGACAGAGGAACAGAAGGGAAGGAAAAAAAAAAGGAGACAAGATCTTCCAAAAGCAACAGATGGAGGCATCAGAAGAGAACTGACAAACCTCTAGGTCTTTTAACAAAAACAGAGCTGCTTGTCCCTTTGCAGCTTTCCGATTCGGCCCGAATCCTTCTCCAACTAATAAAATATCTTTCAGCTGTAGTCTGAGCTCCGCATGCACCGTATCTCCCTTTGTTGTACAAAAGGCTTTTATAAAATATCCAAGAGAGTCGCATAGTTCAATCAGTTCACGAAGGGGTGGTAGTTCAAGATTATCAGGCGTCACAATTGGAGATAAAAGTGGCTTGAAAATTCTCCAAACTTCGTCGAGATCAAGTTTGGTATCAACCAGTATGGCACCTGCAATACTTTCCACCAGGTCCCCAAGTACCTGTGACATAGAACTAGACGTGAACCAACTGGAAAGGGTGAAAACTGAAACTGAACACAAATCAGTGATTTAAAGGAATGGGAAAACATAGATCCCGGTAGGATAGGAAATAAAGGGGAATCCTCGGGACATATAAGCAGGTTGGTTGAACCGTAATGGGATCGTATTTTGGGTAGGAGGCCCAATCCCCAGAATTCTGCAAAAAGGATCAACAAGAGCCAGAGTAAGGAAAAACAACTCACCTTTGGACCTTTTGTGCCTTGACCTGACATACTACTGCAAGAGCCAGAAACAAATTCCACGTACTCTGTTATTTGACTTTGAAGAAAACCAGACTTGTGTTGGAGATGCGGATGAAGATTTCGTCTCACAGCAGCCTGGGCAAAATTTTCATTATTAACTGAGGCTGAACGCAGGTCTGTTAGTTCCCCTGGATCAATATCGCTGTGGTTTTGGTAGAGATGCAATGTGATAAGTATGTCCAACACAGAGTCACCGAGAAATTCAAGTCTCTGTCAAATATTCAACATAATCATGTTAAATTGAAGAAAGTAAGCATGTGTTTATAAAAAGTAAAAAATTCCTTTTCATTGGAAGTAGCAATTGGTAGGTCATTATATTGAATAAATCATCTTTTTCATTGCTCAAGATCCTTAAGTATAATAGAAAAGGAGAAAATTTGGAAAATAAAATTCAAGAACTTTTCTCAAAGACCTGGTAACAGTAGTCAAGTCCTTCCTCTTGCTCCGATGGATGTGTCATAGCCTCCAGTAACAAACCTTTGACCGCAAAGTTAAACCCAAGCTTTGATTGCAAAGTTTCAATCTCTTTTACTTTTGGAGCATAAGAGCGGAGAGATGCACGTGCAATGGCTTCATCTACCAGTGAAGGGTCAAGTTCAGCGCCAATATCAAGCCATTTCATCAACTGAAGTGCAGCAACCAATCCACCGTCAACATAGTATGCTCCTATGAGGGCTTCAACACAATCGGCTATGGTTTTGGAGCCCATCCACCTGTGACCCTTATCACAGTATTTCCCAACCACTACATTCGTGTCTTCTGTCTGAAATTTGCTATCTAAAGGCACTTCTAATGTATCCACCCCATGGTCACAAGGACAAAGTCGTATAGAACACTGGCCCGGAGCAGTCCATCGACATGGATCAAATGCACTGTCTCGTATATATTCCTGTCAACACATTATGTAATCCTGTTAACTGAAAGTGGTCAAAGTGATCCCCTTTGGATGGAAATCCAATTCATGTTCAACTTGATTCCCATGTTTGATACCCACAGTTTTAGGTGGAAAGCCCATTATTCCTCCATGAATGAGATTCCTGCAAAGAACGGGCATCTCATTACTTTCCCATGTGGCGGGAATGGTCCATTCTGGCCTTTTTGTGAGTGTAACGCATTAAATTCTTTTATTAGCATTCTTTGGATATATTCATATTCTCATCCAAACCCTTGGATGTGAAACATATAAGGACATGGGAATGGTCCATTCTGGCCATCTTCGAGAGGGTAATGCATTAAAGTATATTATTTGTTTCTTCAATCAACAATATTAAATGCATTCTATGGATATATTCATATTCTCGTCAAAACCCTTGGATGTAAAACATATAAGGTCAAAAAAAATTTATTAACGAAATGGTGTCATGCCTCTATGCTTCAACTTAGCTCATAGCATATATCAATGAATACCTGTAACCTACGATCACTTCCCAATTTATGTAGCTTTGAATTACAAACAGCCCGTGAACGCCAATTGGATAGTCGCCCTTCATGTTCCTTGGGGTATTTAAGGAAAAGGTGGCAGCTAACAGCATACTTTAATACTGAATCACCAAGCAATTCCAAACGCTCCATGGAGAAACTTTCATTACATCTTAGGGTTGTGAGAGCTTCTAGAATCTAATCATGGACAAACCGTACAATATTAGGGACCGGGGGAGAGCAGTTCAATTGAAACATGTGTATGCAAGTAAAATTTTCACCCAAGAAGAGCACAAACCAATGAGCTTGATATACGTAAGCCAGTTGAATGACGAGCGATCTCTTCCCTAAGCTGGCTGGCCAACATTAGGGACCCAAGTCTGTGCATTACTGATGGTAGCAAGTAAAATGATTTCATAATATCTATTCGGACATCAATACTGACTAAAAGTTCCGGTGGCATGCGAACGTGATTTCGTGGCTTGTTAACATTCATTTTATTTTCACATTGCTTTTTCTTTCCGCGTGATGTACCTGTTAAATTTCAAAATTAAGTAAAAAATGGAGACAGTAGAGCTTCACAGCTGGACAAGAGTTGCAATAAGTAATATAAATTCACCTAGCCTTAAATATACTGAAAAAACATTAAAATAAAAGAAGTCCATAATTGAAAATTCAAACACTTGAGATCCATTGCTATCCATGAAAGTAACCACTACAGAGAAATTCATTATTGTTTCCAACTTCTTATTTTTCAGAATATAAGGGGTAGAGTTAGAATTTAATGAAACTTGTAGGCTTAATTTTCAAATTAGGGACTCTATAGATGGAATCCTGAAAGGGAATATAGACTTGTTGAATAAAATGAAGAGTAAAATGATCACGCATACTTGTCAGGCTTTGGATTCACACATGAAGAAGGATAAATAGTACTTGAAGAAGATCTGGAATTAATAAGTCAATTCACTTGAAAATAGTTCCATAACTAAAAAAAAAAAAAAAGGTGTTTTTCTAGACAGTAATACAATTATGACATATTCAAATAGATGTTATGAACTAGTACTGCATCCTAATTTGCCACAATCAACCTAAGATTCTTTTATCAAACCACCGAACTTCCCGAATCCTTACCACCCATCATCAAACAACAGATCTTTGACACCGTTGCTTTCCTATTTTGAGTTCCTAATTGAATAGAATTTGAGATAAATGTCATGATATGAGATGGAAACATCATTTTCTGATGTCTGGAAATTCGATTGCTTTGACCGAATAAATAAAGAGGAGAAAAGAACGATCTAGAGTTCAGTGTTGCCAGGTTGAGGGTCTTTAAGCAAAAAGCCTACCAATAGGAGGATCCTATCGGAAGGGGAGTCAGAAACGAGAAATACTATACTAGCATTACAGTGGCATACGGGTACATAACTTCCGATTTAACTATAGAGCAAAAAGTAGAACTCTTACCATCATAAAAATACTTTTTTGATCTGACAAGTAGTGAGAGAGAGAGAGAGAGAGAGAGAGAGAGAGAGAGAGAGAGAGTACAAGTAAAATCAGAATGAGCAATATCTGCTATTACTATGTCTATCCTGGCCAAAACAAATTCAAAATTGAGGGGAACATGGCAATACATATACGTTTAGAAAGCTCACCTCATACTTTTTGATAAATCCAAAAATCAAGTGAACTTAATTTCTTCAAGAAAATATTACAATAAATTTGCAAATCATCAAGACAGCATGCTTGTATCAATTCTTAAGAATGCAAATCAACCAACCTTCACCGTTGAAGTCCACAAGAAGGTTGTGAGCCCTGTGACTTTGCTTGAGCAGCAACAAATGCTGTTCTGGACGTGTTAGAACAATCTCATACCTAATCAGGAGGAGTGTTTAGAAAATAATATACACCAAGTTAGAATAAGCATATGCCGGGACAGAAGAGACAACAGAGAATGAAAAATTACAAACTTTTGGTCAAACTGGGACGATTGTCTATAGAATAGTAACTATTCCCTCTGCTCCCAAAAAAAGTGTCCACAAGTTTTGGGTTAAATGTGGCATGAATTTGATGCATTGCGCTAACAGGATAGTATATCATACAAATATTTTTAACTAAAATCCATCTTTTGACCTTAAAAGAATTACTTTTCATTAACATATTTTATTAATATAATATCTAAAAGCTCCATGTAAGTGTCTTAAAATCCGTCTCACATTTACAAAAATAACGTGATCACTTTTTAAGTAACAGAGGGAGTACTAAATTATAATAAGCATATATGTGAATATAAGAAACGGCATACAGTGAAATCACATACTTTTTGCTGAAGTAGTCAGCAAATGATGAATAAGATGAAGGATTAGCATCAGTATTTCCATCAAAAGGACTTTCAGCGGATGTATCTGGAAGGACCTCAAGGATAGAATAAATTTTTCCAGTATGAATGGCTAAAACGACAACCTGTTTCAGATTATTCTTATGAATTGCTTTATTGGCCAAATGAATAACATTGCTGCTTTCGAGATGAGTTGTACTTGAGTCGGTAATTTGAAGTAATGAACTTCCCCTATTACAACTTGACTGTTCTGCACTCAACCAAGCATTGTTCTTTAAGAACTCTACTGCCGAAACACTGCAATTGATGGCCGTCCAATTAATCCTACAAGGTTCTTGACAAGAAATGTCTGGCAACTCCAATGGTAAGAGCAAATACATATTTGATGGGTCCCACAATGATTTATTTGTCTGGAGCAAAAATTCTCTTTGTCCTCCTGATGCTTTGGAACCTATGAACAATTTCCCAAATATTCCATTGAAGAAAAGTTCTTGAAAGCACTTGGCTTTCACCACCTATTTGGAGAAATCAAAAAGGAAAATAAGAAGAACGAAAGAACATTAAATCAGGTATAACATTAAGAGAGGTATAGTGCATTTGAAGAACCAATATTGAGTAAACTTGTGATTAAACCTGTTCGACGTCCAGATGCAATTGCCCACATGGCGCGACAGTAGATTTTACAGACTTTGAAACTAAATAAAGGTCCATTTCAACATCTCCAACATCATCATCAAGCTTTGATTCAAGCAGAAGAACATAACTGGAATAACGTTCATCAGCCTTGCTACTAGCAAAATCTATTTTGTAGGCATGAAATCTAGAGCCATCAAGTTTCTCTCCCCAAGATCCTGATAGCGCACCAATGCACGCCGTGCCGTGTAACTCCTTTCTCTTTGTTGTTCCTACAGACACCACAAGTAACACCAGTTTTTCACACTCTTAAACAATAATCATTATTTTTATAGACAACCACGAAGCCAACGCCACAGCCAATCACATCACAGTCCAAGTTAAAGCCAACATATGGTACTAGAGTTAAGTAAAATAAAATAAATAATGAAATAGCTTACTTAGGTTCTCAAGAATGAAAGTATAGTAACATCTTTCTCACATGTTCACATAAATATTAAAGACATGTCAACGGAATTTTCCAACACATCATTGTAAGAAAAACATTTGCAAAATAGGTAATTCCACTGCTCAATATTGAACTAAATTACTAAATGCTAGAATACGTATAATGGGATGTTTTGATACCAATACAATCAACCATGGAGTTAGGACATGAAGCTGAAAGTTGCATCATTTTGGACTTGTTAATGCGGAAAAAATAAAATTCAGTTCACTAAAGAAAATTCAGTTATGTTCATGACTTCATGCAAAGTAAGTTGTGTCATGTAAGCTCCACTACTCTAAAATGTCATTGTAGAATTCATCTAATTTTTAATGATGCAATTGTTTCTTGAGAATCTAAACAAATGTGATACAGACTGCGAACAAGGCAAAGGGATTCAAACATTTAAATTATAATTAGACTGGGAAAATTGAGATTGATTTGTACGCCCACCTGCACCTGATGATAATTCTTTGCTTTTAACAATGGGATCATCTTCTGATGGTTCTTCATTGGATGGGAGAAGATGATCATTGAGGGCCCCCATCTGATGCAACTTCCTACATGCATCCAAGCAGACAAGCTGCTTCGATAATTGAGACTTCCTACATGGAGGACCAACTATCTTCTGAAAAGCAGCATTTGGAGGTAAGGTCATTTCACACTTGAACAACTCCTCTTCCAGTAAGAAATGAAAACGTGGCTTTGGAGTGTAGAATCTACAAAGGAACATAGTAAATTAGGAGTTGAATCTGAATAAGCACTCAAATGCACAGATACACCTAGAGAACCATGCCCAAACTAAATACACATATGTACACATTTATCTTGCTTGTGGTTGCAGAAAGAGAAAGACTTCAGGTGAGAGATAGCATGGCAAATAAAAATACTAGTCATAATATGAACCAAATTTCATCTTTTAAGAAGATGAAAGAAAAAAATTTAACCCAAAAAAAAAAAACAAATTCATACTTATCCCCAGGTAGTTTTGCGCAATATCTATGAATGAGGTTGACGCTAGAATCTGCAGTGACTGAAGCTCCAGTTACATCCACATGATACACATCTGTTTCCTTGATGCTACAAGATTTTAAAATACAGGCATCAGGGTCTCTACTTATAGCAGTATCAGTCATAGAATACTCGCTGCGAATAATGTCAAACATTTGGTCTCTTTGCTTCATGTTTCCCCTGCACGTATATAGATGTATGTAAGTCAGAAACTGCAATGTGTCGTATGCCTGAGAAAACAAGAACAAACAGTGGTGTCAAAAGAAATCTTCCACTTAAGAGAGGTATTTCCTGGTTATCTTCTACTGAAATTAAGCCATAGAAGCAAGATTTCCAGGTTATCTTCTATTTCTTTTAGTCCTTGGAAGCAACAAAGTAAGATATGGATACAACAATTAGGTATGACACCATACAGAGATATCGACACTAAAATATATGAGAGTAAGATGTAGAAATGGCAAGGATGTCAACAAGTGGAATGGCACACTTGAAGTGTCCAGGTAGGAAAAGTTTTTCCATCGGGGTTCTCAATAATGGGAGCAGAATCTATACTAATAATTGTTGGTGGTCAAAGTATAAAATCTTGCAAAAGCAGGTAGTAGTTAGATTTTCTATTCTCACCCTAGATTAATGTTACTTTCATGATTATTTTCTAAGGAAATCAGTAGCATTTCTTGATTTAGAGATCCATAATATGGAAAAAATTGCTAGGTTATATTAAGGATAAAATGCACCAGACGTCCCTGTACTATACCTTAATTGCAATTTTTGTCCCTGTACTTTGTTAGTGCATTTTTTTGTCCCTGTACAAATTTCTATGCCCTAAGATCGTCCCTCCGTCCATTTTTTTCACGTTAAAGTGATGTTATCTCGAGCGTTGAATTAGATGGTGGGTCTAATCAAATCCACAACTATCATGGGACTTAGAGATACATACGGTCATAAGAAACAAAAAAGATCTTTAACATTACACTTCAAACCCCACACGAAAGAGTTTCTACTCCTTCCACTTTGTCTTATCTATAATTTCGTCCCTAGATGAGGGACAAATTTGACTTTTCTAGATGAGTTTTCCAATTTTGAGTTATTATTTGTCTCAAAATGAATTTCACTTCTAGTTTAGATTCCCTCCGTTCCTAAAAGAGTGTCCTGTTTCACTCAACACACTGAAAGTTAATTGACTCTATTATAAATATTAAGATGTTGAGTTTTTTTCAATGAAGCCCATGTGAGAGTGGGACCCATCACTTAAAGTAAGAAAAAATAAGGATAAAGTGGTAAAAGTGATATCCAAGAAAGTGAACATTTTTCTGGAACGGACAAAAAGGAAAGGTGGACTCTTTTTTTTTTTTGGAACGGAGGAAGTATTGCTTATCAAGTATGAAAGATCATAACAAAAAGTCACATTCTGAAAATGCACAGTTCTACCCACATATTTCACTTTCTTGTTAGCATGACCCTTGTATTATTATCCCACTAATTTACAGGAGTCTAACTTTATTATGATTCCAAATTTTAATCACCTGTATAAATACATATATCTAAATAGAAGGCCAAGAGCTCTATCTCAATAGGCAAAGATCATCACTCCTGACGTCTTAGGTTTAAATCCCAAATGAGGAAACATGATTCATAATCAAATGAGGTATTGTGATAGTATATCATGTGAATGAATGCAAGTGCATGCCATTTGTGTGGGAATTTTTGTAAGGTGGGTCAAGTGTATTGAGTGCTTACAAAAATCAAACAGATAGTACTCTTAGAATGATAAAACTATCAAATTTAGTGAAAACATGTGTGTGCGAATGTACATATGTAATACATGTTCCTACCTTTATACTCGGACACATAATGGAGTCCGAAAGAGTCTAATTTAGAAGGGGTAAAGTCTTACCCCTGGAAGCATATCCATCCAAGTAGATAGATTATTTCTGAGGTTTGAACTTGTGACCTCTGGTCACAATGGTTCAACCTTACTGTTGGACCAATCACACTTTAATATGTTATATCCTAACATTTTTTGTTCTTTGGACACAAACAAGCAAGGAAAATACATCACAGCCAACATACAAGGTTATGAGCCACGTGATGGAGAGTGTTTAAGGTGTGTCCAAACACACCTGCAATATGAATTTCATACTTTAACTATAGATGTTTTACATAATGGTGGGGCAAGTCTCTGCAAGTATTCATAAAGTGTAGGTGCCTCATGCTACGCCCCTTTGGAAGGGCTCATGCTGCTTAAGCTATGAAAAAAGAATGCTTTCACCTCTCAAGCATTATGACGAATTGGGAATCAATTTGACGGGCTCGTCCTCGTGATTGAACATAACTGCGAACCGTCTTTGGGAGGTCAAAGCGTATTACTGAGGAACAACTTGGCACATCAATACCTTCCTCAACTACGTCCGTAGCAAATAATAAATTGACCTAACATAAAAAAGTGAAAATTCATAAACTGATAGACTGAAAAGTTCATCAACCAAAAAATTAAATAAAATTATACCTTCCCAGATCGAAATGAGTCCAACGTTTCTCTTTGCACTTTTGGGACCAGTGCATCAACTGATGATGTACTTCCAGTCAAATATGAAATTGTGAAATGAGATAAGTATGTAACTCTCTTCATAATCCTTTCAATTACTTTAGCAGTTATAATTCTTTCAACAAAAATGAGGCACATCACTTGCCTAGCTTCTCTGCATCCAGAAAAATACATGGTTATTTAGCATTGTTGCAATCTTGAAGTGGGTGGTCAACTGAGGAAGTTCTGTTACCCAAATGATTCAAAAATGCAAAAGAGTTCATATAATTTTGAAGATATATAGCCACCAGCGACAATCTTCCGACAATCACAACCAACATCTAGAAGCTTCTCATGTCCTAAGAAAATGACAAAAAACTAATATCAGTGAAGAACTCCAACGCAAAAACAAATCCTTAAAAATTAAAGGCGAAATATAGAAGTGCATTAAGCAGACAGAAGTCACAGAACCATCATTAACGGAAATATTTTCATAAGATATAAAGAAATGGAGGCTAAAAATGAAATCAAAAGATAAAGTGCAGAGAATTACCAGAGAGAGAGAGAGAGAGAGAGAGAGAGAGAGAGAGAGAGAATGAGATAATGCATTTCCAGAGCAACAACTTTGAGGTCGAATCCGTGAGACAGGGCTGAAACAACATGTTCCAATACCAATGAAGGATAAAGCGAGGGCTCCTAAAAACCTAAACAACAAAGATTATAGACCCTATGATACTGCAGAAACAAGTCTAGACCCAGGTATTATCATTTTATAGCTATTAAGGGTAGTTGGAATTTTGATAATTTTGTTGCTTTCTTATTATTGGATTTTTCTCATTGTGGTTTAGTTTCCATATTAATGCTAGGTTTTTCTACATAAAAGCCCATGATGCAATGCATTCAAACTTCAATGACTGGGGAAAGAATTGAACTTTTAATTCTGCCTTTTAGTTTACTTCCGCCTTCTTTACGTTGCTCTTAATTTGCTTTACTCTCTACATCAAGGGCTCACTAGCCTGTATTACAGTACAGCAGGTTCAAGGAGAGGACAAGGTGGTTATTATCAAGATCGTGGATCTTTTTGGAGAGTGCGAACAGTCATAATGCATATGCAGCGGAGAAGCCAGAAGTTTGTTTGAAGGGGGCCAAATTTATTTAGAGGTAGACAATATATGGTAGCATCTAAATTTAGCAAACATGGGGGTCAAAATGATAGCATAGGGCAATTTTTTCCTAAAAGAAATGGGGCTAAAATGGAAAAGATTATAGTGTTTAATAATAAAATACTCCCTCCGTCCCTAAATTATTGTCTTCCTTTCCTTTTTTGTCTGTCCCTAAATAACTGTCTTGTTTGAAAAATTCCTTTTTAGGACATCACTTTTACCATTTTACCCTTGCTTTTTCTTCCTATTTTAATTATGGGCCACATGCACATGGGCATTAAAGGAAACAACACATTATACCAATATTAATAATCAAGTCAATTGTTTTTTCTTAATCCGTGTGCCGGGTCAAACAAGACAATAATTTAGGGACGGAAGGAGTATTATTTTTTTCTAACTTCAAGGGAGTAAAATGACAAGGTTTCAAACCTAAAGGGGGTCAGCTAACCCCTTTTAGGTATTTGTGGCTTCGCCAATGTGCATATGCTTTCAGGATCAAATGTGGAAAACCGGATGATAGAAAATGTGGCTCCAATCAGAAGGGTTTATCTTTTCTATACGTAATTGACGTCATGGATGATTACTTTAGAATGACTTGCTTGTTTCTGTAAGAGATCAGTCTGAAGTTTTTGGTATGTTTTAATAAAAGATTGAGTTTAGTACTTGACAGGCACACTCTGAAGATCATATCTTTAAGACCGTAGAGAGTATATATATAAGGGTGCCATGTGACTCCCTTGAGGAATCTCCAGAAGAAAAGCACTTGTTAATCTTAATGTCAAAGTATACTAAAGGCCCGATCACTTATGTATTGAACAGTTTTAGCCACATCGTGTATTATTTGATAAAGAAATACATAAGAATTGCAAACGTTCAAAATATGACAACTTTAAGAAGTCTGAAAAGCACTGAGAACAAATCTTCTATCTAGGAAGCCCTGAAAACGAGTTCATCTCTAGAAGGTCCAAAAGCTTAGCAAAGACCTCAACCATGCAATTACCAAAAATGTTAGCAAGTAAACGTGTTTTATCGTCAGTTCATCACCACAGGCTCATTTCTTCAAAGGATGATTTAAGGAAGAAAGATACATCAGTGACAATGGAAAGCTCCATAAACACTGCATCTCCTTTATTTTTCACGGTTTCCTTTACTTTGGGTTATTTCAGTTAAAAGAAAGATGATCGAGAGGTTAAGATATTAAAAATCCTTGGGCTTCATAGATAGGCATATATTTCTTGGTTCTTATGTTTTCATGGACTCTTGGTAGTTTTCCCACAAATTGATCTCTTTTGACCTACTTCCCCGTCCACCAACTGAAGAAACACACAAGAACACATCACACAGAAAGAACTCACTGCTCAAACAGCAAAATAGATAACCTCCACCAATGTGATGGCAATGATACATGCTAGCAAGACATATCTTTAATGAGCTGTGACAAACTAAAAAAAGAAACAAAGAAAAAGCAAAGGATCACTCAGACGGCATGTAAGCAACAACCTCTTAAGATATCTTCCATGTAAAAGTACACAAAGTAAAAACAATTATTATATAGCATACCACTTGGCAATGATTCTTCAATCAAAGATAGCACTTCCTCGAGAAAATATTTACATTGCAGACAGCTTTTTCTATAAAACTCAGATTCTTCTATGGCATTGGGGACATTTTCTATACAGATTTTAACAGCCTACAAAAAATAGAAAATGAGAAGAAGTTTAAATATTCAAAGTATGCCAGAGAGAGGAAATCGAAAAGAAATAAATGATGACAGACACAAAAACATAAGTAAGAACCAGAAGAATATTATATTACTTGTACGAAATGAATAAATCAATCATGCAAGATCTTTTAAGTAATGTTATAGCTCATCCCAATCAGTAATCTACCATTATATCTGCTAGTATTTAACATGAAAAGCCTACAAACTAGGGAGAAGTAAGCATTGTTGTCAAACAAAGAGGCCTAAAAGTATAGATGGTGCCGCTTTTTCAATCATGAAAATGTGCTTATGTTTCTACAAGTTCTTATCAACTAACTTGATTTTGACGCACCATTAACTTATTTTTTTCATGATTGTATCGAAAGGACCTTTTTGGATACCTATATATATTATATAATGCTCATTAAAGTTGATTTAGCCAACAAAGGTGATATATTGCAAGAAGTAAATTTGAGGTTTATAACTTTTTCTACATTCAGATTTGAATCTAACCATACCTCATAAGCACAGATGAGACCGAGATCATCAATGCAATATAAAATTTTCGAATGATCGTTCGATATTCTCTTTTGCAGCATACTGTATTTATCATCTGTATCTGTGAAATTACCTGGCAGTGAGCTTTGCAGCTCAAGTAATGAAGCATCAAACTGTGTGCGAGAAAAAATGATCAGTCAAAAAAAGTTCATACAACTTCAATTACAATAATTGATAGAATAAGTATATCAGTATGTGGTGCTTTACTATCATATTATATGTACGAAAAATTTGTAGATATATATAACTAAATATGCCTTATCTGTGTACAAAGTGAACAAAGTGATAGGTTAACTCACCTTCAATCGTAAGGATTCCAAATTTTTTTTCAAATCCAAATTTGAAGCAACTGCCCTATTATAAAAACTGTAACTAGGTTCTGCAGAGGTGATGAATTCCTCCATTTCTGGCGTAGTCTCTATCGTATAAATCTGCACATGCACAAGGAAAAGGTATCATTAAGACATCTATGACCAAGTATGAGATAAACGAGCCAAGATGTGCCAAGCCAAGCTTAGATAGGGCCTTTTATTTTTAATCAAGCTCGAGCTCTTACTCAAGCCCAAGTCAAAAAATATACTACAAATCATACAAAATTAACATATATTGTTTATATTTTGTGTTCACCAAACTATTAAGCAAGCCGGAGCAGGGCTTGTTTATACCTCGAGCCTAGAATTGTGGTCAAGCTCGACTCATGCCTAACATGTGTAAGGCGTTAAACGAGTCCAGCTTCAAAACGATCTAAGCGCAAGTTGGCTCGAGTTATTAAACAGACCTGCTAATGATTAAAGCAAAAACTTAGAGAAAGCAAAATTTCCTACATGAGATGTGCAAATACGCCTCTGAATCTCATGATCATTTGTTTCACCATTGTGGGGTAGCCGGGTTCTTGTGGAATAGCTTGGTTGGGGTGGTTGAGGAAGAGTGAGTCTGTCCTGGTTCCATATCTGCTTCCTCCAGATTCAGTTTAAAGGCTTTGGCAGGGAAGGATGCCAGCTTGCTTTTGCAATGTTGGGTGTTTGCAGTCATGTGTTGTGTTTGGACAGAAAGGAACTCTAGCATTTTCAGGGATCAGTTGCTGTCTTGGTCTCTTCTCTGGGATAGTGCTGTCTTTATAGCGTCTATCTGGGCTTCCACTGGGTGCCTTCCAGGGAGGTCACTTCTCTAAGATTCAGCGGGATTGGAGCGCTTTGCTTTCTTGAATTTCTTTTGTTTTAGCTTTTGGATTGTATTTTACCTCTCATCCATCTTTTGTATATTTTGATGATTTTAATACTAAAATACTCTTTTCTTATCAAAAAGAATTCATATATGAGAAACTACCTGAGAATCCAAGATGCCTTCAAGCTCTGATATTTTCTTCTCGCAGTGTTCGATGGATGAAACGCCTGAAGTGTCAATGCACGTTATGAAGACGTTTATAATAGTTTACAACAACTACTAGCACGAAGTGGAAATTTGGGTGAAGAAAACAAACGAAAAGATCAAGATCTTAAACTAAGAAAGTGCTGTAAATTAATCTAAAAGGATGAGGATCAGAGCATTCACATCAAGAGACTTCATAATCGAAAGGCGACAATGTCTAAGTAAGAATTCCCTAACCTAAAAACAGAAACCGAGGCCAAAAGGTGGGGCCCCATTAGAGCACCGATAATCAATTATAAATTGATTATCATAATGATCAAAGCATAGCATAGACAAAAGCAACGACTGGCGCACCACCTTACATTTGTCCAAAGAAGAACTAACGAATTCAATTTGACCTACGTTTAGAGTGTTCATTTCCTACATCTGGATGGAATTGAATCTCACCAGCAAAGTAGCCTTGAGAGGGTCGGTTGAGCTTGCACGCTAGTTTTAATGAAAAACAACATGCAAAAGATAGTGTTTGTGCTTTCAACTTGCATCTTTATGCCCACATTGGTAGGTATAATTTCCAGTGTAACATTAGTTAGTGTTGTTTCAACCTCGCCCACAATGCATAGGCCATATTCAAGCAAAACTCACAGCCATTACACCATAAAAAGCCTCACATGGGATCAGTAGGATAAAAATCAAATGATTGATAGAATCACTTGCACTAAAGAGGAAGACTACTATGCTCATGATCAAAGCAAATCAGCACACTGCCAAAAACTTGCAGCATGGCTACCGCAGAACTATTTTAGCATACATTTTGGGTCTAACCAGTTTTAAGATGGTCCATACATGTCTATCATAAGTCCTAACCTTTGCATTGATGACTATCAAAAAAACTAGAAAGTGCTACAAGATTGATATAAAGTATTTGACAAACTTAGTAGAACGTGGGCCCTTCAATTTTGTTTTCCTCTGTAGTTGCTCGTATCAGTCTCATACTCATGCTGACTTTATAATTCTTTGAGATTTCTGTATATTATTGTAGATATCCCTTGGCAAAAAATATTGGATTCATAGACAAAGAAGATACAAAAAGAGAATGATCCATAAGTTCATTCAAAGGAGAAATGGAAGGGACAAGAAATACAAAAATAAGTATAAAAGGGCGCTCTAAATCAATACATCTTACTTATAATTACTTATACAAGGGATACCAACAAAAAATTACAAGACAGCATCAAGCTCAACGTTAATAGTATATTTATTTTCAAGAAATACAAAATACTTACCTTTTCCAGACACAGGGGATGCTGTCATACCAAAAATCTTCGGCTTCATCTCAGATGTGTGATAAAATTCCTACACCAAATTACTATGCAATCAACAACATGTTTCACCATCCAATCAGAAAGCAGATATGAGCGTGAACTAGTAAAGAGGGGAAGGGCTTAGAGAGGAAGAGTTAATAGGATGCTGATGAGAAATGTTTACCTTCATTGTGACTGCATAAGGATGGTTACCAGTTGCATTGTGACATTCGTCAAATATCAAGAAGCATATCATTTCGAAATTCAAGAAAGCCTTCCTTAAGATATCAAGCAAAATTTGAGGTGTCATGACCAGTACCTATTAGATATAAGGAAAGGAGATAAAATGAGCATTGCCATCACACTGTTCCCACCGACAACAATTCAGAATCAACAATGTCAAGAAAGCCATATGACAATGAATAACTTGCACCCTTTCTGGTTGCACCGTAGTTACTAGTGCTTTTTGGAAATCTTTTACCCATTTCAGGCCTAATATTTCTTGGGTAAAAGTGGAACACAACCACCACCAGCACCACACCACCCACGTGTGTTATCCTATGAGGATGTTTTCAAAATCATTTCCTATAAAAATAGTTACGGCATTACATTTTTCGTGTTTCCTACATAATGATATGCAATTGAAATTAAAATCTCAACATCCTAATTGAAAGTCAGTGACAAAAAACAAGGCTAAGATGTATGCACAAATATCTTCAACATAACGCCATCGAAATTACATATAAATATAATTGACTGAAGGGCATGTGATGGCATTGAAAGAGTGCAACTCACATCATTTCTATTAATTTCATTTCCCCAGGTATCAGCATCCCAATCATCAACCTCTTTCCCTCCTGCTGCTGTATTGTTAGCTCCAACATAATAATCAACCCTAAGATCTGTATTACTCTTTATAACCTTGAATTGCTGTAACAGAAGAAGACATACTTCATTTCAAGAGGAATGGAGAATAAGGGAAAACTGCTGAAGGAACCGGAATAACCTTATAGTAAGGAACTACATTATGGTAAAACAAAAAATGGCATTTTTTAATTTTTCTATCATGAAGAGATCAAACAACATGTAATAAGTGAAAAATCAAGACCAAGGGAACCCAATTCAAAAATCGAGTTGTGACGCTAAACCCAACATTGTATTGACCTCAAGGTTGTGAGACGGAAAGAAAATTAGCAAAGGTGTCTTAGGTCATCTGCTTTACACGTATCACACATTAAATCTCTATCTATTGCTTCTCTCTTATATATGTTCCACTTTCCATGATAAGAAACTTGAACTATTTAGATTTCTCTTTATATCCTCCCACATATTCCATGAACCACACACACCGTCATAAATAACCCAATAACTTTTTAAGTTCAATGAAAGATGTCATAAATAACCAAATTTAAGTTGGGATAAGGGGTAATGAGACAAACAGGGGAAAAAGTAATGCCAGTGGAGAGCAGTAATCTAAGTGGGATGATGAATTATGCCTGTTCAACAAGACTGCGAGTAGGAGCCAGAAATATGATAAGTTTCTTTGGACCACCAGCATTGACATTGAGCTTGATTGTTGGAGCAATCTCTCTTATCATCATCACAGCAATCATGGTCTTCCCAGTGTTTGTGCCCAAATGTGCTATAGTGTTCCGCCTCATTGCAACCTCAAACATCTTAGCTTGATACCTGATCCCAAAACATTATACACAATTTTAACGTTGCACACACACGGACAAAATTTTAACATTACACGCATATACACACAAATTTTACTATAACACACACACACACACACGAAATTTTAACTCTACACAGATACACAATTTCAACAACACACACAAAGAAACACATAAATTTTAACATTACAGGCACACAATTTCAACATTACACAGACACAAAATTTTAGAACTACTCGCACACACTTTACAGTACACACACACACACACTTTTAACATTGCACAGGCACAATTTCAACGTTAGACACACACACAATTTTAACATTATATGCACGCGCACACACACACACACACACTTTTAACATTACACACACACGCACAATTTTAACATTGCACAGGCACAATTTCAACGTTAGACACACACACAATTTTAACATTACACACAAAATTTCAACATTACACGCACACACTTTTAACATTACACGCAGAATTTCAACATCACGCACGAACACCCGCAAAATTTTAACATTAGACACAGAATTTCAACATTGCACAAACACGCACGCATACAATTTTTACATTACACACACTCTTTTATGATTACACATTTACAAACAGAATTTTAACATTGCACACAAACACATTTATATCCAATCACATTGACAAATACTACAATCTGGGTTTAAAAATTGAAAGAAATCAAGAACTAAGCTTAGGTAGAAAGACATACTCTCTGGGTTGGAAATTGGGAGGGTCAATTTCCATGGCAGCAGGAGGAGGAGGAATGGAGGGATTGTTGGTATTGATCATGCAATCAAAGCTCCTCTTTAATGTGTTTTTGCTTGTTTTCATGATTGCTGCCTCCGAGGAATGCATCATGTTTATCTTGTGAAGGAATGAACAAAAAACGTGGGAGCTTTGATTTTCAAGTTCGCAAGATTCTCTCTTTCTAAAAAAAGATTGGATTATTTGGAGGGTGAAGAAGAAGGCCTTATAGTAGTAGTCTAGATTGATGGGAAACGAGAATATTGTGAAGGAATCAGCTAATTTTGTTCAGTAGACACCATTCCAATGGAAGAAACGAATTAGTGTGTGTAATGTTGTGAAGGGTTTTAGAAGAAGGGGGAAGAAGAAGAAAAAGCAGCAGCGAAGGGGGAGTGTCAGAAAGAGTTTAATAAAGCTCAAGGCTTTTCAGTTGGGTGCTAATATAGGTGGGCCCCTTTCCTTTAGATTTAATAAGTTTTTGATCCAGAAGCCGGTGATGCGCGTGAAAGACACGATCCACTCTGTTTCCGACAACTATGGTGTTGTTTTGTCGAAGGTTGGTGACCTGCGTAGTCGAGTTTTCAGTGTACAACTTTTGCAAAGTGACAAAAATGCTTTGCAAAGGTTAAACACACGTGACGTGAGCACACATCGTAAAACAAACTGATAGGATTAGGAGCGAGTCCCGGAGACTCCGCAAAGGACTTAGGCTTGGGAGTTGGGACCGTTAGTTATTTACGAAGGTTGGCAATTTTGAGACCCTTTAAGCGAATGCCCAAACTCCTAGCAGTAGATGTCATGTGTGTGATACCAACTCTTAAAGCATTTTCAATGGTTTTAAATTTTTACCCAGCTGAATTTTACTGTCACCTTCTCATTTTAAAATCTTTTACTCTAAGAATTTATCCTCCCAATGATATTCATTCTTCCTTTATTTTTACATGGGTACTATTATCAAATCATTCACTTTATTTACACTATTTTTTATTTTTACACTTTTCAAACAAATTATTTTATTTAGCTTTAATTCATTCATTTATAATTTTAATTAATATTTTTTAAATAAATTAATCAATTTATAATTTTAATTAATATATTATACAAATATTTTTTTAAACAAAGAAATTAATTTATAACTTTCATTAAAATATTATATATTACACAAATACTTCATACAATAACAAATACTTCGTATAAACAATAAATACTTCTAACAAACAAACATTTCTTAAAATAACAAATAAGATAAATTAGCCTAATACATAAAGATCCGTCACTAGTTATCACCGTAACGAGCCCATATATGCTCAACCAAGTTGGCTCGAAGTTCATGATACCGATTGCTATCACGTAGCTCGTTATTCATTCGCAGATATTCTTGATATTTTTGGGTTGATCCATGGTTGACTTGTGTAGGGCAATTCATAACCCGATCACCCTCATTGTAACACCCCGACCCAACTTCATTCATGGTTCACTCGTAGTCTCTCGATATTGACCTTGAAACCCTCGGAGAGTGAGGTGTCATACTTGTTAAGTGTGACGTGTTAGGTTGAGAACCGTATTTGACACATAGCTAAGCTACGTTGTGTCGTGCGTTGTTTCCGTATTCGTTCGAGACTATTCTCGACCTTGATTAACATTCGTATACGTTATTCATTTCCCCGTCCCATTGACCTAATCTTGGTTTAGACTCCTTCATGATTGATAATCATATTAATCTTGTCGTTAAACCGCACATCGAGTCATTTCAAGTGTTTCGTATGCCCCAATTTATACTCAAATCTTTATATGGTTGATTGCGTGAGCATTACGTTGAACTTCTAGCATTGTTTTCGAACTTTTCGAAAATCTTTCTCGAGTGTTTTGACCTTCCCATAGACTTGGAATCACTTTGGGATAATTTAGAATCATTTCGGGAGCATTTCGGAGCATTTTCGGAGAGTTCGGAGAATCTGGACACAAAGCGATCGCCCTAGGGAGATCAAAGCGATCGCCCTAGGGAGATCAAAGCAATCGCCCTGCAACCAGAGAGCAAAGCGATCGCCCTGCCCCGTACGCTGCTCGTCCAGTTTTCGTTCTTTCTCGGTTTTTAACTTTTTTAAGTGGTTTAAAATGTTCAAACGAACTCGGGATTGGACCAAACACTTACCCATGGTATTAATAAGAGAACACAACTCCATTTTCTCCCCCATTCACGTTCTCAACCAGATTTTTGGAGAGAGGGAGTTTAGAGAGAGAGAAGAGAAAGAATCGCGATATCTTGAGCATCCGGAGTCGGATCGACGATCCGTCTTCGCCGTAACATAAAGGGCGACGAGGAGAACGATTCTAGCCGAAGGGATCGTCCGATCTGTTGAGGAATCACCACCTCACCTCATCTCCCACGTTTTAGAGAGAAAAATTAAAGTTTTGAAAGAGAGAAAGCTTGATTCGGACTTGGATCGAGCTTGGGATCGACGTTTGGACTTCGTAGCGGCGTAGAGATCGCGGAGGAATACATTTCCACCCGAAGCTCCTTGGATTTCGTGGAGAATTTGTGTTGTATTGTAAGTTACTAATCTTCTTCTTAGATTTCAAGCATCGTAGTGTAAAATCGCGATGATTGCATGTTATACATGAACTCCCTACATGTTATACTTGTTCAAAATGATCTACTATCATTCTAATAATGGGTATTGATTAATTGTTGTTAGTTTTATGGTCTCCGAATATTAGAGACTTGTGGAGTTCGTTGTTGTACATATTGTTGTTATTATTGTGATGATTGTTGTCTCCGAGTATTAGAGACTCCTCGAGATTGTGTTGTGAATATTGCTGTTGTTTCCTGAGTTGTAAACTCGTGGGTTTGTTTTATAGTTGGGCTCCGATAAGTAAAGTCGTCGATGACTTGTTTTAGTTATATCGAGTATTTATAACTCGTTGAGATTTTAATCGTTAGTACGCTCGCGAGATTGTTATGAGTAATAGACTTTTGGTATATTGAGTCTCGTGATTGAGATGGGTATCTAGGGATGATGCTACGACTTGTCCCGACGTTTTGAATATTTGCAAGACTCAAGCGCAGTTGTTAGGATATTGTGAATTATATATTACACTGAATGGACTAGACTCTAGTCGTGACCGACTTTAGCGGAATCGAATAGGACGTTAAGAATACACGTCGTGTAAAGAGTTGACGAGTAGTATATTAGTCTCCTACGATGTGGGATGACGCATTGATGAGATTTTGATCGACTAACTTGAGCTAGGTTGATTTAGTCAACGTTGTTGATTTCATGACTACTTAATTGGGTTGGATGATTACATATATATCTTACGTCTAAGCTTTGATTCATTATTAAAAGATACTCGTGACTTCATATAAGTTACTAATGAGTTGTGTACGATCATGTGTGACGTACGTTGGGAATGACTTAGTCACTACCATTGAGTGACGTGTTTATTATGAGTTAAAGTTTTGAGATACCCCAGTTATCACCCAATAAGGGTGCGGGAACTAGTGTTGAGTTGCTACGAACGTATTACGTAGTGAGTTTGGAATGTTTTGGATTATAAGGCATATTATTAGATTGTATTATGTGGTTATAGGATACCACAGAAATCCTAAGTACTTTAAAGTATTCATTATGTATGGATTATGATTGTAAGTACGAGTAGGCTTACACATGTCGTGATTATAAAAGTCTAGCATTCGCAGACTTAAATGGTTTGGTGTATGTGTGGTTGTTCTAGTAAGCAATAGGACAATCATCCTACTTTGATGATTGATTGTGTGTTTAGTATTTACAAGCACATTATGTTGATTGGGTATGTGATTCAATAGAACACATTATGGTTTGATTTCGTTAAGTTGTGATTCAATAGAACACATCATGATTTGATTTATTAAGTTGTGATTCAATAGAACACGCTTGATTAGTTTGGCATGAGTAAACATCTACTTGTGCATTGCATCAAGTCCAGCTGGCATATGTGCATTGGAGGTGTATTGATCCAGCTGGCATATTAAGTTGTGCATTGCATCGAGTCCGAAGGCCAATACACTGGGCCTCTCCCTACCGTTGGCCACGGTATGGGTTTTCTCTAGCCCCACAGTTGAACGAAATAAATAACGACTGTGCATTGTCGACATTGTTTTGTATGCATTGGGATATGAACACTGGTCCGTTGTGATACTTGTAAGTGGCTAGAACCGTATTGTCTCGGGTCATAAGGGATCAAGCGATACGTCGACGTGGATACAGAAAATGGTCCACAACGGGTACTTGTGGATCGTGCTTGACGCGGTTGGGTACATTTATTTGTTGGGTACTTGTAAATCGTGTTTGACGCGATCGGGTACATATATTTGATTTGGGATACGAGCACCGGTCCTTTCGTGATTTGTGTACGGCAGCAGCAGCACAATCATCTATTTCTGTTCGTTGGTCGATATTGGAAAATGTGTCCAGCACCAGCGGCACAGTTGTTTATTATGGTTCTCTGAAACAGAAACAGATGAATCTATTATTATTATTATTATCTCGTTGGGTAGCAGCAGAGGCATCTTTTATAGTTCTGTGAAGCAACAGCGTAATCGTCTTCTATGGCTTCATGGAGCTATAAGGTCGGAAGTGTTTCAAGGGATTTCGGAGGTGTATCTCGAATCCACCGTATCCACCTTTATGTGCTTACTTTACGCTTTATGTGCTTCCTATACGAACGAATGTTGGTCGTGGTCTCCAACCAGTGCATGATGGTTGACGGCTACTGAGCCTCTCGTGAATATAGGGTTGGTTGTCTTACGTGCTACAACCTGTTTATTATCCTGCTATATTAATGTGCATAATGTCATGCCATATTGTTACATTAGTAACTTACTGGGTCTTCAACTCATCCCTTCCATATTTGTTTTCCTTAGTTTGCAGGACCCGTTCCAGCGCAGTGAGGCTTTGGTCCGAGGTTGTACTTAGATTATTAATTTATTTCTATCACCTGTATTTGTGAGATCGTGGGTTAAACTGAGTTATGTAAACTTAGTATGTCGGGTAAAAACATTTGCATTTTATAGACTTGTATTTTTGGTGCCGACTTGTGGAGTCGTGCCGGTTGTACCACTTATGACTTCAGTTTCCTTGGTTAGTGTGGCCTTGTGCCCGTTGATATTTTATTTATGGTTTTCCCGAGCGTTTTGACTCGTGGTGTTATAGTTGTTATTGTTCTCCGGCACTTGTTTAGCGGTGGAGGTTTTTCATAGTTGTGGTATTATATTTATTAGAGCTTTAAAGCTCATGTTCATTTAGTATTCCGCTGCTTGGTTTTTAGTTTTGAGCTTTTGCGGCTCGCTTTATTTAGTTCTCTCAACTGTTCTTCTTCAGTTTGATGCTCCGAGTTAGGGTTCAACATCGAATCTCGGACTCGGGTCGTCACACTCATCTTCGACAATCATGTTGTGTAGAACAATTTATGTTAGCATTATTTTTTTCAAATTATCTTTATACCATAATCGAGCAAGACCTCTTATAATGGTCCATCTTGATTGGAGCACTCCAAATGCTTGTTCCACATCTTTTTCTTGCAGCCTCTTGTCTTTCGTTGAATTTTTTTCTCTTAGCATCCGCTGGGCACGAAAAGCTCTTGACAAAAGTAGCCCAATTCAGATATATTTCATTTGTTAGGTAGTATCCTTTTCTTTCTCTTAGCATCCACCGGACACGAAAAGCTCTTGACAAAAGGAATAAGTTTCTACGCATTCGGAAGCGTCGTCGGAATATGTTATCGGGAGACAATGGTGGAGTTGAGAAATAATCATTGACAAGTTGAGTGTGTCCGATTTCACAATTCCGATTAAGGTACCTTCTTCTCCTTTGTCTTCGTCGATGTTGGCTTTCGCGGCTTCAATCAACTCTTTGTGGTGTTGAACTAGAACCCAACATTTCTTCACTGAAGAAATGTTGCCTTCATCGGAGTTGGCTGAGGCATCACTATCTGTGGTAGGGGTAGTGGAAGACATTTTGTGGTAAGACAAAATTGAGAGATAAAAAATTGAAGAAGTGAGGATATATAGTGGAAAAATAAAGGCCAAAATATGAAGAAAAAAAATCCGAAGTATCCACCAAATCCCATAATAGTACCTAGAATGAAATATTTCTCATCCGGGTATACAATATTACTAATTATCCCACTTCGCCCCTAAGCCCAACGTCCGTTAGAAAACTCACTTTAAAGTGCACGTGTCTTCCATGTCTTTGGACATTTTCGTCATTTCACCATGGCACGGGAGGGCCAATCACTTCGCTTGAAACACAAGGGGGCAAACGTAAGTTTTCTAATCCCTAGCGCCTCCATACCCAACGGCGTTGCCACTGAGGAATTAAAACCCCTTTCTTTCAACTCACAAACACCTAATCGTCGGTCCACCGAAACCCTAACCCTAATCTCCCACTCCGACGACTACTCCAACCTTACGGCCCTTTAATTCTCCTTGGGTTTCGTCTCCGACCTTGTGAACGCCATTCTCCCATAATGATCTTTGAGTGGTTGTCCTCATAGTATAGCACGTCTCCCATGAGTGGTCCCATGATTCTTTCTTCTTTGTGGATCTTTTCCTTGTTCTTGTAAAAGCTAAAGTGTAGGACCTTGCCGATTTTCTCTCTCTTATATAGCTCCTGGTCTGTTCCGATTCGTCTCCCATGACGAGGAGGAACACAACGTCGTTGCAAGTTCGACTGAGATTCGCCATGAACAGGTATATCTTGCTGCTCTGTTTGCTGGTTAACGTGGCGTATTCCACCACCACGAGCTTATTTTTCACAGCGGTTAGGGCTGGGCAAACTCTTCAACACTGGAGTTGTTATACCTTGTTGTTGGTGGTGGCGGCACCGCCGCCAAATGAGGTTTTCACATTAGAGGCAGCGGTGGCTTTAGGAATGAAAGTTTGGTCTAATTTTGAGTGGAGGTATTTGGGTTTAGAAAGGAAAGAGAGAGGGGAATCATTTAATTCATCACATGCTCGATAATTCATCACAGTTCTTTGCGTTTTGCCTCAACCGTACCCGATTGGGAAGAAATGGGGTTTTAATTCTTCGCTTGCCCCTTGTGTTTCAACCGAAGTGATTGATCCTCTTGTACCATGGTGAAATGACGAAATGTCCAAAGACATGGAAGACATGTGCTCTTTAACATGAGTTTTCTAACGGACGTCGGGCTTAGGAGGCGAAGTGGGATAATTAGTAACATTGTATACCCGTGGGAAATATTTCATTCGTGTACCATCATGGAATTGGATGGATACTTAGGGAGATTTTTCATATTTTGGCCAAAAATAAATGTATCTGTTTTTAAATTGATACTTTTACAAAAAGTAAATGTTACTTTTTAAAGGTTGCATGGTGATTAGTTACTTTTTTTTAAAAAAGAATTAGAAAGTAGAAACGGTCACATTTGAAAGAAAAAAATCTGATTTTTGAAAAGTAGCCACGGTCACACAATTCAAAATATATATATAGATAAAAACAATCAAGAACGTGGCCAACAAGGGCAGATCTCTTTAGACCACACCTCACTCTCTTTCCTTCGTGTGAGTCACACACGCCACTCGGCCGTAGTCTCACCTCCCTTCCCCGCGACTCCTCTTCTTCTTTCTCTCTCAATTATTATTTTCACCCCTCAAGAATTCTTGCTCCACCTTGGCATTTTAAGAATTGCTCCCAATGGTGAACCATTCTTATCCTCCCTAAGAATTGCTCAAAAATTTCCTATTGGGGATGCTCTAATTTGATAGCTAATAGTACCTAAATAAAACACAATTAAACCTCGGATTTTGCCAACATGTGCTTATTGGTTTTGCCTCGTTCATGTGAGTGACACTATTTGTTACATTTAAGAATGTAAAACCTTCCAAAAAAAAAAATTTTACTTCTTTTATTTCGATGAAAAAGTTCACTTTTTATTTTTAAAAGTCACATATGACTGTATCAAATCAAAATTTAACATACTTTATTGTTTTACAAAATTAAATTTCATTCACTAAAAACAACATTAACAATACTACTGATTAAGACTTTTATGACTTTATAAAAATAAATATATTTATGTAAAATCATTGGTCAAACTTTAATTAAGTTAACTTAAAAAGTCAAAAATGAACTCTTTAGTTTAAAAATGTATTTACTCTTTAAAAATGTACTTACAAGAGTATGAGGGAAAATCTCAACGTAGAATTCAACTATTCTTTGATTTTTTATTTTATTTTACCATGAAACCGAAAATAATTCATTAATGCTCAGAATTACAGAGAGAGATCAACTGAATTCAAAACAAGGGAGAGGCTCCAAAGTAACAAACGGATTTGACAAAGAAATAGAAGTTCGAGACAAACAGTGGGCATGTTCATTTGTAGTTCTCCGGCAAAACTCAACGGAGGAGAGCCTTCTTGTAAGGTTTAACGACAATCGGCAATAATGACCCCAAACTCGGAGAGGTCAACTCCCGAGCAATAAACCGCATCCCTAACAACCTTCGCATTAACTTCAAAAATAACATGACTAAGTTGCAAGTCATGCACCCACGAAAGTGCTTCCCTCAAACCCATTGCCTCAGCTTCCCTGACCAAGAAATTACCTTTGAAACAGAAGACCGACAACTCAAGAACTGGCCGTAATCATCTCTTACGATCATGCCCACACCAATAGAAGCATCGTTCTTGAAGATGGCAGCATCAACATTACATTTGAGATAACCAGGAGGAGGTCTGTGCCAAGCCTCACAACCTGGAATGGCTGAAGCAGAAACAATGCTATGAACTACATGGTTCTGCGCTGACAACCATTCAAGCAAATGGAGTCGCGCAGCATATACTACGTCAGTCGGTTGGACACGAGAGTTATTCCAATATTTATCATTCCTGTGATGCCAAATGCTCCACAAGATCAAGGAGAACAAATCAGATTGTTCCTTCGCACACTTTGACAGACTCCAAAACCAATTAGCAAAAACAGACTCCAAAAACCAATTAGCAAAAGAAGCCGCCGCCCATGCACACTCCTCGATCTTGTTAATAAGACCCACCACCCTACAGCACTCTTGAGCAACAGGGCAAGCAAGAAACATATGCCAAGTGTTCTCCAGATTCGTATCACCAAAAACACACAAGGACGAATTATTAACCCCTTGAGTAAGCAGATTATCTCTTGTAGGTAAACAATTTCTACATGCCCTCCAAAGGAAATGTTTAGCCTTTGGAGGAATTTCCATGGACCAAATATTATTCCACTTTCCTGGAAGCATCGACTCCCCTGGCTCAAAAATTGTTCTAGCCACTCCATATGCAGATTTAACCGGATAAAAGCCATTGTTCGTAAAATGCCATACCGTACATCATCACTACGCAAAGAAGAGAGAGGAGTGCTAGAAATTGCCAATACATCCCGTCGCCCCATCTCCAATCCGCCATCTAATGCCTTTATTCAAAACCACTTGTGAACTCCAAATATCCCGCCAAAAAGAACTAGGATTACCTCCAAGTTGAGCCCCCAAGAAGTCCCCTTTGGGACAATATTTAGCTTTGAACACCTTCGCAACAAGGGCATTGGGACTGGTCATAAATTTCCAGCCATGTTTACCGAGTAGCAAGCGCCAATTTAAAGCAAAAAAATCCCTGAAACCCAAACCTCCATTCTCCTTACGATTACACATCTTGTTCCAAGAAAACCAGTGTATGGATCGTGACAAATCCGGTTTTGTACCCCACCAAAAACTGTTAAGCATCCGCTGAATTTCCTTCAAAAGAGAAGTTGGAAGAAGAAACCAGCTCAAATAATAAGCGGGGATTGATTGAGCAACTGCTTTTAAAAGAATCTCTCGACCTCAGTTGGGCAACCTATCATCATACATGCCCCACACCTGTCCACCATTATAAGAGCTAGACAATACATGGGAACTTCTTTTTGAGCCAATGCTGGCATCGGGAGAACCGTTTCTGTCATACTTCCATATGCTTGAATCTTGAGATGCCATCTTCCTGACAGCAGAAGCAAAATCTGTATTCTGGATGGAGCTGAAGAGGTGGATTTGAACATGAGTAAATTGTCCTTTTCAGACCGGTAAGGATTGACATTTTATTGGATATCATCCCCAGGAAACTTTGGCATGCCATTTTGACCATCTGCAACAGAAAGTGCGGTAAAATCCATAGCACTGAGATTTGGAGCAGACAAGGCCTTCGAGTTCAGATTCTGATTCAAACCACCATCAACTTGAAGCTTCAATAAGAAATCAGAAAATAATATGAAAATCTGCATAGACTAAAAAGATCCAGCCAAAAGTACCAGAAAAGAGATTGTCTAACATGACTAGACCATTTCGAACTAGCTGGATAAACAACTTCCTACAACTGATACTGATAAAAGCTCAGTATTGCAAATCCATCAACAACGAACCTACTGAATCCTATGAAATATATGCGGACAACATAAAAAAGAAGAAATATAGTGGAGAAGAGATTGTGTGCAGAAAGAGACAGTAATTTGCCCTGGCGGCAGACTATTAAAGAACTCTACAGAAAGGAATCTCAAAATATGAGTACTCAGATCTCATTTTCCTTTGGGATCACATGACTTAGATTCGGGAAGCTAAACTAGACTTAAGTTCAACTGATCACCTCAATCCTTTGTGGCGGCAATCTATTCCCTGACAAGAGAAGTCATCAAAAAGGTTGCTCTTCAAAGATAGCATGAGCCAAAACATCCAGTAATTTTATTTTATTTATGTTAATTTTTTCATGACCAGAACTCCCCATGCCAGGGCCCTTCGGACCTACCCAAATGTCACCAAACTGGGAAAGTTCTAGAGCAGTAACCCATGCCACAACCTCCCACTTAAATTCAAGATTTTCATGCTAAAGGGGAATCCACAATATCCAGTAACAGTCACTGCACCTTATGAAACTTTATACATGACAGGGTTCCATTATGGCTATAACAGCAAGCCAGTGTAAGAACTGTGTCACAGACACTGTCTTATTCTAGACACCCTATAAAGTACGAGGGTCAAGCAGTCAATGACCAACATAATATTCATAATTTGGGACATCCAATGACAACAGATAGTAATAGTTTCCCAGTTTCGGCTGAAAGCAGCATTTTCATAAAAGATGACAACATATAAACAAGTGTTTTTAGAAGAAAATTCCAAACTAGAAATGTGTGTATTTAAATAAGTTCAATATTATCTGCATTCTGTAATGGTTTGGCCATTGCAATTAGTAAGGTGGTCCCAAACAAAACTCTGGTAAGAAACATTGGATGCTTGTTATAAGTGCCAAAAGATGTTCGTTGAAATAGAATGGAAGGATAAGTCTGACGTTCTTCCAATGATATTGCTTTAGAAAGTGCTGAACAAAGAAGAAAGATTCATGTGAAAATTCCTAGCAATTATATAAAAGGGTTGTAGAACCAAGGTAGTGATGATAGAAATATATCACTTAAAAATGCTTACTTTTACCACAATTTAGAACCTAGATCAAATTATTAATGGAAAAAAGATATAAGGTAAAGATTCACGTGACTCAATCCAGAAAAATCAACGTTTAAAGTCTAAACTCCAGGTGACTGCAACAGGTCACATTTGAAATGAGGCAATTTAACATTCTGCAGTTTTAACCACAAAATTTAAGCTTAAAATTGATTTTCCTCAGTTTCAAATTCCTGCAGCTAGCCATGAATATTCCAAATAGGAAACTCAAGAAAAGGGAATAAATTAAAACCTAGCATATGTCAATACCAAACAGCTATTTACACCAAAAAGCTTGTGAAATCATCAATGGTATTTAACAAACAGTCAAATGAAAACAAGCTATAAACCCACTCTACCAAAGGAAAGTATGAAGTACCTCAAGCTGAGTATGCATCTCAATTGTAAGGTTCATGTCACCTCCGTTCGCAAAGTAAACCTCTGCAAGGCTTTCAGTCATAAACCAGGAAATTGTAAAGCCAAAAACTCAAGAGGGTTCACATCTGTACCCTCACAACAGGTCCCAAGCCCGAATAAGGAGTTGTTTTCGGTAGCCTACCAGTCACCCTAAAACTTTGTGAGATCACTATAAACATGAATTAAAAAAATTTCAAGTAAATGCTAAGAAGTCACCACTTGTTGCACCTCCTTGGATTGTTGCAGATGGACAAGTTGAGTTTCATAACAATAGATCACATGATTTATTGTACTTTAAAGGTTATAGTTTTATTTTTAAACAACTAAATGAAAATATATTAAGTAGCAATATGAAAACTAATCAAATTGACAAAGAAAAAGTCAAAGCATACCTTTTCTTTTAGAAAGGGGTGAGTAACTATCAATGTATAAACCACAAGACAGTTGGAAGAGGCACAAAAGCAAATGAACATATCCCAAACCAGCTTGCTTTAAAACCCCAATACAACTCACAAGCCATGTACTATTTTGGATTAATTTATTTTATTTTATTTTTGCTAAAATGACACTTATTTTAGATCAGAGGTAGTAATTATTTCTTATATCACATTAAACAAAAAGTACTAGGAATCAGAAAACAACCCAGAGCTGAACAAATTAAAGCACACCAAGAAATCAAAAGCAAAACTTAAAGGACCAAATAAACAAATTTAATTTCCTCATCAAGTGATTTTATAATGGTTCTACCTAATGCTTCCAATAATACATGCAATCCTACTTTTCAGGTGGAATATCTAACAAATGGTTCCAATAAAAAGAATAATGCAGACTTAACATATCAAATATATACACTCTCTGTAATCATTTTAGTGAGAGTTTTAATGTTCAGAGAAGAACAAAATTCCCTAGTCCTAAACTATGGTAACAAATGATTTAGATTTTACCTTGACATCTTCTTCGCTCTCCTCCGATACAAAATCTGAAAAGCAGCGAATTGAGATCGAAAGATTGACTGATTTTGGCATCACCAGTAATCACCACAAGAGCAGACTCCAGCACTGAACCGATGGAAGCGGTTAGCATCTCTCAACACAATTTCACGTTGACAAACCTTCGATATATATTTAATGGCATTATGACAGTCCCCGCAAATTCGGAGGTTTTTATACCCGTATTGTCGTAGATGGTGGTGTGGCTATCAATCCAAAAGCTATTGCTAGCTTCTCGCTATGGTAATACAAAGAGCGCTCCTTTTCTTCTTCCTCCACATCAAGCAGCACATAATCTGTGTCAGGAATGTATCCATCTTCTTTTATCATCCTTATGGTATCCTCCAACTTATCATATATCAATCAGATTGACGATGGGATCATCATCCACAACAAAGACAGATGCTTTGTTTTTCACATCTACCCAACTAAACCCGGGTCCTTTTTAACATTCTTCATCTTCATCTTGTTTTTGCATCAGTTACCTCATCCCAGTGGTTGGCAGCAGCGCAGATATTAGACAATAGAGCACATGCTGATGTGTCAGATGGCTCCAACTCCAAAAGCTGAGTTGCCACCCGTTTTCCTGTCTCCATATCCCCTTGAAGCCTACAAGCACCAAGCAGGGCTGTATACATCGAAGCAGAAGGTTCAAAAGGCATAGATGCAATCAGATTTTCAGCCTCTTGAATGCGTCCTGCACGACCAAGGGCATCAACTAGGCAAGTGTAGTGCTCAATCTCTGGGCGTATGCCATAATCATTGGACATCGACTGGAAATAAGAATGGGCTTCTGAAACTAAACCAGAATGACTACAGGCAGAAAGCACTCCGATAAACGTGACTCGATCGGGTTCAATACCACGAGATTTCATATTTTTAAAAAGTTCAAGAGCTTCTTGGCGTCCATGTTGAGCTAAACCGACCAACATGGCATTCCACAGGGCAACGGTCTGAACATCTATTCTCTTAAATATGCTATATGAATCTTCTATGTTACCACACTTGGCATACATGTCTATAAGTGAAGTTTTCACAAAAAGATCTAGAGCACAATCAGACTTGATCACATTAGCGTGTATTTGTCTTCCTTGTTCCAGTGCAGTAAAGCAAGAGCTGGCTTTAATGAGGGTAGCAAAAGTATATTCATCTGGCAGTATACCGGATTGCCTCATTTTGTGGAATATTTGAAGAGCGCGGTCTTCATCCCCATTTTCCACACATCCCGAAATCATAGCAGTACATGCAACGTCATCAGGGGAAGGGATCCGCTGGAAAACTTTATGTGCATCCGTTGTGTCACCACATTTAATATACATATCAAGTAGACTACTACTGACATACAAGTCTGAATCGTTCGAGTTTTATCACATGAGCATGAACTTGCCTCCCTTGTTTCAACCCTACTACACAACCACAGGCTTTAGCCACAGTCGCCAACGTGATCTCATCTGATTTCTCTCCACTTTTGTGCATCAAACCAAAGAGTTCCAATGCCTTATGACAATTGTTGCTACTTATATATCCAAACATCACGGCATTCCAAGTAGCTAAATCAAATTCATCTTTATCTTGAAAAACAAACTCCGCTTCTTTAATTCTTCCGTTCCTACAATAACCATCGATAAGTGAAGTAGAAACGAAATTATCAGCAATGATCCCAGTTTTCAGTGCATGAACATGAAATTGCTCAATAAGAGATAATCCTGCAGAAAGTGAAGAACAAGCCCTCAGTACACTTGCCAATGTAAATTGATCAGGTCTTAAGCCATCACATAAGAGCTCTAAGTATAAGGCCACAGACTCCTCGTCCAAACCACTCTGCACACAACTTGTTATCAATGAGTTCCATGAAACTAAATCAACTTCCTCCATGTCAAAGAATACTTTTCTTGCAGATGCTAAACAACCCGTCTTTGAATACATGTTAATAAGGCTATTAGCAACAGTAATATTTAGGCCAAAACCTAATTTCAGAGCCATGCCATGGATCTGCTCCCCCAACTTTAACTTATTGCTAGCCACCACGATAGCAAGTGAAACAACAAATGTAACACTATCATAACGTACATCCAACCTAATCATATCCATAAAACATTGAATACCAGCCCAACAGTCACCAGCTTGGAGATGTTGGGACAAGTTTCTATTCCACAATATTACATGATCAAAACTATCATCATACAAAGAGAATTTAATAGCATGCGCTTGAACTTGCTCCCTAAACATCTTGTGTGCGTTATCCTCAGAAAACCCACTAAGAACATAATGCACGCTGAGAACATCAGGACGTACCATTGCACTCTGATGAAACTTTGAGAAGAAACAAAATGCTTCTTCCTGCAATCCCATTTGCACATATGCCTTAAGCATCATATTCCACAGTACCACATCTCTGTCCATCTCAGGCATGTCATTAAACAAAACCCTTGAATCCCTTACTTTACCAAACTTGGAATAAATATTAACCAGAGCACCCGAAACAAACACATCAGATTCCAATCCAATCTTTACTGCGCATCCATGAACCATTTCCGACGCCCAAACATATCCCGAAATCAGACACAACTTCAAAACTGGTGCCAAGGTGAGTTTACTAGGGAAACATCAGTTGAGCTGAGTAGGCGGCGGAAAATACCAAAACCCTCCTGGATATTAAGTGTTTCAGCATCAGGGAAGAGAGCATAGGCGGCTAGAGTCGAATTCCAAGTCACGAGGTCTCGTTTGGGAGTTATATCAAACAATAGGCGGGCATGAGAAAGAGACCCACATTTCGAGTACATAGTAATAAGGTTGTTGATAAGAAATCGGTCTGCGGTAGTGTGGCCGGAGGTAATGATACGGGCGTGTATCGATTTTCCGAAGAGCAAGTCGGTTTTGGAAATGGCTGTGCGGAGGAGAGAAACCATTGGGATGATGATGATGAAGATGTAGGTTGAATGCGAGATATGTTGCTGTTACGTTGAGGAGGTTCTTGAGAGATATGGTTCAAGAGGTGGGAAAAATGGTGGCAAGAGACGGTGGTGCGAAAAGGATTGGTGGAGGACGTTAGGCCAGCTCGCCGGAGTTTGAATTGCTGCTTACATTTGCGGTGGGGATATAACCGCATCCCGTTGTTTCTCTCAAATTTTTGACCCCTGACGTCGGCTCAAACAACAGAATAGAAAACGATTACTACTATTTATTTATTTACTAGTTATTGAGCCGTACTCGTCTTATTTGTATGCATCAGAATTCCCAGAAGCCTAAAATGAATCAATTTGACGAGCTGAGCGAAGTGAGATAGCTCAATTGCATCCGCTTCAGGAAGCCATAGACCTGAAGCTCATCAAGCCCAGGAGCTTAGCCTCGAGCTTTAAGTGAATGACTCGAAATCTGCTCTGACTAGTCTTTGCGAGGCGTCCTTTTGAGAAAGATCAAAGGGCTAGGTGGGGCAGAATAAGGGCAAAAGACGAATTCACTTCCTTCTTTCGGTAACAGGTCATGTAGTTGCATCTTCTCGTCGCCGAATTGAATGCGCGAGGGAAATCTAAACCTTGCGCTGTAGATGGCTACCGCCGGGTTTAATTTGATTTTAAAATTAATTGATATATTTTAAAACTATTTTAGAAAATAGATAATTGGGCCACTATATTTTGGATAAGGTTGCATTCGATCACCGATTGTTTGAAAATGTTATTTAGGCCACTATACTTCGCTTATCTTACTGGCGACCATTTTCGACGGACGTTAACTTTAAGTGAAATTCTATTTTAGAATGTCTTCATCCTCGTCTCCCTAATTAAGAAAAAAAAAACTAACCCTAACCCCTATGAGCTACCGCAATCAATTATATGCTCCATTTGCACCTCTTTGTACGTATATAAGCCGTAGTGAAAGATCCATTCTTTCTTCCAACCACCAGGTAGAAGGAGAGGCAATTATGTCATAGAATGCACTTTTGGTTGATTCGACTATATTGAGGTCGCCGGGAGGGCCTCCGCCTAGCGCTATCCCGTGGCATAGCCACGCCGAAAAAGTTGGACAAAGCCTAACCCTAGAAGACGCGGTCAAGGCTTGAGAGAAAAAGGTACTAACTCGGTCCAAGTAAATGTATATAAAAGAAATTAAAAAAAAAAGAGAAGATAATTGGTATACGATGCGAAAGGCCAACCAAAAACGAATTCATTTTACGACCAATCTTTCTAGTCGACACCACTGTCTCTCTCTCTCTCTCTACACTTTCTCTCTAGATTCAAAGGTTCCAGGTGAGTTTTGACTTTTTTTGTCCGATCCCTCCCATGTTTGTTTTAGTTTCCATATTTAAGCTCGAAAGGATGTTTAAATATGGAAATTGATTGAATTTTTAGGGGAAAGCGAACTCGCTATATTCAAACCCAAACGCACATATCTAGAGTTGGGAACTTTTGCAAGGGTTAGGAAAGTAACGGTGAATTGGCACTGAAAGGTGAGATTTGGGAGTTCATGAAGAAATCGAAGAAGCCGAATGAGTTTCCTACGAAGAAAGAGTTGGTAGAGGCCGGAAGGGTGGATTTAATGGAAGGCATTGTTAAAGGAGGTGGTTGGCTTGCATTGGGATGGGAATTGGATGATGGGAATGAGGTGGAGGAGTTGGAAAGTGATTTTGATGTTAAAGATTTTCAAAGAAGAGTTGAGAGTTCTCGGAGAGTAATTCTTCGAGGGGAGAAAGATTGGCTTTTCGGGAGCCGTCAAATTCTCTTCATTTTTCATCCCCACCCGATTCACCCTCTGGTAGATCATTGTGAGGTTCCCACTTAAAAATTTTGTTCTTTTATAATACCTTCTTTTGGTTTCTTGGTAAGCACCGTAATTTGGTTTCTTTCAAGGTTTGTTTTGGCAAAACACACAATCTTCTTGTCTTTAGGGAAGGTTGCAATTTGGTCATTGATTATTTGAAAATGTTATTTGGGCCACTGTACTTCAGTTATCTTACAAACAAAATCATTTTCTGACGGACGTTGGACCAGGACGTTAACTATAACTGAAATTCTTATTTTACCCCTGTCTTCATCCTCATCTCCCTTAATTAAGAAGAAAAAAAAAACTAACTCTAACAACCCTTTTGAGGTCCCTAAACAATTTGCTCCATTTGCACCTTTCCATACCCTTTCAATAACTTCACCACACATCACAAAACCAACTAAAGATCAAAACTTGAAAGAAAAAAAAAAGAGAGAAAGTATCAGCATAAGAATCCACAAGAAAAATCTGATTAGCAGACAAGTTAGTGGAAACCCATTTGCAAATAGAGACGACATCAGCGACTTCAGAGAATCCAGTAAGGAAAGCTCTACCAGTAGATCTACCAACCCCTCTCATGTCAAATGTAACAATAACTGAAAACACCCCTTCATGACTTGCCAACTTATGAGCAATGCCCTTTGTGAGACCTTGGCATCCACCCATTTTTTAATACGGGTGTACTAACACAACTACAATGTTGTTGTTGTTATCATCGGCGGTGGTGGGTAAATTTGGTGGTCGAAAATTCTGGCGTCCAGGGTGGCGCCGTTGGTGGATTCAATTGTGGATGACTCTCTCACCATTTCAGGAGAGAGAGAGAGAGAGAGAGATGATTGGTTTGCTAAAGCGTAGCAGGAGATTTTGGGGGGGAATGGATTGGATTGGGATGATCACATTTCCACGATTTGTTTTGGGAAAGTGGATTGGCAGCTGCGCTTGCGGCGGGTGGAGTCGCCTCCTTCGAACGAGAATGTGTTTCCGATTGACTTGAGAATGAGTCATCGGGCGACAAAGGTCCCGTAATGGAAATTAATAGTTTAATTTGTAAAAATTAGGAGAAATTAAATGTAAATCAAACGTTAAATGAAGAACAATCATATGATTGAGCGACAATTACCGCCGGAGTGTTCGCAGAGAAGAATCGGAAGCCATGCCGAGAGAGAGTTAATAATGGTCTTATGAAATTGATTTTTCACTGTCCATTGCAATTTTAGGGTTAGGGTTTGTTTCTTCATAATTGGGGAAGATGAAGACGGGGTAAAATTAGTATTTTATATTATTTCAACGACTCAACTAACGTCCGTCCAAAAAATAATTTCGTTTGCAAGATAACTGAAGTACAATGGCCCAAATAATATTTTCAAACAATCAATGGCCGAATTATAATCTTCCCCAAAGTCTGGCCGATCATGTGTTTTGCCTTTGTTTTTCGGGTTTGTACTTTGGGGTTTTTTTTTCTTAATTAGGGAGACGAGGATGAAGACAGGCTAAAATAGGAATTGCACTTAATGTTAACGTCCCGATCTAACGTCCATCGAAAATGGGCTCGCTTGCAAGATAACTCAAGATGGCCCAAATAATATTTTCAAACAATCAGTGGCCGAATTGCAACCTTCCCAAAATATAGTGGCTCGATTGTGTGTTTTGCCAAATATTTTTTAAGAAATTATCATTATTGAATATAGACGTTTGTTGATTTAATGTCTAATTATGCCTTAAAAAAATATTTATATAACTGGTATGTCTTTATAGAAGAATAAGATCGCACGTGAATTTGTTTGTAGTATGTACATTTTAGAAAAATATTTATATAACTAATAGTATGTCTTTATATAAGAATAAGTCTGAGTGAGAAACTTCAAACACTAATTAGTCATAAACATAATATTTATATGATAATTAGCACTACACTGTCGATAGGCATTATTTTCTAAAAAGAATTGTAACACATTTGATATCGCATATTATGATATTTCACAAAAATATTAATCAAAATAAGTGGATAATGTACTACATGGGTCACGTAACCCACTTAACTATAATATATGTAGTTTTCTAAATAAATACATATAAAATGTAAATGGTTGAGTTGGTCTAAGTGAGTGTTCATATTTAAAAAGGTTGTTGGTTCAAGTCTCATTGGTAACATCATTTGATTTTGGTTTCTTACATTTTCCTTGGCAATAGCTAAAGTTTTTCTACTAATGTATTTAAAAAATGTTATATACCACAATATTAGAGCATCCCCAGTGGTTCCACCCTATACCACACTCTAAACATATCGTTTTCTGTTCTAGTTTCATTTTTTTAACACTCTAAAAAAAAAATTAACTCCAACAAGCACTCTCTATACAACCCTCTAAAAATTAAAAATGTATCATCTCAACTAACAAATCTAACTATCATTCTATTTTTATTTTATTTTTCTAGCACAATCGAAATAAAATATTTTAAATTTTATATTCTATAAAAATTCTAGTACTTATGTTTTAATAATTTCAATTTTAATTATCTAAAACACATATTTGACAAAACTAATAATTTAATTACAACTGTCATTAAGTTTCTCCATTTTTATTAATATATTTAATTCTTTTAACTACATTATTATATTTAAAATATAAAGAGAGAGAGAGAGAGAGGGAACAGATATTTCTTTGAGTGTGTGTGTGTGTATGTGTGTGTGTGTGTGTGTGTGTGAAAGTGAGGGGCGAGGGAGAGGGAGACGGGTAGGGGAGGAGAGAGAAAAGAAATGGAGAAAAAAAGTTACTATTCACGTTAAAAGATATTCTATATTTAAAAGGGGGATTTAGTAGGTTTTAGAGGAAGATGATGGGTAAAGGGTTCATTGTGGGATTGAGGGAGGGTAAAAAACTCTAAAATTGCTTTTAGAGGGTGGAGGGAGTGAGATATTGTGGATGCTCTTAGCATCTCAATTGCCAATGTGAATGTGAAAAAAAATAGGTGCCACCTAGGATTGACATCTTCTTTGAAAAAAAAAATTCCCAATGCAAATGTAAAGAAGCTTTGTGAATATGACATGGCGACAATTTTTTTTCACATTGTGGATAAGAATGTGAATTTTTCACATTCTAGTTGAGGTGTGGAGACATTCTAGTCACTATTTTTTGAATTAAAAATAACTAGATCTCATCTCTCTCTTCACTTTAGTTGTGGGATCCATGCTACATGTGATCAAATTCACATTTGCATTGGAGAGGCCTCTTCTAATTGAATGTGAAAGAAGAGATAAAAATGTCACATATAATTGAGGGTGTTAATTACTCACGACCACGTCGAGATCAAATCCACGGTTGCATTGGTGATGCTCTTATACCTATAGTACTTTAGCTAAAACTATTAGCTAATGACATCAAATACAAAGCCAAAAGGTCAAATGCATGAGAATCAAAAGTTGAATAAGGTTGCACAGGTAGAGGCATCCTCATCAACTTTAAATAAATATATATATATATATATATATATATATGATCACGCCAAAAGTGGGCGGTGACCACGTTGGTTCCACGTAGCGCCGCGTGTGTAGTCTAGGCGGATACCGGCCGAACGCCGGGGTTTTCTCGGTGTTCTTGAGAGAAAAGGATGGAACAGTGGCACGTGAACAAGTGAAAAGCACCGTTAGGGGAGGGTGACCCACTAAAACCCTCAGTGTAAAATCGGTGAACTGGGTTATAGAAGGACCCGATTCACGATCTTGGTTTGTGAATGAAGGCCAATAGTAGTGAACAAGAGTTCGAAGTGCAAGGGTGTGTCTAGTGATCAAGTTTTTCCATCCTTCCGAGTGAGTCCATACCTCGTATTTATAGGTGGGAGGGTGGTTTCTGATCATGGAGAGGAGACCGTGGGGAGACCAAATCTGTGCAACTCTTTGTCTCCTAGTGTCTGTAGGCGGCGACAGCGGGCTCAGGAGATCGTGGCTGCTCACCGTACGGTGGTCCTTGTACTTTCCTGTCAGGAAGTGGGAAAGTGGAGCAGACTTCTGTAATGGCAGAACTGTTCCTTCCCCAAGTCCAATATGGACAAGCCACGTGTGCAGGCTGGACAGAGCGGGATTACGTCGAGGTCGGTCCCGTATGTGGTCAGGTCGCCCATGCGGCGAGGACGTCAACCTGGTACGCGTATAGGTCGCATGGAGGATCTCTCAGGTCGATGTGCAAGGAGAATATTCGGGAATCGCGACGACCGGTGCAATTACTGTGTATACTGTGTGGCGCGTGCTACCTCGGTGTGCTCCAGTGGTGTCCTCGCGCCGAGGTGTCCGCCATGTGTCGGAAGGAATGGGTGAGGCCGTTCAATATATATATATATATATATATATATATATATATATATATATATATAGAGAGAGAGAGAGAGAGAGAGAGATTTGATAGAGCACAAGTTTAGAAAAAATAAATTAATTTTATTATAAATATTGGTATATATTATGTATTTTACTAGCTTATGACTCATGTACAAGTAAGATCCATCATTAAAGTAATAAGAAAAGTAAAGATAAAATAATAAAAATATTTTCTTAAAAAAAATTTAATTGAACAGTTATTTCGAAACGGACGAAAAATGAAATGGACAGTATTTAGGAACGGAGGAAGTACTAGATTACATGAGTTTAACATAAACCTACCACACACACACACACAAACCTAAATCAGGGAGCAGAGCCGGTTCTGACATTTTGGGGGCCCCGTGCTATTAAACTTAGACCCTAGAATTGATAAAAGACAATTATCAAAAATTAAAGATAGGTTACATATTTTTTATAATATTATCATATTAAAATTATTTTTCTAGAAATAAAGTACCAAAATCCCTAAAACTCCAAACTAATATCGGACTTTTCTTTGAAAAGTAGCATCATTCCAAATTTCTTGAAGTAAAATATTCAATTAGGTCTTCATAATCGATTTTTTCCAAAAAAAAATAAAAAATAAAGCTAGGCTACAAATTTTCATGAAATTAGGCCCCTTCAAATTTGGGACACAATATATATATGTTTATGGAAATGCCAGAAATTGATCTCCGTACCTTCATGTCAAATAAAATAAATTTTTAATAATTATAGTAAAAATTTTGAAAAAAAAAATATTATTGTATTATTTAATATCAAAGGTCATTTTGTAGGATTTGAACAAATAACCTAATGATGGTTAAAAATGCTTAACCACATCAAGTCACCACTCTATCCAGTGAACTAAAGCTTTTTTTATCTATAAAAAAATTAATAAAAAGCCTATATATAATACTTATATATAAGAATTCTTTCTTGGCACAGATCCCAGGACCTGTCAGGGAGGAGCACTCCTTTACAAAGTACAAACATAGCCTATCTAGAGTTGTCCAAAAACCAGTCTTCAAAAACATGCTTCCGAGTATACGCAGCTGTAGATGTCAACTGATGAACGATCTTCAGAAAGCCAGTCTCCTAATATTTATGATGTACTAATGTAGGTTCTGAGCAAATGTGTGTATATATATATATATATCCACATAGATAGGGATCAGAAAGTTCAAAGCATCACTCATGTTTCCTGTCTACAACATGGCACTGAGGGAGTTAGAGCAGATACTATTACTAGTGAGTGATTAATTGAAATGTTTTTCAACATTAGTAGAGATAGGGCCACAAAGTTTTTGTACACTTTTGTCATTTCAACTGAGTGACAAGCATGTAATTGGTTAGATATGAGAAATTTCATGATTTTGGAGGACCACGTGACGTGTCTACGTGATATACTAAGACCAATAGCAGCACACTACAATGTCAAAGTAGTACAAAATAAACCTAAAATTTTAAACCACTTTGGCACGTGTACCGCTATTGATCGTAGTGCACGGAACCATGAAATATTTACTCGATTAGATATCACATGATTTAGCATGTGATGTCGTCATTTAACTCATAACAAGCTTGACAACTAGATTTATATTAGAAATCTGTAAAATAATAATAATAATAAATAAATAAATAAAATTTGTCCCTATCGTTTTCTTTTTTGAAAGAGTTCAAAATGCTCTTAAGAGATTGAAATGGTATATCATTTCAGCCTAATGTAATAAGAATAAATTTGAAAACTCCAAATAATGCTCCCTTCTTTCCAACAGAGGACAAATTTTTTAAGTGTTTAAATTTATTAAGAAATTTTTCTTTTAAATAATTTTAGTAAATATTCTTAATGCTCATTTGGTACGCAACAATCAGTATTCATTTTCATATAATTGAATTATCATACAATGAAATAGGGTCTGTTTAATTTAGCTGATGAGAAATGACTTATAACTGATGAATTATAGTTGATAACTTATGATTAATGACTCATAAACTGGTGCTGTTTGATTTAACTATTCGAAGTGCTGATGAGCTGTCTTAAGTTAGAATAACTGTTTGATTGATAAGCTGAAAAGTGATGAATTAAAATATAAGACTAAAATACCCTCATCATTAAATATTCTTTGCATCATTATTATTATTTATTTATTATTAATATTTATGTTTATTTGTATTATTATCATTATTCACTATTATTTATTTATTATTATATTTATTACAATTATTATGTATTACTATTATTATTTATTATTATAAATGTATTATTAAAATTATGAAAATTAAAATTATTATTATTATTATTTATTGAAATTATTATGTATTATTTTATTTTTATTACTATTATTATAATTTATTATTAATAGTATTATTATTTATTATAATACTTATGAGTATTATTTATTCTTATTTGTTATTAATATTATTAATATTATATTTATTATTATTATTTACTACTATTATTATCATTAACTATTAATATTATTATTATTAATTATTATTATTATTATTATTATTTATTTATTATTATTAGAGGTAATCTTGAGATATAGAAAGTTTTACTAAAGAAAATGGCTTACTTGTTTTTGAAATGTAAAAATAAGCATCATGCCTAGTGCTTATAACTTATGGTCTCACATGTGCTTTAAGTGGCTTTATGCATGAGTTATGACTTATCTCCCATAAGTCAAATCAAACGCTTCTAAAACAACTTATGATAAATCACACGCAATACCCATAAGCCAAATCAAACAGGCCCAATTTGAACTAAAATAACTTGAGATGGGAGAACGATTGTTGTGCACAAAACAAGCATTTACTCCCTACGTCAGGCAAAGAGTCCACTTTCTTTTTTTAGAAATTAACATATGACTAAATCAAATCAAAATTTTACTTTACTTATGTTTTAGGAAATAAAATTTCATTAATTAAAAACTACCTTTAAAATATTATAAATTACAACTTTCATAACTTTGTAAAAACAACTAAATTTATGTAAATTATCGGTTAAACTTTAATTAAGTTGACTCAAAAAAGTTAAAAATGATCTCTTTACCTGGAACGGAGGAAGTACTATCTATGTTATAGTATTACAAGTGTCTTCAATTCCTATACGAGTTTAAAAATAAATTATCACTTTTCTAATGAATTATCAACCAAGTATAGCACAAGTATGTGTTATGCTTGGCTAGCTCACCTTATCCATTGAAACCTAACTATCTTATTTTTTTACACCAAGAGGCGTGAAATGGAATCAAATCTAACCTTCTTGTTACCAAGCAAGTTGAGCCTCTTAGAACATCTCCAACGCTATCATCAAGACTTCTTTTTAGAACATTCTTAAATAACGTGGATGAAAATACATCCTTTAGGTAACTCTACTATAGAAGTAGAATCACGTAGAGGATGTCTACCGAACTAAATGAAACTTCATCTTCTCTTTAGCATAAAAAGTTTGCATTGGAAAAAGATATTTTTGAAAAAATCTATCTAGATCCATGTAGAGGTGCCCAAACGGTTCGGAACCGGCGGCTCGAACCGGAACCGAACCGTCTTGAAAACCGTCTAAACCGAAACCGTGATGAACCGTAACCGTCTTCGAACCGGAACCGCCGGTTCCACGGTTCGGTTTCGGTTTCTATTTATTAAAAACCGTGACCCGCCGGTTTTTATCCGGTTCCAAACCGTAAATTCAATTTCGGTTCCAAACCGGCGGTTTAAACCGCCAAAACAATAAGTTTTTAAATTTTTAAAATTTGAAATTTAAAATTTTGAAAACCCGCCCTACACTGGCGGGCGAAACTAGCTTGAAGCTTTCTTTTTTTTTCTTCTTTTCTAGTCTGCTGCTAGTTTTAGCCTTCATTATTCATAGCCTAGGCCTGTTGACGTGCTGAAGCTTCATTACACATTTGCACCTTTTTTTTTTTTTTATTGTGTGATGGAAATTGGGACAAGACTTGAGAGACTGAAGAGAGGAAAATTGCCTATTGCAAAAAATTTGTATACTTTTAATTTTTCATAACTAAAATCTAAAGTTTTTACAATTTCTAATTTATAAATTTTAATAACTAAAGTATAACACTTTTTTATACACTTTATAATAGTAAAAAAATAAAAAAATAAAAAACCGGGAAACCGAAAAACCGGAACCGGAACCGGAACCGGCCATATACGATTCAGTTACGGTTTATATAATAGCGGTTTGGCGAACCGGCGGTTCCGAACCGGAACCGGCGATTTGAACCGTTTGGGCACCTCTAGATCCATGGCCTCACCCTTCGTTTCAGTTTTCTCTTCTTTTCAATAGTTCATCCGCAAAGGTTTGATACCATTCACTAGAGATCAACTTCTAGAAACGATCAGTCCCCTTTGGTTCTGGTGTATTCAATTTTGAGTCCATGAACACGTGCCGTTATGGATCAATCAATTCACAATTCATAGGAGACGACACACCTCTCTGTATCACAGCCAAGCAATGATGCTGTGTTACAGCCCAACATAATACTTCTTTTAGCCAGAAGATATAGCGTTAGATCAACCACAGTGACTACAAATCTAACAAAAGTATCATCGACCACAGTGACTACAAATCTAACAAAAGTATCTTCAAGACAAGAATAATTTCATGGCATTTACAAACTCAACACCTTATAGAGCATCATTTAACATTTTACTTGTATCGAAAGATTCAGCTACAAGTAGTTGTAATTTTCCTCCTAATACATAAATGAATGAGGTAAATGTGACTGCTGCCAACCAAAGAGCAGGACTTCTATTTGCAATCTAGTAAAACAAAACCTTGTCAAAGCTATACACAGACTCACCAATCCATCTTCATTTTTGATTTCCAACATACAAGATTTTTCAGTTTTCTGATATGCTAGTTGAATTTCAGCTATCACATAAAAGAATTCTATCAGTTACATCTGCAAATAACAGTAAAACCCATTGTAACAACAAAATGGTAAACTCTAAACATACAAAGTTACCCAAAAAAAATGTCATGACAAAACCCTGCCTACAGGGTTTCGCGACAGCTACCAAGGGTATCCTCCTGTTGAAAGTTTACACCTTAATGATACAGATACATTTCTATTTCGTTTACCTTTCTTTTCTGGCTCTCTTTTCTCTTCCACCATTCTCTTTTTCTTTTCCTTTTTTCCTTTTTCACTTTTCCAGACTAGTACTAATCTCTCTTCCATTACTTCCATTTACAGATACAAGAATATCTTTTTTGCTGATTGATTTCATGGGGTTATGCTTTGTGTCAAAAAAAACTCCTATACCTCCTTGATTCAATATATCACAACTCGAAGCAGCCCAGGCTGGGGCTCAGAGTAGTCAAGGCCCTCTTCCTCGAGCAGGTAGCGCTGGACAGCAATTGGAAGTCTGGCAGGAGTTCGGGCTCCCCTAGTGTGGTGGCCCGTTCCAACACATATATACACCTGCATTCGCTGCTCCGCTGACCTGGCAGCACTTCTCAACATCGTCAAATCACGCTTTAGCACATGAATGGCTTCACTCACGTGCAGTCCGTGCAAGTCTATTATCCTCTCCTGTCCTCTTCCATTGCCCTGTATATCTGCACTTACTGGATTCCTGCAAAATATTGAAGAAAACAATTGTCACTCGTTAAAACTTGGGAAATGAATAATACATCCCCCCACCCCACAACTATGCTCTGTCTACAACTACCTTCTTTTCTTTTCTTTTCTTTTTCTGAACGGCAACAACTACCTTGACAACCACGAAGCGCGTAAATGTGCTGGTAGGGGCTGTTCTTGCTTAACGATAGGTCTCGAGTTCGAGCCATGGGAATGCAATAGCATTAAAACTTGGTAGGGAGAGCTTTAATGCCTTGTGGTCCTACCCGGCTCAAGAGATTGGCTTCTCCACCTAACTTTTTGTACCAAAAAACAACTACCTTGACAACCACATCTACAAAATCAACTTACAGTAATCTCGAAACCAAATATTTTTTTTCACCATCTCCACATTATCACCACTGTTTTACCCTCCTCACATAGAGCCAAACAGGTACAATGTCATCACCAATCAACTCCCCACCCAAAGCCATGTTAAACCACCACTTTGCCACCACCACCCCTTCTCCTCTTTCCTTAATGTAACTCAGAGACAAATTGAGCCACTTTCTACTGAGAAAAATTCAAACTACCTAATTTAGAAATTTTCTTACTTCGAAACAGATTTCACCCAACACAGACAATAACATGCACAGGCACACACATTGTTTATTTCACCATCAGGACAATACAACGAAAAGCATTGTTTTAAAAAAAAAATGGTTGCAAGACTACCAACAATATTATGTTTGTCAATATTTTAGGCAATCGCTTTACATACAGTCATAATATCTCTGATAAGAACTTTCAAGGAGCAATTAAAACTTAAAATACCCTGCTTGGTTATTAAAATCTTTAGGGTGCAAGCATATTGCAGGCCAAGGTCCATCCACCCAATTCCAATTTGAATGTGTTCAAGAGCATGGATGAAATAACTAACCTCTGACGGTAGATAGATTCTTGAGCTTTTCCATGAGCTGCCTTCATTTGTATGTTGTGCAGCTGCCCTTTAACACTCAATTCCTTTGCTAAAGCCTTGTTCCCAATAAGGTAAGCTTGCCGGGCCTGTTTTTATGGTAGAAGTCAAAGATTAAGGGTCATGACTGTAAAATATCAATCAAATTTCAACGCTCATACACATAAAAATTTACATCTTAAATATGGATGAAATCTAGCAGCAACTAGTGACGTGTTTAAAATATACTGCCTAATGACAGATATCGTTCACCAAATCGGCCAAGTTTGCACTAACTCTCAATCGCAGAACAAGAAAAACCTGCATGCACCTTTTTTTTTTTTGATAAGTAACCTGCATGCACCTATTGTCACATACATTACCAGACAAAATGTTATAAGCCGTTCATCTCGAGAAGTTTGTTTGGTACGTGCTCCCACAGTTTGTTACCCTGATGTACTCACTTGGTCAAAATGTCATCTTAGAGTGAAGTTACAGCCTCACTGATTAAGGATGAGAGCCCAGACCCTATCTCTCACTTCTGGTTCTGGACCTTTTCCCAGGTGGCAGCGGGTAAGTGAAGAGGGTTACTGAGGCAGAGGTTTTCGATTAAGTTACTTAAGTAACACTTATAATAAGACACATACCAGTTGAAACTCAAAATCAGACTGTTTCTTCTGAAAATAATACCAGGAAAATGAAAATGAGACATATTACTTGAAAATATTATATGCATCATTAGATCTAGTGGTGCATTGAGACCGTGTATTGATTCAGAGATATGCAGTTAACAGTTGTGCCGATATCAATATACAGATACAGAACACAACAAATACATGTAGGTGCTACAATCCACCTCCCAATTTTATTTTATTTTTAAAACAGGGGTTGGGGGGGGGGAAGCTATAGCCTATCAAGCAGAAAATTTTGAGAGACTATAGAATGTGCTTCATTTGGATGCTGGTATTTAGTGCTTTATTTTTCTTCTGTCTCACCTTTCTTCCATATTGAGAGAGAGAGAGAGAGAGAGAGACCTGAGCAGTAAGAACTCTGCACCAAATGTAATAGCATATACCTGTTCAAAGTATGCATTGCGTAGGCGTGCGTGATCACGAGCTTCCCCCCGCATTTCAGAGTACATATTTGCTGCAATATCAACGAAGACAGCGCATGTAGAAAAAGGATTCGTCCTAAAGAGTTTCATAGAACAAGTGAACGTTTTGAGTCAGGAAAATTACCCACTGCCTCTCCAGTTTCAAGCCAAACAGGAGCAGCACGGGCTGAACCTCGGTTGGGCAACCTATCACCATACATGCCCCTCACATGCCCACCATTATAAGAGCTAGCCAGTACATGGGAACTTCTACTTGAGCCAATGCTGGCATCGGGAGAACCGTTTCGGTCATACTTCCATATGCTCGAATCTTGAGATGCCATCTTCCTGACAGCAGAAGCAAAATCTGTAGCACCTCTGGATGGAGCTGAAGAGGTAGATTTGAACATGAGTAAGTTGTCCTTTTCAGACCGGTAAGGATTGACATTTTGTTGGATATCTTCCCCAGGAAATTTTGGCATGCCATTTTGACCATCTGCAACAGAAAGTGCGGGAAAATCCATAGCACTGAGATTTGGAGCTGACAAGGCCTTCGAGTTCAGATTCTGATTCAAACCACCATCAACTTGGAGCTTCAATGAGAAATCAGAAAATAATATGAAAATCTGCATAGACTAAAAAGATCCATCTAAAAGTACCAGAAACAAGATTGTCTAACATTAATAAACCATTTCGAACTAGATGGATAAACAACTTCCTACAACTGATACAGATAAAAGCTCACAATTGAAAACCCATCAACAACAAACCTACTGAATCCTATGAAATAAATGCGGAAGACATAAAAAAGAAGTATAGTGGAGAAGAGATGGTGTGCAGAAAGAGACAGAAATTCGCCCTCGCGGCAGACAATTAAAGAACTCTACAAAAAGGAAGCTAAACTAGAATTAAGTTCAACTGAATACGTCAATCCTTTGAGGCGGCAATCTATTCCTGACAAGAGAAGTCATCAGAAAGGTTGCCCTTCAAAGGTAGCATGAGCCACAGCATCCAGTAATATTATTTCATATATATATTTATTTTTCATGCCCAGAACTCCCCATGCCAGGGCCCTTTGGACCTACCCAAGTGCCACCAAACTGTGAAAGGCTAGAGTAGTAACCCATGCCACAACCTTTCACTTAAATCCAAGATATTCGATCTAAAGGGGAATCCACAATATCCAGTAATAGTCACTGCACCTTATGACACTTTATAACATGACAGGATTCTGTTATGGCTATAACAACAAGCCAGTGTAAGAACTAAGTCACAAACACTGTCTTATTCTACACACCCTATAAAGTGCAAGGATCAAGCAGTCAATGACCAACATAATATTCACAATATGGGACATCCAATGACAACAGATAGTAATAATTTCCCAGTTTCAGCTGAACGCAGCATTTTCATAAAAGATGACAACATATAAACAAGTGTTTTAAGAAGAAAATCCCAAACTAGAATTGTGTGTATTTAAATAAGTAAAAAATTATCTGCATTCTGTAATGGTTTGGCCATTGCAATTAGTAAGGTGGTCCCAAATAAAACTCTGGTAAGCAACATTGGATACTTGTTATAAGTGCCAAAAGATGTTTGTTGAAATAGAACGGAAGGATAAGACTGACATTCTTCCGATGATATTGCTTTAGAAAGAGCTGAACAAAGAAGAAAGATTCACGTAAAATTCCTAGCAGTTAGATGAAAGGGTTGTAGAACCAAGGTAGTGATAATAGAAATATATCACTTAAAAATGCTTACTTTTTACCACAATTTAGAACCTAGATCAAATTATTAATGAAAAAAAAGATAGAAGGTAAAGAATCACGTGACTCGATCCAGAAAAATCAATGTTTAAAGTCTAAACTCCAGGTGACTGCATCAGGTCACGGTTGAAATGAGGCAATTTAACATTCTGCAGTTTTAACCACAAAATCTAAGCTTAAAATCGGTTTTCCTCAATTTCAAATTCCTGCAGCTAGCCATGACTATTCCAAAAAGGAAACTCAAGAAAAGGGAATAAATTAGAGCCTAGCATAAGTCAATACCAAACAGCTATTTACACCAAAAAGAACATGAAATCATTAATGGTATTTAACAAACAGTGAAATGAAAACAAGCTCTAAGCCCACTCGACCAAAGAAAAGTATGAAATACCTCAAGCTGAGTAAGCATCTCGATTGTCAGGTTCAAGTCACCTCCATTCGCAAAGTAAACCTCTGCAAGGCTTTCAGCCGCAAAACCAGGAAATTGTGAAGCCAAAAACTCAAGAGGGTTCACATCTGTACCCTCCAACAAATGCTGCTCATTTAGCATGTCATTCAGGTATCCATGCCCAGAATTACCATTGTAAGCAGGTCCCTCCCTAACACCGGTAAGAAGCTGATCACCATGCACAATATCCTTATCCCAAGGTTTAGCATGAAAATGATGAAAACTGGGAGATGATTGATTTTCACCATACGAGGAAGCCGAATATCTCATCTTCTCAGAGAAGCTACTACCATTGATTCTATGAGGAGATACTTCCTGCTGCTCCTTCAACATAAAGCCACTTCCTGTTGGTCCAGGGAACCTTGAGGTTTCATTGACATCAATCAAGGATAAGCTTGAAAAGGGAAGGCTACCGATTCCATGAGAATTCTCTTCCCCCATAACCTTAAAATCAGGAGTGATATCATCAGGAAGCTGGTGACGCCAGAATTGGTGGGCCTCTTCATCTGAGTTGTTTGACATAGATGACTCTGATCTATCTAGTACTGCTTTTCCCGGTGGTGCAGAACCAAAGGCAGCAAAACTTGACGATGAATCTGCAGCGGTAGCACTTCCAGAGGGCGATCTGAGAGCAAAGGGAACAAATTCTGCAGCATTTGGATTTAAACTTTTTGCCCTTCCGATGGCACTTAGATTTTTGTCATTGGCAAGAGCCCCTTGGTTGGACAAGCTCATTCTTCTTTCAGATAAGAAAATAAAAGAACTCTACATGCATAAAAGAAAACTTTGAAGGAAGAAAACCTGCACGTTGCAGTAGGTATTATCCAAATCCTGCAAAACAAGTATTTAGCCCATAGAAACAAATTATCCAAACAAGACCTCCTTATAAATAGCATGATGCACGAAACATTACAAACAAATAGTGTATGCATTAAATCACAACCATTGTCAGGTAGTCGAGGACATCAACACCTCTGACACATGTATACCACTCAGAATTGAGTGACCGAATGTTTTCTCAATACTAGTCAAATCCATTGACGTGTTTGAACACGCAAACCCACGTTTAGGGTCAAAATTGTATTCTCTTTTAGGGCAAAACAAGATATGATATGTATATATACACACAAACTTCTCATGATCAAATTAAGAGCAGCAGACATACATTTTTAAAACATGAGAGAGAGACAGAGAGATCAATACTCAAGCGAGAGAGACAAAGGTAAGACTCGAGAACTTGAGCTCTGAACTTTGAAAATAACAGGGATAAAAGAAGCGAGGATATCACAAACAATCAGCGTTTTCTAAAATAGGTAAAATTAGTTTTTCCATTTTAGTTTTTTCCATGATCTGGCAGCCTTTTGTACTCCTTTCTAATTGAAATAACTAGTTTTAGAATAAATCTTATGGTATGCGTCATGTAGTAGCGTATTGTGGCCTGCTTTTATGGAAAATGTTATAACAACGTGTCAATCTTGTGTTTTGCCAGCATGCTGTTTTTTCATAAAATATTCTTTGAACTCAAACCAAAGACTTTTCTGTCAAGTAATAATCATACTCGCTGCATGATACTTATAAAACCAACTGAAAAGACCTCATAGATAAACCAAGGCGGAAACTCAAACTCACAAGGAAAAATAAAAGCCAAAGCCAAACAAAGATGCACTAGAAAAAGTATCAGATATGGTGAGATACTACAATGTAAATATGATTCCTGACTCTTCCTTATTACCAATCCTCCAATTTTCCTCAATGTAGTGTCGTGCCAGCCTGCCAGGTGATGGACATGAATCTAACTAAAGTTTCAACAGACGAGATAGCTATTTAGTAACCAAACCGTTTAACCATGATGATCACTGGTTCATTTTCCCAAATTCACATTTATCTTCCGAGGATATGGAAACTCTTGCTCACAGTTTACGATCTCTAACGCGGTCAATTTTGCGATTGAAAGTACTTGTTTATTTTCTGAGGATACAGAAAAACCCTTGTTGAGATTGAATGCAATTCAATTGTGGAATCCTCGGTGATGACGGAACCAATAAAACGTCAATTGACAAGTTGAACACATAGATCCACCTCTGCTACCAATAATCAGCAATCAGGCATGATTATCCAGAGAAGCCTGTTTACAGTGCATAGGCCATGACATAATGGCGGGGGTGTGTGTGTGCGAGAGAGAGATGTGAACGGTTCAGACAGCAGAGCTCCACTTGAGAAACAGAATGGTTCAGCAAGTATCAGTGCAGTTACAACCCAGAAACCTTATTAAATGGTTTACTCAAAAAAACTTGTTCGTTAAAAGTCAAATTAGACATATGTCAATCACAGTGTTCCGCTCCAAAGGGGATAAGAGGATTAGTACCACGCACAAGAGCTGAACCCCTAAGATACAAAGGGAATGATATATAAAACTCCAATGAAAAGCTTCAAACTTCCATCTCCTCATATGAAAGGTGCTCAACAGAAGAGTGGTAGACGCTTTAGTGGAGTGCATTTATCATTGTCCACTCTACAGCACATAATGTAACAATAAATAAAACTGAAAATTTCTCAAAGTATCCTTAAATTCTCATTATTCTGAACGCATAACAAACGCCATTTAAGTAACGCATTTAAATCATAATCTCATCAAATCATTTCCCATTGTTTTTCCAATACCAATAAATAAAACAAGGAAAAATTCAGTTACTTAACACCACCACCACCCCCGAAAAACACACACACTTACCAAATTTTGTAATAAAGTAAAAATAAATATCCCAAAATAATATTTTATAACCCCAAAAAAATTCACAACATACAATTAACTAAATTCAAACAGTTCAAGAAAGCCACTCCAAAACAAAAGCTAAACCAACACACTCACATGCGCAATTAGTCATCATCATCAAATGATTAGAACCAAACTCAATTGAATTAAACCCTAGATACAAAATCAGTAAACCGATAACAAACCGTCAAAAACTAACAGAATTAAGCAAACAAAAACACAGGAAACACTGAAACAAAACAGTACAAACCAAATTTACATCGTTAAACAGTCAATTCTGTGAGATCTCGAGACAAATCTGACCAATCTAAACAAAAAGTAAAACCGAACAAAAATCATAAGATCTAACTGCGAAACAAATGTTCGTGGGGTTTAATACCTTTGCGAAGCTCAATAATTGAAGAAACCATATTAAATGGATCCATCGCCGATTAGAGAGTAAAGATAAGAAGATATGAAATACACACACAGTTTCACACTGTGTTTACACACAAAATCAGAGGAGAGGAAGTGAAGACACAGAAAAAGAGATGATTTTTTGGGGGGCTTTTCTTTTGGAGGGCTAAGGTTTGGGCCTTTGCTGGCTTGCTCTCTCTCTCTCTCTCTCTCTCTCTCTCTCTCTATCTATTTCTCTATCTTGAGCTTCTGAGTTCTGAGGGCTCTTCTGAGTTCTATTCTATCTTCATTTTTATTTTATTTTCTCCTCAGGTTTATTACCTATTTTTATTTTTTTCTCTTTTTTTTTTTCATCTTTGGTAAGATATTTTATTTGAGTTAGATTATGCATATTTTAAACTTAACTAGTAATTTAACCCGTGCTCCGCACGGGTTATCATTTAATTTAGGGTGATTTAGAATAATATTGCATGTTTTTAAAATTTTCTTGATTGATTTATAAAAATTGATGTATCATTTTATAAAATTGACCTATGGTTGCGATACCACAATAATATTACTAAAATTCTTCTACTAATGAATTTAATGAGTGTTTTTTTTTTTACCAAAGTATTTAAAGAATGTTATATACCGCAATATTATACCTACAGTATTTAGCTAAGACTATTAGTTAATGACATCCTCCCTGAAATTTAAAAGGTCAAACCATGAAAATAAAGATTTAACAACTATGGTTGAGGTGACAAACTCATTGGTAACATTGCTTTGTTTTGTTTTTCTAGCCTTTCATTTCCTTGTTAATTTGTTAAAATTCTTCTACTTATATATTTGAATAAAGTTATATACTGACATATTCCCTAGAATTCTAAAAGTCTATATATATATTTTTATGAACTTGAAGGAGTCACTTACCTTTTTTTTGGCATCATGAAAGTAAAGATTAAAAGCTTTGTTGTTCTAGTCATGAGTGATAGAATCTAAAAATAATTATCAAAAAACAAATATCGAGAAGATAATATGTTGGTTGAATTAAAAGTACAATAGAAAATAAAAAACTATTGAAGAAGGGTGGATAAGAACTCAATAAAATGATTAGATCTTACCTATCGATAGACATATAAGAATAACTCGAGTGAGAAACTTCAAACACTAATTAGCCATAAACATGATATTCATGATAATTAACACTACACTGTCGAGCGGCATTATTTAAAAAATAAATAAAAATACATATTTGTAGTCATGAACCATCTTGTCCCATTTTTAAATGACCCAAAAATCACACGTATAACGAAAAGAATTGTAACACATTTGATATCGCATATTTTGATATTTTACAAAAATATTAATCAAAATAAATGGATAATGTAGTACATGAGTCACGTAACTCACTTAACTATAATATATGTAGTATTCTAAATAAATACATAAAATATAAATAGTTGAGTTGGTTTAAGTTGAGTGTTTATATTTGAAAGGTTGTAAGTTCAAGTCTCATTATCGAAAATCATTTTGTTTTGTTTTCCTAGCTTCTCCTGTCAATACTAAAGTTCTTCTAAATATATTTAAAGAATATTATATACCACAATATTATACCTATAAGACTTTTAAGACTAATAGCTAATGGCATCCTCCCTAGAATTCAAAAGGTCAAGCCATGAGAATGAAGCTTTAACAACTATGGGTGAGGTGGCAAACTCATAGGCCTCCTCACCAACTTTAAATATATATATATATATATATATAGATTTACCTCGACAGTGGACGAGTCGAAAGATATCAGATAAGGCAGTATCTCTTTTTTTTTTTTTTTTTTTGTGTTCAATAGAATTTATTCGGATCAATTTACACATATCTCAATTTAATTTACATCTTTAAAAAATGTAACCTTGTTTAAAAAATTTTTACTGTAGCATTAAAAAACTAAATTAAAAAATAAGCTAGATTTTGGCTCGAGGATCAACCAATGCATCTAACCATTAATTCATGTACTAGTCAGATACATTGACCTTGAATGTGTCCAACTCAATAACCACAGACATAGTCGGGACTAGCTCGTATTTTTTTTTCAGGTATTTTTATTACTCCGTTACTTTCTAATTCGTTGTTATATTGATTTTTTATTTATTTATTTATTGTTTAAAAACCCTATTGATGAGTGATGACCACAAAATAAAAGAGTAGAAACTCAACCCTTTCGCTTCACTCGATTTGACAACTCTCCTCCCACCTCTCTCTGTGTTCGTATCTATATATCTCTGGCCTGGCCCCTCTTTCTCTCTCCTCCTCTCTTGTCCTCTTTCCCTAGGCAAGGCTATAATTTGTGGGGGAGAAAAATGAATTTCTTGAATATGATGCTACTACTAGTATTTAGTGAAATATAAATAATGCTCAAAAGTTTAAAATTACTACCTCTATTTTAAGTAAAAAATTCATTATGATACATCAAGATATTTTACATAAAAAATTTATTTTTAAAAGTTATGTTTATAATTTTTTTTATTTTTCAACTTTAACTTGATGCAAACACATTGATTAATGTTTTTTTGCTTAATATTATTGTATGATTTAGGTTTTTCAAGAAAATAAATTTTTAGCACAAAACACGAGCGTCGCTTGTTACTGGCAGCTCTTATAAGCAGTGTTGGTGAGTATCGCCTCTAATTGGGGGCACCCGTGATTTTGACCAATATATTTTATTTTAAATTTATTTTTTATATTTAATTAATATATCTGTTAACAAACTTGTTGGGTGAAATGTCTGTCGTCCGGCGACGTCAACACCACTAATGAGTGTCGTCTCTAGCCTGCAACACACATGCATTTCACAAAAATAATAATAATAATAATAATCCTTTTCTTTACTAATCTAAAACATTAAAAATATATATATAATTTATTTGGCTGTGCCTTAGCGATGCATTCTCCGGAGCTAGTAAAAACACACCAGTTAAAACCAAAGTTGCGCCTTAGAGCATCACCAATGCAAATGTCAATGTGAAAAAATTAGGTGCCACCTAAAATTTACACATTTTTTAAAGAAAAAAAAATCTCTCCAATGCAATTGTAGAACATGATGTGTCAATTAAATTGTTTCCTATTAGTTATTAGGTAATTAATTTTTTGACTCCCAATGCACATTTCCTTCACAATGTGCATTGGGAGTCAAAAAATTAATTACCTAATAACCAATATGAAACAATTTAATTGACAAATCATATTCACATTCTTTCTCCACAATTGCATTGAAGAGTTTTTTTTTTGAAAAATGTGTAAATCCTAAGTGTCATCCATTTTTTTCACATTTACATTTGCATTGGTGATGCTCTTAGCGCTCCAAGTCTCTGCTAAGGCGTCCGCCGTCATTACAAGATTAAATTTGATGGACTCTAATTTTCAGGATTATCGCTTCAACAATGAAAGTAAAGAATATTTTTATAATAACTCACGATTTTCACTAAGTGTTTTTAGAAATTATTCCTTCCGTTCCACCAAAGAGTTCACGTTTGAAAAGTCTAATAATTAAAAAATATATAAATATTATTAAATTTTATTATTATTACAAAAATACTTTAGTATAGTTAATATGCTTATATTACATGTGGATGGATGGTAAAGTTGTAAACTATTAAGATTATAGGCATAATTATTTAAAGTTGACTATTTATGTGAAATATCTCAAAACAGAATAGTGTACTTTTTTTCTATAACAGAAGGAATAGTTTTTTTTTTAAAAAAAATTGGAAATAAGTATTGATATTGATTTATTGTGCTTATATTGATAAATTTTTGTACGATGACATTTAGATGTTAGGCGTAGACGTTAGCAGAGGCAATGGTGAAAAATATTTCATAAAGAGGCCTGTAGTTGACAAAAACTTAAAACTATACCATTGTAAATAAAAACAAGGACATGGTAACTAGTAAAGAAGAAATTAGTAAAATTATACGAAATTAAATACTTATTTTAAGACCAAAAGTAATATTTAATATAAAAATATTTATTTTGAGACGAATGAAATAATACGCGATTTGTCGTTCACAACTAAGCCCTATCTGCTAAACCTCCGTTTCCCTTCCCCAAAGCCAATTAATGATTTAGACTTTTCAACCACCACGTACATGTAATTTAAAATGAGAATACCTTGCATTTGACCAAATTAAGGACATGTTCACTTTTGTAATTTTTTTTCTTAGTTTGTGATTTTTTTCATAGTTTTATTTTCTTTTTCATTAGTCCCACATTTTCTCTTTTTATCTTTCTCTTACTTTTTCATCTAATCATTACAAAATATAAAAATATACTCCCTTTATTTTAGGCAAAAAGTTTACTATATTATTTTAGGATGTTTTATTTAAAGAGTCAACTTTCAAAAAATTATATTTATAATTTTTATAATCTTTCATCTTTACCCTCCACTTGTATTGTAATCATCTTGGTTGTATTTAAGTATTTTTATAATTATGACAAATTTCAATGATATTAATATATCCCTTAATAAGTAGACTTTTCAAACGTGAACTCTTTAGGTGGAACGGAGGAAAAAAAAAAAAAAAAAAAAATTAGGCAAACATGTCCTAAACCTTTTGCGTATGCACAATTGATTAGTCATCACCACGTATCTTTCTTCGCTAAAATGTACGTACATATCCTTGACTGAGAGGTCTGGAGCAATCCCTTCATTTCTTTCTTCATCATCGCAGCACTTTCCTTTCAAGTCAATTTTTTATCTCTCAATTGATTTTGGAACCTCTGAAGTTGAGCAAAAGTGGAGTTGGTGGGGTTACCAAGATTTGCCACAGCATGAAGTTTGCTCATCCAAGATTTGAATGAGCAGACTTTGTTTTTTTTGCTCAAGACTACATAGTTTTGAAGTTGATCTTAATTTTTGATCAACAAATTTTAATGTACTATCGAAATCTTAGCCATGAAATTGAGAAAAATTAGGAATCTCAACTTTAGAAATTCTGAAATGGATCTTGTGTATTGAAAATCTCGAAAAGTGTAAACACACTTTATCTCTCTGTGAATTTATACGATGGAGAAATATTATAGGTACCTAAAAAGTATTAAATTTTTTGTACTAAATGATGTGTTAGCTGATGTGGTATAAAAAATAAAATTAATAATCATAATTAATTCATCACATCAACTAGCACATTAACTGACACATTATTTAGTGCAAAAAATTTAGTACTCTTTAAGTACCTATAGCACTACTCTATATGATGTCCTCCTCCCCTCCCTAAGTCCCCTTGTAGTGCATCTCTGACTTTCCTATTGTTCTAATGTATGTAGTATGGGTGTAAATTTGAACCGCCGAACCACGAAATCGAACTGAACCGAACCAACTCAAGCGGTTTGGTTTGGTTTGGTTTTAGACTAGGGTAGTTTGGTCACGGTTTGAAAATTTTATAAATCGATCTGTTCGGTTCGGTATGTGATTTTAGGGGTCAAATCGAACCAAACCAAATTAAACAGTTATATATATATATATATATATAATATTATTGTTATTAATAGTCATTGATTTGTCTTGAAAATTTTATACCGAGATCTAGAAAAATCTAAGAGTAAAGATAGTAATTGCATGTCTTAGTCTCTCAACTCTCTCTTTTTCTCTCACCTCAACGCAATGTCGCGTTTCACCATTAGTCCGCTATTGTCCCTCTCACCTCACCGGCGCTCTCCGTTTCACCTCTCTAACATTCTTTCTCACACCTCATAAAACTAAAATTTTCTCCCAATCATCTTAAGATATCTCTCGACCTTACAAAATTAGTCTCAACTTTCTTTTTTTTTTCAATATTTAAAAATTTACCTTATCTTCTTCTTTTCCAATATTTGAAAAATAAATTACTTTGAACCATAAAATCGAACCGAACCAAACCAAACCGAATGGTTCGGTTTGGTTCGGTTTCAAGCCTCATACGATTCGCTTTGGTTTTAAAAAATGAAATCGTTAGGAGGCGATTTGGTTCATAATTTTGTCATAAATCAAACCAAACAGAACTATTTACACCCCCTAGTATGTAGTCATGTCTTTAGCATCGATAGGTGGTGGTTCTAGATTCATTTCAAATGGGTTTGGACAATGAGTAATTAACTATTTAGTGAGAGAGGATTTACATTATACTAGTTATAAAGCCCGTGCAATGCACGGGTGCAATTTAACTTTTGTGTTCAATTGATACATTTTAAAAATATTTTTGAAAAAAATTATCATTATTGCATATAGATGTTTGTTGACTTCATGTCTGACAAAAGTTAAGTCTTGTCAATATATGCAAATTGGTAGTTATTTATTATAATATTTTTGTTTCAAAATAAGTATTTTTTATTGGTGGTCAATACATATATTTTTGTTTCTATACATTTTTTAAATTTTTTTAATACCCTTTAATGATATCATATTATTGGGTTTTTTTATCTCTTTTTTTTATCTTGCACTTAGTAAAGATATTTTAGACAAATATTTGAAAAAATTTACAAAATTAAAAATAAAATATTTACTTTGGGACATATTGAAGGAATATAACATTTTTCTGAACAAATGAGAATTGTTTAAGAATTGTAATTATATTTTTTGAAATAATTTTTGGAAATCATTCAATAATTAAAAAATATTTAATTGGATACTATATATATTTACATATTTTTTATACACTATCAGTTTGAAAATGAAATTTACACAAATATCAATAAAACATAAGCATCAATTTTGAATAAATAATTTAAAATTTTTGTTAATATGGATCACATATTATATATATTATTTTATGACGTTTTAAATAAGAATATGAGACTCAATTTAACATGGATAGAGTATTATATATAAAAATAAAATCTAGTTGGTTTATATTATAAAATAATTTATAGAATAACATAATATGTTTTTAAAATCTTTACATATAATATAATTGGTTGGGTTGGTTTAAGGTGTATAATATAATTTAAAAGGATGTGGGTTCAAATCTCATTGACAACATTATTTTATTTCCTAAAGTCCTTCTCCTATTAGTATTACCTAATAGTAATACATATTGTAAAACCTATTATTATTAGGTATTGTTATTAGCTAATTGTTGGGTTTCGAGGGTCCATGCGCAGCGGAAGATTGCAAATAACTCGAAAACCCGGAGCCCTAGGATCCGTTCTAGATGATTAATTAAGAAGAATGATTTAGAATTACTAACCTTGTGTGCTTTTGTCGTTGATAAACGCGTTCCAACTCCAGATTGAAGAACTAGCGAATCTTCGATGAACGATTCTTTAATCACGAACGAAAGATCTTGAATAGCGAAGATCCTCTATGTGTATCCACGCGTTGAACGAACCCTAGAACAATTCTAGGCGGATTGCTAGATCCTTGATTGAAACTCTTTTCAATCGATGAAGAAATATGGATTTGGATTGAGTTTTTGTTTTCAATTCTCAATTGAAATCTCTCCTTTTGTGTTTCTCTAAACCCAAAGGCATGAGAGTGACGGCTAGGGCAACCAAGGGTTTTTATTTATACGTTATATAAAATATCCCCTTTGCGAAAACCCTAATTTAAGTCAATTTCGCGTCAGTCCAGCGCCGACGGGACGACTCGTCCTCAGGACTCTCTCACTGATTCTCTCGTCCCAGGCCAAGGGAATAGTTGGTTCTCCTGGGGACGAGTCGTCCCCTGAGAACAAAAACTCCATATTCTTCATTTTTGATAATTCGTTCGATGCGTGTGACCCCATAGGACTATATTATGTTGGCAATGAGTTCGATCACATCGATCCTCGTAAGACATGAGCGGACTCTAGCAAGCCATCATGCCTACCCAAATAATATAATATCAAGTTCGATTTCCTACATAGAACATATCACAATCCCTTTGTCACACGATGTTATATTGAACATGAGTCATGGTCCAAGTCAACTCATATTGTTCAATGCTTTCGTTACTAAGTAAATTGATTAATCGAATGATATTAATCACATTAATTCATTCGGGCACTACATACTCTGAGTGGCCTAGCAAACATCTCTCTTTACGAGGGACAAATTTCCATCTTGACTTATCATTCTTCCCAACAAGAATCATATCATGCCAATAATAGCCCTTATTGTTATCCGGTTAAAGACAACGTTAAACTATATCAAACATAATATTCATCGAGTGGAAGACGATGATAATCTCAGGTCAAAGGATATCAATGATATAACTATATGAGATTTATTTATGACATATTACCATGACATAAATCTCATAATGGGTCAAGTCCAGTACCTTGTTCTCTAACAAGTACTCATGAATCTAATGTGCATCTCCATGCATATAATCATCATATGATTATCCATTAGACTTCATACTAGTGCTTCATAAGTACTAGGGACACGATTATTAAAGCAAACATGCAAACATATATAATAATCAAAGAAACAATCTCTTATATAAATGAATAATGACATTACAAATAAGTCTATCTCTATAGGCCTAGGGCACTAACACCTACACTAATGACTTAGAAATGAAAAGTCATTTCACTCCAAAGGTTATGCTTACTTGGAGGCTTGAGAATCAAAACAACCAAAAGTTGGATGAGGTGGCACACTTAGAGGCATCCTCACCAACTTTAAATATATATATATATATATATATATATATATAGATTTTGTTTACATATGAATGTTTGGTAAAATTCGTATTCTTTCTCCCGTTGACCCAAAAAGTCAATGTTTAAAAAATTTAATAATTAAATGACATATAAATATTATTAGAGTTAGTCATAATTAAAAAAATATTTGAGTATAGTCAACATGATAATCTCAATGTACAGGGTAAAGTTGAAAATATTATATAGACTGTAGACGTAATTTTTGAAAGTTGACTCTTTAAATAAAACATTCAAAAATAAAATAATTGACTCTTTGTCTAAAACGGAGGGAGTATTAACCCAAAAAATGTACCGATAACTATTTGTATACCTCACTGACAATCAATTGCCCACCTCTAATAGTTTGATGCAATGTATTGTTACACTTTGCATTCTAAGGATAATTGGAACATAATACATAGAAACAACATTGTTCCTCCTAATAATGTGCGGAACTTAACTATTTTGGAGTTGATCACGGTAGTTGAAAATTTGTATTTTTGATGGTGACAAGTGAAAAAAACATTCAATGAATGGTATCATTAATCGAAGGGTCAATATGGAAGAGGCATCGATTTACCAAGCGAGATACTACTATACCTTAGTTTGATGAAATAAGAGATTGTACCAATGGAGGTTGGACCGAGTAAAAGAAGTTCCGTTCACCTAAGCAAGAAACCGAGCTCTTATCTATACAAAAACTTTCATAAGGCTTAAAAGAGGTCTCCACTTCCAACACCCGATAATACTTCAGATATTAACTTTTACGACAACAACTACTCCTTTTGATCACTAATTAAGGAGTTCACCTCACATTCACCGTCTCACTTAAAATAGTTTATTAGTTCAAAACTTCAAATAACATAATTACTACCATCACTCTCAAGTTATTATATCTTGATCAACCATTATTTGTAGGCACTACTAACTTACTTCCTCAGTTTTATTTATATTGACTTAATTTTTTTTGGCAGTCTTAAAGTTTATAGTACTTGAAAACTAAATGCACATTAATTATATTATACTTCTAATTAAGATGAATATTTATAAGGTAAACAATGTATATTAATTAATGCGTACCAATAAAAATCCAAAAATTAATAAAAAATAATGTTGCCAATGAGATTTGAACTCACACCTTTTTTAATATAATTATACACATTAAACCAACTCATCCAATTATATTATATAAAAATCCAAAAATTAGACTATGTTTGTTGAGACATTTATTAAGAATCTTAAAATGACGAATTTATAGCTGGTGGTCAATATTAACGAGATAAAAGGAGTATCATATTCTTGAGATATATTGTATTCTCTCATTTCCAAAAAAACAATCTCATTTGAAAAGTCTAGCTTTTTACTATCATACTTTTAACCCTCTATATTTCTTTTAAAATTGTACTGAAATTGTAGAATTTTTTTACGACATGTTAGGTAAACATCATATTTTTCAAATACAATTTAAAATTTTGAAATGAAACTTTTGTTTTATTTAAAAAAAAAACTATTTTATTGAGATGGAAAATACAATGATTACTTTCTAATGCAATAATGTATAGAGTAAACATATTCAAGTTAGGAAACTAATCTATTCAAATGAGAACCGAGAAGAAACACATAATTCCTGCCTCACGAGGTGAGATTTTAGAATGAGGAGAGGTGCAATTTTTTTGTGGATCTAAAACCAAACAATAATAATAAGGGTTAGGCTATTGACGATCATATTTTTTACAATGACAATTCAAGTACATTTTTGTTTTACTTGTATACGATATTTCCTGAATTATACTTTGGACTATTTTGGTACAAAATTGAAATATTTATAGCTAATGGATGAGTATTTTATTCATTTATTGAGTATTTATCCGCTTAAACTTTGCTAATTTTCGAGATCTTTGTTATCATATACTCCCTCCGTCTCTAAATTATTGTCTTCCTTTCTTTTTTTGTCCGTTCAAAAACAATTGTCTTGTTTGAAAATTTTCTTTTTTAGGACATTACTTTTATCATTTTACCCTTACTTTTTTCCCTACTTTAATTATGGACCACATACACATGCGCATTAAAAAAAATTATATATTATACTAATATTAATAATTAAGTTAATTATTTTTTCTTAATCCGTATACCGAGTCAAATAAGACAATAATTAAGGGACGGAGGGAGTACGTGTTTTTAGTGTATTTTATAGTTTCAGGGACTTGGAGAACAAATACACAATTTTGAAGGATTTTAAAGCGAATTTCGGAGTCAAGGGGTCAAAGTGTAAAATTTTGAAAGTTGTGGGCCTGATAGGCTGGCCAACCCTAGAAAACTGCCGCATGAATTCTTGTTGCTGGCGTGCGACCTCTTTTGGCCTTTTTGGCTGCTTCGTCAAAATTGCAAGAGCATCCATAACAATACCTATCTACATCATAATTTAAAAACTTCGTTTTTCGTACAAATTTTATTTTTTTAACACTTTAAAAATAAATTCACTCCAACAAATACTCTCTATATAACCCTCTAAAAATTAAATATCTCTCATCTCAACTAACAAACCATTATATTTTTTCTTTTTTAATTATATTTTTCCACCACAATTAAAATAAAATATTTTAAATTTTAAATTTCATATACTATGAAAAATATATTGTACTCTCTCCGTCCTTAAATTATTGTTTTGTTTAACTCAGCACACGAATTAAGAAAAAAATAATTGATTTGATTATTAATATTAGTATAATATGTAATTTTTATTAATGTCCATGTGTATGTGGTCTATAATTAAAGTAGGAAGAAAAAGTAAGGGTAAAATAGTAAAATTGATGTCCTAACAAAAAGTTTCAAACAAAATAATTATTTTGAGATGAACAAAAAAAAAACACAATAATTCAATCACTATTCCTACTAAATCACTCTCTATATTAAGAAAGTGATTTAATTGTTTTAAGGGATAGAGAGTTGATTGAGGGTGCCATTGTAGATTTGTAGGGTTGAAGAAGTTAAAAATCTCTATAAATAATTTTAGAGGGTGCTCTAGAGAGCACCATTGTGGTTGCTCTAACCCTTTTCTATTGGTTTTTGTATATATATATATATATATATATATATATATATATATACATATATATATAGGTTATAAATATATTTATTTTAAGTTAGAATTAATGAATCGTCTTTTATAAATTTTTTTTGTTTATGAAAAAATATTCTTCAAAAAAGATTTAAGGTTTTATATTATCAATAATGAGAAACTAACATCATAATCTAGGAATTGGAGGTAACTCTATACCACAGTTTTATGTCATAATAGAATATATATTCAGTTCATTGATTTTAGTTATTCACAAAAGTATTTTTATTGAATCTTTTCGTGTTGTTCTTGCGTGTATGTAATTACAATTATTTAGATTATCAGGATATGATGAATTGCATGATCAAAGTGCATAAGTCATATAATTGCCATATTTTGTGACTAGTAATTTATATTTATTCATGATCGTGCTAAGATATGAATTAAGTTTATTGTTCTTAATTACTTAAATGGCTCATATTTGTTATATGGACAGATCGAGAAAGTATAACAATTAGGGATACTACGATTGCAAAGCGTCCCAATTTTTATTTTTGTGAATGAACCCTAGAACTGAACTGATACATGAACTGAAAATGCATAATATCAAGATATAGAGTGAATCCTAATTCCTAAGCTTTTGCAAACCTTGATTTATCTCAATTCACTATTGTTGTTAATTAGTTCATTTTCTTGATTTTTAGCTAATTTAGTTAAGATTATTCAGTATCCCTATTTTTAGTTATTGTTTAGTTAATAGTTAAATTTTATTGAATCAAAACTCAAGTCTTTATGATTCGACCTTTGTCTTTGTTAGAGCTGGCAATGAGTCGGGTTGGGTCATCCCAAAAGCAACCCATCGGGCCAAGTCCCTGAAAACGGGTCGGGCCGGCCCAAATTTGCATCGAGCCTTTAAAACTGAAGCTCATTCTCTCTTAATATCGGGCTGGGCCGGGCCAGCCTGCGGGTCGACGCATTATTTCAGGCTAATTTGCACTAATTTTAATATTTTTGTCACTTTGTGCGTAAGGCCATCGGACCGAGTCTTAAAACTAGGCCGTCTCAACCCAAAGTTGCATCGGGTCTTAAAAACTAGAGCTCAGCCCGTCTTAAAATTGCCAACCCATTGTGCTGGACCGATTTTGACGGCTCTAGTCTTTGTACCACTATACTCCGGTATACTCGTGCACTTGCAAGGTAAAATAATTCTTACACCTATAGCCTATCCCAAATGATAAAAAAAAAAAAAGTGTTATAACTTGATGTATCAATTAGAGATTTTATCAATATCTCATGAGATGAACTGCTCATGTATATCTTGTTTGATAATATTTAATTAGTTAATTCAAAAGTTAAATCCATTTTTAAAATACTTTTGTTGCAGCCGTAGTATTTATCAAAACGTAAATATATGCAATTTTCATTCTTGTCATCGAGCACAACTTGAATAATTCCAATTTATCACTGTCATTCTCGTCTTCTAATCATACCCTAACTATAATTCATATTCATCCGTTCTAATTAAAGAGTATACTTTAATTTTTTTTGGTCAACTTAATTAAAGTTTGACCGATGATTTACATATTTATTTGTTTACAAAGTCATATAAGTTGTAATCCATAGTATTTTTAATATAGTTTTTTGTTAATGAAGTTTTATTTTCAAAAATATAATTAAAATTTGTTAAATTTTGATTCGATTTAGCCATATGTTAACTTTTAAAAATAAAAAGTAAACTATTTGATGCATAGATATTTCTAAATGATGACCCCTCCAAAAGCTTCAATCTTAGGCATAATGAATCTCATTGATACATTTCCAATTTTCCTTTCAGACACACAAGTGAAGTATCACTATCTGTTTTCATTATATCTTCGGGCTAACTTGTCATTCAAAGGATCATCAAGCCTCCATACAACTTATCGTACAATAAGGTTTTTTTTTTTTTTTTGTTGCACAACAAATAATCTCCCATTACTCGAATTTGTGGTATTCTTATAAACTTTAGTATTATTAGTGTCATCAGATCAAATTTACTTAATTCTCTTTATCATTAGATCCAAATTGTTTGATTCTAAATAATTACATGATATTCCAAATCATCACCAACTGAGCAACATTTAAGTCTAGAGATTTTTATGTTAAAACCATCTAACAACACTAACACTAAAACTTATAAAAATACAAAAAACTTGAGCTCGTAATATCATTTGCCTATGCATATATTTACAAATCTCAGATCAGTTAAATAAGTATTTTTCCATTGGGATGAATTTTACATTCAAGCAAAGGATATTTGCAATAAATTCACTCGTGCTGTTAAAAACATATTTGAATTCAAAAAACTAATCAAAAGAAACTACTCCCTCCGTCCCTAAATTATTGTCTTGCTCTACTTTTTTGTCAATTTCAAAATAATTGTCTTGTTTGAAGAAAAAAAATTAGGGCAATACTTTTACCAATTTAACTTTATTATTTCTTCCTACTTTAATTATGGGTCACATGCACATGGACATTAAAGAGAATTACACCCTATATCAATATTAATAATCTAGTCAATTATTTTTTCTTAATTTATGTGTTAAATTAAATAAAATAATAATTTAGAGACGGAGGAAGGGAGTATTATAATATGTATATGCATATTAGAGGAAGCAATGACAGATAATCCCACACTTGTCTTTGTAAAGCTCTCATCACTAAACATAAGTAGCTCAGTATTTTGCTAAGTAGAATTTAAGTCGGTGATTGGAAAACTTCTTTTTGTCGATCTTGATTTGCGTAGAATTTGGGAAATAATTGAGGCCCCAGTTGAACAAGGGAGATCCAAAATCCCATCGGTATCATAAAATTACTTTACTTATGAATCATTTGAACTAACCAACCCTTGTATGGTTTCTTCTATTTCTCGATTAATTAATAGAGTTTATTTTTGACATACTGTCGCCGTCAGTGTGAGTTTTTTTTTTATACAAGCATTCAAAAAAAAATTTCATTTTTGAATGTAATGATTTAAAAATTCATTTAATATGTATCATGCATTTTTTTAATTGACATTTGACTGTATTTTTTAATTAGATATTAAAAAAAGTTTGTTAATATCTTTTAAATTTATTTTAGATTTCAACTAATCAAATGGCTCGAAATAAATACAAAAGGAATTGAGCATCAAATCTCAAAACTTTTTGCTTACAAACTTAAGGATATTATGTAAAATGTGATAAGAAACAAAGTATAAGAATTTATCAATTGTTTAGTATCCAATCAAACTAGAAATTAGGGCACTTGTGTAAAAAATAAAAATAAAAATATTTGCAATGTATCTAAATTTTACTCTAATTAATATGACATTTGCTAAGTTTGGTATTGATTCAATTTGTGAGCAAAAATTGAAAACGATTTTATTATGAGCAAATTGAAAACGATTTTATTATCTTTTCTCAAAACCTAAACCAACAATCAACGTGATAGATTTTAGGCTTGAATTTACTAATTCCTAGATGATTTTCTCAAAATCTATAAATACCCAAAATTAATGACAGATTTCAGACTTGAATTCACCAATTCCAAAATATTTTTTTCAATGTCGATCTTATATTAGTGCATACAGATTTTAATAGAATTATAGGGCTGTTTAGAGAACCAAGATACTCAAATTTGATTCGGTTTTATTCGATAAAAGCTCGTTTAAGATTACAAACAAAGCTTAAACGAATTTTCAATCTTTAGGTTATCAAACTCGATTCAATAAGCTTACAAAGAAAGTTTCCTATTGAAAAAGTACTCGAACTCGTTTGAGATTAACTTAAGTTTAATATTGTTCTTGAATATTCTTCAAATAAATGCCTTTTATAACTACAAAAACTGCAATTTCCTTTTTATTTTTATTTTGATGACACTTGGAAGAATCCGCAAAATGTGAAAAAGGAAAAAGAGTTAAATGCACCAGTGGTCCCTGTACTTTATAACTTTTTAGCATTAGTCCATGTACTCAAAGTAAAATTCGAGTCCAAAATACGCTGTTTTTGTTTGCCTGTGATCCCTCCGTTAACAGCCGTTAGAAAATAGCCGTTAACTGGTCATGTGCAAATCACGTGAGATTTTAACCGGGGCAAAATGGTAAGTTCTCCCATGCTGTCTCCCCCCTTCCTCTTTAACCCGTTAACTCACCAACCAGCTGCTATTCATCTTCTCCGATGAAAACCCATATTTTTTTGGATGTTTCAAATTTAAACGAGAGAGTCTAACACAAAATTTAGTACCAGTATAGAGATGGATGAATATGTCAATTTTGCCAAGGGCGACACCAAACTAAAACCCATCCAAACTGAATTAACAATCCCAACTCCCCACTGCAATGCCACCCAAAACCGCATGGACTGAACTCAATTTTGCTTTTCGCCTCTGTTTTGGTGAGTAGACTAATGAATTCTTAGCAAGAGAAGCAAAACCGCGTGATTTAGGGGAAACTGGCAAATGAATCTTTGACGAAGTCGCAAGTGGGTTTTCTCCTTTGTCTGATTTCACGGTAGTGGAGGAAGGTGGACGGACCCAATTTCTTGATTCTCCGGTGGAAGAGCAAAGATAGATCTTCTCCATTTACTCAGTAATCAACCAGAATAACTCATTTTGGGACTGAATATAGAAGAAAAAAGAGGTAAATTCAAGAAGGAAAAAATGAAAAACCCATAAGTAAAATTTTCAAGTGAAGAGTAAAGTTTTGATTTTCTTCCTTTTTCCCCTTTTCTCATCATCCAAACAACACCTAGTTTTCAAACTCCTAAATCCACATTTAAAAAAAAAAAAAAGAAAGAAACCCACAATGAAAAATGAAAGAAACAGCTTTTGAACCCAAAATTATTCGAGCAAACACCCAATTTTGAAACTCCCAAGTAACGAAAAAGAAAGTCGCATTTAAGAAAGGAAATAACATAATAATTGACATACATTCTAGCAATTTTCTAGGGTCTTTCTCATTAGCAGGAGCAGTAACATTTGATTGTTGACTGTTATAGAGTGAAAGAGTTGAAATTTACTTAGTGATTGTTTCCTGTGTAGCCTAAGTCCCCCATGACGTTGGTCTTGCCTCCACCACCGGTGACTTAACAGAATAGCCTTAACTTTGATTAACTGTCAACAAGTCAGATAAGTGAAACAAGTTTTAGAGAGGGAGAGAGAAAGAGAGAATTGAGGTGTTGGCATTGGTGGTGGTGGGAGGGGGGATGAACCTCAGGGATGACAGAACTTAAAGAAGGAGAATATGAAGTTATCATTTTGGACCAAGATTTGCACTTTTTGAGTACAGGGACTAATGTTAGAAAGTTGTAAAGTACAGGGATCACTGGTGCATTTAACCAAAGAAAAATATTCTCTCCTAAAGAAGGAAGAGACGTATTAGGATAAACGTGTAGCACGCTATCAAAACCGCATGTGGGAAACATCCGTATTCCGTAATATCTAGACAGCTGGGCACGACGAACACTTGCCTAAATCAAGTGCTCCTTGGACCACCATACATTTAGTGGAGACTACTCAAAGTATTTATTTATTATATTCGTTCCAAAATAATTATTATTTTAATAATTTGTACACAAATTAAGAAAATTTAAAAGGACTGATGTACCCTTATTTAAATTCAATTATTGTAGATAAGTTGTAAAAATATTTTTCTCTTTCTTCTTACAAACTATTTTTGAAAAAAGTAGTAAATAATGGTAATTTTCACAAAATATGAATAAATATTTCTTAAAATTTTATTATGATAATTATTTTGGGACAAATTTTTTTTTTTTGTTTTGTTAAAACAACAATCATTTTAAGACTTAGGTAGTATTTTAAGAAATACAAAAAACTATCTCCATCTCACATCTTACAAACACCATCAACGGTCAGAACAACTAAAGACCACCTAACAACACTGGTCCATGTCACACCCTAAACTAATGCCATCAAAATCCCAGCAAGAATTTGACGTGTATGACAATTACTGGACCTAACAACCGCCAAATGATTGGGGTTGGCATTCACCCTTTATAAAGATAACTTCCCTCCCTTTATCTCTACTCAGCTAGTTAGTATTCACATTTTTGAGAGATAGATACAGATATGTGTTTGCATATGTGAGAGAGAGAAAGTTGAATTTTGTGAAAGCTCCTGGTTCGGCTTGAATCAGTTTCTGTAAAGGCAAATTAAAAAAGAGCCAAGGCTCTGAAATGTATATAGCATTGTTTAAGCTTTTGCTGATCGGAGGAGAGATCGTTGAAGAAGAAGGTGAGTGGGAGAAAGAACGGTAATTCAAAAAAAGCTGAGTGGGAGAAAGAACGGTAATTCAAAAAAAAAAAAAAACTGCGGATATTGAGGATCTCTGGATACACTCTAGCGGATTTTCCGAATTTAGACAGAGATTCAGCAACGGCTCCGTTAACCGTTGGCTTAATTCAAGGAGAAAAACGGTATATCTATCTATATCCAATTTTAAATTTGTAATTTTCAGTTTCAATTGATCGTTTATTTTATTTTTTTTAGATTTAATCGTTATTTTCTAAAATTTGAAAATATTTAGTCTTATATATGGTGAGGGCAGGTTTATTTAAGTTCTTATAGTTACCAAAAACAATGACGGTAACAGAGATGAAGGATACAAATCCGACTACCGGTATTGAAGTGGTGCAGCAGCCGGCAAACAGCGAGGTCGTGTTTGCGACTTGCGAGTGCTGTGGATTGAAGGAGGAGTGTACGCTAGCTTACATTTCTGGAATTCGAGAGAGGAACCAGGGGACGTGGATTTGTGGACTTTGTACCGAGGCTGTGAAGGAAGAGAAAGGGAAGAGCCGATCGATCGGAAACGAAGAAGCTCTGAACCGACACATGAAGTTTTGCAAGAGTTTTAAATCGAGTTCTCCACCGACGGAGGACCTTATCTCTGCGATGAAGCAGTTTTTGCTGCGGAGCTTGGATTCGCCAAGGACACCGAGATCTAGTCCTAGTAGTCCGATTAACAAGGAAAGATCGGTTTACAATCGGTCGTCTTCACTTAATGTTCGATCGGAAAGCCTTTATTCTACCATGGATCGTTGAATAAGAAAACCTTCAACAAGTATTATGAAGGTACGTAATGCAAAAAAGTAAAAGACTTTTAGGGGGAAGCTTAGTACGTAGCTAGATAGTTAAGCTTTGTAGTAGTAGTAGTAGTATCTGTTTTTTAGTGTTATTCTGAATTCCATGTTAGTTATTGTTGAGTCGTGTTAACTCTATGTTCTTATAATGAAATTGCTCCTAGTATTTGATTGAAATTAATCTTTATTTCCAACTTTACGTGTTATATATACTTGTTCCGTGTTTTGATTGAGTAAGTTCTGTAGTATCATTTTACGAATCCTAGTTAGGTAGACACAACCTTAATCTCTCACAGTTTACTAACATAAACCCATAAGACGATCATGACTTGCATAGTATCAGTGATCATAAATTAGTGATCATAGATTCACACCACTTGTTCAAGAAAAATGATATCCTAGGCCCCACTCGTTTCGCGAAAAATGACATGCATATATTGTTGATTGATGGCAATTCGCATAACAATTTTTTTCCTTGCAAACCAGTACTTGTGATTATAAGTACTTTATCATATCACTTGTAGCAACATCTTCACAATCATTAGAAGGATCTTCTCTTGTTGTTTATCATGGACATCTTATATAGTGTTTTTGCGGTCACTAAAAATATGTTTCTCGATCTTTATCCTTATAGTTGCTGTCCTTACCTATTCTGTTGATAGTAAAATTTGTTAAATTAGAGTCAAAACGAAACTTATTCTTCAACATAGCGTTTCAATATTGCGGTAGAAAAAAATTGTGTTTTCTAAACGCAGTTACGTTTTCAAACGCTAAAATTTCTAGCTTTTTCCTAAAACGCAGTTGGAAAAAAAAAACTACTTTTTGAAAAAGTATTTCAAACTCGTTTATAACCAAAAAAAAAAGGTTTTGTTTTAAAAAATAAGCGTTTTAAATAATATGTATTTTTAAAAAAACTGTGTATTGATAATGCTCCACCAAATATGCTCTTACTCGTATCAATACGCCATCACTTGAAAGTGTTCCTCATTTTGATAATCACCCTTGAATTTCGATTTTTGATAACTACAATACTATTGAAATTCTATCAATCGTTTCCGTTTTCGTTTCTGTAATTGTTTGTTATAAGTGACTGTCGAGAGGAAGAAAAAGTAGCAAAATTGACATTGTCCACTAGAAAGCTCTCTACAGACGGACTCACCCTTTGTTGGTAGTGTTTCTAATCTTGACAAGAACGACAATATTGTCAATGTCATTTCATTTGTATGATGGTGATGAGAGGAAGCAAGCATGACAAGCCATATATATTTGTCGTGGGGGGAGAAAGGATATTTCACAGCTCTCCAAGTTGTATGAAAGGGAATACTACTTGCAAGTTGAGTGCAGCCCAATCATGGATTGAAGTTTCTAGACGTAATTAATACGGGCAAAATTCGGGCCGATCTTTTTCAGATAATTTTTATTCGTTAAAATTCACTATAATTATTTTCATTCGCTAAAGGATATATTTTTTTTACGAAATGTCGTCTATGCCCTTTAAAAATACAGAACAGCACGCTATGTATCGCGATGTACAAATTTTTCCAATGAACAAATCAACCACATAGAAAATAAAGAAGAAGAAGTGTGAAATAAAACACCAAGGTTGATTAGATTCAGTATGTAATTACCACACATAAAATTGTTTGCCGGATGAAAACGATAAGCTGTACTTTGTCAAGAAAAACTATCATTGCCACAAAGGTAAGCCTCCACTTCAGCCTCGGTGAACTGCCTGAAACTCTTTTCCGACGCCCCGTGTAACACTAGTTTTGGTAATGACATCTTGTCGGTTACATCTTGTAGACTTTGTTAGGTGAAGATTACTGGGACTTCCAAAAAGATGACATGAGTAACAACGTAGAGATGATGATCATGGATAGAATTTTAATGGGTCTATGGTAAAGCACAGCGAATCAGCAGCAATTGAAAAACTCTTTGAGAAGTTGAAGGATAATGATATGAATTGAGCTTTTTGGAAAGTGAAGGGGATGGTTGTAGTGTTAGAGAGATGAATTGAATTTTTTGGGAAATAAAGGTGTGGTTGTAGTGTTGGAGAGATAAATTGGGATTGACGATACATATTTCACACATACGACGATGCACAAAATATACTTAAAAACGACATATGTTGTTACGGGGTCAGTTTTGGAACAAATAATCAATTTATCATTTAAAAATGATTTAAGCGGTTGAAAACAAATATAGTGTCTTTGAGCAGTTGAATATTCTATAAAAGGTACCGGCTAGCAATTTTTCCTAATCAATAATTAGGAGGAAGGTAAAAAATTTTAAGATAATTATTCAAAAGAGCAAGCATTTTACGGATCTTAATTCGTAAGACGGAGCTCCACACTCTTACAGCTCAGCCCACCAACACACGATGAGTAGAAGTAAGGAAGATTCGTCTTACAGAAAATAACGGTAAAACGGTATTTTCTAAATTTTTGTCTTATTAAAAACATAACATAATAATTAATATAACTTAAACAGAAAAATATTTACAGAAAACATAAAAATTTATTTGGACTTAAAGCCCGTTTGGTACCGTGTTTATAAAACGCAGTGTTTTAAAAACGTAGCGTTTTAAAAATGGAGGTCTTTCCTTATAAATACGTTTGTGATATCACTTCAATACGCAGCTTTTTTTTTTCTAGTAGCGTTTTAAAACCTGCGTTTTGGGAAAAAGCTGGGAATTCCATGCGTTTTGAAAACGCTGCGTTTTCTGTCGCAGTATTGAAACACATTTTTTGCAAATAAGGTGCGTTTTATCCCTGCGTTTTAGCAACCAAACGGGCTCTTAGTCGAGTGAAACTCGTCTTTGCTATCATTAATTGATTTTAAGCTACTGTTCTATTGTGTTATTCTAATTTTCTTGTATATTTTGAGATAACTATATAATGTAAAAAAAATTCCTTATCTAATTGAGTGTCCTTTTTTCCAAAATTGTTTGTCCTGAAATAAAGATCTTTTTTATTATATTACTAAATGCACATTTACTATTTATTACGTGCCACTTTCACTTATAATACTATATTATAAACATTAAAGCACTGAGCGCCAAGCACATTCATGTATGTGTAACATTAAAATGACTAAAAAGTCAATTTTTTTTAATATTTGTAAAAAGTTAAAATGAGACGCTCATTAATTTTAGGATGAATGGAGTTTCATATCTGCGTTATACAGTCCATAGGATGAGTTTCAACTAGCTATACAATATACTCTGTCCGTCCCAGATAAATATTCTTAGTTGATAAAATATATGAATTAAGAAACTTAATTAATGAAGTGATGTAAAATGCGTTCTGACGATAATACTCATGAACATTAATTAGTTAAATTATTCTAAATAATTAAGTTTTTTTTATATGTTATATTAAATGAAACTTTAAGGTATATTAGAAAGAATGTTAGAAAATAGGTAGATCAAAAGTCTTTACGAACATTAGCTGAAACATATCAAAATAGAAAGTAAAAAAATAGAAAGTAAAAATATTTATACGTATGGAGCGAGTAATAATTCACTATCTTTCACCTTGGACTTTCAAGTCTCAACGCTATTTTCTATAATTTTGATTTTTTAATATAAATAAAATACATATCTCACTAATGACCAATATAATTACAAGAATCTATTAAGCCTCACTAAATAAAATACATATCTCACTACTGGCCAATTTAATTGAGTTTCTAAATGCATTTTAAATAACTTCTATAACCTTTAATTTTTTAGTCATAATAATACCATCTTTTTTTAATGGGCAAATTTGCTTCTTTTTTTTTATTTTTTTAATTTTTGCTTACAAATTCAGTTTTTTAGGATCATTTTTTTTCTCTTCTAAGATCTTCATTATTTGTTTTTTTCTTTTTTCTTTCATTTTTGGTGGATGGGCCCTAAACAAAAAGAATAATTATGCTACTAACATAATTTTTGCTATCAAATTTATAACCTAAAACTTAGTAAATTATAGGTAACTATTTGGTCCAAAAATTCTAATTCTCAAAAAAATATTGTAAATAACTTAAACTAAAAATTTTATCACAAAATACTATAATTGGAGTTAGTTGTGATCTTCTATGTTAAATCGATCTTAAGTCACGATTTTGCTATATGTTATCTAATTTCTTCAGCTTACCTTTCTTTTTTTTTTTCTTTTTTAGCGCTAATGAGATATGAGAAGGAATTAAATTTTCAACCGATTATATTAATTATTTGTTCATTCAAAATATAAAATATATTTTGAAATTATCTCGTCCGTAGGATTAAAAAGAAATATACATGAAATTAGTTTTCTCTTATTTTGTATAATCTCTGAACCAGAATCATAAAATTCATATCCTGCAAAATTGTAGTGGGTATATTATTAGCAGTTCAATGATCAATGGAATATTATTTTATTTTATTTATAGTAGATATATTAATGCTTTATTTTGTTTTATCAATAATATGTAACAAACTTTAATGCGAACTAAAAGAATAAATAAATAGAAATTGAATGGCTAAGATTTATCTAACCGAAGACTCTAAAACAGACGCAACTCTTTAAACCATGTCGTTTCCGTCAAAGATTATTCATCTTCTTGGCAAAACAGATGAGGGAATTTCTCTAATTTGGGGGAATCGTACAAGAAGTTAATACGAGTTGTTAGTACTTAGTACAGGACAGTACACATTGTAGTAACTTTTGGACTTTCTGACACCCTCCCCCCACATCTAATCACAACCCCCACCCCCTCCTCCCCCAATCGTCTGCCCGAGACTCTTCCTTCAACCAAACCCCACAGTTTCTCTCTCCTCTGTCTCTCCCACCACCAACCAATCAATCTCCGACGACGGAACGATGATGCACATGACCTTCAACTGGGGCCGAAAGGTCACCGTACTCTTCGATTCATGGAAGACCGATTCATGGCTCAGTTACTCTCTCACCTTACTCGCTCTCTTCTTTTTTTCCCTCTTCTACCAATACATGGAAGATCGCCGCCTCCGTTTCAAGCTACTCTCCGTCTGTCCCTCCTCCGTCGACGCTACTACTACGTCTCTCTTACACTCCAAACTTCTCTCCGTCGGCGGCCGATGGAGTCCCGCCAGATTCGCCGGTGCCGTCCTCTTCGGCTTCAACTCCGCGATCGGATACTTTCTAATGCTCGCGATCATGTCCTTCAACGCCGGCGTGTTCATCGCTATCGTCGTCGGCCTTGCGGCGGGGTACTTGTTGTTCAGGAGCGGCGATGACGAACAGGTGGTTGTCGTTGACAATCCGTGTGCCTGTGCTTGATCTATCCATAGCGATCTATCAAAAAAATCAAATTTTACTGTAGAAATTTAGAAATTTCTCCCCTTTCATCGTATTAATGATTGTTGTTTATGAACATTATCTACGGGATTCTCCCCTAGATATATATCTCAAAAAACTCGTTTGATATGTGTTGTATGTGACTGGCTGTGTACATTCAATTCGACCTCATATATATCAACAATTTCCTTTTTGCATTTGGGAAGAGTTTTATGTCTGTTTGGACATGAGAAGCAGTTTTGCGTAAATAATGATATCCATTGGTGTAGGCTCTGATTTGGTAAAAAATTAATTTTAGGGTTTGTTATTGTTTCAAGCAGATATAGTGCATTCTTTAATTTATCTGGGATAATTATGAAGATGATTAATTTTTGGATTGGATTGGATTGGATTTAAATAGGAGAATCTAGCTTAATCGTTTTTTTTGCGGCTAATTTCTCTGTTCGTCTAGTTAAATTACTATTTGTATTTGTATCCTATGAACATGATCTTCTTAGAGTAGAATAGAACTGAGGTTTTGTTAACAAGTGCCTTACGACACACCAATGTAAATTGTTTTGTATTAATGCATGTTTCCATTAAAAATGATTTTCAATTTAAACCCTAACAAGTGCCAAGCCTCATGGAACGAAAACGGAACAATCTGGGGAGAGAAATGAACACAGATGAGTGTTTATTGGAAAACAAGTACGGGAAAAGTACATTTTGCAAAACTGAATGCCCTTCAAGTTTCCAGGTTAAGTTTTCTACGGATTCTGGAAATCGAGTACATATTACCATGTTACAAGGATAGAGAATGCCAAAGTGACAAACAAAATTGGATCCTCTAGAGAAGTTTCAGATCTATGTTGCACAGATAAACCACGACCACCATCCATGCTCATAAGCAAATCACATTTCAGTGCTGTCAATTAACTTGTTATTGGGGACTTTACAGATCGTTCAAGCTCACGAACCCACCTATGTTTCACGACAAAAGACACCAAGGCTATGACCAACCAGGCAGATCCGATAATGAGCGAGGCCAGGAAACCAGAACGCCTAGGATGAAGTCCTGCCGGGGCTTTCTTCCTCTTTTCTTTCATATCTCATTCTGTATCCCTTTTGATTACCAATGGTGACCACTAATGGCTATTTTCAGTAAACGGATGTGGCTCTACCATGAGGAAGAAGATGCAAAGTATTCACTGCTATTGCTGATCTTGAATTGTCAGTGAGACTAATTCACTGTCTTGCTGTTGGCCTCTGGACCTAAACCTCTTTGGTAACCATCTTGAAACCTTTCTGGTAACCTGGAAATGTGCAAGTGTAACCATTCATCAGCATCATAAGAAATAGATAACATACCCACAGCTAAGGTGAAAATTTAGCCCCCTAACTCAAAATAGCCGCATTACTTGAATATATAAAAGAGCAGGGCCAACTCAAAAGATCATGTAATCTGTATCAACTATCACGATTGTTATTTATGCATTTGTTTCGGCAAGAACACATGCTTGTAGCAAAGTTAATTGCGATAACTCTAATCAAGAGAGATCTATTATTTAAAAAGTTTGTTACGTATTCAAAACTCTCAAACATCATCCTTAGTTACCAAACTCAAAAAGTGAGAAAAACTTATTATCCGTCGGATTCACCTACAGAAAATAAATATAGCAGTAAAGTACAAGACTCGTGTTAAGAAAATTAGTCTATAAATATCAAGTAGTCAACAAAGTCAATAGCTGGAGAGTAGCCTAGTTAGATGACACACTAGAAGATCTACTCCCTAGTTAGATGACACACTAGGAGATCATACCTCAATCATAAATTGCCCCATCTTATACTCTTAACAAGAATATCTTCCATGCCCATGCCAACTAGGTTTTTACTGATAAATAGAATATCACTAACCTAAATCCACAAGAATCTATAACAACATGAACACAAACAGTTCAATATCTTTAAAATAGTAGACTTTGCAATATTGTCCAATATGTAGCAATGTGTACATACGTATCAAAACAAAAAAAATGTAGCAATATGTACCAAATAACAGGTTATACATTGTGCATTTAGCGAGTTTCAATATGCTAGAAAAGGTATAATTTGCACTGGCTGTATAACACAAATTTTCCTTTTCCCAAGGTGATTCGGGAGAGCGATTTACTACCTATCTGCAGTAGGTTGTAAATCAGAAACATATCATTGCACTAAGGAGTATTGTAACATATTACTTGATATACTGTACTTGGGCATGACAATCAAAACCACGAGTATAATAAGAAGGGGACAGAAGGTCTTTACAGCAAAGAAGGATGGTAGACCACTACAGACAACTTTGAATCTTTTGCATTAGTAAATTCAGCTTTCGAGACTTACAGATCCAATCTCTCATAAATTGCCCGTCGTACTGATGAGTTAAGGCCATATGCTATTGAGTTGAAGAGTCCCTGAATCAAGTTTAGAGGAACAATCAAGTTAGGCTTCAAACAAAAGTAACAAACATTTAGTAGGGCTCTCTCGAAAATGAGTTCCATAGTAAGAAACTTTTATGGAGTCTTGGTATTCGTAGGTCTCAACAATTAGTGAATTTTGCTAATTGAACAAATAAAACATATCCAGCAGACACTATGAAGGATGCAACAACTCATTCAAAATCCATTTTCTCATGACATCCGGACCAAAATACTGCTTATTTGTTGCAACGAGAGGAACTCCAGGTGAATCCATGCAAATCCAGATCTCGCTCTTGTACTGTAGTGCACATCTATTCTACTCACTCCACCTCCAATATAATGGCGGAGACAGGCTCAAGTGTCTTGATGGCATGTGCAAAGTACTCAATGTGAGACATAATCTACCAAAGGAGGGGCAGACCTGAATATAATCTTGGGGAGGGGGTTGAGGCCATGACAGCTCCTACATTCTGAACGTCATTTCTTTTTCACCCATCTATTTTCCACACGATTTTCACTTAAGCCAATGAAAATTTGGATATTATGTGCAGGTTTGAGCATAAGATTTTACTTAAATGAGTCTTGCCATAGTCTGTTCCTAAACAATTGAATGTAGGTACAATCCAAACAGAAGGCAAGCATCAGAGACGTGCATACAGTCACTGGAAAGGGAGGGGGAATAGTTAACATGTATTGTATATGGACCATATGGTAGTCTGCTTTACCATAAGAGCAGCCATGCCAACATCAAGAACAGAAAGCCAAAAGACTTTATGCCCCGGTTCAATGAAGTCATGTATACGGTTGATTGTGCCAAAAGCCCATGATCCTATAAGAATGAGCGGATAGTAACCCCACCGGTTCAAAGCCTGTAGAACGAACAAAAGCAAATAAATAGATAAATTTCCCGTAAACCCTTCTATCAATGAATAGATACCAATATTATGTGCTATCAATGAAACTAAGGCCATACATCATAAATCAATAAAGCCTACTGCTTTCAGCAATGAACAAACATGCCAAAACAAAAGGCAGGTAAAAATACAGTGGTACTGAGACATTATTTTGGTGACCGATAAGCAATGCTATATTAACTCCAGGGGATGGAAGAAAATAGGATTCAAAGAGGACCGACAACAAACGTAGAGAGACGCAGATTCTGAGCGAATGACTTCTGGTCACAATTGAAGAGGGTAAGTGATTCCCTAATATATCAGACAGGTGTAGGGAGTTCTAGAAACAAGCAACATCTAAAGTGTCACACAAAAAGTATCACAAAATGAACGATGAATTATATAACAGTTCTGCAATGGTGATTAGTAACGGAGAAGAAAGCGATTTGTGATTCATTTTACAAGTACATTTCCTCCAAAAATTTACATGCTGTTTGTTATTCTACTTTCGGATATTATAAAGATAAAAAGGAATACCTTCATGTCTGCCCTAGCATCTGGTTGGTTAGCGCGGTGTGACATTCCCACTGCCATCTGAAACTTACAAAAGAATAAATAAAAATTAGTATGGATTCATCAAAAGGTCTCCAAACACTTCTACACCAAAGGCTGAACCATTCTCACATCCACAACCATCTAGAGACGAAATAAAGTGAACTTTGAATTGAACAAGGTTTACATACCCGGGTCACATTGTTTAGCATGCGTATCACTTGAAAGTATGTAATGCCATTGAAAAGAATTGCACCCCATAGAGGCGCATAAAAAGTCACGAAATGAACCAGCTGCATATCACACAGAAAATTATGCTTTAGTGAGCCAGAGACAGGCAGGTCAATCAATTTAAAATACATGTCTCAAGATGACACTATTAAATGCCTAAACAGCTTGCATGGTCACCTACTAGGAAACTCAACTGTAGGCACTGGTTTCTAATTCATTTTCCTCAAAATGACTCTTCCAAGAAATACTTTTTCAAAGTTATCTGAACTTTGTATCATAGAATAAGATATGTGCAAGTTATTTGCATGCCACCGTGACTCTGTGTGTGTGTGTGTGTGTGTGTGTGTGAGAGAGAGAGAGAGAGAGAGAGAGAGAGAGAGAGAAAGAGAGACATACAAAGCACATCTTATCTGGACCTTATTACAAATATTCTCAAAGATAATCCTATTTACCAACAAAAGGCCCATTTTTAAGTGAAAAAAAAGCGCACACTGCACACACATCTACCCACTAGTTAATTCCATCAAAACGGACATTTGTAAGAGATTTCAATATTACAGTTATTCATATGTTGATTATTGTTAATTTAATTTTTGTACTTTTTCTTTTTCAGTTGGGGGTGGGGGGTGGGGTGGGTTGTGGGTGTTTAATCTAGAAGGCTGGTAATATACAGTATGGTAAGGAGAGAGGTGCTATACTCCAGTATAAAAAGAACGGCCAAGTGCAAGAGGCTCCCAACATTACATTATGGGGTTTGGAACAGGTCTATTTTTGCAGACACAGAGTAGTGAGATCATTCATTGATTACTGAAATCAATAGATGTAGGGAAACATATTTCCCCAAAAGGAACTGGGAAGCATCTAAAGGTAGGTCTGCCCCACCACTCAGGACTCAAGTGAATGAATGATACTTAATAGCTGCAATGGTGAAAAAAAAGGATATTGTTTGGTACGGGTACCACAGTCCAGGATTAAGCTACTTTGATTGTATCTTCATTCTTCAACTACATAATGTCTCCCCGAGAACCTCCTAACCCCAGCACACAGACAGCAACTTGATAGGCAAAACACAAAGGATTCAAGATATTCAATAATATCACAAAAAAAATAATGACACATAAATCATAACAAGCAATTATTTCCAAGAAACTAGAAAAAAAGAAAAAGACAACCACCGAGAGAAGATGCCAAATACTTGCCTTTCCTGTACGTCCAGTTTCCGTCCAGCACCATGCACCTACGCGAGCTATATGACCTAGATGTCCATGGTCATTACCAATTGATCGTATGACCGTCATAACGAGTGAAGTTCCTACGAGACGAAATTCATATTAGCCTCATAAAAGAGATCTATTAAGCGACATAACACAAATAAAAAGTAAGAAATATTTACAATGGTAAACAGACAGGCAACTTCACAGAAAGCTTGGAAAAAGCCTGCACTTTTTTTTTGTTTAAATCCTCTTTAGTAATCAATGTCAAGCAGTGATGAATGCATACCCCAAACATATAAATGAAACATGGGCTCCAAATCCTCTACATCAGCTTTGTGTTTGACAACTGTCCGATGAAGAGTAAAAGCAATTGTAGTAGTCCACAGAAAAGAAGCCACACAAAAGAAATGTGTGCTATAGCCCTGAGCATAACAAAAAAATCCTTTAGATGGATCCCTGCATGGCCAAAACAAGTCTTCAGCAAATGCACTAGTCAATCTGAAAGAAATAATGTGATTCCACTGTTCATACCCAACTATGCTGAAAAAACTGCAAAGCATGTCCTGCACACAAACAAAATGTCGGAGCGAATAAATAGCCATCTCTGGATTTTATAATACTTAGAACTTAACAGCAACAAGAGAAAAGATTTCTTACGATACCGGACCTATATTAGAACAAAAGAAAGAGAAGGTGATATAATTCCATTTCTTGCCTAGACAGCATAGTTAAGGCAAATCTATGTCACATACAGAAATTACTTAGTAATAATAGTATGCCCAAGAGCAAAAGAGAAAATCTCTACGTTTAAACGACTTGCTAAGGCCAATACGTCAATCATTCCCTGGACAAACAGGGCAAATATTTATATTATGCGTCTGATAACCATAAACAAAATCTTATACATTATTACTTTGCATCACCCATCAACTTCAGCCACGCAAGTTAAAGATGCTATATCGATTAGAACTTGACAGCCAGCAATTTGTTATAAAGAATAAACGTAACTGACAAATTTCCTCCACTATCCACTACATTGTTTTATATATATATATATATATATATATATATATATATATATATATATATATATTCCTATTCAAGAAAATTGTTGCTTTGGCCTAGTGGTTAAGGCGTATGCCTGCTAAGTACATGGGGTTTCCCGCTAGAGTTTGAATCTCTCAGGTGACGTCATATATCTTCTTTATGGAGCTAGCCTTTCAATTTCCCATGTCAGTCAGTGTTTGTAACTATTGCAACCATTAATTCTATACACTTCTGCATAAAACTTTCTAGCTGCTTTGGAAGTTTCGAACTGAGATGTTTCAGTATCATATATATAGAGATGAAAGAAGTTCCTACAAGTTCAATTGAATAAGAAGTTCCTACAACAATTCCAACTAGTTACAGTCTTGACTGATCTAATACGCGCTCCAAGTATAATTGAATAAGAAGTCCCCTGGTAATATAGGAAGTCCAAAATACTAAACTCTCTTCTTCTGTGCCACATACATTAACTCCTAAAGGAAACTTTGTCCAAAAGCAAAAGAGAAAACATCGTCCATTTAGAGAACTTACTAAGACCAATAAGTCCATTACTCCTTAGACAAACGAGGCACATGATTATATCATACTCCCTCCGTCCCTAAATTATTGCCTTCCTTTCCTTTTTTGTCCGTCCCTAAATAATTGTCTTGTTTGAAACTTTCCCTTTTAGAACATCATTTTAGCCTTACTTTTTTTTTCTAATTTAATTATGGGCTACATGCACATGAGCATTAAAGGAAACTACACACTATACCGATATTAATTATCAAGTAAATTGTTTTTTCTTAATTCGTGTGTCGAGTCAAACAAAACAATAATTTAGGGACTGAGGGAGTACATTTGAATCATTTGATAATTACTAAATTAAAGCTTATACGTTATTTCACTGCATCACACCCTCAACATCAGCCACGCAATTAATGTAATGATAAAAAATGTTATAGCAATTAGAGTTTCAAAGCCAGCAGCTTGTTTTATAAGGTATTTCGTTACTAGATGAATGAACTTTACTGACACTTATTCTTTAGTTATGTTGCAAAAGTGACTTTTTGTTATAAATTTTAAGAACTTGAACATAACTGAGTTCCTATGTACTGCCTTCCTCATTCCTCCGTATCTTCCAGTGAATTTCTATCTCGGAGTTATGAAGAATCTGATATTTCAGAGGTTGCTGGGTCGCTGCTGGGATTTTGTTAACCTGTACAACTAAAGAATACCTTAGAAGTTTAGTTGAATAAGCAGAAGAATATATTGACAGGTTACTTTCGGCTGAGTATCCTGCAAGGTAAGGTATAAAAGCTCAGGAGACTGGATAATGTATATGCATTTTTCTCTTCAATTAAGTCAGAGTTTTGGTCGAGTGGTTAATGCTGATGGCTGCTACGTGAACGTCCATTTCTCTCCGAGACTTTTGATCGAAGTCGTATATTTTTTTCTCCTGATCTAACCAATTTTGCTTTGTGATTCCCCATTTCAATCAATTTGTGAAGAAATAATAACCATTGATCCTATACACTGCTGCAAAAGAAAATCTAGCTGCCTTAACATGCTTCTAGTTTAGATGTCCCAGCATGCTATAAACGAGAAGGAAAAGGGTTGTGCGAGTTCAAACAAAACACAAAGAGAGTGTTCCACAAACTTATGCCAATATGAGTCAGCCAGGTATATATAAACATAAAACCAGTCAAAAGGTCTTCAATAACTCCACCATGAACAAATTGTTAAGGTAAACAACCACCCTAACAAAGGTACATTCTTGAATTATCTAATACTAGTTCCAAAACTAGTCTAAAATAAAATGTTTTAACTGTGTGGCAAGTCCAGTATGACCGCAAAACACATTTTTCATAAGTGCACCCAACAGCAACCCAGTCAAGTCCAATCACCAATGTACATTTTCCGTCCATATTTATAAACATATAGAAACATAATTTTATTAATGTTACACAAATGTATCCAATCTTTATGTCCATAAAAGTGACACTATAATTATTGCACAATCTGAACAACAAAACCGAGCAAATGCCAATGCAGATTGTAAACAATAGGAATTAGAAATGCAATCTTCTAGTAATAGTAAAGCGTGCAATTAAACCTAACATCACGCGTCATCACTAACAACATTCCTCAAACTTCATCTATTTCAATCTTCGCGGAATATCAAATACTTAAAAACAATAAGCCAATCTAAAACAACTAATCAAACAATAAACGCAAATTCTTTCAAAAAAAAAAAAAAAACAGCAAATGGAATTAAAAATAAAATAGTCAATTTAAATTTTAAAAAATAAAGGAAATACATACGGAGAGGGCGAGGTAGAAGACGAGCTTGAAGGAGAACTTGCGAAGCTCTTTGAAGAGCAAGTAGCATAAAACTATGAAACTTGAACCGACAAACGATAAGCTAGATGCGCCGGTGTTGAGGGCCGTCAGAAACCGCCGATCGTTCGCCGTTAAATTACCAACAACTGACTGCACAGTCGCCATTTCTGTTAACTACAATCAATCGTACCACTCCTCACTGTTGGTTCAACAATTTAAGTCCAGGCAACGTTACAACAATGAATTGCTGGTGAAAAATTGAGCAAAAGCTTGGTGTCGAAGGAATGGGAGCAAGGAGAGATCAATGGGGAATGTTTGCTTTACAGTGTGCGCCTGATGGCAGATGCCTAGTATAAAGTTGATTTTCATATTTATTTAAGTGAAAGTAGTTATCGTCGTAGCCTTTTTGGTCGAGTGGTTAATACGTGTGCCACCTAAGTCCGCGCGAGGGTTCGAATCTCTCTGCGACGTTATCTTCTTTTGACGTTTCGTTTATGTTGAAACATGACATCGTTTTGGTCTTTTACATGTTGAAATGACGTTGTTTTGTTTCCTTGGATTCTAATAAGCTACGGGAGCTTAAGTTGTTACTTTTGGTCCTTTACATGCTGAAATGACGTAATAAACTACGAGAGTTTAAGTTGCTACCCAAAACGATTTTATCCATTTAAGCTCCCGCTATGCTACCTGGAAGAACTTTATTGTTTGCCTTGTTACGGGAGCTTAAGTTGCTACTTTTAGTCCTTTACATACTGAAATGACGTTTTGTTCCCTTAGATCCTAATAAACTACGGGAGCTTAAGTTGCTACCCAAAACGCTTTTGCCCATTTAAGCTCCCGTTATGCTACCTGGAAGAACCTCATTGTTTGCCTTGCTCTCCCTTTGCTTTCTCTAAAAACCACCGTTGTTAATGCTCTAATAGGCTGGATGTATGGCCAAATGCTCCGGTACGAAGGAATTAATCAATTTTATTTTGGCGTTTGAATTAAAAATTGTGTTGTTGCTAGATGGGAGAGAATGGTTCTATGTTTTGTTCTTCCCCTGTTTTGTTGGTCATTTGCTGCTGTTGATTTGAGATTCCTAGTGTTGCTAATAGTTTTTGTTTGGTTGTCGTTGGTGTTTCTTGAAGTTGTAAAGACTTTTGTTACTTGTGTAACTTGTTCTTCTAGTAAAGTCTCAGTTTTTCTTTTTCAGCTCTTATTAGTATGTAGTTGTTTAATTATTTTTGACCTAATATTTAAGCTATATTGACAAAAAGATTACCCACAAAATGTTTGTATTTTTGTCTGAAAGAACTATGATGTTAATTAAGCATCAAATCTTTAAAAAAAATTTAACTGATTGAAAAAGTTTCGGCAAATTTTGACAAACAGGAAAACTTCAGTTGCCAGAGAATTTCTTCAATGACCGACAGCGACTTTCTGGCGAGGCCCGATGGCCGGCAACACATTATTGGCTAAGATGGGCTAGAAACAATGAGTGGTGGGTAAGACAACTATATTTCATGGTATTGTAGGTAGATATTTTTAGGGTCCTTCAGGACAACTAAAGTCAAAGACATCAATTTACTTGGTTAAATTTTAATGAATGCAGTGATTAGCAAATATTATATTAGAAATAGACTCCTCATACACAATATCTTACTAGTGTTTATAACTAGGTCCTTGTGTCCGTGCCTGTGACACGGTGTTACGCTGGAGTACATCAAAGGAGTGTGAATCCCAACGGTGAGAAGGAGTCGGAACTGGATAGAAAACACAAACAATGACATGTTAATCAAAGTTGTTAACTTTTATCAATTTATAATAGCAAAGAAAAGAGTATACCATTTATAATAACAAACAAAGAAAAGTCAGTTAATTTTTATCAATTTATCTGTCGAGTTAAACAAAACTCTTTGTAAAAAGAGAGGTTGTACATAAGATCACATAATCCGTCTCGGCGCTCGAAACGCGGCTTTGCGCTTTTGGAGATAATCCACCATTGATTCGCTAACTGATATTTTTAATTCACAAATTTGCAGTGGGATACCGAGTAAACGGGGAATTTGAACATGTAGGGAAAGGATAGAGACGGTGCAAACTTCGTTCATGGAGAGAGACTGAACAGAGCCACTCTAAGAAGAGAGATAGAATTATAGTTGACGATGGGTTCTAATTGTTTTGACTAATTAGCAAAGAACACTACTACTTTCGTCCCAAAATAATTGTTATTTTAGAAATTTGCACACAGATTAATAAAATTTATATAAAGACTAGTTTACCTTTATTTAAGTTCATTTATCGTAGATAAGTTGTCTGAGTATTTTTTTTTTAATTTTCTTTTAACAATCCTTTTTAATGAGAGTAATAAATAAATTTTTTATAGAATATAAACAAATATTTTTAAAAATCCTATAACGATAATTATTTTGAACAAATTTTTTTTAATAAAACGATAATTATTTTGGGACGACGGCCTTCACTGATTTTGAGTCAAACAAATTTGATAGATCAAAGGGCATTAATTGAATAACTATTCATGTACACGAAAAATGCGTACTTTTTTCGTTTTAAAGTGAGCATTTCTTTTTAATTGTTTGCGAAATTTAAGAAAGTTAATTTCTAAGTCACTACTATTTCAATAGTGCATATAAATACAAGTAAAATATTGATACACTGTCAGTGTAATATATTTTTTTTACACAATCTCCCTAATTTCTTGTTCAATTGGACACCAAATAATTGGAGAAAGTTTATACATTATTTTCTTATTAGATACCATATGCATCCAAAAATTTGTAAACAAAGATATCGAATTTTAATTCAAAATTATTTGAGTTTTTATTTTGAAAAACAGCAATACGTTTTTTCATATCTGAAAAATACATAATTTAATTATCATGATGCATGGTTAATATCAAATGAGTTTTTAAATCATTTCAGTCAACAATAAATTTTTTTGGGTGCTTGTGTAAAGAAAAGTTTATACTAACGGTGTATCAAAAATAAACATATACATAAATATTCTTAATAGCCACACTAATATTATAAGTGTATATTGAGATATATAGTAATAAATAATAAATATAAATTTTATAATTTTATAATAAAAAAAAGTAGGCTTAAATCGCAATTTGTTCACCCTACTTTTACAGAAGTTTCGTTAAGCTAACTCTACTTTCTTTTTTTTCACTTTAATCACTATACTTGGCTTGTAGTGTCACGTTCATCACTCCATTCAGATTTTTGGATGGAAAGCTTAAAACCTTTTTAGAAATCCGAAAATACCCTTACTTTATCACGTGCTAGTCACGTGATATTCTTCTATGAGACAATTCCATCACCCGACCTCTCTCTGTCTCTCCTATGTCACCGTCGATCATCCCTCCTCCGTCGTTGCAATCAGAATCCTCCAACTGTTCTCTCCTATTCCCTTAGCGCTAGCTCCGTCATAAAAGGGGAGAAGGCAAGACGCAAAGGCCATCTATGGATAACCCAACCACCAGCCGCCATTGCACCACCACCACACCCACAACTTTTGCATTCGCCATTCTCGAGATTGAAAGAAAAGCAGGAAACAAAAAGAGGGACTAGAAATGAAGGTCATGGATCTAGATCTGAGAGCAAAGTGCTTGAGATCGAGAGTAAGATAAAATTTACCGGTAAAATTTACCGGTCTTTCTTTTCCAGGCAACTCGAATCCAAAATTATATTCCAAAAATTTAACTAAGCCTCCACAGATTTGGGGCAAATGTTCGAACTCTTCGTCGAGTTGAGCCTCCGCCTTTCGGGTTAATCTCATGAGGTAACCATTAGCAAAGCTTGATCTTCAGTTATGTTTCTTAGTTTTGACGAAGTTGGGAAAATTAGGGGCGGCGTTGGGAAACCGTCGCCGTGTTTTTCAAAACTCAGTGATAATTGGTCTTTTTCAGCATCGGCTACTTGTGAAATTAGACAACAATGAACATACATCAAATCCATTAATTGAACAAACAAAATAAATACAATTATAATGTGGGTATGAATTAAGAGTTTGTTGAAGGAAGAGAGGAAACGAATTAAGGAGGAAAGGATGAACAGGGGTGTGAGTTTGAGCGTTATTTTAGTGAGAGAAAGAGTTGGGGGAGTTAAAGTTGGTGGGTTTGTTTTTGTTGCAGGCCAAACAAGGGAGTGGTGGTGGTGGGACCAGTGGGTAGATGGCTTTGGTACCACAATAAATAATAATAATAATAATAATGTCCACGTGCACATGTCATGTTCCAAATGTATGGACATTTTTGTTTTTTTTAAAATTTTTATCCAACTTAACTAACGGAAATGACTTCAGTAATCTTATTGATTTTTCAGGCCAAATATAGTGATTAAAATGAAAAAAAAAAGAGTAGAGTTAGCTTAACAAAACTTTTGTTAAAGTAAGGTAACCAAATTGCAATTTAAGCTAAAAAAAAATACACTTATTTTGAAACAATTTTCCAAAAAGAAAATGTAAATTAAAACGGGGGGAGTAGTAAGAATTACTGATTAAGATAATACCATTGCTACTTGCCAAACTGTCAAGAACCATTAAAAGCCGAAGGGTTCCTCTAGAGGATCCAGAACAATAAACTTATCAAAAAGTTTATTCCTCGTGAAGAGAATTCACAACAATAAACTTATTAAAAGATTTATCTTTCATGCCACGTCATCAACTTATAAATTTTTGTAAATTTATTTTTTACTATACATATACCTATAAAATGTTTATAACATGAACACACTACTAAATATTTTATTACTTCCCAATATACATTTGAAAGTAGTAAATTTATTTTCAAAAATAAATATATCATTATAAAACATAAAAAAAGTATAGAAAAAATATATTATGTCTAACGAATAATTTATTCATTTCTTAATTTATCTTTCCAAAAATATATTATTTATCTTTCATCATTGTCCACACATGCTCGTATTTGAAATGTTTTTTCCGTAACGAGTGATAAAAATAACGTGCAGCTTCCTTCACTTGGTCATCGGACCACCGACTACGATGTTGATCTCTATAATTTGGATGAATAATTGGTTAAATTCATTAACCAATTGAGCAATCATGTATCAATGAGACTTCAAGACATTCAGCTTTCTTCGAATTCCCGTCTTTTGGTGGTTGTTGTAATATTCGGTGATTCGTTTCCAAAACTCCTTATCATGTTGAGAGTTTCCTTTCACGATATGTGTTGAAATAACGAGTCAAGCATTTGCAAGCATTTTATCCTCTTCAATGCTCCACTTTGTTTTATGTATGTCTTTTGCTTGATTGTTCACTTTAACATCAAGAATAATGTTTTTCAACCCTTGTTGGGTGAAAAATGGTGGAATTTCAAACTCACCGATACTATCCTTTCTTTTATCAATCAGTGTTGTTGAATGTCCACCACCCATAGTTGGGTTATAAGAACCGGGTGTATATTGATTTGCCATAGCCGGGTTAAATTATCCATAATTCGAATATATGGGAAATTGAGAATACGAAGGATAAGAAAAATTTAGAATATTTGAAGTGCCTTGAATATTTGGAGGAACTTGCAAATGTGGAAGGCTTTGAAAATTTGGTGGAGCTTGAAAATTTGGCAGACCTTGAAAATTCGGCGAAGCGGGAAAATTTGGAAGACCTTGAAAATTTGGAGGAGTTCGGGCATTGGCAGAATCTTCGACATTTGAAGAGTTCAATAAATTCTTAAAGTAATTACTATATATAACAAAAGAAGTTAAATAAAGAATTTATGCAGTTTAATGAGAAGGTATAGAAAGAATAAATATGTTTGAGAGAATATAATGAAAAAAAATTAGAATCCTATTTATAGAAAAAATTACATTTAATTTTTTTTTTCAATCAGCCGTTGCAATGTTCTTTTTTTTTTTTTTTGGCAGAAGGAAGGAGCCGTTGTGGAAAGGAGGATTAAAAAATATATTTTGATGATTCATCAATTACCAACCGGTTCATGTTTATGGACCTTTCTCATCCTAGTCAACTTATGTCCCTTCTCTCCAACGGTTTAAAGCTTTTGATAAAACTTTATACTTTTTGATAAACCTCCTATTGGTGGTGCTCTCAGTCATAATGGAGGACCTTGAAAATTTAGAGGAGTTCGGACATTGACAGAATCTTCGACATTTGAAGAGTTCAATAAATTTGTAAAGTAATTACTATATATAACAAAATAAGTGAAATAAAGAATTTATGTAGTTTAACGGGAATATATAGAAAGAATAAATATGTTTGAGTGAATATCATAGAAAAAAATTAAAATTCTAATTATAGAAAAAATTACATTTAAAATATTTTTTTTTCAATTAGTAGTTGCAACGTTCTTTTTTTTTGACAGAAGGAAGGAGCCATTGTGGAAAGGTGGATTAAATTTTTTTTTTTAATGATTCATGAATTACCAACCGATTTATGTTTATAGACCATTCTCATCCTAGTAGCTTGAGTCTCTTCTCTCCAATGGTTTAAAGTTTTTAATAAAACTTTATAATTTGTGCTCTCAGTCATAAATGGAATTTTCAATACCACCCCATCCCCCCCCCTCCGCCTCCCCTCCAACACACACACACACACACACCATTCAACCACAGCAGGGAAAGCGAAAGGCAGTTTGGTAGGTGAAAAAAAGGGTGACGTATTACTCATCAATGGGTCAATTTATCGTTCACCCAACTCGACCAAACTAACCCCACCTTCCACGCCCAATATTATTACTTCCCCACCTCCAATATTTATGTTTTTTGTGATCATTTTCCACTTGAGCTTATAATTCCCTCTTTCAAAATAAACGTCACTTTAGCCAAAAATTTAAAATAAATATTGTTTTAGGTTCTTAATGCATGTATTATCTAATTTACTCTTTTATTTTCTAAAACAACACTTATTTTAAATGAAGGGAGTTCAAATTTTCATGGACACTCAACTCTTAAATGTTATCCGTCTCCTTCTTAATGACTACTAGCTAGAGCTGTTAAAACGGGTCGAATCTACCGGACCAGCCCATCTCGTCACCTAAAAGTGGCGGGTTGTGTTGAGGAAAATCAATCTCATTTAGAGGGCGGGTCAAGCGGGTTGCATCCGTACAGGTCACAAGTTAAGTCAGGACGGAGCAGGTTGGGCTGGGCTAGCCCGCAACTCAAAATAAAGTTAAGAAACCCTAGGTTGCCTAACCTAACTCAGTAACTCCTAACTCCTAAAGGCTCATGCGGCGCCTACAATCAAACAAAGTAACAAACGCATCTCTCTCAGTTTCTTTCAGTCTCACTCTCGATGACGACGACCCCCGAGTCCTTACTCCGACCAGTTGAACTCTGAAGATTCCATCGGCTACTCATATTAGCTCACCGGAACTCCGAAGACTCTCTCTCTGTGATGGAACTTCGAAGATCCTTCATCGATAGCGATGACAGGTCGACTTCATGTACGATCTATGATACTGTCCACCGTCGCTCTCTCTACGTCGCCAGCTTCTTCTCTTCTCAAGTTCTCAGCTCTCATTTGGACCATTGATTTCATCATTTCAAAGTAAATCGATTTGAACCCTAATTTTCTTCCCACAAATTTTTGTGTTTGTTTCAACCTATTATGCTTGGTAATTTCAGTATCTCACCTGCTTGGTAATTTCAATTTTTCATTTCAATCTTTAGCTCTGTAATTTTCACCACAAATTTTTGTGTTTGTTTCTTTTCACTAGCTTCATCGATTTGATGAAGATGACGATCTAGAAGATTTATTTTAGCTATATCAATTTGTGTAATGGTTAATGGATTTTGCCATTATGGACAGTAATTTTATGTTGACTTCTATTTGCTATTATCTTGACAATGAAGTTTTTTATTTGTAATTATGTTTGGAACTTTGGACGTGATACTCTGAATCTGTGAACTGTGATATCTACTAGCTAGCAGGGAATAGCAGAATGAAAGAAAAGCAGTAGCAGTGAACTTATTTACTAAAAATATTTTGTTCATTTTAAGTTTTAAATCAGTAAGTCATCATTTTGACAGGTTGGCCCGTTCCAGACCATAACCCATGGTGGGTTGGGTTAGGTTGGGTTGAGGAGTTCCAGTCCCGCTTATTTGACGGGCCAGCCCACCCTAGCTCACCTAGTGGTGAGTTAAGGCAGGTTGCGGCCAGCCTGTTCCGTCAGTCCGTTTTGACAGCTCTACCACTAGCAAATTTGCTTTAATTTTTTGCTTTATTTAACTTGATTAGTTTGATTGTGATACTATGAGTAATGTTTTATTTGGTCATTACTACCTCTGTCCCAAAGTAAAATTTTGTTTCAAAATATGTGTCGTTGTAGGATTTTAAAAAACATTTTCTCATATTCTACCAAAATTACTCTTATTTTTACTAATATCATTAAAAAAGGTTGTTAAAAGGAAAGGAAAAAATAATAATAATGCAACTTATCTACAATAAATAAACTTAAATAAAGGTAAATTAAATTTTATATAGACTTTCTTAATCTGTGTATAAATTATTAAAACAACACTTATTTTAAGACAAACGTAATTTGAGTCAATTTACACAAACTTCAACTTGATTAGTTGAATCACTTTATTGCAAGAGTGCAAGGGCATATCCGCACATCTTGATGCTCGGCTACAAAAATGGAAAACGGTTAGAAAGCTTGAGGACAACTCGGATTAACCCTCGGATTATGACAAATGTTAAACCCATAAAATAGATATAAAATCCTTGGATGAAATGTATTTGGCAAATAATAGTTGGTTGGAAAGTATAGGCTTCCTCATTTTGTGGGAGACCTATCGAATATAAAATCAATTAATGATTGTGAAAAGCCAGGCTATTTTCACTACATTTTTTTTGTTTATCTACTATTTTATTAATTTTAGCTTTAAACTAATATATATTTAGATAAAAATACCCTTTAATTAATTACTTGTCATTTGAACTTGAGTAATATATTTTTTATTTTCAAATTATTTTTTAATTTCTAACATATCAACAAGGTAATTTTGCTTTTCTATTTATATTTAATTTTAATAAATATGTTTTCGTAATTATTCATATGACTTGTTTCATGTTTTATTATAAAAAAATTATAAAATTATTTTTTGATCAAAATTTAGAGAATAGGTGATATTTTATTACTAAAATAAAAAAGTTTAATATAATTTAAACAATATTATTTTAAAAATTAATTCAATATTAGCAATATGGTAAGTATTGAATTGATTATTAGTTTCAATCAATTTGATAATGTACATAATGACATAATTTTGACAAGGAAAAGACTATTTCCACTATAATTATTGCTAATTCACTACATTATTAATTATTACATTAAATAAATACATGTTTGGACAAAACTACCCTTAATTACTTGCACATATTAAATTGACAAACAAAGTTAATTTTCTAATTACCTTTCAATGTTATTTTCTAATTCAAAACATATTACATGATCTCTGATTAGCTTTCACATAAATGACATAATTAATATTTTTTTTATTTATTTTAAATATTTAATTAATTAAGCTCATGGTTGGAGTCATGTTACATAATAAAAAAACTAATATCATAAGGATATTTTTTATTAACCAAACTTTGAGAAAACATGTGATATTTGCTCATTGAAATAAAAAAATTACGGTTAAATTTAAAGTTTATAATTGTAAAAAATTAATCCAATAGTAAAATTATATTGTGATATAGTATTGTAAAGTTTTAATTTCTTTTGGATTATTTCAATTTAATGTTTAAAGAAAATTTTATTCTATAACTAAGTTGGCATAAATTTGAATTATTAATTTTGTGTTCCAAACAAACACTTAAAGCATTAAATTATACTCCCTCCGTTCCAGGTAAAGAGTTCACTTTTCTTTTTTAAAAGTCAACATGTGACTAAGTCAATTTTACATACTTTACTTATGTTTCAGGAAATAAAATTTTATTAATAAAAAAACTACCTTAAGAATACTATGAACTACAACTTTCATAACTTTGTAAAAATAATTATATTTAAGTAAATAATTGATCAAACTTTAACTAAGTTGACCAAAAAAAATTAAAAAATAGACTCTTTACCTGGAACGAAGGGAGTACATGTCATATATCTTGTTTAGTTAGCCCAAAAAAAAAAAAAAGAGGTTTATGTTTTGTCTAGTTATAATTGAGATTTTGAATTTGGATTTTTCCAATCAAGTCAATTAAGTGATGCCTTCAGATATTGAAAGTTGACCTAGTTGTCCTAATGCAGTCGACTTGATTAAATTAGTGATATACGAAACATTAATCAAATATATTAGGGAAAATGGTAATGGCTAAAAAAGAGAGAAAATATTTTGAATATGAATTTCGACATTGATTTACTCCTACCGCACTAATTGTCGTTATCTGAAAGTAATGAATTCCCCCCATCAAAAATTATTTTGAAGGATAATGACACCACTAGTCCCTAGACCATACTTATCCACGATTAGTCCCTCAACAAAATTTTGCATCGTTTTTTTTCCTAACACTTCAAATTGTCAGTCTTTTTTTTTTATGAATGCCGTTAGAAAATTTCCGTTAAATCAACTATTTTTCAAAGGTATTATGATAAATCCTTTGTAAATAATTAAAGAATAAAAAAATTACAAACTCAGCCAAGACTTCATCATAATTCTTAAAAGCCAACAAACTCAATCAATTGATAGAGGTTGCAAAACCTAATAGATCCTACTGCTGAACAACTCATCAGTTTCAGCTCAGAGAAAAGAGTGAGAGAGAGAGAGACTACACATTACTTCAATTTCGTGCTTTCTAAATCCAAAATTAAAATACACAAACAGTTTACAAATCATGGATTCCCATGTTGGGTTTTTTTCCCTATTGGTGGTCCACATTGTGGATGGAGCAACCGCCGGCAACCGCTCCGTAACCACCCACTTAGCCACTTACATGAAAGTGGAAACCGTCAAAAACTACCCATGTTCAGCAACTTCTCTTTGATGAAAAGAGACTATAAATTAAAAGCTTTTGGATGGTCCCTAAACTCACTGATACTTATTAAGAAATACACACCATCGGTAAAGAGGGAGTAAGAGTTTAGAAGTCTTCCAAGTTCCCCTTCGGTGCAATTTCGGAGCAACTCCGACTTCATCTTGATTCCGATAACGGCGCAATGGCTGGAGGTATGTCGATCTATTCTTCCGCTGCAGATCATGCTATGTGTTCTTTAGGATTTCGAACATGCTAGTGTGATTAATTTCTTACATTTGGTATCAGAGCAATCTATACCTCTGCCTTGCTATGTTTTGCAACATACTGTGATTTCGAAATTTTCCTATGATAATAATTTCTGAAACTTATGCTTACGAATCATTAGGAAATCGAATTCTAAGCATTTTGATATATAGTATGTTGATTTTTGGTTAATGGAATCATGAGATTTTATCGGGTCGAAATTCGGGTCTTAACCGTGTCGTAAATGACCCGCCGAAAGGTTGAAGACGACACTTTAGGTGACCTTCACTTGCCATATTTTAATCCGTACATGCTGGATGAAATTATTTAATTGGTACTTGTATGTATAAATATATGGATTTTGTGTACATACAATCTTTATAATTTACGCATGTTATGGTTAATTACTGGATTTTATGAATGCTGATGTACTTATATACTTTGTTTGGCTTGTATAAATTAATAGTTGTTTATTCATGCCATTTTAAGTGAGATAAACTGAGTACATTTAAATACATTTAAATCAAATTCATAAGAATATTGCCTACAGTTTATGCAATAATGAATTTTTTAAAGTTGACTAATGTTTATGTGATCTATATAATCTTAATTGATTATAGAGTAGCCACAGCATCTTTAATTGATTAAAATTGTATATTTGAATTTATGATCATAATTTGGAATAAACATTTAATTGTAATTAATCATACTTTATGTAATAGATTTTATCCCACAGGAATTTTTATTATATTATGTATGATTAATTAGGATAAAATATTAAACTATATTTTCTAATTTACCCACAGGGATTAGAAAAAGGAACATAGTTTGATGGTTTTATCATAAAGTTAAATGAATCTAATTGAATTAGAACTTTAGCCCACAGGCAAGTTTTATGTCACTAGGTTCATGTTTTGCATGTTTTTACATTGGTAGAACATGCTATAATTATTAGCCTCAAATTTATTAATATGAGCATTGACACTTAACTATTGCAGCAATTCAATTTGTTGATTACCCTGATATGAGATGTGATGTTCCCGAGCTTAAAGGGGATAACTACAAAGTGTGGAAGGAAAGAGTTCTCCTTCATTTAGGATGGTTGGACCTTGACTATGCCATAAGGAAGAATGAACCCCCTCCAATTACTGAAACTAGCCTTCCGGATGCTGTTGATCTTTATGAAAAATGGGACCGATCTAATCGTCTCTGTGTGAGTTTCATAAAAACTAAGATCTCAGCTGGCATAAGGGGTTCAGTCGAGCATATTAAGAAGGTTCAGAATTACTAAAGGTGTTGATGATCGGTTGCCACTTCGATAAGGCAATGGCAAGTACCACGATCATGGAGTTTACATCCCTAAGGCTCAATAGCATTAAGGGTGTGCGTGATCATATCATGCGCATGAGGGATATAGCGGCTCAGCTGAAAGCATTAGAGGTTGAGATGTCGGAAGTCTTCTTGGTTCATTATATCCTTTCCACCTTACCTCACCAGTATGGTCCATTCAAGATATCCTATAACACACATAAGGATAAATGGACAATCAATGAATTGATGACCATGTGTGTTCAGGAAGAGGGCAGGCTGCTTATGGAGGTTAAGGAAAAGGAGAGTGTGAATTTCACTACAGTTGGAAAGAACAAGAAGAATGGTCAAGCCAAGGACAAGGGAAGGGAAAATCCCTCCCAACAAGGACATTAAGAAGGATCATGTGTGCTTTTTTGCAAAAAGAAGGGGCACATTAAGAAGGAGTGTCCTAAGTTCAAGAATTGGCTTGATAAGAAAGGTACTCAACTTTCTTTTGTTTGTTATGAATCCAATATGACTATTGTAAATCATAATACATGGTGGATTGATTCAGGCTCTACAATTCACATTACCACTTCGTTGCAGGGATTGCGAAACCTGCGGAAACCAGTGGGAAGTGAATGCAGCGTCTATTCAGGAAATCAGATGCCTTCATGTGTAGAGGCCGTTGGAACGTGCAATTTAGTTTTAAGTAGTGGTTTTCATTTAAGTTTGGAAAAGACTTTTTACATTCCCAGTTTTTCTAGGAATTTAATTTCCGTTTCTAGACTTGTATCAAATGGTTATTCCTTTAACTTTTCAGAAAGTGGTTTTGATTTAATTTTTAAATCTAATGTTATTGAAAATGGTATTTTGTCTAATGGTCTTTTTAACTTAAATTTGAAAAATGATGATGACCACTCATCTATGCACGTTCATATTGGTACCAAAAGATGTGTTATGAATGACAATTCTTCTATGTTGTGGCACCGGAGATTGGGACACATCTCCATTGATAGAATTAAGAAGTTGGTAAATGATGGAGTACTTAGTACTCTTGATTTTACGACTTTGAGACTTGTATAGCTGCATTAAGGGTAAACAGATCGATAAGTCGAAAAAAGGTGCCGAAGAAGCTCGAGTTTATTGGAAATCATACATACGATATTTGTAGTCCGATATGGATGCATACTGCGACAAGTACTTTGTCTCCTTCATAGATGATTACTCGCGATACATGTATCTCTATCCGCTAACAATAAGAATGAAGCACTTGATGCTTTTAAGGTGTTTAAAGCGTAGTAGAGAAACAATGCGGCAAGCAAATTAAGATCGTGAGATCGGATAGGCGGAGAGTACTATGGTAGATATACGAAAATGGACAAGCACCTGGTCCATTTGCGAGGTTTCTTCAAGAGAATGGTATTATTCCGAGTATACTATGCCGTACTCCACAACGAATGGAGTAGCCGAAAGGAGAAACCGAACATTATTGGATATGGTGCATAGCATGATTGCTAGCTCCAAACTTCCCCAGTCCTTGTCGAGCGAAGCACTTAAGACGGCTACGTACATATTGAACCGAGTTCCAACCAAGGCCGTTTCAAAAACACCATTTGAGATATTCAAAGGTTGGAAACCCGGTTGCGACATGTACGTGTTTGGGGATGTCCGTCCGTGAGAATCTATAATCCACAAGAAAAGAAGTTGGACCCAAGGACCATAAGTGGGTATTTTGTTGGATATGCCGAAAGGTCTAAGGGATATAGATTTTATTGTCCATCACACAAAGACTAGGTTTGTGGAATCAAGAAATGCAAAATTTCTTGAGAATGACTTGATCGTGGGAGCGATCGATCCTTAGACATTGATCAAAGGAAAGATCATTCGATGCTCGGTGTGCCACTTCAAGTTATGAACCGGTTATTATTGTTAACAACACTCCTCAAGTACAAACACGTGTTGAAGAGCCGCTCTAGAACCACCACGAGCTGATCCTAATCCAATAATAGATGAAGTTCAGCAAATACATGAAAATGTTGAACCTGTTGAACAACATGATCCTGCTCCTCAGGATAATGTTGATCCAGTTTTAAGAAGATCTATGAGGGTAAGGAGGTCAGCAATTCCTAGTGACTATGTCGTGTATCTACAAGAGTGTGACTACAATATTGGAGCCGAAAATGATCCTGAAACGTTTTCACAAGCCATTAGTTCTAACGATTCAAGCTTATGGTACAATGCCATGAAAGATGAGATGGATTCTATGGCAACTAACAAAGTTTGGGATCTCGTCGAGTTGCCAAATGGTGTAAAAGCCATTGGATGTAAATGGGTCTTCAAAACAAAGAAAGACTCACAAGGCAACATCGAGAGACATAAGGCAAGACTTATTGCCAAAGGATTCTCACAAAGAGAAGGAATCGATTACACGGAAACTTTTTCCCCTGTATCTAAGAAAGATTCCCTTCGGGTAATTATGGCATTGGTAGCCCATTTTGATTTAGAGTTACATCAAATGGACGTGAAAACGGCTTTCCTTAATGGTGATCTAGAGGAAGAAGTTTATATGAAGCAACCTGAAGGATTCTCCTCTAGTAGTGGTGAACATTTGGTATGTAAGCTTAATAAATCTATATATGGACTGAAACAAGCTTCCCGCCAATGGTATAGAAAATTCCATAATGTCATCACTTCATTTGGGTTTGAAGAGAACGTTATGGATCAATGCATATACCTCAAGGTTAGTGGGAGCAAGATTTGTTTCCTTGTGTTATATGTGGATGACATTTTGCTTGCAACCAATGATAAAGGATTGTTATACGATGTGAAACAATTTCTCTCGAAAAACTTTGATATGAAGGATATGGGAGAGGCATCTTATGTCATTGGCATTAAGATCCATAGAGACAGATCTCGAGGCATATTGGGTTTGTCTCAAGAGACCTATATCAACAAAGTTTTAGAGAGATTTCGGATGAAGGATTGTTATATCAACAAAGTTTTAGAGAGATTTCGGATGAAGGATTGTTCACCTAGTGTAGCACCCATTGTGAAGGGTGACAAGTTTAGCCTGGACCAGTGCCCCAAGAATGAGCTCGAAAGGGAACAAATGAAAGACATTCCATATGCTTCAGCTGTTGGAAGCCTTATGTATGCTCAGGTCTGCACCAGACCTGACATTGCATTTGTTGAGGAGCGTGAAGCAGTCCTTGACTGCTACTTCCACTATGGAGGCCGAGTTCGTGTCGTGTTTTGAGGCTACCTCACACGGTGTGTGGTTGAAGAGTTTCATGTCTGGGCTTAGAATCATTGATTCAATTTCTAGGCCATTGAAATTGTATTGTGACAACTCAGCTGCTGTTTTTATGGCTAAGAACAACAAAAGCGGTAGTCGAAGTATGCATATCGACATTAAGTACTTAGCCATTAGAGAACGTGTTAAGGAAAATAAAGTGGTCATTGAGCACGTTAGCACTGAGTTGATGGTTGTCGATCCTTTGACTAAAGGCATGCCACCAAAGAGTTTTAAGGATCATGTAGTTAGAATGGGACTTGGTTCCATTATGTAAATCTTCATTGTACGTACGGTTGTTATTTTGATGAAATTCTTACTTCAGTTGATGTTTCTCATTCAGTTGTGCACATTCATTTCGAGAAAATATCATTAAGCTTGGACCTTGAATAAACATAGGGTTTATTCATTAAGTTATTTGGGTGTTTGAGGTACTAAATGTATTGTGATACATGGAAGATAATACTCATAGTTAGAGAACCTATCGCCATGATTCATGCATTTTGTCCCTCGTTGAGATATATGATGGAGTTTGTGGACCAAGTGGGAGAATGTTGGTTTTTTTTTTCCCTATTGGTGGTCCACATTGTGGATGGAGCAACCGCCGGCAACCGCTCCGTAGCCATCCACTTAGCCACTTACATCCACAATGTGGACCACCAATAGGGAAAAAAACCCAACATTCTCCCACTTGGTCCACAAACTCCATCATATATCTCAACGAGGGACAAAATGCATGAATCATGGCGATAGGTTCTCTAACTATGAGTATTATCTTCCATGTATCACAATACATTTAGTACCTCAAACACTAACCCAAATAACTTAATGAATAAACCCTATGTTTATTCAAGGTCCAAGCTCAAAAACTACCCATGTTCAGCAACTTCTCTTTGATGGAAAGAGACTATAAATTAAAAGCTTTTGGATGGTCCCTAAACTCACTGATTCTTATTAAGAAATACACAACATCGGTAAAGAGGGAGTAAGAGTTTAGAAGTCTTCCAAGTTCCCCTTCGGTGCAATTTCGGAGCAACTCCGACTTCATTTTGATTCTGATAACGGCGCAACGGCTGAAGGTATGTCAATCTATTCTTCCGCTGCAGATCATGCTATGTGTTCTTTAGGATTTCGAACATGCTAGTGTGATTAATTTCTTACATCCCAAACACAACCTAAGCAGCAATAGCTTCCAATCATAGATTTCACCCAGAAAAACTTAAATCCTGGGACAAATTCTTGGTCAACTACAACCCAAAAAGTCAAACAAGCCTTTACAGAATACGGCTGTTTTTTACGTGGTCGATAAATGACGCATCCAATTGTGCTAAGCGTCGCACCTTTTTAATGAATTTTTATAAAATATAACGAAAGTGCCCTTGATTAGTATTATAGTATATAATTAAGATTAGAGTTCATATTAGAGTTCATATTAATGATATTGACAAATAAATATATTGGTACAGTTCGGATAAATTTAACGGAGGATGTACTGTTTAATGTACTGTTTATTTACACAAACAAGCCTTTATTATTAATTATAATTAAGATTAGAGTTCATATTAATGTTAATGACTATTTTACGGTACATTTTTTCATTTATTTTTATTTATTTCATTTAATTAAGGATATTTTTTACTGAAAAATAGAGCCGGCCCAGCCCTATAGGATATAGCCGACCCGGCTATATAACAAAATGCTGGTCCGGCCATTTGTTATATAGCCGGCCCGACTCTCTCCCAAATTTCAATTTTATTTTTTTTAAAAATAAAATTGTCTTGGCCCTATTCTTTTTTTTTTTTGCTAAATTTTTTATGTTATATTATTTGTATACGAAATACAAATGAAACCTCTTTAAAAAGAAAAAAAAATGGCAAAAAAAAAATACAAATAATACTACACACTTTAATTTAATACATGTCTAAAATAAAATTGTATTGGCCCTATTTCTTTTTTTTTGCTAAATTTTTATATTATATTATTTGTATTCAAAATACAAATGATACCTCTTTAAAAAGAAAAAAATGGCAAAAAAAAAATCTACAAATGATACTACACTGTTTAAAAAAAATACAAATGACAATAACAATTACAAATTAACAATGTTTAAAAAAACAAAAGGCCGATCCAGGTCCGATTATTTAATAGAGCCAGACCGGCTCTTTTTTAAAATGATGGACCGGCTATAGAGGTAGGGGAGATTAGTATAAATTTTGTAAATAGAATGAAGGATATTTTAGTAAAAGTAGAATAAGTGGGTGCGACGCTTAGCACATTTGGTTGCGTCATTTAGCACCCCTCTTTTTTAAAAAATTCATGACAAGGTTTGTTCATAGCACATCAATGAAGTTTACCCTTTATGGAAAGAGTTATTTAATCTTTCTACATAGACTAAATCCAAGAACGTTGTTAATTACCGAAGTTTACCCTCCATCAAATCCTTCATCTCTCTCTCCATTTAAGACAAAGTATTAACAATCAAAGACACATTCAAATGAAATGAAGAGCAAGGGTTTCAATTTTTGCTAGCAGAGAAAATTTAGATGAAGAAAGAGAAAGAGAGAGACATGAAATAGGGGGGGGGGGGAGAGGGGAGCTTCGTGACCGAGTTGAACCGCGATTATAGAGCAGGTCTACGGTTAGAGATCTACGATGGTTGAGCTCCGACTACTATTTAAAAGACTCTTTACAATCAAATCAAATTTAAATCCAATGATCAGGAGGATGTGAAACTGGATCTAAATGATTTACAAAGCAATTTGTCATCATGTGAGCAAGATTGAGATGGATTCTCTTCACGCCTTATTAGATTGAACTAGATTTGGGTTGTAGATGAGATCTAGATCGAGATCTAGGTTATGCAGTGGGTTTCTTTTCTGGGTTTGAAAACCCATGGCAGTACAATCTTAAAAAGAAGGTAGAGAGGTTGAAGATGAAGTTACTAAAGAGGGGTATGTGAAATTTCATTTTAACCCTTATTCAAATGCACGTGGGAGGCATATGGGCCACTTAACAGAAATTTACTAACGACATCCAATCAAAAGGACTGCCAGCGTGACAATTTGAAGTGTTAGCGACAGAAACAATACAAATTTTTTTTAAGAGACTAATTGTGAATAAGTCCATAGTCAAGGAACTAGTGATGTCATTATCCCTTATTTTAACTATATTCCTTACTTTTTTATGTTTATTTTATTTTAGACTTAAATAATTTTTTTGCCCCCGATACAAAACAACTCTTTGTGGTCCCACAATTTTTTTTTTTATAGATTCCTCCTCCCGCCGTTACAGTTAGAAATTCCGTAAAAAAAATATTAATATGACTCAATTACCCTTACTAAGAAGTTTCTTATGGATTGCATTTTCAAAAAGTACAAAATATTGGGGGTTAATTTGCCGATATGAAAATTAGGTTGTTCAACCTCTAAACCCAAGTATCGCTCTTGAAATCCTCTATCTTCATCTTCAAAATCTTTATCTCTCTCTTCAATCAATAACTAAAGAGATAAATCTGATACACAAGCCACCAAATCCTCCGTCTTAATCTCTCTCCGCTCTTCCATCTCTCTCTTCAAGGGATGAATTTTAGGGTGGATTTGATTAGTGAAAGAAAGGTTTGAGATGCATACTAAAAGTTTGATGGTAGCATGGCGACCATAGCTACCAAACTATATTAGGTATTAGAGGGAAAGATAAACTACTCACACCCAAATAACATTGAATATTTAATTTAGAATATAAAAAAAATTGAAAATTGAAATCAAAATTTGAGAAATTAGTTCAATCTCTCTTTAGAAGGGACTTCAAGACACAACTTTTTGATTCCTCCCCCATCTTATCGTAAAATGTCAATCCCTTAAAAATTTTACAATTGGTGAAACCTAATGTACACCCACAATTCCCCCAAAATCGTTTGAAAGTACACCCAAGACATGTAAAGGTAAGTTTGGTCATTTTAAAAAAAAATCAGACAGAAATCCTAAAGATAACGGCACGAAGGGGATCTAACAAAAAAAAATATACGAATTGAGAGACCACAATAAATTGTTTTGTAACAAGAGGACCAAACGCATATATTTGTTAAAATTGAGGGACACAAAATTTATTTAAGTCATTATTTTAACAAATATTTGTAACTTTCAAAAAGTAATAAATTCCGCCATAAAAAATTATTTAAACTACAACTAAACATATTTATAAGAAAAACTGCATTACGGGAAAGCAATTTTACCAAATTATACAACAGCTGCAATACAAAAAATTATAGACGAGTTTGGTCCATTTCATAAAGCCATGGCCTTTTCCGTAATTTGCGTAATCAAAAGGACGTCCATATAAACGGAGAGGCGCCACAGGAATAAATGAAACTGAACAACTATTTAGTGTTTACTCGAAAACACTTTCCAGAAAACCCCTAAAAGTCTCAAAAAATTGACAACAATGGTAACCTCCTGCATCAGCTTCGTCTCCATGTATGGCACCTACCTCCGCCGCAGTCTCTCCAACGCCGGCCTCTCCTCCCAAACCCTAACCGTCGATGACCAGACCACACTCCACTTCTGGGGCCCGAAATCACCGGACCTGAATTCTCCCAAACCCGCATTAATCCTAATCCACGGGTTCGGGCCCCAAGGAGTCTGGCAATGGCGGCAACAAGTGACGTTCTTCGCACCTCACTACGATCTGTACATCCCCGACCTCGTATTCTTTGGCGAATCCACTACGACGTCGTTTGAACGGTCCGAGGTATTTCAGGCAATTGCGTTGGGGAAGTTGATGGAGAAGGTGGGGGTGCAGAAGTACTCGGTGGTGGGGACGAGTTATGGCGGGTTTGTGGCGTACCGGATGGCAGTAACGTGGGGGAGCGGGTGGAGAAGGTAGTGATTGCGAGCTCCGGTGTGAATATGAGAAGGAGAGATAATTTGGAGTTGATGAAGAGAGCGAAGGTGGAGAAGGTTGAGGAGTTGTTGTTGCCGGCGACGGCGGGACAGTTGCGGACGTTGATGCGTTTGGCGGTTTCTCAGCGTTTGTACATGCCGGATTTTTTTCTCAAGGATTTCATTGACGTAAGTGCCCTTTAAGTTCATTTTACATTATTTTTGCCGACGAAATATTGAAGGTTCAAAAATCAAACCTATCCTAAAATAAAAAATACTAAAAATTAAGTCAAACCAAACTTTTACTGCATATAGTAGAATTAGAAATCTCATTTTCAAGTAGAAAGGAATAGTGTGCCTAGTCCAGCAAGTGCAACCTCGCGATGATGGAACATCTATAGACTATAGTTGAGAATTTTCCAAACGACATCGTTTTAAGCAAAAAAGAATATTTTGAGCCATTTAATAATGAAGTGGCATAATATCGGTTATAAAAAAAATACAACAACTACAAGAATATCAAGTACTAACTCCGTCCTTAAATTATTATCTTTATTTTTTTTTTTCGTTCATAAATAATTGTCTTGTTTGAAATATTTTTTTTTAAGATATCACTTTTATCAATTTATCCTTACTTTTTCTCCCTACTTTAATTATGGACCACATGCACATGAACATTAAAGAAAACTATATAATATACCAATATTAATAATTAAATCAATTATTTTTTTAAATTTATGTGACAGGTTAAAAAAATAATAATTTAAGTACGGAGTGAGTACAAAAAATTGATTTGACTTATTGTATTTGACAAGTAAATTAATTACCAATCAAATTGGTGCAGTGTCAAACTCGTCTTAATTACAACAAGAATATCACCATGAATCCATTCACAAAGTTGAATTCTTTGGCACTATATGTTTAGTGTTTTTAAAAATGCATATCGATGAAATTCTATAATTCTTTTGAGTGTAACTTTTTTTCTGGCAAACATGTCTCGCAGAGTTTTTCTTATTTGTTTTGTATTTAGGGCTAGGTCCTATTGTAACCTAAAACGTATATAAAATTGAGATATTAATATATATCAGTTTAAAAAAAATCTCAAATACTCTCTTCTATTCCAATTCTTTGTCACACACATCCTAAAATGTGGTTTAAGATGTCACGTCAAATTGCGAGATTAAATGTTATATACTCCCTCTCTATTCTAAAATGTGTATCTATATTGTTTAAAACTTGTTCGAAAATGAGTGTTCATTGTTTTCTTAATTATGAACAAAAATAAATGTTCATTTTTTTATTTTTAATATAACGGTAAGAGCATCTCCAATGGTTAGAAATTCTTACATAATTTTTAGCTGGGTCCACTACCACCTCCCCATTTTAAGAATTTTTCTCTTTAAGAATTTATCCGCCCAATGGTTTTCATTCTTTCCCATTTTTACATGGGTTCCACTATAAAATCATCCACTTTATTTACAATACATTTTATTTTTACACTTTTCAAATAAATTAATTTATTTAGTTTTAATTAATACTCCCTCCGTACCTAAATTATTGTCTTCCTTTCCTTTTTGGTCCGTCCCAAAATAATTGTCTTGTTTGAAACTTTCATTTTTAGAACATCACTTTTACTATTTTACCCTTACTTTTTCTTCCTACTTTAATTATGGGCCACATACACATGGACATTAAAGGAAACAACACACTTTTTCAATACTATTCCAATATTAATAATCAAGTCAATTAAATTTTCTTAATTCGTGTGCTGGGTCAACCCAGACAATAATTTGGGGACGGAGAGAGTATATTGCATTTTCAAAATATTTTGTATAAATTAATTAATTCATTTATAATTTTAATTAATATTTTACTTTTTTTAAGTAAGAATCTTAAAAAAAAAATGAACAAACGGTGAGTTTAAAAAAAAAAATCAAACAAACATCCAAATAGTAATAAAACAATTCAAAAAGGAAAAAAAAAATTAACAATTAACAAAAGTAGCAGGTGGGGCTGGAAATGCCGGAGGCCTCCACGTCATTTTGGGCGAATGAACTGCACGCTCCATACAAAAGTGGCTGTGTATCTCACCTTCTCTCTCTGCGGCTGGACTTTAATTTTTGGCAAAATTCTTAAAATGGCTCCTGTAAGAATTTTGGCAAGAATTTTAGGATAAGAATTTTTGAAGAATTGATCCGAATGGTTGGCAATTCTTATCCCAAATAAGAATTGGGTAAGAATTGAGCATTGTGGATGCTCTAAGGTGGTGGTCCTAGTCACCCCTGGCGCACCTTGACCAAGTCATCTCCCTAGGAGGGTCAAAGTCAGTCCTTTCAATTCTTAAGGGGTGACCTTTGAGGCTTTACAAAACATGAGGTCTGAAGTTTGATTTTTTTTCACACATTTTAGGAAAATAGGTCACCATATATTAGATTTTTTTTTTTTCATTATTAGATTATTCATTTATTTTATGTTAGATCAATATTCAGATATCACTTGCATTGTCCAAAGAACAAAGTAGGTGACCAACCCCGGCCCCTCTTATAAAACAAACACTCTTTGACATTTAGATAGAAGGCCTTACCAAAACGGATTAAACTGTATGATTATTAACTGCAGATTTTTTGGAGAAGAAATTAAACTAACAAATAGTTTTGTAAATGCAGAAACTGTATATTGAAAACCGGAACGAAAAGTTAGAACTCTTAAAGGGTCTCAGCTTTGGCCACGATGACGAAGTCAATATTTCTCCTCTTCAACAGGTCTGCATGCTCATTATCTAGCTTGCCAATCAAACAAATTAATTTACATGATAACCATTTTATGACTGTATATATATATATATTTTTTTTGTATTTTAAATGGGAATATTATTATTATGACATAATATAGGAGGTGTTGATAGTATGGGGGGAGCATGACCAGATATTTCTGCTGGAGAAAGCAACTGAGCTGAAGGAGTATGTCTATTTCATATTACAATTAATTGAATTAATATTATTAAACTGAAGAGTCTTTGATGATACGTTTCGGTTAATGATTGCAGGCTAATAGGTAACAAGGTATCAATGGATGTGATTAAAAATGCGTCACACGTACCCCAACTTGAACAGGCTAGGCAGTTCAACAAGATTGTGAAGAATTTCTTAAGTGGGCCCTCATAATATTACTACGTACTAGTAGTACTTTTTTAATCAACAACTATTATTATTATTATTATTATTATTAATCAAAGTACTCCTACTCCTACTTCTACTTCTTTCATACTACTACATAATAATACAGTTTCTTAATGCAGTTTAGGTTTTTATATAATCGATCGATCCCTTACAGTTGATATTAAAACGCTTTTTGTTTGATTTGTAATTTCATCTTTTTAGTCATACCCAAGATATGATACTTTTCAACTATTTTTATTCTTTTTTTGTATAATGCAAGGTAGTCGTTGGGTTGCTTGTAAAAATTATGATCTTCTTTCTTCTCTTATACCAATAACTTATCTAATAGGCGTTACTATTGCCACCCCCAAATCTATAACTACACCCGTCCGTGCATATATTACAAAAATAATATTATAAATTTTAATCTAAATGCTTTTATATATTATTTATTTATTAGTTTTAATATATATATATATATATATATATTTTTTGGATTGTTTGGTAGCTCCTCACCGAACACAGCTAAAATTGTTCAGTAAGGGGGTGCCTCCCTTATCAAACACCACAATAGGTGTTTGGTTAGATGGTGTTGAATATCATTATGGGTGTGCGTTCACACAATGCCAAACACCATCTCTTTCATTTCCAACGAAGCTCTTTTCGGTCTTCGGTTGATGATTGCAGCAGTGACGGGGGAGGGAGAGGGGAAGAAAGAAAATCAAAAGGGAAGAAGAGAACTATGATGCAGGGAGTAGGGGTGTAAGCCCAAACCGGAACCGTCGAATCAAATCGAATCGGCCAGTTCGGTTTGGTTTTAGGTTAGGACGGTTCGATTTAGATTTGAAAATTTTATAAACCGAGCGGTTCGGTTCGGTTTGCGATTTTTGGTGCCAAACCGAATTGAATCGAACCACCACCATTTAATTTTTATTTTCTTATTTATATATATATTACGGAGTATTTAGTAATTAGTAATTGAATTTCATAAGAAAAATATTGTTGTTTGCCTACATTTTGATTGAATTATTGTAATTTTAAAGTTAATTTTTTTGAATTTTAATTATTTAGTTTGTGTTTAAAGTATTTTTTTATATTTAAAAGTTTTTTTTATAGAATATTTAAATAATTAAACCGCGGAACTGAACCAAATCGAACCAAACTGATCGGTTCAATTTGGTTCAGTTTGAAGTTTGTGGCGGTTCGGTTTGATTTGAAATATGTGAAACTGTTAGGGGATGGTTCGATTTGTGATTTTGGCTTAAACCGAACCACCTTTACCCCTAACAGGGAGGGATGGAGGGAGAGGAAGATTGCAACAGTGACGAAGGAGGGAGAGGGGAAGAAAGAATATCAAAAGGGAAGGAGGGAGGGATGATGCTCAAGTGACGGAGGATGGAGGGGAATTGATGCAGGTGAGGGGAAGAAAGAACAAACATGATCCTCTATTTCAAACAATATTAACTACTCCATGATTTTTAATGTATATGTGATTAAGATCCAACGATTGAAATAAGAAATGAAATAGATAAATGTAATAGAAGATCCGACGATTGAAATAGGTGAATGTATTTAATTTTTTGGAAGGTTGAAAATTTTAAGAGGGGTATACTTATTTGTTTACGAGTGGCAATATCAACGCTCTTATCTAATAGACAAAATTTTATAACACGTTAAAAGTTATTGCAGGTTTGATTATCTTCGAGAAGCGGTAGAGGGAGTTTGAAAATGATAGATATCGTGCTTAAATTACACTTTGAGAAAGATGAATTGAGATTTTCTTTGTTACTTAATTTTACACACAAAATTGTTATTAATGTATTATTCGATGATCGTCACGTGTCTATCTTAATTACATGACAATCATCGAACGGTAAATTAGTAAAATTGCATAAAAGGATAATAAAGGTTAGTCATAAAATGGTGCATAAGTGCATTGGTGATATTGCGTATAGAAGTGGAGCAGTAAAAAGGAGCCTAGTCCAAAAAAAATTACATTTGATTTATAGTCTTAACTTTCGTTCTTAAATAATTGTTATGTTTTTTTTTTATTCTTTTCAAAAAAATTTCTTGATTCTAAATTTATTTTTGAGAAAAATAATTTTATTACTCAACTTTTTTTTTCCTTTCTATTTTAATTATATTCACGTACACTTATAGATTTAAAGAAAACTACGTATTAAAGCTCGTGTTTAGACTCTAGAGTAGATGAAACTTTGTCAATGATGACTTGAGAGTTTGAAGTAGGTGTAATCATAATTGTAGATTGTCAAACCAAATAAAAAGCGACTAGTGAAGGGTGAGAACTTGAGTTGAAAAAGAGGTTCGAGAGACATGACTTCGTCCCCCAAATGGTTGTTATTTTCAACGTCTTGAAATCTCTTATTAGTGCTATGGGCCATGATGAATAATAAAAAGGTTGATGAATTTTGTTTAAATTAAAAAAATATATTTTTATTACAAAATGTCGGTTATGTTCTTAAAAAATACGGAATAGACAAGTAATACATCGCAATTTCAAATTAATGCATCGTAATTTTAAAATTGGGAAAGACACTTTTGTGATGCATCGCAATTCCAAATGTTGCGAAATGTCAGTTATGTCCTTAAAAAATACGGAACAAACAAGCGATACATCGTAATTTCAAATTGATGAATCGCAATTTCAAATTGATACATCGCAATTTTAAAATCGACAAAGACACTTTTGTGATGTATCGCAATTCCAAATCGATGCATCGCGCTACCAAATTGATGCATTGCGATTTCTTTAAAAATTCGAATATGCACGCGATGCATGACAATTCCAAAATCGATGCATTGTCTGTAACAATGACGCATCGCATGTGACAATGATGCATTTGCGTGCAACAACCATAGCAAAGCTGCTGTAACATAAGATGCATCAGTTCCATTTTTGTTTTCATTATTCTATGCATACTCTCATCATTAGAGTTGTGACAATGTATCAAAAATAAATATATACGTATAAATTTCTATCTTGATATTGGTATGAATCTGTTTGGAATGTGAAGCTGTCATTGATGCGGAATATAAGGATAATAGAGGGAGTTTGTTGTAGCAATGGTGTTGTCATCGCCGAAGAAGACGACGGAGGTGAGAGTTTGTTGGCTGCAACATGATTCGATTTTTCAATGAATGCATTGATTTCGATGGCGTTTTGGAAGATATGAATTGTATTCGATCACAAAATGACGAAGAAACTTAAAAACCAAAATTGTATAATCATAAGATCGACTGTGATATGGATAAAATTTTTTGTAAGAAATTGCAATGGAGGATATACAAGAGAAATTTAAGGAAGATGATTTTATACGATGCTTAAAATGTTTTTTAAATTGTTACGAGAGCATTTTAGGAACAACATAGCCATTTATCCATCAAAGTGACTTTTTTTAGTTTGAAACAAGTATGGAGTTTAAACTGATTGAAAATCTTTAAAAGTGTACCGATCTGTAATTGTTCTATAGTAAAATGTTGGAGTTGGACATGGAAAGGGTAGTTTGCCCCAAACTTGGGCCACAAATCTTAGCTTCAAAAGCCCAATAATCATAGGTCCGCACATGAGAAAGGAGTAATTCAATAAATATGATTCAACCTTGGTTTGCAATATCAATATGACGTAGTTTAGGAAAAACAGATTTTATTTACATCCAGTATTAAGAGTGTTATACTTTGGTTGGAAAGTACAATATTTAAATTTGGATGTATTTAAAATTTGTAGATAAATTCTGTAAATGTAGTATTACTTGTTAACTTAAAGAGAATAAATTTTCTTACAATCACCAATAAGTATATAATTCATCATATATTTCTCTAAAAAGAAGAAGAAAAAAAAAACATTGGTTCTCTACTCTTTTGCTCGCCATCCATCATCCCTTAAATTGTGGACCTGTCTTGAAATCAAAATACCCGTAAGGGCCGTAACCATAACTTCATTCCCTTCGGTACTACTAAGGCTTTTTTTTTTTTTTTGTTTCTGGGAACGTGCTTATTGTTTATGACTAATCGTGAGTTATTTTTGAAGTGTTTGATTTTAGTTATGAAAAAATAAGTCATAAATCACATACAAGCTAATTAAAGCACATGTAAGACCATAAATTATAAGCACTAGTCCATGTACTTATTTCTATTTTTCAAATTACATAAGTCCTTTTGTTAAGTGAAACTTTTTACATTTCAAAATTATCCTTTATAATAATAACATTAATAATATTAATAGAAAATTTTAATACTAATAATAAATAATAATAATAATAAGCAATATCAAAAAAATAATACATAGTAATTGTAAAAAAAGACTAATAAATATTAATAATAAATATTATAATAATAATAAATAATAATAATAATAGTAGTAAGAAATAATAATATAGTAAAATAATGCGTAAAATTTTAATGAATAATAATAATAATAATATTAATAAATATAATCTTAATAATATTAATAATAAATAATAATAGTAATAAATCTTAGAATTATAAAAATTAACAATAATAATAATATCAATAAAAAGTAATAATATCAATAAATAATAATAGTAATAAATAATAAATAAATAATACATTAGAATTGTAATAAATAATGATAATAATAATAAATAAATGTTATATAAATAATAATTAATAACAATAATAACATAATAAATAATAATAATAATAATAATAAATATGATTTCAAATATATTATAATAATGATACAAAGGACATTTAATAATGAGAGTATTTTAGTCTTATATTTTAATTCAGCATTTTTTTAGCTTACCAATCAAATAGTTACACTTATAGCCGGTAATGGCCTGGGCCAGGCCAGCCCAACCCCAACCCATCGGGCCAAGCCTTGAAATTGGGCCGAGTCAGACCGGCCCAAATTTGTATCGGGCCTTTAGAACTGAAGCCCAACCTCTCTAAATATCAGGCTGGGTCGGCACATTGTTTTGGACTAATTTGCACTAATTTTGATATTTTTGTCAGTCCGCACGTAAGCCCATCGGGCCGAGCCCAATATTGCATCGGGCCTCCAAAACTATAGCCTAGCCCATCCTAAAGTCGGGTAATGGGCCGACCCGATTTTGCCGACTTTAGTTACACTAACTTAATACAACTCATCAGCACTTCAAAAGCACTTCAAAAAGTTAAATCAAACAACAATAGCTTAAATGTTATCAATTATAAGTCATGAACTATAAGTTATCAGTTATAAGTCATCAATTATAAGTCATTTGTCATTAACTAAATCAAACAGACCCTAAGTCAATGCAAATGAATACGATCTTTCCGAATCACATTTTGTTTTTTAAATAGAAACGAGAAATCATTCCGTTGTATATATTAAAGTCACTGAAATAACACGTGTTCTTGACACATCATCAAACTTTTCTAATTCTTGAATCTTAGAGTTTCTCTAAGGGCAAACTACACAAATGGTCCCTATAGTTTTAGTATTTTTTGCATTTCGTCCTTATACCTTGCAAATGGTTCCTATACCGAGACTTTTTACACAATTGGTCCTTCCGTCTAGCTCTGTTAACTTTTTTGCCATTAAGTACGCACACGTGTCATTCACGTGCATTTGTGGAAGGGCAAAGTAGTCATTTTATCTTGAAACGTACAGGAACCAGTTTTAAAATATAAATAAATATTAAATACACTTTAAAGAGCTTCACCATTGCCGAAAATACACCACAATAACTTGCAAATGACGGTTCACTTCTCCCAAAAAGCTCTCCTCCAACTCTTCCACCTCCTGTCCATTTTCATTTCCCAAACCTCCTTCTCCCTCTCTCTCTAACAATGGCGGCATCACCTACAAATCACCAACACCATCATGGAAGAAAGAGATTACTGTGTGCCGTGTGTATGTGTGTGTGAGAGAGAGAAACAGAGTGAGTGAGATTGCAACCATGGATTCCTGAGCATTTCTCACTCCATTTCCAGATCTAAAAAAAAAATATACCCTAACATTTCCCCCCCCCCCACTTATTCCGCCACTTGCGCACCAGTTGAAGAAAGATTGAGCCCTTTCCTTTTGTCATCTATCCAAAAGGGGGCCTTCTGCCAGATTTTTTTCGGGCAAGAGGAAGTGACTGAAATTGACGGTAAAGGGCCTACAGCGTCTGAATTCCTTTTTCTTTTGGCATTTGTAAGAGAAGAATATGAAGAATTGAAGACTAGCTTCAAGGTAGCAAACTACCTCGAACTACATTTCGAGAGCCAAAACAAAGAGGGAATTTGGCCCATGTGAAATCGTCTGTTGCCGAGATCCAGTGAACACATTCTTTTGATCTCAGTATATAGTAGTAGGAGTATTTTATGTTGTTAAATTTTGGGCCCATTGAAATAGAGCCTCGTGTTTAATGGATCTAAATTGATGATTCCTATAATTGGTTTTTTAGAGAATATGATCATGTTAGGTGGGTACTTTGTTTTTCAATTTTTTTCAGTCGTGGTCACCATTTTCGGAGAAGACGACCGGCCCAAATTTCATGGTTGGTCCCTGTACTTTCGTAGGTAAAATGACAATTTTGTCCTTGCCCAAATTCATGTAAGGAGCACATGTCAAGACTTAACGGAAAAATTTTAATGGAAAAAATAATTGCCTTCAATTGGTTGGTACAAGGACGACTGACAAATTTTTTTTGTATAGGGACCAATTGCTAAAAACACTAAAACTATAGGGACCATTTGTGTAGTTTTCCCTTTCTCTCATGCAATCATCTATCTAATAAAAAATCATAAATATGTAGGAAAGATAGATTTTCCAAAAAAAAAAATTCTCCAATGTAAACATTTTAGGCTGAGGTGGAGATGAGATGATTTTTAGTTGAAAAGATATCATCTACGTGATCCTCTACTTCTAGAGGGTCACTTAGATGATGTCTTTCTATATATGTCATTCACCGTCAATTTTTATTTTTATTTTTTATTGTCAATTAGTCACAGTATGAAATAATTTTAATTTTTTATTTTTATAATTAATTATAAAAAATTATCACGTCTGAAAGAATATTTTAAAAGGAGTCTTGCATTGGAGCACATTTAGAAAGATGACTCTCTATCTAATAATTTTTTTGCCACATACGAAATAAGTCTTCTTGTTTAAGAATGCTACATAAGAAAAACTAGATGATAGCATTGAAGTTTCTCCAATCAATCATCTATCTAGTAAAAAATATTACACGTAGAAAGATAGATTTTTTCCCAAAAAATATTCTCCAATGCAAACCTCAAATGTTGAAGTAGAGATGATGTAATTTTTATTTTTTATAATTAATTATAAAAAACTGTCACGTCTAAAATAATGTTCTAAGAAGAGTCTTGCATTGAAGCACATTTAAAAAAGGGCTTTATTTTCTTAAATTTTTTGCCACATACGAAATAATACTTCATGTTCAAATATCTCACATAAAAAAATTAGATAATATCATTGGAAATGCTCTAAAGTAAGCTTGACTCTCCAAATTCTGGTGATATGGTACGAATGCCAATAATAATAATCAACTTTAACTAATCACAATAACTATGACATAAGATATTGTCTTATTCTATAATTATAGCAAATTAATATAAATAAGTATAACAACAATGAATAATAAATAATGTATTATAATTATTATAAGGTAAAAATTTAGAAAAGACCATTTTAGAATATTTTTGGTAAGACAAATCCTTCTGACTCGACCCATTATTTGTTAATGAGCTAAGCTGTGAGAAAGTGGAGCTCCATAAATTAGTAACTATTATTATCCAGACAAATAGTCTACTACTCTATTTTGAGACGTTTCACTTAAAATATTCACTTCAATAAATTATTTCCACAATTTTTATAAATTTTTTAACTTTACCATTTACATATGCTATAAACATGTTGATTTTAGTCAATGAACAAATACATCTACTAATACGCTCATATTCTAATATTATCATTTGTAATGAGTAGTTATGTTTACTCTATTACCTTTAACTTACTCCTAAACAATATTAGTTCAAATCAAATATAATACATGAGATTAGAACGTACATTTACAAAATATATTAGCATTAGGAAAGATGCTTGTAGTTTTTTTTCTTCTTCTTCAAAACATCCGATAAGAGAATATATATATATATATATTATATTTTAGAAATGGAGGAAATATTTGTTTATTTTTAGAAATAAGATTGATGATAGATTGTGGCCTGTGGGATAACTTTTTTTTTTTTAATAAAAATCCCTCTTTATCCGGATAATAAAATACAACTTTTTTGCGTTGTTATGTAGATTTATCCCTTCTTAATTAAGCAAATTAGCAAATAACCGAAAAAATTAGGCACATTTTTTTCTTGGGTAGACAAGGAAAGAAAGAATAAATTAAGCACATGCTAATTATACTCCACTATCAATCAAAAGATTCAGAATGATCCTCTATTTTACTTATATATTAAATGCATATATCATGTACCAAATGAAGTGTTACAATTAATGAATAGAGCATTAATAACATTGCAATTAACTTTTCCCCTCGTTGATAAAATAGAATAAATAAATGCCATAAACTTTATTCCTTTGGACATACCCATAAAAAAAATATTTAGTAATTTTAGAAATAATACTCTAAAACTAATAAGAGGTCAAAAAATAAATGAGGTAAAGCTCCACCTATTACTATTAAATATTTTCTCGAACATTTATATATGTCTACGAGTCGATCAATTTTACGCGCACGCACACGTAACTCTAAACGAAAAAAGAAAAGAAAAGAAAAAGTAAGAAACTGTATTGCTTGTCAATCGATTTCACACAAACGTAACTTGAACGAAAAAAGAAAAAAAGGGAAAAAAAGAAAGAAAGTGTGTTGCTTTGCTTTCTAACGTTTTACTACTTTGAATAGAGATTCAAAACATTTGACCAACTTTCACGCGGGTAAAGAGCAGTGCGTGTGAAAATGAAATTCTTTCTTTTTCTATAGTCAAAAAAGCCAACACACACACACACACATTCTAAACCTAACCATGGTTAATAATCACTCAAGCTTTGTAGTTTGCACAGCACACTCTCTTTGCCTTTCCTAGCTCTCTTCTCACTCTCTCTCCCTCACACACTTCCTCATCACCGGAGCAGATCAGCGGCTGCTTCCATCTTCCGGCGATCCGGCTCAGCCTCTTTCTCTGGTTAGCCACTTCACTTTTTTCTCTCTCTGTGTGTTTATGCATGTATACGTGTTTCGGTGATTTTTTGCTTTCTTCATTTTCTTAATAAAAAAATTGGGAACGGAAATCCTGCAAATACTCTAATTAGGGCTTTGAGGGTAGCAGCTAAGGATGATATTCTATTTATTTCGGCATTTTTGTATTTAATTAAGCTGATAATATAAAAACACGAAGCATTGATTTTTCAACGTAATGGTGTATAATAAATTGATTTGATTGATATAATGCTTTGCATATCGTAGATTTTCTTATTGTATAAATTAAACAATGCAGCATTTGGATTGATTTTATTTTTTGTTTTTTGAGTAGTTAGTATTAATTATCATGTGAGGTGGAAACTTAATGGAGCTATTTGATTTGTTGTTACTGAGCATTCTATTATCAGAAGTCAGAACAGAAAGTTGCTAGGATGGAAATTTCCCCCCAAATATTAATAGTACTGAAATAGTAATTTCGAGGTCTTTCTATGTGTGTGTGTGTGTGTTTTCCTTTCACTGTCCTCTAGATGGACTACCTAACCGTGTAGCCTAATCCCGAGAAAGAAAGAGTTCCAACTCTGACTCCCACCTTCTGTTAAGCATGTCTTGATCTCTGATCAGACTTTTTACTTTTACCAATCACAAATTTGATGAATCAGTTGCAAGTCAAGTTGCGATAGTCTTTTGGGATCCCTAATATTTTCTTAGGAGTATTCCCCATGTAGGGCAATACTAGGAAGGTCTTTGCTGCCTTTCAATGCGGGGTTACTGTTGCTCCATTTTGGAACATCTATTGAACTGTTGCAGTTAAAACCTTTGTTGGTATTATGATTCTTGGAGCATAACCAAATGCACCTTCATTTGCGAAAAAAGTAGAACAACATTAAATGTGAATTAGGAATGGAACTTTAGTCGGCTTTAAGGTATTATTGAGACGTGTAACTCATTCTGTTGCTCTCTAATGGTCTGTGGATCTATAAAATTAGGTGAGTGCAAAGGCATAGGGTAGGCGTTATTCTGCGGATAACTATTGCACAACTCAAGTCTCCTAATGCTGGTAGCTTGACTGGTGTATGTTTCCATGCTGTCCATTGCAATTCAAAATATGGGCTTACTCTGCAGTAGACACCAACGTTACAATCAAGCGGATTCAGAAGAAAATGCTCAGGTATAGTATGTTTGATGAATTGTTCTCTTACACTGTCTACATGCATGCTACAAAAATCTTGCAATTTTGTCTCACTTTATGCATATTATAGTTTTGGTTAAGCACATGATCTTTAAATTGAGGTTTTCTCTGAATTTTTAGACTGCAGAAATAGAAAGGCGGATTCAGCAGGAAACAAAGGCGGAGAAACATATTCAGAAACTTCTTCTACTTGGTATATATCTCTTTAATTGTACTTCTTTTGTTGTAGGACTCTTCTTTGGTACATATGCTTTTGTCAGTTTCATGCGTTCAGTCTGGTAATGGAGGATGGACAAGTGAATAAGTCAGTTGACTATTGTGTTTTCCTGGAGCTGTGTGAGATATTTGAAGGAAACTCTGTGAGATTGAAGACATCCATTTTATCATATTTCCTGCTTCATATTGAACGCTTGTAATTAAGCAATTAAATAGCATAACAGGTGCATATTCAAGCTTGCTGTTAGCGTGCAAGCAAAAAAGAAGAAGAAGCTTGCTTGTAACTAGAAACTGGTTGTTTTCTCTTATTTCTAACTTCTCCTTAGGTTTCTCTGCATCCCTGCTGCCAAGGTTCCTCGTCTGTAGCCTGTAGGGATCAGTGTTTTTATTATGATTCTTCACATATTATGATTGTTTTACATAATCTGGTGATCATGTGGGGGATAATTCATTCTATTGTTCTACAAAGACCTTAATTAGGTGAAAGATGCTAGTTTGTTTTGTGCTCATGACTTGTCTAAATTATCAAGACCCTTTTATGGCAGACAGAGGCAGCAAAACTTCTTGTTATTTATTAGTTAGATTGTATAGGCTTGTTTTTTTTGTTATTATTATTATTATTATTTTTGGATGGATAAGGAGAAGATATATAAACAGAGCACAAGAGAAAGGATACAAAAAGACGAACAAGAAGTCCATTAAAGTTAAAATACTGCAGAAAAGCTATGAAACACTAAGATATTAAAGCTGCCCAATCCCATTGTAAATCTAAAATGGGCACCCCTCGGAAGACACCCCTAGCTGAAGTTCATAGAGATGCCATGAAAACTACTCTATCTCAGATCAGAGACCAAGAAATCTACTGGTCCTGGAAAATTCTGGAATTCCTCTCGGTCCAGACACCAAATAATCGCAAACACGCCACATTGTCAGAACAAAAGTAGTATGTCTTCCCTTGCCAAAACCTCTCACTTGCATCTGAGGAAAGGCTGTAATAGATCTAGGACTGGCCCGAGTTTCCCCAACACCCCGAACAAGTTATTTCACAAAAACCGGGCACCCACCCTCCCCCAAGTGAAGGGACAAATGATCATGAGATTCAGAGGCATGCTTACACATAGCACTATAATCTGGGTATATCCTCGTACAAGCATTGCAACAGATCGTTAGTGTTGAGTTTATGAAAAATCAGGGTCCAAGCAAAGGCTCTAATTTTGAAGGGAATTTTTGCTTTCCAAATGACTGAAGAAAGTGAAAAAATTGTTGGGCTAGGTGAACGAATCAAGTGGAATAGCAAAGACTACAAGAGAATAACCTAGTGCCCAGAGTCCTAGATCAAGAGTCGGGAACATGGCTAAGACGCACATTGGATATCCGATCAATCTTCAGCAGCCTTCCTGTCATGAAAATCATGAAAGAAGTGGAAATTTCAAGAAAGTGGAAACCACTTGATTAAAATGATGAAGTTACTTCTATTTACAATCCTAACACGCCAAACCTAATTGTACGAGGTTTACTAAATTAAAGTACAAAATAAACGAAATTACATCAGTACAAGTAAATCTATCTTAATTGCTCCTGCAACAATTAGTAAGGCATGTGTGAACATTTTTTATTAATACTTTCATCTCTTCTCTTCTCTACAACTTTTGAATTTTCCTGCAGTTCCGTCCTTTTCTTTTCTGTCACAGGAGTTGACCAGGTTAATATTGATTATTTAACTCTTTTCTATTGTTAAGGTGCTGGAGAGTCAGGGAAATCCACTATTTTTAAGCAGGCAAGACATCAAATAACTCTCTCTCTCTCTCTCTCTCTCTCCCCCAAAACTTCTAAAGCTTTATTATGTATGCAGATAAAGCTGCTGTTTCAAACGGGTTTTGACGAGTCGGAACTAAAGAGCTATACTTCGGTCATCCATGCAAATGTCTATCAGACCATAAAAGTATGCAATACTTGAAAGGGTGTGTTGGTTGTTTCCCTTTTTGCAAAATATAGAGTAGTATTACTTGCTTAATAGAGTTAGATATATATAATCTGTGATTAGATCTATAACTTTTATCTTTGTTATGCAATTCAATTGAGTTTGGTCATAATAGATGTACTGAATGGATTGACATGTTTTAACAGATATTGCATGATGGGGCCAAGGAATTGGCTAATACTGAAGCAGGTTCCTCAAAGTATGCCTTATCCATTGAAAATAAGGTCTGAATCACTGCTTCGGTCTTCTGGTTCTCTGGATGAAAAGTTTTTTGGTCTTCCCCGATTCTTGGAATGCCCAAATATATAAATATAAGTATCTATTTTACGGCTTTCATTATTTGTTTTTTTTTGTTTTTTTTTAAAGTTATGTCAAGTGAAATCCCATTTAGCCAATTAAGTACTCTTTCCATTTTTGTGTTTGGTACTCTTAATTGCGCTTGGATTATGGAATTGAATTACTTCTGCCAATTTTGAAATGTTTAGGAATATATTTTTAAGCTAGAGTTGTTATGGGATTCCCGAAGTACTCATGGCCCAACTACTTGGAGTTGGCTACAGGAGTCCTTTCAAAACTATTGCTTAAAAACCTTAAACTTATTGACAAGTTACGATTACCATTTCTGCTTCACCCCACTTGTCTGTCTGGTCCATCCAGAGTTCTTAATCTTCTTCTCCCATCAACTTGTTTCTTCTTTTCGTTTATATTTAACTCTAACGTTAAATTTTGGGTACATATTAGTAGATGATACCCCATGAAGATGGGCAAAAACTTGAGTTGAGTTGGGTACATTGTAGATGATACATGATTATCTTCTTTCTATCATCTTCTACATGTCATCTTCCTTGTTCATAAGATGAAATAATTAAACATATAATTGATAAATACCTCAAAGTGATTTCTTTTGTATTACCATTTTGATAGCTTACAATTACCTTATCTTAACCAATTGAGTAGTAATTAAAAGATATGTGATTTAGTTTTAGTATTGAACTAATGACTCTTAATTAGAAATTTGATTGTAATGCAATTATTGGTTCTCTGAATAAGAATTCAGATTGTTTCCAAAAAGAAGATATCTGCTTTACAAAGCAAGATAATAGAAATTAGCATGTCTAACACTCCACAAAACCCAATTGCTTGTCATAGATACCTTCTGCCTTCTGTATTTGTGAAGCAAACCGGGCTAATATTTCTATGTGCCAGGCAATTGGGGAGAAACTGTCAGAAATTGGAGGCAGGTTAGATCATCCTCGCCTCACTGAAGAGCTCGTGCAGGATATAAAAGCAATCTGGAGAGATCCTGCCATACAGGTAATTTCTGCTACATTAGAACAAGGTTAAGTTTCACTTGTTCATCTACTCATATGCTCTTTGACAAATTTTACCTGTTAGTATTTTCCTGCTACTTCAAAAGTTTTAATGCAGCATGAGTCTCATGACAGGTCTTTAACTATAATTAATACACGCAGGAAACATATTCTCGTGGTAATGAACTCCAAGTTCCGGACTGTACCAATTATTTCATGGAAAACTTACAAAGATTATCGGATACACATTATGTTCCAACAAAGGTACTTCAAGCTAAAGTTACTATATCTTCCTTTTTGTTTCAGTTTGTTATTTTCAAAATGTGAAAAGAAATAAAGCAACTTATATGGAAGATGATAGACTAGAGGCTACCGCCACTGTGATATTAGACTATTAGATGATTTGTCCACAATTACTGTATATACTAATGATAGCATCACATACAATTTCCTTCTGTATGGATAATTAACATGTCATATTCATCATGGAAGACTCTTTCTCTCTAGTGCCTTCTCTGAAGGGATATTCTGCATTGCTCCTCACTCTAGGATGTTCCTTTTTTTTTGGTTATACAGGAGGATGTTCTATACGCTAGGGTTCGTACAACTGGTGTTGTTGAAATCCAGTTCAGGTGTGGATTTCTTTCATTTATAGCAGTCTTTTGTTACACTGTTTCCTAGCTCTTTGGTTAGCTGCTTTATTTTTCATCCTCAGAATGTGCAGATAAATCAGTTTTACGGATAGCTTGGGATCAGTTCTAAGTGGAATGAAATTCTATCCTTCATACACAATGTTCTTCCATTGCTAGCCACTTTTCTTTGTTTCAGGGACACATCTTTTCTATCCAGATTTCCTTGGTGGACATATCATCATTGTTTTCTTGAGTAATGCTCCATACAACTAGACCATCGATTTAACTGATTTTTGGTTAACATTGAAAGTCTAAGAAGTTGTGAACCTATCCTTTAGGCTCATGTCTTTAAGCATGGTCCCTGCTTTGCTCCCCTCTTTGCCGTCCTTCCTACTGTTCCTCATAAAGACCCCTCAGAAGTGCATTCACCTTTTATTATTATTGTCTTCTCAAGCTCAACTCTGTTATAAAATATAAGTTACTACAATATTGTTTGGTGCTGCAGTTTATTCCAATGATAACCAGTATGCATACTTGGTAGTAAGTGCTCTTTACATAAATTTGGTCAATCTGCTATTAAGGGCCATTTCTTTGCAGCCCAGTTGGGGAGAACAAGAAGAGTGGTGAGGTATATCGACTATTTGATGTTGGGGGACAGAGAAATGAGAGAAGGAAATGGATTCATCTGTTTGAAGGTGTTACTGCTGTGATATTTTGTGCTGCTATTAGCGAGTAAGACTTTTGGCATCCATTCACCACGTATGCCATCAAATGCATTACGTAAATATTCATGGCATACATGATGTTTACACAATTTATACCTGTTATTTTGACTATGTTCCAGGTACGATCAAACTCTATTTGAAGATGAAAACAAGAACCGAATGATGGAGACAAAAGAACTCTTTGAATGGGTCTTAGAGCAACCATGTTTTGAGGTTGCTAATTTTACCATTTTTCCACAACATCTGCTCTCTTATCACTGAGATCTCTTTTGCAGCTTTTGACCGCCTTTTTTTCTTTCTTTCTGAACTGCAGCTTATTTTGACTTAGGTGTTCTTTTGTTGATATTGCTCGTTCTTGATCATTATTACGGCTTATGGTTTATAATCTGTGCAGAAAACATCCTTCATGCTGTTTCTAAACAAATTTGACATATTTGAGAAGAAGGTTTCAAAAGTGAGTGAAAGTTAAAACTTTAAACAGTTGATCATAGTACTCCAAGTATATTCATTCTAACATTTCCATAAGTTTCATTTAGGTGCCACTGAATGTATGTGAATGGTTCAAAGATTACCAGCCAGTTTCGACAGGGAAGCAAGAGATTGAGCATGCGTACGAGTAAGTGGGGCATAACTGGAGTCATCGGTCTTTTCAGCACATGCTTTGTAATCATGGATGTTCTCAGAAGTTGGGTTTTTGAAATGCTTTCTATTTTTTGCATTTAGGTTTGTGAAGAAGAAATTTGAGGAGTTGTACTATCAAAAAACAACCCCGGATCGTGTGGACCGGGTGTTTAAGATTTATAGAACCACCGCCCTTGATCAGAAACTTGTGAAGAAGACTTTCAAACTGGTAGACGAGACCCTGAGAAGGAGAAACCTATTTGAAGCTGGCTTGTTGTGACAACAGATAACCATTTTTCCCACCCTAAAGAAATGTCAATATTTCGAGAGCTACGTCAGATTTTTGATAATGAGGTTTGACACACTCCAGTCAGTTACCCACTCAGTATCATATCCAACAGGTTAATATGTTTTTATATTATCATTTTGATGATTTTAGCCCTCTGTACAAGGAAACTGATATCCTCTCCCGAGTCTCCATTTTATGACGCCAAAATCATCCCATATATTTTTCCGTGTTTTTATGACCTTCCTGATTAGGGGATTGAATTGATCACACACAATTATAGATTTATATTCTTTTATTGTGCATTTTTCTTGGGCTTCCCAGAAGAGTTATATAAAGGTGCAATTGGCCTATACATGTACTTTGTGCTTTGCTCGTATTAAGACTGGCCAAAGCAGAAGGGAAAGTTTGCCCTTTAGCTTCCCAGTGTTGGTAGGTTGGATCAATTTTTCTTGTGGTCTTGATTAAATTTTCCATTTAAGAAATGCTATGCAAAGTATCTTCCCTTGGCCTTCCTTGTATTTGCCTAAAACCAACAGAGTTGAATGAGGAAAGATGTTGACAAATTTATTTCGAGGACCCTTTGGGATTTCTTAGGTTGTATACTATTTGGTACCTGGGAATTAATCAGGTTGGAATAGAATGAATGATTTTATTGGAATGATTCTTTTTCCTTTTTTTTTTTTTTTTGGGGACATCCGCTCACTTATTTTCCATTATTCTTGAACTATCCCTTCCTATATTTACTGCAATCTAGGTGTGTGTGTGTGTGTGTGTGTGTGTGTCCCATGTATCATTTTTGAAATTATCTTGGAATTATTCAAGTACGAAATGAATGCGTACGTTGACCGGTTTCATCTTTCATTCCAATCCCTCCCGCCCCACGAGGATGTTATTGGTTGACAATTTCATTGTCCATTTCTACTCTGGAAAATTAAACGAAACGTAAGGTTATAGCACGTTTATGTATCATAACTTCTTGTGAGTTGTGACAAGTACCTGTTGCTGGGGTGAAGAGTTTGAATTCAGCTTTAGAAGTTTCCTGGGGTGAAGTGTTGGAATTCAACTGTACAGAGTCGTACTTTGCCAATGCTTTGGCTCATTTGCTTGAACTAGTTGGCCATAGACAGTTGTATGGTTTTTTGTTGGAGTTTGTGAATACTTTTCCACCACTAAGGTCTTTCCCTAAGAAATCCATTACTTGGTTCAATTTCATTTCTTCCATTTAATATTTCTGAAAGTTATTTTTGCTCCCGCTGCCTAAGTCTATGAATTGATAATTGATATTTCAAGTTTTCAACTTGGTGTCAACTTAATGAGATCTATGGCATTTTTAATCTCATAATTAAAATTAATGTTATAAATCAAAAGGTTAGTTTAGTGGCTTGATTACTACTGAGTTTTTGTGTGAAGCAGCACGTTAAGTGTTGCGAGAGAGAGAGAGGGGGGTATGGGAACACTTTGTGGGAGACCCAAAAAAAAAAAGAAGAAGATTAGTTTCACATTCAATGTGATATTTGGATACCTTGTGGGAGACTAAAAGATAAATAAATAATGTTGTTATAGCAACATTTTTATAATGAAAATATACTCGCTCTGCTTTTTTAAAAAGAAATTGTTTGACTCGATACACAATTAAGAGAAATTAAGTTATTTTATCATAAAGACTATTCCTTTCGTTCTTAAAAAAAAACTTTTGTTTAATTTGACATCCATATTAAGAAAAAAGCTAATTGATCGTATTATAAATATTATGATAATATATTATTTTTTAAAGAATAACCATGTGAAAATGGGGCTTATATTAATTAAAGTAGGAATTAAATTAAGTGTTAAATGATAAAAGTATATTTAAAAAAAATAGAAAATGGATATTTTTTATTTGAAACAACCTAAAAAAGAAAAAGATATTCTTTTAAATATGGAGGGAGCATGTTATTGTCAATTTTAAAAGAGAAAAAGAAACAATTGGGACGTGAATGTGGAGTGTGTGTGTGTCTGGGACCTACGGCTGCATGGTATGAGACGCTTCTTACACATGGGGGGCAAAGTCAGTTACACAAAAGAGAGAGAAAACTTCCAACACAGAAATGGACAAAAATGGCATGAATCAGGACTTGGAACTAACTCAGATACACAACGTCTAGTCGGTCAGGTTTGTTGAAGGTCCGCATCGGATTCAGTGTCAGTGGGGATACGTTTGTCATAACAAAAACATCCAAGGCTAATGAATGCAAAACCTAAAAGGAGGGTAGACACACTGCACACTAATTTTGAATCCTGACACCTCAATGACCGCCGCGATAGTGGGTCGGAATTGGGACTGCAAATAACTCGACTTCAATTCTGAATAATAAGGCTCCGTTTGTTTTACGGAAAATGATTTTTGGAAAACGTTTTCCTTATTTTTCGGTGTTTGGTAATATTTGGAAAATGAAGTCAATATAAGATATTTTACAAGTCAACGGAAAATGGCGTTCTTTGAGAAAAATGACTACGATTCAATTTCCGTAAGTCATTTTCCAAAATTTGTTCATTCCAATTTTCTCCTAATATCACCTTTACACATTTGGATGTGCTATATTCATTTCTAACTTTTCGTTCAAGAAAAATAATCATAATATTTTACCGTAATATTTTGAAGTAATTCTATGAACAAAGTTTTATTTATATACTTTTATTTGTTGATAGTGTCAAGATTTATGGAAACTTTTATAACATTAAAAAATATATTCATGTTCGTCCCAAAATAAATGTTCACTTTTATTTACGGTCACAAATAAAAGTAAATATTTATTTTGAGACGAGAAAATAACAATAATATTATGATCAAGTAGTTGAATTCCGAAAATATTTTAACTTAATATTTTAATTAGAAATACTAAGATAGAGCTCATGTTATATATATCTTGTTTGAAATTCTTTAGTGTGTTGATTTAAAATTTTAAATTATTTTTTTAATACTTTAATTTTTAAAGATACTATTACACGGAATAAAATATTTGGTTGAAGAGTACATGAAGCTTCTAGTATAATGTTTAAGATCATAAAATTTTTAATTTGAGGCTAAAATTGGAGTCTAATATCACATTTGCACTACTCAATTTTAATAAATATCATCTTCGTCCTAAAATAAGTGTCTATTATTTTATTTCGGGACGTCCCACAACAATTATCTCTTTCTTTTCTTTTTTCTTTTGTTTTTGAAATGTGTTTTCAAGTCAATTATCAATTATGTTATTGATATTTGTGATATTGAAAAGTAGATAAACCCTCATTGATTTAATACCACTAGTGATAATTTGGGGTTACTAAAGAAATTATTTAAAGTAAAAAAAATTTAAAAAATAAGTGTATATTTAATAGGAGACACTAATTTTAGAACGAAAGAATATAAGTGTTTATATGTATTCATGATATGTTTTCCGTAAAAATTTCATATGTTTGCCAAACACCGAAAAATATTTTCCGATATATTTTCAAAAGATTTATTAAACGCCTGAAAATAGAACATTTTCATTTTTAAATCATTTTCCAAAAGTTATTTTCCTTGAAACAAACGGAGCCTAAGTTCGAATTTAACGTGATGAATGGCCTATACGAACGCGGTTTAAGGCAAACATAAATTGAGTTTGAGCAAATACTTTTAAGTTCATCAATTGTAACACATGTAAAAACTTAACTATTAAAATAAAGGGTTAATTACACCATTAGTCCTTTGACTATGGACTTTTTCACGATTAGTCCTTTAAAGTTTTTTTTAAAATTTTAGTCCCAAGAGTTTCAAAAAGTTACGCAATTACTCCTTTTGATGGATGTCGTATTATTGGAAATTCCAAAACCTTCCTCTCGCTAACCCAATTGAACTCTTTAAACACTTTCTTTACCGCACTCTTTTCGCCCCGACCCTCTATTCTTCTCGATCCTCTGTCGTCGGAGAACGTCCGCACAATGTCAGCATCACCATTGCCATCTCCAACCCATTGTGCATTGCTTCCACTGCCCATTCCAACCATCGCCTCGTCGGAGCAAATGCTCAAAACCATCGCCTCGCCTGTAAGTGTTTCTTCGAATTCTTCTATGAGAGGGAAGAGCCCCAATTTTGAGGTGTATGCTATTTGGAATGTTGCAGTAGCAATCCTTATCCCTTGGCAATTTCTTTAAAGTAAGGTTTGCTCTCTGTAACGAGTGATTCATAGAGCATCTAGTTGATTTTTCATGGCAAGACTACTTGATTTGTACAATAATTTACTTTGTTACGAGTCGAAGATGGGTATTTACTGTAAAAGGTCAAAGCCAGTTTTTTTGGAAGATTTGTGTTTCATACAGTAATTGAGTAGCTGATCTGCAACTTTGTCTACATTCATGAGTTAATTTTGGTGGCAAATAGGTTCTGAATAGGGGTGAAGGTGGTTCGGTTTGAGCCAAAACCGCAAACTGAACCATCCCCTAACGATTCCACATATTTCAAATCGAACCGAACCGCCACAAACTTCCAACCAAACCGAATCGATCGGTTTGGTTCGGTTTCGCGGTTTAATTATTTAAATATTCTAAAAAAGAAAAAACTTTTAAAGATCAAAAAAATACTTTTAACACTAACTAAATAATTAAAAGTAAAAAATTAACTTTAAAATTACAATAATTCAATTAAAATGTAGGCAAACTGATGCGTAACAAACGCAAGACTTGTTGTTTTACGAAACTATGGATGATGATGATGAAAACAATGATCAAAGTTGCAGCGAAAATAGAAGATAGAACACGAGTCACCGGTTAGGATTCACTCTCCTAACGTAAAGACCTCTCTTGGATTCACCGGATAGGCTTCACTCACCTATCGTAAATTTGCAGCTTGTTCCAAGGTAATTCCACGTGGGCATCCCGCTTCTTCACCATGATCGTTTACAAAGTTGGGATTTGTAAAAGACCTAAGCTCTGATACCAATTTGATGCGTAACAAACGCAAGATTTGTTGCTTATGAAACTATGGATGAAGATGATGAAAACAATGGACAAAGTTGCAGCGAAAATAGAAGATAGAACGCGGGTCACCGGTTAGGATTCACTCTCCTAACGTAAAGATCTCGTTTTGGATTCACTGGATAGGCTTCACTCACCTATCGTAAAGAATCATTTTGAATATTACCTCCTAGACCTAAGGAAATAATAAACAAAATAAGAACAAACCTTTGTTCTTGAAATTTCTCCTTGAGAATTATATAACAATAATCTGAATTTTTACAACTTAGATCTATCCCTATTTATAGGTGTTTACAATGCATCCTAATCATTAAAGGTAAAGAAAACTACTCCTAATTGTACAAGCATTAGTAATACTATCCTCCCTAGGAATAGAAAGTCAAACCTATACAAGCTAGGAATCAAAAACATGGAAGGAAAATCGAAGTTGCCAATTCTGGCTAGAGGGCGATCGCCCTCCTGCGCCACAAAGCGATCGCTTTGTGGCCAGTAGGCTGGTCCTCGTATTTTGCTCAAAGGCGATCGCTCCCTCCATGGTCAAGGCGATCGCTCTTCACCCAGTAAGTTGCCAATGCCTTCTTTTGCCCAAAAATCATCCCTCGTTATGCACGTGACCTCCAAAGGTCTTCCAAACTCTTGAACCTTCCTAGTTTGCATCATCAATGACTCGAGAGACAATGTTAAACCACTTTCACCCACTTGTAATGCATCCACGGCTTTGTTTGGGTCTTTGCAAAGATTGTAGCTCAATGCTCCCGCATCACAAACAACAATAATTTTCTTATTAAATTCAATTACTAATTACTAAATAATATAGATATAAAAATAAAAAAATAAAAATTAAATGGTGGTGGTTCGATTCGGTTCGGTTTGGCACCAAAAATTGCAAACCGAACCGAACCGAACCACTCGGTTTATAAATTTTTTAAACCTAAACCGAACCATCCTAACCTAAAACCGAACCGAACTAGCCAATTCGATTCGATTCGGTGGTTCGAACTTACACCCCTAGTTCTGGATTTCGATAATCCTTATTGACAAGGACAAAGGTAGTTTGTTGTGGGGGTACCTTTCTCCATGTCATCTATGATCGGTTCAATTTGACCTAGTGTGTGTGTGTGTGTGTGCGTTCAATTTTTTCGTGTCAATTTGACCTGTTATTTTTGAGTTTAGAGCTTGCTAGTTGTGGATATGAGAATCGAGATAAGTTGGGTAAATTTACGAATCGATTTCTTTCACTTGATTATCTCCTTCTGCAAACATGCTTGAAGCCTTCAATTTTGGGGAATTCAAAAACTAAGGTTTAGTTATCTTTCGGAGAGAGTTAGATTTGGTGATTTGTGGAATGAGTTGCCGCAACAGTCACTGGGTGGGGATGGGGGAAGACAGAGACGGGAAATGTTTGATTTCTTAAGTTTTTCATTTGACCAATTAGAGTAATAGTTAGTAATAATTAAATTAACATTAATATTAAATATCATAATTACTTGAGTTAAGTGATTAATGTTTTTAGTTAGATTAAAGATAAAAATTTGTTTATTCAACTAAAAAAAGATAAAAATTTGTTATAATTAAATTCCTCTAGGAATTTCTCATAACACCCTTGAAAAATAATATGTGTAACACACATGATTGATTTAACGGAATTTTTCTAGCAACATCTATCAAAAGGACTAGTTGCGTGACTTTTTGAAACTGTTGGGATTGAAATTTGAAAAAAATTTCTTAAGGAACTAATCGTAAAAAAGTTCATAGTCAAGGGACTAATGGTATAATTAACCTTAAAATAAAAGTTGTTGAGCATATAAGTACAAAATGTCAAAAGCAATATAATTTTTTTTATTACGATGATTTGAATTTTAGTACCTACAATTTGCTTATAAGTTTAGTCATTTCACGAATAATTGAGCCTTGAGTTTGAGTTAGAGTTTAAGTATTACAAATACATTTTTGAACTCAATGAGTTGGTTTAGTGGTTCGACCGTCGCTGAGTTTCTGTGTCGAGAAAAAATAAGGATAAAATAGTAAAAATAATATCCTAAAAAAGAAAATTTCAAACAAGAACTTAGGGACGTAGGGAGTATGATTTAAACACAACTCGTAAATGATTAAAAAAAAAGTAATAATAATTGTAAATATAGTACTCTCTCCGTTTCTAAATTATTGTCTTATTTGACCCTGTACAAGGATTAAGAAAAAATAATTGAATTGATTATTAATACTCCTCAGTTCCACACAAAAAATTCACTATACTATTTTGAGATGTTTCGTTTAAAGAATCTACTTTCAAAAAATTATGCTTATAATTTTAATAATCTTTCATCTTTATCCTCCATTTGTGTTGTAATTATCTTGGTTGTGCTTAAGTATTTTTGTAATTATGACCAAATTTAGTGACACTAATATATCACTTAATAATTAGACTTTTCAAACGTAGACTCTTTGGGTGGAATGGAGGGAGTATTAGTTTAGTGTGTAATTTTCTTTAATGACCATGTGCGTGACCCATAATTAAAGTAGAAAAAAAATAAGGATAAATTAATAAAAAGTATATCCTAAAAGGAAAAAATTTATAATTATTTAGAAATGAATAAAAAATAAAATAAAAATAATAATTTAGGTACGGAGGAAGTATGAAATTGGCTTGAGATAAATTTAAGCAAATCTGAAAATGATACGAGCATAAGATAAGATCTCAGCTCAGTTTATATTTCGTACTTTTACTGCTATCGGAACGCAGCCCTAGACTGGACGTTACCGTACCCGAGTCCTTCTTTCTCCGACCTTTCCAGTCTGGTCAAACATATTCTATAACCGGAGATTAATGACGACATCCAATTTTCTTTATAAAAATAAAAAATAAAAGGAGAAAGAGAGATCTTTTTATTTGCTTTCCGGTTTTGAAAATTAATTACTTTCCAACAAAAGCTCCTTTTCTTTTGCCACTCCGAACAGGAAACGCATATTCGTTTCCATTTCCTTCCTCCTCTCTAGAAAAACCCTGTAAAAGCTTCCGTATCCGTTCCGTTGAGATCGGTTGAAGCATTCTGCTTGCTGTTTTCAGGTCTTAATTTTGTTTAATTTAATTTGTTTTTTCATATTGGAATTTATTGAATTGTTATTATTATTCCTATTCACGTTTAATAATTGAGCACTTTGTCATTCAAATTTTTTATTTCATTTCATGCATTTGAATGAAGTTATTTTCTCCTCAGAAACAAATGCAGTTTCTTATTTCTTGTTAATTTGAATTCGGGTAGAGCTTAACTTTGATTTCTTAGTATTTTCCCCAATTTTGTAGTTTTTTTAAGTAGAATTTTAATTGAAAGTTGGGCATATTTTGTGTATTACTTGTTGTCTTTGCTGTTAGTCCTGGTGAAATAGTTGTTTCTGGAAATTTGAGATAGAAATTTGGAAATTGGGTATAAGAAATCATTTGCCAAGACAACCTTTTATCATTCAGAAACTCGGGCCATTTCAATATTTCTGTGTTAATGATACAATGCCAGAGTTAAAGAAGAATCAGAGGCAGTTGTGGTGCAGCGATAACACTTCCATATATTGTGGGTGTTAGCTGTGAGAAAAGAGTGCTATAAGTAAAGTAAACGATTAGATTTTATTTTGGAAAGTCTGAATGATTTAGATGCCCTATTGGTATAGTGTACGATAGCTTTCCTTCAAACTGACACTTTAGAGCAAAGTCGATGTGTGAAAGAATAGTAGTAATATTTAGGGCTGTGTCATTTCATGTCCACCTGTTTATGCATAATGCGTATATTATAAATTAAATTTTGGTTGCTGGTGGAATAGTACAGTCCATAGGTGTTAATTGTTTTATTCTGATTGAAACTCCTGCAGGCTTTCTGTTATCTGGTTGGATTCTTACCACTCGAGATATTTCCCTTTGTCAGAGTGGTAAGCCTCTGAATTGGGATAGTTGTGGCAGGAAAAAGCTGTATATGCAAGATACTTGATTAGTTCTCATGGATCTTGACGGGCGTTCACCAAAAATCTTTCCGGTGGAAGCTCTTGCCCCGTATTATTTCTTGTCCCGGATTAATTCATTTGTTGACAGTTCCCTATACCATTCTAGGCACTTGTGTGCCCCTGGAAGTCTTGCTCTTCAGGAAACTTTCAGCTGCATTTCAAAGTTTGCCGGTACTGCACTTTTGTGGCTTGCAAGTGGGTTGAATTGCAAAATCCGCCAAACACTACCCGACAGTTCTTATGGGGCTAACCTGAGTAACTGTAAACCTTCTGCACAAACCAACCACAATACTAGTTGTACACATGATCTCCCTGGATTTCTTTGCAATTTTAGATTAAAAGGACCTGGAATCCCAGAGTTCTTTAGTAAGTTTTCAAGGTTTTCTATTACGCAACTTTGGGGAGAAGTTAAAAAGCTTCAATCATTTCCTGTGCTCTCCTTAGCTGGTGTTTTGGTACCGCCTCTTGATAACATGTAAGCTCTCCATTTTCTTAATACAAGTTTGGCACTCTTAGCAACTTAAATTTATTAAAAGTGGAAATGGTTTAGCAGTTCCTAACATTCTTGTTTGTTTAATTTTAACTTCTCGGTTGCTGTTTTACTATCAGCTCTGGTAATGTACTAGCTGTTCCACTTGAGAATGCTGATGTAATAATGCGGAGATGCATGGATCAAAGTCCCTGTGAAGTTGATCCTCGGGGATGTCGTGATTTTTCTTATGGAAATGTGGATTATTCAAGACATGCAGTTGAGCCCAGAACTGGCATTGAGTTCCCAACTATATTGGATAACACGTTTGGAGAGACCAATTCCAGTCTGATTTCAGAGGTCAAAATTCTGAATTTGAGCATTTGAATTTGTTTGATGATTTCTGAGATATAATGGTTTCTGTGCAATTATATCTGAATCTTCACACCTTCGCATGCGTTCAGTGTCTGTTACTTGCTTCTAAATAATGTTCGTACCATGGCTGTTTGCAGCGTCATTGTTTTTGTTTGTGTGTATGTGGGTATATTCTTTTGGGTAATTATATTATGATGCTTGTGTAAACTCTAGTCTGAATAGATAAGTAAATAATTTGAACAGACGGTAATATCTTCTGTGGGGAAGTAATTAGTACACTTGAATTTACACATCAAGTCCAAATCATGCTGGTTCATAGTTTTGCAGTCAAATATCTTGTCATTCATACTAGTCCACGTCTTTTATCTATATTAGATTTTCTTGTTGACTACCAAGAACTTGATAGGTGTACCACAGGTCCACAACAATGACGTAGATTGATGCTAAGGCATTTGATTCAAATCTTGCCCACTGTTACCTTTGAATACTTCTTTTACTTATTTGATGATGGATTTTCTACATGGCAATGTGAGCCGCAAAATACTATTGTATGAGATATGATGCTTAATTGTCCAAAAAAAAAGAAAAGAAAAAGTGATGCTGATTATGTTTCATTTTTATGAGTTCACGATTCCATGTTACTTGACTTGGTCATGAAGAATATTTGCCTCTCAGCATCACTACTATCTGTAGTATCCTCTCTCTCTCCCCCTTTTCTTTGGCTTATTCGTCATATGCAACTTTTGCTTGTATTTCAGATTCTTGTTGGGACTGGATCGAGAACGATGAAAATAATTAAAATTAAATCACTGAACCTCTATGCGTTTGGTTTATGTGAGTATTCTTGGAAACTTTTTTTTCTTAGGAAAAAAAAAAAAGAAACTTCTTTTTTTTTTTGATAAGTAGTATTCTTAGAAACTTCAAGACTAGAACTCCAAAATTTTATCCCATTATTTGACTGTTCTTACCTCTCTAATAGATGTTCATCCATATGATGTCTGCACGAAGTTGGGTCCGAAGTACGCTTCTATTCCAGAAAATGAGGTGAACAAGCACAATAAGTTTTATGCGGATCTTCTCAGGTATTTGACCAATGTTTACTTACTCATGTCACTTTTCTTTAAAACTTGTAATTGTTTATCTTGGTTCACTGTTGATGAAGCTGAAGAAGATCCTGTAATTGTAGCCGTCCCTGTATATTCTTGTTTCTTCAAACTACCCAGGCTCATTTGTTGATAGAAGATATTGTTTTTCTCTAAGATGGAACATAATAAGTCCTTTATTTCCCATGACCTCACTATTTCTTTTTACAGTAAACTTGCTTTCTTGGGCTTTGGATCAAAATGAGAACTAGTTCACTGATAAGCTTCTTGAAGGGCATTTCTTGCCTTTGCTACATCTTGGTAGTCGTTCCTCTAATAATAAAAAATACTCCCTCCGTTCCTAAAAAAGAGCTCATCTTTCCTTTCTAGGGAGTTCTAAAAAAAGTGTCCACTTTCTAATTTTTCCTTTTTTGGAAGTTACATTTACCATTTTACCCTTGATTTGATTTTCACTTTAATTGATGGGCCCCACTCTCACATGGGTATCCATGTAAAACACACACTATCCTACTCCCTCTGTCCCAAATTTTTTGTCTTTGACCCGGCACACATATTAAGAAAAACAATTGACTTGATTATTAATATTGGTATTGTGTGTAGTTTTCTTTAATGCCCATGTGCATGTGGTCCATAATTAAAGTATGAAGAAAAAGTAAGTGTAAAATGATAAGAGTGTTGTCCTAAAAAGGTAACTTTCAAACAAGACAATTATTTTGGGACGGACAAAAAACTAAAGCAAGACAATAATTTTGGGATGGAGGGAGTAATATTTTTAATAGTGTCAATTATTACTTCTTAATCTGTGTGTCGGGTCAAACATGACACTCTTTTAGGAACGGAGAGAGTACTAAATATTAGGAGTATTAATATTAATTACTCACTCCGTTCCAGGCGAAGAGTCCACTATACTATTTTGGGATGTTCAACTCAAAGAGTCCACTTTAAAAAATTATGGCTGTAATCTTCATAAAACTTTCAACTTTATCCTATTCATATAGTACAAACATATTAACTATGCTAAAATATTTTTGTAATTATGACCAACTTCAATACTACTTATATATCCTTTCATTATTAGACTTTTCGAACGTGGACTCTTTGGGTGGAACGGAGGGAGTATTAAGTTTTCTTATACTTTTACAAAAGACAGCCATTATTGAAGTTTGTGTACATATATGCATATCACTAACAAAAACTGAGCAATTTTATTATTTGGTCTTTTCATAAAAAACATCTACGTCAAAGTCTATTTGATGCTTGAAAGAGTTCTTAGTGTCCCCCTGTTCGAGCTTAAGGTTGTATCTTTTGAGCTTAGTTATACCTTAGCTTTCCTTAGAACTTTCTCAAATTTACAAAAATTGTAATGCATGAAGCTGTTGCCTTCTTCCCGAAAGTAACAAGAGTCCGAGTAGCTCCTATTTATTATTTTTCTTGTAACCCTCAGGGATGAATTTCTCGTGGAAACATGTAGCAAGTTGACTTTATCTTTCGGTTCCAGAAAGGAAATTTAACGTGGAGAGTATAATTGTATCCTATTCTGTGTTGTAATAAACAACCATGTATATTATCTGATGATTTCCAAGGTAACAAATTCTGTTCTTAGTAGAAATCTGAATTCTTTTTGGCTGATAAGTAGATAATAGTTTAAAGAAAATTAAGCAATGAAGAACATTTTGAATTTTATATAGGCAAAATTATGTGCATTACCAGCCTATATTTTTTTTTCCCTCTAATTATTAATACCCTGACAGTAAATTTTTTTTTTAAATTAAGTAAATACAAGATAATAGAATTGTCATTTTTGTACCATGGAACGAAGTAGGCTTCTTAAATTAATTGATAGTATATTAATTTATTGAAATAAATTATTAGAGGGTCAACTGTATTCTTTCCCGTAGCAAATATGTTGTGTTTACCATCAAGTTATGTTTAATGTTTTGTTTAAGTTTTGTGGATAATTGGAGCTTAAGTTGTTGCTGGGGCCATCTCATTGATGGTATTGAAATTTGTATTTTGTACTCCATACTGTACTGCATTATGTATCACCTGTGGTGGAAGAGCTATATTGCAACATTTTAAGTAAAAAGTAATATAGTGATATGCTAAATAGTGCCCAGGGTACTTGTTAGTTGCTAAGAGACTATATCTGGAAATGTTTTGCATTGGATCGCGATGAATTGGTAACTGCTTCCATTGCAAACATTTCTACTTCTGAAAACAATTACTAATGTATTAGGAACATGCACCAATGCTTTCGTAAATGTTTCCAGTGCAAAATATTTTCACTCTTGGATTTTTAATGTGTACCTCAGGGCACTTGTTAGTAGGCCTCAAGACTATTAAGTAATTTTTTAGAATAAGTGCATTATACTTCCATCAGTTACAAGGTACATAGTCCATTCTACAGTATAGCTAATGCTCTACTATTTGTGTAGTTTAGGTTCCAACTTTTGAATAACGAGTTGCAAGCCTTCGTTTTCCCTTGAATGAGAAAATTCTTAATGCTGTCAATTCTTAAGATATTCATTGTTAAGTGAATGTGGTTTGTGTGTAATAAACGATGTGTTTGCTTAATATTTTCTTATTCAGTTGTTGGCTTGCAATCTATCTAATGATTCCTTGTATTTTTTTGTTGCTGTCTACGTGTTTATGCATTTGTGTTATGTTTAACTCCAGTGGTTGTACATATTTTTGTTTGTAAGCCTCCTTGACTAAATAATCTACACTAAATTAGTTAGTTTAACTTTCCTAAGATCATAAGCTAAATGCCATGACGTTATTGCTTACTTTACTACTATGTAATCTTTTGTCAAACTTCTCTTTATTCATGTCTTTGAACTCGCTGCTGCAGGGAAGATATAAGCATGACCGTTAGGCTTGTTGTTAGCTGCAATGGGATTAAAATCAGTACCGTTAGAGAGTAAGTTAAATTTATTTTCGCGATAATTCTGTTGAAAAGTTGTATGAAAAATTGGACTATGCTACATATTGATTCTAGTCTCCTTGAATCTCGCCCTAGTTGAGATAGCAATTGTTGCTTCTAATTCTAGTGGTTGGTGCTACTGTCTCTTAAAATTTCTACAGTAGTTTTTTTCTGTGTTTGTCCATGTGAATTTGCTCACATCTATTGTTAATCTTATACGAGTATATGACTATACCTCGTTTATTGTAACGCTCTACATGGTTAGAGAATTTATTGGGGGAAAGGAAAGGGTAGGCAAATGTTTATGAATCCGGATGACCTAGTTTTGTTACTAAGAGAATTGGACATGATTTAAAAAGCAGGTAAGAAAATGTAAATTTTACTCCATTTCCCTCTGCTTCTTTTTGAAATCTCATGAATTGCAATTAACTTTTTATTTTTAAATTATAATCAAGGAAATAACTGTTCTTGCAAGTGGGATTAAGGCTGCATACATTTGGGTGCCTAGTGCCACAGGCTGTCGTTCAATCATAAAACGGTAGGAAAGAAAAGATGGAGAACCGCACCAGTTTCAGATTCTTCATTGATGAGTTGTATTTTGCTTCTTTGATTGTATACGGTGTTGACAAAAGCCTCATTTCCTTTGGCAATAGAGGCACCCTCATTTCCTTTGGAAATCATTTATAAGTTGCTAGGTTTCGGACATGAATGATTACCTCTCTCTCTCTCTCTCTCAGCTAACCTTTCCTACCCCCATAGTTTTAATGTGGTAGATTCATTCTAGTATTACCTTAGTCATGCCGCCTCATTAGAACACGACCGTAGAAGTGGGATGCACTCACTACTATCTTTTTCTCTTGTTCGGATGTTTGCCTAGAAATTAGTTACTAGGTACATCAGCCTGCTTGCTGTATTATCACTTGGATTCCATTCCAGTTTGAGGAGCTGTAAAACAGATAATTTGTGATGGATTTAGTCATAGGCTTGAAGTGCCAACAAATTTGATTGATATTAAATCAGTCCGAGCTTGTATGGAACTAGGTCCACTATGTTTTGGCTCAGTTTGTTGAAAACATGTTTGCACAATCACCAATACCATAGGAAGAGCTTAGCAATCATTTATATTTAAAAATGGCAAAATGCTTTAATATTTAATCTTTCCTTACTCTTGTTTCTTGCAGTGCTTTTGAGAAATCACTTAGAACCCGCTTAATGAAGGTAAATTGTCTTCTGAAATGTTCCTCTTGTGATACTGGACAATTTATTGGGAGACCTAACATAATTTCCTTTGTTTTTAGACCAACCCAGAAGCTGATCATGACTGCCTAAGATCATTTAGTTCTCTTTTTTCTCAAGATATTCCTATACGTGTGGTAATCTTCAATCGATCAATATGTTGCATATTTCACTCAAGGATATGCGATACATCATACTAATACTCAAAATTCTTTAGGGAACAACAATTGATTTCCGGAGAACAGCTGATGGACATCTAGTTACTGAAAGTGAGTATAATTTGATATACCGGAATCTTTGACCAACTATTATGCCTGACATCCTCCCCCCTTGCCCCCACCCCAAACACACCCTGACACGTGCACACTTATTATTATTATTATTTTAATAATAAGAAGTATCTTCCACTCCCTTTAATTAGCGGGTATAAATACTACCATCAGAAACCGTATGTTATCTAGAATGATTTGTCTCCAAGTGAACCATTATTTTGATCTTATTGGTCTTCTGGCTTAAGCGAATTTGTATTCTGCAGTTGAAGGAAATCAGATTGGAGCAGTTCGTAGCAAGGATCTGTGTAGTAAGTCAATTGTGTTCATATTCTTCGTTACCCTGTAACTGCTGATCATTAATTGTTCTATTTCCGAGAGATGACATGAATAGTAGAAATATAATATGTGGAACGAGGGAGCGATTTGTAGTTGGTAATTATTCATTTGAGTTGGGGGTGGTTTGTGTTTGGGAATGCCAAAAAAGGCTTAATTTTCACCTATCTCGCTTTTTTGTAATGGTAACAAAACTAATAACATATATGCGTGTACATGTGTGTATATATATATATATATGTGTGTGTGTGTGTGTGTGTAGAGAGAGAGAGATAGAGATATTACTGATTTTGTGTGTTTGTATGTATTGCAGGGGCGTTCTTTGACATGTACATAGGTGACATTCCTGTGTGCGAACAAACAAAAGCAGAGATTGGCAAGAATGTTGCGTGTATGATTTCAAGTTGCTAAGCCTGGTAATATATATTGTCTCAACAATTGATTGGTGATTTAGCATAGGTCTGGGCTCTGCCATTGAATGGATCAGGAGGAGCGCTCATCATTCCCGTCTCACACCAGTAGAACTAAATGATTGTTGTCGAGGAGGAGCCGGTCCATGAGCGAGCTCGTAAAGGTAGTTGACAGCGATTTATGTAGGGTAGTTAATATAGATGTACCTTCAACCACTAAAACATGTTATGTTTCTCTAGTTTGTTATTAAACACAAGTCCTTGTATTCATTCGAATTCTTTTTACTGAGAATAAATAATTTATTGGAATAAGCTTATGATTTACGTACTTATTTCTTGTGTTTTGGATAATTTATTTGATATGAATATGATTATTCAGTTGTCAGTACCATCGCACCAACGAACATATTGAAATAATGAATCACACTGAGTGACTAACGATCATTTAAAAATATTTTTTATATATAAACTAATACTCTCTCCGTTGCAGGCAAAGAATTTATTATACTATTTTAGAATGTTTCACTTAAATAGTTTACTTTCAAAAAATTATGCTTACAATTTTTATAATCTTTCATCTTTACCCTTCACTTGTATTGTAATCATCTTGATTGTGTTTAAATATTTTTGTAATTATAACCAAATTTAGTGATACTCACATATCCTTTAATAATTTAACTTTTTAAGGATTCTTTGGGTGAAATAGAGAGAGTATTTTTCAACATAGAAGGTCAAATAGAGCACCACGTAGTCATGTCAGTAGCTTGTTTATCAATTTAGATATTTGGTTAACGCAAAGAGCACATTGATAAGTAAATTATGAGTATGTTGATCACATTTAAAATAAAAAAAATTATACTTTTGGTTAAATCACTGATTTCCAAATTGTACAATGGGTAAAAAAATAGGTTGGGAGTGCGATAGAGTATGCCGAGTTAACCAGATATCTAAATTGATAAACAAGGTTGGGAGTTACTATCAACACCGATCTAGGGATCGATAATGATCAAAATAAACAAGGTTTCTGGCAACTTATCACGGAATTTTGCGATGTGAAATGGGCTCTTTATAACTTATGGGGAGATGGAAGTATGTTTCAAGGCGGCATGGAAGTAGTTCCCAACCCGGATCGAGTCGAGTTAATAGTATAATATTGAATTGCCACCTTTTTCAAATGTTTCTCTAAATCAAGTTAAAAGAAATAATTTTCAAATGTTCTCTAAATCAAGTTAAAAGACATGTCCTCCAAAAATTGATGATATTTAGTTACATTCTAAATACTGTTATCACTACCTTTTAAGTAAGTAGGTAATTGTTCTTTTAAAATTCCTAAAATTTGCTTTAGCGCCATGAGTCAATAAAAGTATTGCGACCTCAGCTTATTGTCACGGATTGATGAATGCTTCACCCAATGAAACAGGCCAAGTCTCAACCACACATTGGCTACTCTAGTAGTAGTAGTAGGCAGTAGCTAGCCCGGCCCGTTCAATACTAATTCTACTTGTGCATATGTTATTGTCATTCTTTTACAAGTTATTGCTTGTTGCCTTACTTGGATTGGACAACACTACACTTAAAAGGTTTCTAATGCTCAGACTTTAACCGCTATGATGATTTTGTGATGACCTGAGCGTCTAGACGTCACTTACTTGTCATACGAAACATCATTTTTGCTCGATAAACAATAAGGCAATTGACTTACTTGAATGTCGGGGCATCAGTTGACTTATTCCTTCGCAAACTAGCAGCTACCAACTTACTAGTTTTCAAGCTAAAATTGTTGCTTACTATGTTATACCACTTTTTACGTAAAGAGTTCTACTACCTTTACCCCCGATAAATGTTTTACTATTTTGATGCTTATGATATTAGCTTTTTTAGACTTGGCTTATCTGGTTTACTAGATTTCCTCAATATTTTTGAATGCAACTTTGGATGTTTCCTACATCATCATCACAAATATTTGTCATGTAACAATCATCCAAAGGTGCATTGAGGAATTGAGGATATCAATCAATCGAGAGAATCCCGATTCGTTTTTCCCCATATTTGGAAGTGTTTTAACTTCGCACGTGCTAGTTGGGAAAACATATTTTACGGATCACAAATGGTGATTAAGTAACCAAAAAGTGCGTTAAATTGAAGGTAAATTTAGCGGTGTCTTTCAAGCCCTACATTTCCATTTTGTGTCTTCTACCAGTCAAAAGGGAATGAAACCAAACCAATGTCTCTAGAATTCATAACCACCCCCCAACCGCCAATAACTACCTAATTTCAGTTTCTGCTCTTCCCGCCATCACAAAAATAAAGAAATATCTCTCTCTGCTCCCTTCTTATGTGTGTATATGTGTGTGGCATGATGTATAAACTCCCTTGTTCGATAAGATATCCTTGATTATCAGAATAAAAATCGAATTTCGATGGGAAACCGAGCGATTATCGCCGTGGGGGTGGCATGGGTAGCTCTCTTTGCAGGTTTCTTGGATGGTGTTAATGGAGATTTTGATTATCAAGATGCCCTCACCAAGTCTATTATTTTCTTGGAGGCACAAAGATCAGGAAAGCTCCCAACCAAACATAGACCCCCTTGGAGAGGAGACTCTGCCCTTCAAGACGGCAATCTTGCCAATGTACATTTCTGATTTTCTTGGAGTAATTGGCAAATAATCTAACATTCTGACTTTCTTCTTCTTTTTTGGGAACAAATTCAACATTTTGATGTACATTTGATAATATGAATGAATGTTTACAATGAGTATATGTATAGGTGGATTTGGTGGGAGGATACTATGATGCAGGAGACAATGTGAAGTATGGTTTGCCAATGGCATTCACGATAACAACGTTATCTTGGGCAGCCTACTTTTATGAAGCCGACCTCAAAGCAGCCGGGGAAATGGATAATGTCCGTGCTGCCATTCGTTGGGGTACTGATTATTTTCTTAAAGCCAGTGCTAACCGTCATAACTTGTATGTTCAGGTAATTCCAGCCCATCTCTCTCTGTCTCTCTTGATCTCCTCGATCCTATCTCTCTGTCTCTCTAATAATGTTAATTTTTAGGTAGGAGATCCGGTAAAGGATCATGAATGTTGGGCGAGGCCGGAGAACATGAAAACGCCAAGAACGGTGCTCAAGATTGATCAGAACCATCCAGGGACAGAGATAGCTGCTGAAACTGCAGCTGCGATGGCTGCTGCTTCCATTGTCTTTAGAAGACATGATCATGCCTATGCTCGTCGTCTTCTCAACCATGCCAAAAGGGTATCTTTAATCTTCCGTTGATAAACTTAAATACGGTTCTAATACTCAAAGTTTATCGCCAAAGTCTTGAGATTCAAACAAATTTTGTATTTGCAGCTCTTTCAATTTTCAATCACACATAAAGGAACTTACGATGGTGAATGCCCGTTTTACTGCTCTTTCTCTGGCTATAATGTAATCTCTCCCTCTATCTCTCTTACGAGTCTTGACGGCCCCCTCTTGAATTGAATGAATGAGCGAAATGATAATGTTTGCAGGATGAGCTATTGTGGGCTGCATCATGGCTATACATTGCATCAAGAAAGCCTATGTATTTACATTACATACAAGAGGAATCCACCAATGCTAATGTAGCCGAGTTTAGCTGGGACCTCAAATATGCTGGAGTGCAAGTCCTTCTCTCCAAGGTATATATAACATAAACTGCGTGTGCTTGTGTCTATTGGAAATTGATTAAATTTCTGGGAGTTGAAAATGCAGTTGTATTGGGAAGGGATCGGGGACTTTAAGGCCTTTCAGCAACATGCGGATGGTTTTGTATGCTCGGTTCTACCTGAGAGCCCTTACCACCAAGTTTACGTCACTCCAGGTATCCTTCTCTTCCTCTCTCTCTCTCTCTCTCTCTCTCACATACATGACCTACACACCACACATAATCCTAGATACCCGATTTTGAATAACAAGTGGATCGATATATAAGAATGATTATATATGTTAACAAACATTGTTTGTGATCAAACTAAGAAGTGGAATATTGTTAATTTGTTATGTTCTACACAGGGGGTTTGATTCATCTAAGAGATGGAGCCAATTCACAATATGTGACCGGTGCAGCTTTCCTTTTCAGTGTGTATAGCGATCTGCTAGCAAAACACCGACAAGTAGTCTCTTGTGGTAGCAAACAGTTTACTTCTGGCAACCTCATGGCTTTCGCTAAGAAACAGGTACGTTCCTCAGTTTACGTACTTTGCAGTGATCGGAAACTGTAGGTTAGGTCCCATCACTTAAGAAGTCTAGTAACAAAATTAAATAATTAATCAGATTCTTTGTTTCCGCTGCAGATGGATTATCTACTAGGGCAAAACCCTTTAGGAAGATCATACATGGTTGGATTTGGGAATAAACCACCAACACATGCCCATCATAGAGGCGCTTCCGTGCCAGTGATGTCTCCAAATCAAGAGATAAGCTGCCCTATGAGCTTTACTTACTGGTACAACAAGGACAACCCCAACCCTAATGAGCTCACTGGTGCTATCGTTGGTGGCCCGGACAAGAATGACAACTTCATAGATTCACGAGACCAGTCCGCCATGACGGAGCCCACAACGTATACTAACTCACTCGCGATTGGGGTCCTGGCTAAGCTGGCAAAACACCATGCTCAGGCATGATGTGGACTCTTGGTACGTGACATCGATTACCATATATAGTTACCTATTTTATTTACATGTACGTGGGAAGAGGCGAGTTTCAGTGAAACGGTTTTCACTTGAGGTAACGGGTTCGAGCTAAGGAAACTGCAGCCGGCCGGCCGACCTATCGACCTTTAGTCTAGGTATGTATGTATGTATGTATGATTAGGAATTGAGGCAAAGGTAGAACTAGATTTTGTATTCAGAATTATTTTTATATATATATATATATATATATATATGTATATGTGTGTGTGATTTCTTGACATGTACTTGTAACTCTATGCTGTGTAATACACAACAACACCTCTGAGAATGAAAAACTTTGGATTAATATATAATATGGTCTCTCAACTTTACATTCCCTGGTGATTTAGTCATCCGTGTTTTTTAGATTTCCTGAAGTGGTCCTTCAAAACATTTGATATCGTATTAGTCCCTCCAAACTGCTAAATCCATCTCCAGATTCAGATCTTTTACCCAAAACCACCTCTCGGAGGCCGCCAAGTAGAAGAGCTCAGAACGTCGGGTTTCCCAGCGCCGGAGTACGGGTGAAGAGGGAGGGAGGTTAGGCGGCAGGGAAAAGGAGCAGGCCGGGGACTCCTGTACTTCAATGGAAGTTCATTGATAACAGGGAGAAGGATGATCCAGTTCAGGACAAGAAGTTGTCGTCGGAGAGTGAAAAAGCCACTTTAATGGAGAATGATTACCCGAGAAAATGACAGGAAAAGAACCCCCGCGTGATAAGGTAGGTAGGTTAGATTTTGTGATTCTGCTTCCAGGCCCTTAACCCAGCACTCGTGGAGATAACGAGATTACCAAAAGAATTTCTCGAAATCTCGCCGGTTATGAAATAGACTACTTTGAATTGAACAGTGTGCATGTGTGTGAGAGAGATCTGGGAATGTTATAAGGATTGTGTGTTTGAAAGGAGTGATTGCAAACCTGGAGGTTGAAACTTGAACAACTACAGACATGGTTGATCATTGGAGAGAGAGAGAGAGAGAGAGGAACACGGTCAAGGTCAAAGACGAGAGAGAACTACGGATGAGAGAGAAAAAGAGGGAAAAAGATAAATAATACTCCACTGTCTTTAAATTATTATCTTATTTAATTTGTTATATAAATTAAAAAAATAATTGAATTGATTATTAATATTAATATAGTGTATAGTTTTTTTTAATATTTATATGTATGTGACTCAAAATTAAAGTAGGGATAAAAAAATAAGGATAAAATGGTAAAAGTAATATCTTAAAAAGGAAAGTTTCAAACAAGACAATTATTTAGGGACGGACAAAAAATGAAAGGAAGACAATAATTTAGGGACGTAGGGAGTATTATATAATATAGGAAAAATTATTATCTCTTCATGGCAAAATTTATTCCATCTAGGCATCCCACTTAGACTCAGTTTTGAGGGTAATTTTATCTTTTTAAAAAAGTTTTAACGATTCTGTTTGAGATAATGGCACGAAGGACTAATACACCATCAAATGTTGAGTTGAAAGACTACTTTAGGAAACCTAAATCATCGATGACCGAATCACCAGGAAATGTAAAAGTTCATTTTTGATTAATCTTGACCAAAAATTGATGACCGAATCACCAACTTTATTTATATATATATATATATATAAATAAATAAATAAATAAAGTTGGTGAGGAAGTCTATGAGTTTGCCACCTCATCCACTTTTGATTAATCTTGATCTTTAGGAGTTTGACTCTTTAAATTCTTATTTATTAGGAGATAATGCCATTAGTTAATAATTTTATATAATAACTATATCTATAATAAAAAATATATATAATAGTGAATAGTTTTACCTATAGTCTTCTTCTAATTACTATAGGAGAAGAACATGAATTCATTCAATTAACAATAGAGAATACATTTGCTAATGGCCGAGGGAGGTCAAAAGTCTCTCACACTTTGATGACAGGAGGTAAAAAACCCCCCATCTCTCTCTCTCTCTCGGGTAGGATATGAGACATTTGAACAACTTTTCATGAGTTCGTCTTGATTGGAAGAATCTCTCTCTCTTTTGTGTGACAATTTTTCATCTTTTTATTTACAAATTCATCTCAAGTAATTGAATAAGGAATTGTCATAGTTTCGTCAATGGAGGTCAAGGTTTGTCAAGTAAGTGCCTAACTTTATAATTTACGTGAATCTTTAAAATTTTGGTTGAATTATTAAATTTCTTTTGATTTTTATTTTCGCTTTGATTTTCAGTTTTGATTTTCATTTCGCCCTTAATCTTGGTCTTGACAATTGATATGCTTTCATTTCTTGGTTTTTGGTGTTTTGTTTTCTTTTTGTTGATGATTTTGTATTTATTTTTGTGTTAGTTTTTTATTTTAATTTTTCCTTGACTCTTGGTTTTTGCTTTTGTTTTGATTACAATTTGGTTTATGATTTTTGATAAATCGTTTTAATTTTTTGATAGTTGTGGTTTTGATTTTACTCTTAACTTTTTTTTTTTTTCACTATCGGCTTTGTTTTGAGTTTTTAAATTTTTTTATATGATGATTTTGGTCTTGCTTTAATTTTTATTTTATTTTGGTTTTTCCTTTAGTGAAAATTTTGTTACTGATTCCTAGATTTGATGTAGGTTTGAGTTTGGGAAATTATGTCTTTATTTTTTTAGATATTGGTTTTGATTTAAGTATTGATTTTTGTTTTTAATGAAGATTCGTATTTGTTTTTTATTTTTATTGTACTATTTAGCTTTGATTTGATTTTAGTTTTGAAGCAGCATTGTTTCTTTTACATTTTGAAACACAGTTATTGATGTACAACACAAGGATAAGATAATGAAACAAAATATTACGGTTCTAATTATACATGTTGAATTTATATTTTTATCAAATCAAAACTAAAATAAAGAATTGAACAAAAAAAATCATTTGTAAAATGTTGTCCATCGAGTTTGATTGAACCCTAATTCCTTTGTAAAAAAAAAAAATTAGAAATTGTACAATCAAAATAATTTGTCTTATGATTACTTGAAGGTTATTGAAGTAAACAGAGTCAACCGACTTTTAAAATTGTCTATATTTAAATTTTAGGATATAATTATAAAAATTTCGAAAATGATAGAGAATAAAGGTTGACACTGTAAATAAGAGAACATATAAATAAAAGAAAAAAATAATACAACAAAAAACGAGAAAAGAGAAAGATAATAAAGAAAAGAGTAGCGGAGCATCTAAAAATAAAATTTCTACAACTACATGTGCATTGGTTGAGAAATGAGCCACATTAATTGTAATATTAAATAACTTTAATTCTGTGTTATTATAATTAGAATTACTATAGCATGAATGGAAGGGAGAGGAGGAAGTATAGGATAAAAAGACGCAATTTACCATATTTTTTTGCCATGATTGTGAATACGAAGACAATTGATTGATATGACATAATTATTCTCATTAATATTTCGAAATCAATTTGTTCTTCTTTACATAATATTCATGAAATATAAAAATTAAGAAAATAAACATATAGGAGAGATTAGGTTAGAAGATTATAAAAACGGTTACCATATTTAAGAATTTTGAATATGGGTAGAATTATAAATGAAAAGTTGGAAAGAGAGAGGGGAAACACAAATATATTAATAGTGCATTAAATAATAAAATATCACCTTCATAAGCTATACATGAATATTAAATTATGGTAAGGTCAATAGTATATTTGGCATACTTAGCACACCTTTAATTAGATGTAGAATTGATATGATTACTATAAATGATTAACATAAACAATTTAAAGTCAATTAATTCAATTATAAATAATTATTCATGACTTATTTTCAAAAATTTTGAAAAGAAAGATGCTTTGTACATCCCTTTAATTGAGTTAGTCCTTAGAGCATCCACAATGATAACTCTCAATATCACACTCTAAATACCTTCCAATTTTACTTTTTCAACACTCTAAAAAAAAATTCACTTCAACAAGCACCTTTTATACAACTCTCTAAAAACTAAATTTCTTTTATCTCAACTACTATTATTCTATTTTTCCTTCATAAATTGAGGAGAGAGAAGGGATTTTGGTGGATGTGGTGGTTGTGGGGTCCACGGATGTAAGTGGAGAGGTTGTCTCCTATTTGCTTACAAAGCACTCCATATTTAGAGGGGGTATTAGTTGATTTTAGAGAAAGAGAGTGAGCTAAAGTGTCTACTATGGGATTAAAGGAGGGTTAAAAACTCTAAAATTAGTTTTAGAGGGGTGGTAAAAGTAACCATTGTGGTTGCTCTTAGGTAAGATAGCAAAAATAATACTCCTAAAAAAGAAAAGATGTCTTATGGGTATTTTTTTTTTCAAACATCTCGATAATAAACAAATAACTCTTTGTCGAGAATGTTGCGAATAAGATTATGTTTCGTTTTGATGATGAGACTATAAATGGATAATGAAAGCATGTATCTTAATGAAATTTTGAGTATTGAGGTTGTAATTCTATATTTTCATTCAAGGGTTTGGTTTAGAAATACAATATTTTCAAGAAATATATAACAAATAAAATAAAGAAATTCAAAGCATGTCACTCACAAAGATGCTATAAATGAACCAATCTCACCCTATAGGAAAAGAAAAATATATCAAATGTATGGGCATTAGCCCAAATGGAAGGGGTATTGGTTGCTTAAGTAAGAAATTTTGGGTTCAAACCTAATGAAATGATATTATTAAAGGATATTGTAAAAAAAAAAAAAATATATAGAAATAACTATTTACTCATACCCATATAAAATTAATAAAAATTATTATTCTGAAACGAAAGTGCGATAATAAACAACCACCAATTAGCATACATTGCAACATTTAACTTTTTTCAGACAATAGTTAACAAACACATATACTCCTTCCGTTCCGGATAAATGTTCCTACTTTTTATTTTGAGATGTCCCAACTAATGTTCCTAAAGACTATGAGTCCGTTTGTTCGCGTGTTTTGGCCAAAACGCAGGGTTAAAACGCAGCTTATTCCTTAACTTAGCATTTCAATGCCGCGTAAAACGCCGCGTTTTCAAACGCAACGTTTTAAAACGCCGAAATTCTAGCTTTTTCCCAAAACGTAGATTTTAAAACGCAGTAGGGAATAAAAAGCAGCGTTTTGACATAATATCTCAAACGCATTTATAAAGAAAAAAGCCGTGTTTTAAATAATCTGCGTTTTAGAAACGCTGCGTTTTTAAAACACTGCGTTTTCAAAATGCTACACCAAACGGGCTCTATATTCTCTACCATTTTTCCTAATACACCCTAAAAGCTTCATTTAATATAACACAACCCAAAGAAACTCAATTATTTAAAATAGTTAAACTCAATTAATGTTCATGGGTATTATTGTCAAAACACATTTTAAAGCGCATCATTAATTATGTTTCTTAATTTCTGTATTTTATCCACTAAGAGCATTTATCTGGGACGGTGAGAGTATTAAATAATAATTATTTTGTATAAAATTATTTCTAAAATGTATCAATTAATCTGAAAATTAACTTTTTGCAAAGCTTTATATTGCTGGCCTCTCTAGCTTATATCCCGAAATGCGTTTTTAATAATAATAATAATAAAAAAGCTCCCCTATAAGGCGAACTATAGTTGGTGCCTGGTAGAGTTCTGTTCTTGTATTAACTGGTTTCGGACCACAGAAAATATAATGCACTTATATTTCTTGGCTGGCGATAATATATGTTGCAAGATTTAGGCACTTTGGTTTTTATTTATTTTTTATTTTTCCTCTCTTTAGTTTCACCAGTTTCTTTCAATCTCTTTTTTATTTTTATTTTTATTTAATTATTATAAAATAAAAATACAAAATCCAAAAATCAAACTCAAAATGATTATTTCAAACACACCTAAGAATACTGAATGTTGGTGAGGATGTAAAACATGTGATGAACTGGGCATCAAGACTTTAATGAAACGACAAGTTTTCTCAATGGGTTCCACAAAATTCTCCCCTCACTGTCTTTACATCTGTATAACTTGATATTCTTGACCCAACATAAGATCAAATATCTTTCAGGTCTTTGTCCCTGAGATTTAGTTAGACAAGACTTTCTTGGAAAGAAACAAATTTTAGTATAGCCATCATTGTATACATAGTCACAAAAACACACACACACACATATATATATATATATATATGTATGTATATAATAGTATGGGTAGCATATCCAATATAATTAGAAAGAGTATGATAAGATCAACATCTTTCGAAATCTATCTTGTTTTACTATACTTGTTATACTTTTTTATTTTGATATGTTCTAATAAGAGAGTAAAATTTTTCATGAGTTTTTAAATTGTGAATCGCTATTAGCACTTTAAGTTTAACTGTAAACTTTATTTATGCTTTATTTTACTTTTACTAAACGCTTAACATACTGTACACAGTGAAGTGCTACAAATAAAAATTGATGTGTTAGTAAACTACTCTTTCAAATTTATCCTTGCTAAATTAGACTCAATATATGAAATTTTTTATAGTTCATAATACTAAGGGTTTATGTTCTCAACTCAGCTCAGTTTTAATCTCAATTACTTGAGAACTAATGCATATATTATATTTAGACATTCAATTTGGTCCAAAGCCGACTTTTTAAGGACGATTGTCAACGCCCATACTAGAAAACTGACATGCAATATATGTCAAAGAAATACAATATAAGAAAATTCACTTGGTCATGAAGGGTGTTAGCTAGCTTACTCTTTTGCACTCTGTTTGTCGAACAATATGAGCGTTGCGATATGCATGGTCTAAACAATAAACGCGTCATCTTGCCCACCACAAACCCGGCCCGACAATCCCAAGGACACTAATTATGAATGCCGCTAGCTAGCTTACTCATTTGCACCCTATTTGTCTAACATTATGAGTGTTGCGATATCCACGGTCTAGTTATCCAGACATGATCCTCTATTCCAAAAAGATGTTACATTTTTTATTCTAACCGTCGGATCTTTGCCACAGGTGCATCAAAAATCATGGAGTAATTAATATTGATTATTCTCATGCACATGTGGGAAAGATCCGACGGTTAGAATAAAAAATAAAACACCCTTTTGAAATAGAGGATTCTATCTGCTAATTACCATGACGACAATAAGTGCATCATCTTGCCCGTCACAAACCCAACAACCCAAGGACACTTAATCGTGCGGGGCGGAGACTGGCTTACGTTGCAATCTGATGCATGCGATTGGATCAAAATAAACACACTCGTAAACATCTTTCTTAAGGAAATAACTTTGGAATTTAACTACAGATTCTTTATTGGTAGCGGTAGAAAGAGGGAAGCAAGAAATTAAATAGGTAACAACATTTTACTCCATAGCGGTAACAATGATCTAGTTCAAAAGGCAAATCTTGAAAGCTCAATTGTTACTTGTTTTAACACTAAAAGTCAGCTCCACGCACTAGTTTTAATATCAATTAACATACAATCATTCAATGCTAAATTGTGCAAAGTAAGTCTTCTTCGAGACTATCTTACGGATCCTAATTTATAAGACAAAATCATACTCTTTAATAGCTCAGTCCACCAACACATATCGGGTCGGGTCAAACATATTCATCTTACAAAAATACCCGTAAGACGATCTTTTCTAAGTTTTTATCAACGTCCAATTGCATAAATATCACAGTAAATAGGATGTTTCTCAAAAGGGAATTACTATTTGCACCCATTAATTTACTGAGTACACCCAATTACTTAATACACCCTACCCTAAAATTTTCCACACTTAAAAAACTAAGTACACTCCCCCTCAATTTCCTATTATACCCTTACAATATTTTCCCCAAAATTAACCCATCATCTACTGAGTACACCCCACCCTACTTTTTCCATCTTCCCCCTCCTACGCGCACACCCCACCCCTTCTCCCTCCCAGCAACCCACCCCCTTCCTCCCTCCTTCTTCCTCCTTCTCGCCCCCACCGCCCACCCACACCGTCAACCCACCCCCTTCCTCCCTCTTTTCCCGCCTCCCCTCTCTCCTTCCCCCCCACCACCACCGGCGGCCTCTCTCCATCCGTCCTCCTCCACCTTTCCCTCCCCCACACCGGTCAACCCACCCCTTCCTCATTCCTCCCTCATTTCCCGCCTCCCTCCCTCCTTCCCCCTACCACCACTACCACCACCACCACCGCACCCGCCTCCCCTCCTTCCTTCCTCCTTCCTCCCCCACCACATCGTCAAGCCCAACCCCTTCCTCCCTCCTTTCCCGCCTCCCTCCCTCCTTCCTCCTTCCCCCCACCCCCACCGGTCAATCCCGCCTTCATCACAGAGTATGTTAAGAGCTTTTTTTTTTAAGTTGTTCGGCACCCTTACCGAACACCCATAGTGGTGTTCGGCACCCTTACCGGACAAATATGGGTATTTAAGTCAAAATTTATAATGGTATTTTGGTAATATATGATATGGGGTGTACTCAGCCATTGTCTGGGTGTAAATAGCAACTGTCTTCTCAAAATGACACATTTTGAATCTAATGGCTTGACTTTCTGTGTAAAACAATGTATTCAATAAAATGTTTCTTGTTTGACTCTTATCAAATAAGTTTCGTTTCCTAACTCAAAAAAAAAAATCAAAAGTGTTACACATACACATTTTATTATACTTTTTTCGTTCCAAAATTATTATCTTGTTTGATCCAGTAAATAATTAACTTGAATATTAATATTAGTATAGTGTGTAGTTTTTTAATGCCTATGTGTATGTGACCCATAATTAAAATATAAAGAAAAATTAAGGGTAAAATAATAAAAATATTATCCTAAAAAAAATCAAACAAAATAATTATTTTAGGACGAACAAAAAAGAAAAATAAAACAATTATTTTTGTTCATTTTTTACCTAAAACCTGGTCAACCTTTTGTAGATTTTCCCTTATAAAAGGAAAAGGTGATATCTTTAGTAACAATAATAATAAGTGGAGACCATACACAAGTAGATTGGGCCTAGAAATCAAGACATAATTACACTATAGATCCATATTAAATCTGCTATAACAATAGTAAATAACTAAATAAATAAATATGACTAAATAAACTAAAAGTAATAATCACATTATAAGATTAATAGTTAAAAATTAAAAATAAATTAAATATCATTTCAATTCAAAGTGGAGAGGAGAAGAGAAATATTTTAATAACTTGAGGGGAAACACTTAATAATTGAATAACTTTTTGTCATTTTGAAAAGTGAAAAGTCAAAACCCTAAAGGCTAAAACTTAAGTGCTCCCGCGACCTCTCTCTCTCTCACAGGCACGACATGAGATCTTGAGGATGTGTACGACGGCAGGCAGAATGACAGATCTCACTCTCGCTCTCTCGATCTCACTCTCACTCTCTCTCTCGATCTCACTATCACCTCTCTCTCTCTCTCTCGATCTCTATCACTCTCGCTTCTCTTTAGCGGGACGGCACAGTAGTGGGAGGGAGAAGGGACGGCGACGGAGAGAGAAGGGACGGTGCTGCTTGAGACTTGAGAGATGGACTGATGGTGGAGATGAAGACGAGAAGAGAGCTTGATCGAGATTTCTGAATTCAGCAGTTTGAGCCCTAACTTCCCCCCTTTTTTTTAGGAAAAAACAGATTTAAAAAAAAATTAATAAATTTCAAATCGGCTGGGCTGTAGGCGGCTATTTTTCTCGGTGGCGATTTGTTGTCTAATTTGGCCCTAGTCGCGGCGTTTTGGGGGCGCCTAGCTTGATTTTTAGAATACTGTTCATTACTACTCCTTCCGTTCCAGGCAAAGAGTCTATTTTACTATTTTAGGATGTTTCACTTAAAGAGTCCACTTTCAAAAAGTTATGTTTACAATTTTCATTATCTTTCATCTTTACCCTCCTCTTGTGTTGTAATTATCTTGGTTGTATTTAACTATTTTTTGTAATTATCTAATAACACTAATAAATCCCTTAATAATTAAACTTTTCAAACGTGAACTCTTTGAGTGGAACGGAAGGAGTACTAGTCTACTACTACTCAATTTTCGATTACTTTATTTTCACACCATTAATTGATTATCCAAAACATACTTATAGAAGTAATGACTGTTAATAATAATAAAATCAATACACTCTTTTAAGATAAAAATACTAGTTTCAATTACTATAATGTTTGACATAATCAACTGAATTTTAAAATTATTTTATTCAATATTGATGATTTTTGGGTGCTTGTGTAAACCTTTTTTTTTTTTATACTGACACTGTATCAAATATAAACCCTTAATGAGTAAAATTTTAATACACCGTCAGTGAAATTTTTTTTTAAAACACAAGCGGTCTTGAATCTTGTTCGGTTAGATATCAAACACTAGCAAAACAACTTATACATTGTTTCCTTATCACATATTACATCTATCCTAAAAAATTTAGAGAACTTTTTTTATTGTTGACGCTCAATAAAGTTTTTATTTCGAATCATTTCATTGGTCGACTATCAAAGCTGATTTAAAATATATTAATACACTTTTTTAAAATCCAAAAAATACATAAAATTTCAATTACTACTTGTTTGATATCTATCAATTGAATTTTTAAATCATTTTAATCAATATAGATGGTTTTTGGCATGCTAGTATGATTTTTTTTTTCACTAGCAGTGTAGTATCAAAAAAGAACTTTATTGTTGTTATAAAAACGATGATATTTTTGGATCAAGAATTTATCTTTGATGCGAAAGTGGATCAAGAATTTCAAGAATCTATTTTTAATGCGGAAGCGAATCGGTCAAAAATAGTAGTACTAAGTATTTGAAAAAATAATTGCAAGTAAATAGAAAATATAACGGTATAAAAGAGAACGCACGATTTACGTGGTTCAATCCACTTTAAGGCAAGCAACAAATTCACTATAAATGTTGAGAAATTACAATAAATAGTTTTCAATATACTGCACCCTACTTAGGAAAAAAATTACAAGGATTGACACTATCTTACAGAGTATCTCACATATCCCAGAAAATACACATTTTTCATAGCCCAAAATAACCATACACTCAAAAAAGGGTTAAAATGATTGACACTATCCCACGTCTACACCGCCAAAGTCTCGAGACCCTCCATGACTACTTATATACGTCGTTTGTCACAATTTGTGTGACTCGGCTCTCTTTCCAATTTGTCTGATTATCATAAGCTAATTAGGATTAACACATTCTGGTCCATGTGAGCTTAGAGCAATTAAGTCTTACTACTTTGGTACGAATTGTACTTGGTTCTCAATATTTCACAACCAAGAGATTCCCGTACATATCAATTTGACTGGAACTTGCAACACAAGTATACACATTGAATTAATTACACTCGATCTTTATTTGCATAGCCGCATAAGACTCCAGATTCTCTGTATTATAAGTTTGTGCCTCTCCATGTAACATAAGGTAAATTCAATATTTGATTTCGGTTGAATTTTTAAATTTAACATTGAATTTGTCTTGTGGCACAGATACGACTTATGGCACAGAGGATCTGGACTCGTCGCATAAGACTCCAAAAAATACATTTGAAATTGAGATCAGATACTTTTTAACACTTATATAATTAAATGGACACTATTATTTTGGTTTAATTTTTAATTGTAATTTATTTTGATACTAGAAATTTCTTTTCAAAAACACTAATAAAGATCTTAACATAATTTTTCTTAAAAATAAATAATTAAAATGCATCTTTAAAGTTCAGGTTACTCAAAAGTTTAATTACTTGAGCAATATAATTAACGATAAAAGGTACAATAAGATAATTTTTTTTTACTTTTAAAACTGCACAATAGTAAGTATGCGCGACTATAGAAATTGATTCAATAGTAGTTGAATTTGCTTTTTAAGATACCCAACAAAGTTCGTTTTTTGTGCCTAACACTTAAGATATAATTTTTAAATGTATAAACCGAGAGTGAGAGATGCCCTTAGACATATCCGTTGGAGTGGATTAAACTAAGATACGAGTAAATTGACTTGAAACCTTTGCTCCGTTGGAGTGGATTAAACTAAGATGTGAGTAAATTGACTCGAAACCTTTGACCATATGTCTATGTTTATACATATAAATAGAGGGTCATATAAAGTCAACCAGAAAATGTGATATGAGATCCACATTAAATAATGTCTCCATAGTGAAAATTCCATCCTCTACATCCGATTTAAAATAATTATACTAGAGAATTAAGTTACAAAATTTAGATGATCGATTATATAATCTGTAGAAGCTTACACTTACTAAATGGATTTCATAACTATTTAAAAAAAAAAACTCAATAGTCAAGGAGATTAACTCTTATGCATTTTTGTAACATATATACATAAATATCCTTATTGTTCACCTTATAACATTACAAATGACATTGAGACAGTGATGATAAAAGTAAATTAGTAACAATATTAGAGATTGGACACTCGTTTTAAAACAATTTTTTTAAAAATTTATCAATTTTAGAACGGAGGGGATAATACATAATAAATTGATTACAAAGGTATACTATTGTAAGAATGTAGCCGAGTTTGCTTTCCAACTAATTACTCAATGTGATTAATACTTGGTACTTCCTTTGTTCGCATTTGGCTTTTTTTTAAATTTAAAAGATGGTTTTAATTAAATATTTGACGTATATATATATATATATATAATTATAAAATACGTAATTTGTAATATTTTCTTGATACTACGTGTTTTATGATTTAAAAATAAATAAATCTCAATTTTTTTTGAAAAACAGTTGATTTGACCAAAAAAATTCCAAGCTAATTTAGAAACGAATGGAGTAGAAGGTAATTCTTATCTCAAATTAGTTGGAAAAAACCATTAATTAATTGAGATAAGCGCAAACTAACCTACATAATTTCTCTTACAATAAAAGAATAAAAATAAAGGTATGATATTATGAGTTTGAACTTGTAGTATTTTTACAAGATTTAGTGTTAGTGTCATCAGATCCCATGTATTTAAATCTCTACACCATCAGATCAAATTTATATTTTTATAAATAATAACATGAATATTTTAAATTATCACTAACTTAATAATATTTAAGTATTAAAATTTGTGTTAAAATTATTCAACAACTCTTAACACTTAAACATGTACTGTAGATAATACCAAAAACTCAAGCTTATAAAATAGTATAATTTGCGATAAAGATAACATGGAACATTCCATGGAGACATATCCAGTAGATTTGTTAAAGGGCATTACTTTTACCACCACTTTTTCTTATTAATACACACTTATCTTAATACACTCCCTCCACTAATTCTACACCAACCAAATTTTTAAATACATCACCCAACATTTTTTATTTTACCTCTCTCAATTAACTCATTATTTCTTTCCCAATACACCCACCCAATATACTTGACACCCGTCACAATTTCTCAATACACCACCTTAATTCAAACGTTTATTTCCTGCAACATACTGAACCTTCCCCTCCGTTGCATATGTTTCCAATTTCAAACTCAACAACTCCGTTCTGCAAACTCCCCAAAAGCAACCCAACAATTTTGGAGAAGGAAGAAGAAGAAAAGGAAGAAGAGGAAGAAAAAGACAAAGAAAAATTTTAATTTCACAATGAGCAAAGCCCTAGGTATAAAATTCCTCTAGTTTTAAGTTCAAATCATTTCAATTTGTGCATTGACTATCATTTTATTTGCTGAATTTTGTTAATTTTCGTTATATTGTATGGAACTGGTCGAAGGGGTGTTCGGGACTGGTTGAAGGAACACCACAGTAGTGTTCGGGACTGGTTTAAGGAACACCACATTGGTGTTCGGCAAGGGCTTACCGAACATCCCTGTGATGTTCTGCAACCCCAACTGTTCTGCAGGTGCTTTTCGAACACCACTGTGGTGTTCTGCAGGTGCTTCCCGAACACCACTGTGGTGTTCTGCAGGTGATTCCCGAACAACACTAGTATGTTCTGTAAGTGGTTCCCGAACATCACTGGTATGTTCTGCAGGTGCTTCCCAAACACCACTGTGGTGTTCTGCAGACCAGTGCCGAATAAATCCCGACCCAGACATACGTAAATGCATAAAAAAAAATCGAAGTGAAGTGAAAAATTTGCAGTATAATGAAGTTAACGTAGGAAATAATTGAAGTGAGTAAAGGAGAGGAATGAAGTGAGGAGATTGTCCCTTGGCAATAACGTATAATCCCTAGCAATGGCGTATGGAACTGGGGGAGGGTGCATTGATAAATTGTTAGGTGGTGTATTTAGAGGTTTAAGAGATGTCTTAATATAAGGGTGTGTGTATTTAGTAGAGAAAAATGTATTTATGTCTAACAATATAATAACATTTTTATAATTTAATTTGAGAGGTGTATTAATAAAAAAATGTGGTGTTAATAGTAACATCCTTTGTTAAAAGATGTAAAATTGTGGTAGAAAAAGGGGAGGGGGCGAAGAGAAGGCCTCCTAAGAGCAACCACAATGGTGTTCTTTAGAGCACCCTCTAAAATTATTTATAGAGATTTTTAACTTCTTTAACCCTACAATGACACCTTCAATCAACTCTCTATTCCTTAAAACAATTAAATCACTCTCTTAATATAGAGAATGATTTAGTAGGAATAGTGACTGAATTATTGTGTTTTTTTTTTTTCATTTCAAAATAATTATTTTGTTTGAAACTTTTTTTTAGGACATCACTTTCACTATTTTACCATCACTTTTTCTTCTTACTTTAATTATAGACCACATACACATGGACATTAATAAAAATTACACACTATACTAATATTAATAATCAAATCAATTATTTTTTCTTAATTCGTGTACTGAGTCAAACAAGATAATAATTTAGGGACGGAGAGAGTACAATATATTTTTCATAGTATATGAAATTTAAAATTTAAAATATTTTATTTTAATTATGGTGAAAAAATATAAATAAAAGAGAAAAAATATAATGATTTGTTGGTTGAGATGAGAGATATTTAATTTTTAAAGAATTATATAGCAAGTGCTTGTTGGAGTGAATTTATTTTTAGATTGTTAAAAAAGTGAAATTTGAACGTAAAATGAGGTGTTTAGAGTTTGATATAGGGAGCTATCGGATGTCTTATCCACTTGGGGTGACTTTGATCCTAATCATCATTATCGTCGTCATCACCACCTCATCTTCCTCATTTATTTCTCCCAATCCTTTCAATTTATTTATCTATAATCTCTCTCTCTCACACACACGCAGAGCGGTTTCTGTTTGGTCGTTTTTCGCAGTTGTTTTTTATAATTCTACGTTCTCTCGTTTATGTGTGGGGGCAATTCTAGATCAGGCGAAAGCAAAATGTCGACTACTGTTACGGATAATGGAGGTGGATTTGAACTCGGATGTGGAATTTCACCGCCGGCGATGATGATCAGTCGCGGCGGTGATAGGATGTTTCTCGGTGGACTGACCGGGAAAGAGGAGAGAGAAAATGTAGACGGCGATTTGAGTTCGTGCAGTGACTCGTCGATTGGGAAGAACAGCGACGATGACGATGGCGGTAATGACGACGGCGAGGAGGTTGAGAGTAAGTATACATGTGGAGGAAATGATGATAATGGATCGTTTGATGCGATTCAAGCTTTGCAGGAGGCTTTGCCGTTCAGGTTGCTTGCTTTTGCCCCCTTTTTTTCGTTTCGTTTCGAATAATTGAGCATTTTGCCTGTGAATTGATACATTTATTGTCTGCATTTTGAAGTTCATGCTGTGATTTCATTGATTTTGTGAAGCAAATTGGGGAAGATTATGAAAAGAAACCTGTCTTGTTTTTTTTATTATTAGAGGAAATTCAAAACTAGCAACTTTTTAAAGGTAAAAAGTTCTGGGAATTAATTTCTTAATCCCATTTTGTAATTGGCTAGGGCGTTCATACTCTTTTCATTTCCCACATTCCCTTTTTTTAAAAAAATTAAAGAAAAATGTATGTGTTGTGTGAAGTGCCTTATTTTGTATTGATCTAGATGAGCTTATTTATTGGCTGCGAAGCTTTTTAGTTTAGTGGGAATATCTTGTTGTTTTCTTTTCCAGGAGCCTTGGTGTTTTCTGCAGGAATTGAGACCTAATTTAGGTGTGTAAAAATGAATCATATCCATTTTGCTTTCTCTTCGTCTTCTCTTTACTGTCTTCTTCATTGGGGTGTAAAGTGCAAAAGCTCTCTCCTTCCTCGAAATGCAAGTGGATAGTTGTTACACCTTGATGATAGCAAAGACATCTCATCACATTCCCTAGATGACCTAATTATTTGTAGTCAACTCAGAAGATTTTTGTGTTTCAAAGACCAAACTTTTTACCCTTCTGTGAATGTTCTGATGATCAGTTTTTAAGCTCAGCTTTTGCATCAATTACTTCGGGTTCACTATATGAGTCCTTTTTACTCCACTCCTGTTTGATCCAAATTCAACGCCATCTTTGATTAATCTCTTGGGTGTTTTGGCCATCTTGAAGAAGGAATGCTATGGTCTTTTTGAAAGGAATAAAACATATTTTACTACATTTTGGATGTAACAAGTCGGTTACTCAATCAGCGCCCTCTGCACCCCAATTAGGCTTAGAAATGTCAGGTATTTGCGACACCCTATGCGATGGATCAATTAATGTGTTAAGTACTCTTTTGTATGTGTTAATTATACACGGTGGAGGCATCCCCTCCCTCTTCCTATCTTCCTACACCTCCAGGATCAGGCTCAAATGAGCAAGTATGGATACGATGTGAAAGCTGGTGCTGTTTTTCATTCCTTGTTTTCGTCAAAGCAACAAAGATATCCTAGGTAATATACACTGCTAATAATTTTATCTAGACAAAGACTGTATGGATGAAGTGGACTTGTAATTTGTTTTCACAAGCTGATCAACACATGTATGATGCAACAACAACTCTTCTATTTGTCAATTGAACTTGTTTTCTTATGCTTATTGAAACAAACAGATCTAACAATGACTATCCATCATCAGTATCTTACTCAAATTTTCAGGCTGGTGATCAAGCCTTGTCAGTGACACAAAGTCACTCTTCTACCCACAAAAATCAGTATATGGGTACTTTTGCAGTGGGGTAGACCCTGGTTCCCAAAAGCTTATATAGTGGAGGTTTAACTTTTCCTTAGAGAGAGAGAGAGAGAGAGTGTGTGTGTGTGTGTGTGAGAGAGAGACAGAGAAGTGAGAGAGACAGAGAGACAGAGAAACAGATGAATGATTTCTGGGTTTGGTTGGAGGGTGATAACTTCAATGCAAATTCATAGTAGTTTCTAGATCATAGTAGTTTGTTCCTTCAGCCTTCTTTGTTGCTGATGTTTTAATAAAGAATTTTCATCTAATGAGGTTGATATATTTTGCATGTTGCAGGAGAGGCATCTCAATGTTTTATAATGGAAAATCAAAGTCCTTCACCAGCTTAGCTGATGCATCATCATCATCCTCTGTTAAAGACATTGTGAAACCAGAGAATGCCTATAGCAGGAAGCGGAGGAACTTGCTTGCTTCCACTCTTCTGTGGGAAGACAAAAACAAATGTGATTCAGTTGATGAGAGGTTATCAAAGAGATTATGCACCAATGTGAGTCGATCAAATACATTTGCTTTCACTGTTGCCATGAACAACTCTGCTAGAAGCAATATTGACGAGGATTCTAATCCCAAGAACCAACTCAAACAATCTCAATTAAACGGAGCATCATCATTCATTCGGAATCTCTCTGCCATACGGTCATTCTCCATGGCTGACTTACAGCGATGTCAGTGAGCTCTTCTGGGAAATCTTTAATCTAACAGTCATCCTTCTGCTTGTTTATACATGGCTTACTTGCAATATTAGGAGCGAGCTATCCTAAGAAGAATCTTTAATCTAAGAGGATGCCAAAAGCTAAGAACATGTGTAATGTAACCAAAGGGTAAACCAGCAATAGACGAATGGTGGTTCCTCTACAATGGTTCTCATGGCCTTGTTAATAATGTCTGACCATGTAAATGTGCTGTGTAACTTAAACTAAGAACATGTGTAATGTAAAAGTTGATAGTGTATCAACAACCCATAAAGAGGACATGTGAATGTGATATTAAATTCAAATATATTTTCGAAGAGGATGCCAAAAGCTATCATATTTCTCTATTGAAATCCGATGGCTCTTATACCTACTCAATTCAAATGCGGCTTAAAAGGCAATGTATTTAGGGCGTAAAAGTCCAAAGTCATATTTACCTTGCAACTGGGGGCTTGAAAGAGCTTCTTGTAAAGTTTTATGTTGCAAATGGTCACAAGCTATACCCCAGCACTTTTTCAAAGTTATTTTTGTCTATAATCATTTTAACCTAATCAGGCATAGGTCAAACTAGCTACATTAAGTCCAGTATAATCTTACTCCAACAGCTAAACTAAATGACATCTTAACTCCCCCTTACACCAATCATGTCCCCTTCTCATTTCCATATCTTATTGCACGCACGCACTCACACACACAAATCCATTTTCAAAATGTGCCAACCCATTTCCCTCCCAACTCATACAGAACCATTATCAGGTCGCGACCCCCAAACCATCTTTGGACGGTGCCAAACCAATAAGAAAGGCTTCACGCATCACCAACCACCACCGAGATCCAATTTCCTAACAGATCAATGGGATTAATGTACATTAGGTACACACACATGTATACTACCTCTGTCCTAAAATATTTGTCATTTTAACAAAGTTTTCTTGTCCCAAAAAAATTGTTATAAAATTACAAGAATCATTTGATTCATACTTTGCCAAAATTGCTCTTATTTACTACTCTCATTATAGAAGGTTGGTAAGAGGAAAGATAAAAATACTCTTAAAATATAAACAATAATTGAACTTAAATACTCCCTCCGTCCCTAAATTATTATCTTCCTTTCCTTTTTTGTCCGTCCCAAAATAATTATCTTGTTTGAAACTTTCCTTTTTAGAACATCACTTTTACTATTTTACCCTTACTTTTTTTTTTCTACTTTAATTATGGGCCACATACACATGGGCATTAAAGAAAACACACTTTTTCAATACTATTTCAATATTAATAATCAAGTCGATTGAGTTTTCTTAATCCGTGTGTCAAATCAACCTAAACATTAATTTAGGGACGGAGGGAGTATATTTTTAAAAGTTTTCTTAAACTGTATACAAATTGCTAAAATAACAATTATTTTAAGCCAATGGTAGTATATATTAGAGAGAGAGAGAGAGAGTACATGGATACATTACCAATAGAATTAAATAATGTACAGAGCTTACAAGTGGGTAGGGAAGCCATTCAAACTAACTGTTCCCTGTAACTATCATCAATCTAGTACCTAGATAGCCTAGCCTTTCCCATAACTATCATTCTACCAAGTAGTCTAGTATTTCGTGTAATTGCAAGACATCATAACCAAAACAACAACGAACAAAAGAATTTCTGATCTGAAATGAGATATTTCTTTGCTTTCCCCCTCCACTTCTGAAACTAATTTCGCCACTTTCTGCTGGCCCGGCCACTTCCTACTATATATTCAAAATAACTGGAGAACCATGCCTCAGGAATACGTCTTTTCATGTAAAGGTAAGCTTGATTTTCACGACAGTACTTCTGAAGGCAGATGGCAACACAATTATTTGGGATTTTGAAGGAGAAACTGTGTCGAAGGATAATCAGACAAGAATGTTGGGACATCAATATCTGAAAGAGCTATGGCAGGAATTGCCATATAAATATCTTCTGTAGAGAATGGAATGCTGCAACAGGAAAACGAAAGATTAAATGATACAGCTTTAACTTTGGCAGAAATAACTACAACAAACCTAAAAAAATTGAACTTAGTGCCATCATAACATCATTTTGGACAACTACTTGATAGTCTAACTGCCATCATCAAAAAATAAAGCACACAACTCCTCCGGTTGTCAATTTTCTGATGCACATGAAATATCAGACGAATCATGCATCATTCGAAAAGTGCAACCAACTGACCTCAGATCATCGTCCAGTAAAAATGAATTTGAGGCTAGATTCTGAGAGTCCTTGTCCAAAATTTTTCTCATCTCCGAAACAACCTGCAAAGCAAACTCTCTTCACATAAAATGTGATAAAATACAGGATAATGAACAATAAAAATGGATTACAACTGAATGACTAGCCTCATTTGACACACTCTGAGTGCCATATTTGTCATCCCAGTACATAGTACTAATACGATAGATTTGCCTGACAGTCAATGCCTGTCAAAAAGTGTTGAAAGAAGGTAAGTCCAGAATAATTATCTTTTGAGTTAAGGGAGATAATGAGATGTTAACGTGGTCAAACTTAATAGCAGACCATACCGGACAGAGATCCTGCCTAATCTCGTCCAGAGACTTTTTCCTTTTCTGATGTATCACCTAAGAGATTTACAAGATATACAAGTCAAAAGACAAGAATAAAGTGCCGCACTAATGAAGATCATTAAAGCAGGGCTACAGCTTATACCAGAAAACCAACAGCTTGTCTAATATAATTTAGCTCATGCCAAGAAGTTCCTGCAAACTATATACAGTAATATCTTAGTCCTGATAAAAATGAAGTTTGACATCTCCATGAAAATGATTCCAAGGCGGCAAAACGTATTACCTCCTCCTTTGCATTTACGATCCATTTTTCTAGCTCTGCTAGACCAGATTTGATATATTCTCCATTTGAAAATGTGCAACATTCTCGACGCAACAGAAGACTGAAAAAAGTAGAGAGAATCATGGTAGTAAGTTGCAAATATATCAGTCAACCTCCTAGGGCAAAAAGCATATACAAGTAGAAGGTAAGTTTACCTGTTGAAAAGTGATATATTGACAAAAGAGAAAACCTGAGTAGTGAGCTTGCGAATGAAAAATGAAGGTACCTGTAAGCACAATGTTTGGGTTACATGTGTAGTCAGACAATCAGAAGCAGTTTTAGCTGTACCCGCAAATCTACAAGAAAATTCAGAAGAGGATGCAAGTCCTTTACAATTTGCATAATACAACCAAACTATACACGTGAAGCTATAAAAAAACATGCCAGACCTGAGCAATAACAATACATGGCAGACCTACTCAGCTAAAGACCAAGGTAAGCCATTATTGCATTCCTCATTTTACCAGTAAGTAAACTCTATAGGATGGACTCTTCATCATCTCAAGTACCCATTTCAATTTGACACCACAAAGATATGGGTGTGCCAGCTGGACAGTAAATGATAGTGTCGACTAACAGGAAGGAATATTGATTGGACATAAATGTTTAGTCGAAATTCGCTAGGCGTGTTTTCAGGCATTGTGAACAAAAAATAGCAGCATATATAAAATGAGAGTTGCTATTTACACCCCCAAATTTACTTAGTACACCCCTTTACTAAGTACACCCCTCCCCCAATATTTTCAACCTCTCAAAATACTAAGTACACCCCCCCTAAATTAACTAAACCTACTAAGTACACCCCCACCCCAAACAAAACCCACCCCTTCCTCCTCCTTCCCCGCCTCCCCTCCTGTTTCACACCCCCACCCCAAACCTGCTGTTGTCTTCCCCCCTCCTTCCTCTTTCACAGTAATAAGGGTTGATATACATTGCTTTCAATGATGAGCTTTTTTTTTTTTTTGAAGGTGTTCGGGACTTTGTGACCGAACACCCATAGTGGTGTTTGGCACCCACTAACCAAACATGACTATGGTTGTTCGGCACCCCTTACCGAACAGATTTAAATGTGTTCAGTAGGGGGCTGCAGACTAGTAATTAAATTTGTTTTAACCTAAAAAAATAAAAAATAATTAAGGGCATTTAAGTTAAAATTTATAATGGCATTTTTGTAAAATATGAGGGGGTTGTACTTAGTAAATGTGAGGGTGTAAATTGCAACTCTCATATAAAATTATATATATATATATATATATATATGGGGGAGTATTTAATGATTATTTTTTTATTTAACCATCAATGGTTACTTTCATTATCAACCATTAGATCAAAAATTAAAGGTTGAGATTTAATGGTTAGTTAGAAAATGCAATTAATGCAAGTAGATGAGTCATTTAATGCATTAAATCTCAACCTTTAATTTTTGATCCAATGGTTGATAATGAGAGTAACCATTGATGGTTAAATAAAAAAGTAACCATTAAATACTCCCCCATATATATATATATATATATATATATATATATATATATATATATATATATAGAGAGAGAGAGAGAGAGAGCAATACCTCCCTCAGACGGCAAAGAGAATGCAACAAATTAGTACTACCAGGGTCAGTAAGCTTCAACAATCAAGATAATGGTGACAGTTAGTATGATAGACTAGTGGGGATGGTGAGATCCTGCGGTTCCATGAAGAAATGCAACAACTCTGGTGATGGTGATGGCCGAGCGTTCTGTTGCACTGTGTTCAAGAGGTCTTGTCAGGGCTAAGGACAACAACACAGAAGGGAAAGTGGTTTAAGAGTTGATGATGAACTTGGAGAAGGAAAGGGTGCATAGTGAGGTCGCAAGTGACCGGTTACGTTGGAATAATGAAAGAGAGATGCAGAGATGATCTCTGTACTGTTGAATGTAAGAAAACTTCTCCAATGAATGTGCTTAGAAGCACAACTAGTTTTTGTGGGACGGATTCCAAAATGGCCACTGACTTGCTGTTAGGACAAATATATGATGGACACCTACGCACTGCAGGGGTGAAGTTGTTGATGTTGGCTTACAAAAAGAGCTTCTAACCATATTTCACTTTTAAAGTTCTTATTCCTACTTTTTTCCCCCTACAGAAGCAGACAACTTTACTTTGCTGCAATCATCTCTAGTCAAAACATTACATGGTTGGAAACCAAAGCACTATTCACTGAAGAGAAGGTAGCAGAACAAAAATATGAGTGGAATTATATGTAATAAATAACAAGGTTCAGTCAAGAAATTTAAGGATGCAATTAGTTTTTGTTTAAATGATAAATGGGAAAACAAGGTTCAGTCAAAAAAGAAAAGATAAGATGGAATATTTCGGCAGCACAGGTTACCAAGTTGATGTAAACAATGAAAGAGGAGATCAAAAGAATGTTACATGATTTCCACGTAGACGACTCATAAGAGAATCCAAGAACTCGATGATCCTCTCCCACTGACTACCAGGTGACTGCGGAGGGATACCCCCTGGTGATCTGGTTGATTTACCACCGTGTACTCGTTGGTTTTTGGGTGCCTTTACCAACAATCAGATATGGGATCAACAATTAGTACATGCTCTGCATTGGAAAAGGACTTACACTACAGTAAAATAATACCCAACAGAATTGGGTCTTACAAATCAAGTATTCCATATGACATCTCCAGAGAAATGGAACAAGAAAATCACAATATTAATGTATACAGTCCACAAGCACTGATCACCAAGATTTATTACTAAAACTTTGGTGCACATTCTTAACAAAATCACTTTTTGTGCATAACTTGCGAGTATGTAGGAATCAGAAATTCTGGACCAATTACTAGGGGGTGGCTACATGAATCCTGTTTGGTTATCGTGTTTTGTCCAAGGCAAGATCATGGGTCAACCCACACACACGCATATCCTTCTTGATTGTCGTCCTGCCTGTTAGTTTGGTATTCATTACCTCTATTATTGTGGTTGTTATTGACATTATCACATTTCCTGACTGGTACAGTTAGTGCTACATCGTACATGTCCAAACTATCTCAAGTGATTCCCACTCATTTTATCTACTACTAGGGCTACTTTTACGGTTTCACGAATAAGTTCATCTTGAAATCTATCTTTTCTAGCAAACCACTCCGAACTTCAGAATCTAATTTCTCAGAAACCAGGCAAACACTTGACATATTCAACTATTTTTAATCTTCAGTATCAAAAACTGAAGAAAAAATGGAGCTGTGAGTCTGACTGTAATGCACAACATCTTAAATCTCAAACAGGACCCTAGGACGGAAACATCTTCTAACCACCTGGGTTATTTCTTTTCAGCCATAGTAGACATTTAAGCTTGAAGATATTTATGTCATTTCTCTTGGCACCAAACAGGCCATACGATCTTAGGCAAGGTTTTTAGTTCCTAAACTTCAAAGTTTGTCTATGTCCAGGGATAGATTTGCTTAGAGCTTTTTCATATTATCTCTTTTTCATTATAAAAATGAAGCACCATTCTTGGTCAGACTAATCACGTAAGTTTTGTTCTTCTCTTACCATCAATTCACCTACCTTTTTGAACCATCACTGAGTTTCTACAACATAATCACATAATATCTAAAACCACATTTGTATAACTGATAACTAAAGGACTATGGCATTCATATCAAATGCCACAGCAAGTGGAAACATGAACAAACACCAAGAAGAAAGAACACCAACCTGAATACATGAACCTAAAAGTGGTGATATTTCCTTCTTCAAATTATCGCGGATCAAGCCAAAGATCTTCTCTACACAAGCAGTTAATTGTTGTTTAAACAATATGGCTGGATATCTAGCTTCCAAATGCGACAAAGTATCATCAAATCCAAGGTATTTTGAAGGAGTGTGGCCCTAAAATGAAAAAAATTGAGACAAGTTTTTCAGCCGCATGATCTAAAAAGAAATAAGAATAGACACACCTATAAATGGTGAACAAGAATGTACAAAAATAGAACATGTAAACCATGACATCTTAAGAAAGAGCAACCAAAAGCACAAGGCAACTTATTAAATTTGAACAAAGCAAGTGATGCAATCACTTAAGATGACAAGATCCAAACTGACAATTCGAAAGGAAAAGTTCCCAACATACGGAGAAAAATGAAAACATGGATAGCCCGAGTTACAGACACTTGCAGCCTGGAGAAATGTGGTTATGAACAACCGAAACAAAGTACACCTTTGTTAAGAAACTCAAAATTAAACCAACCCAAAGCACTTTGTTCTACACAACTAGCACAAATGCTAATAACATCACCTAATATAGGGCGCTCATATTATCAGATGTTCTTCAAATCGTTCAAAAATGTAGAACCAACGAATCACATTATTAAGAACTAGCTCCCTTTAGAAATACTGAAATATAGTTTTGATATGAGGCTAACCCCAGTATACCACATTTAACATTATGTGGCAGACCCTGCTCCCTACCCATTCTGCAAACTGAAAAGATCAGTGTTGCACATAACATACAACCACCACTGTGTTTCAAGAACAACAAAATATGTGACATCTGCATATCAACAATCAGTAATAGATTAACCATTATCTTGGTTTAGAAGACAATGAAATTATCGCCATCGGTATCACTAGATCAAAAAGTTTGTGATAATCGTCAAACTTAAGCTTAATGCATAAAGTTTGTGATCAAAAAGTTCGTGATAATGTATAAAGTAACCTACCGTGATCAGCAATACTCATCTACTTCAAAAAAAAAAGTAACAAATGTGGATCCTCAGCATTATAATTAACAATTTCAGTGAAGATAAATAAATATGCTCTCCAGCAAGGACGATAATAAGTTCTTCCACAGAGTGAGAATATAAGGACAAGCAAACCATCAAGTGTCAATGGAGGCCAGCCATGACCAGCTATAGAAAGAAAGCTAGTTGCTTGATAAAAAATTAGCTAACTAAATAAAGCTAACTGTTTGACATTGGTGTAAAGCGAAACAACTTACTTGTGCCACCCTCCCGTTTAGCACAGCAGACCCAGCAGAACGCTGAGAAGTTGCAGTCAAGAACCCATTGGAGCGCAAGTTCCTCTGCAGAAGGCAGAGAAGTGCTGAGGCATTCGATAACCAGTATGGCAAGGAAGCATCTGCGTCTCCCACCTGAAACATGAGTTGAAATAAATACTCCCCCGGCTCCTCAAAATGAGTCTTATTTCACTCAGCACACAGCTTAAGACAAACTGAAAAGGTAAATATTAGGATGATGTGTGTTTTTCAAAGATTAAGAAAAGGTAATTGACTCTATAATAAATAGTAGGATGATGTGTGTTTTTCAAAGATGCTCGTGTGCAAGTGAGCCCATCTATTAAAGTAGGATCATACCAACGGTAATAGGGTAAAACCGTAAAAGTAACATTGGAAAAAGGAAAGATTAGGGGACACTTTTTTTGGAACGGCCTAAAAACAAAAGATGGACTCTATTTTAGGAACGGAGGGAGTAAATATAAACATTTCTCTTAATGCATTCCTACACACAATATAGCACATCCATTAGAAAAATTCGAAGTAAAAAAGAGCAATATTATGATCAATCTATGACAAATAACAAAAAGCCAGATTGGAACGTTCCAAATATAAATCAATTTTAGTTCTTAAGCAAGTTCATCACCTTCAGAACAGCATTAATGTTCTCAATAATGAAGTCAAAGATTGTTGTCCTCTCCGACTCAAAGGCATGCCATTGAACAAGGCATTTGTATATGATACAAGCAGCCAGAGGTTTACCATCTTTAAATCCCAAATCCTCCTTAATGCACCGTGAGAAGATTTCATAGTTCTCCTGCAAAACAATTTAAATTTTAAAAAATGCAAAAATAGACACACAAAAAAAGGTACAAGCTAAAGCCAATGTCAACAAACTTTTGTTCATGTTCTCTCAATCTGAAATGAGCCAGATGACATTAACAATCAAGCAGACAATAAAAGACACGTCCAAATAGTCAAATACAAAACTGAAAAAAACAATTTGAGAAGAAAACCTGGTGCCTCTCTGTGGTCATCCTTGATCGACGTGAATCGGACAAACCTTGGGTAAGAGGGGTTATCATTTTTGTAGGAGTAGGTGTTTCCTGCACCAAAGTAATTATGCTTGACAACATAAAGGACAAAAACTGTCGAAATGTTTAATAAGCAGACTGAAAACTGAATCTTACAAGAATAGTTTTCCGATCAGCAAAGGAAAGAGTAAGTGCACCAGAAAACTTCTGTGTACCCAAAAGAAAAGAAAACCAAAACAAATAAATTATCAAAATATACACCAAAACAGAGCAGGCTATAATTTTATTCTGATTATTTATTTTCAATATGCACACCAATATATAAAATTAAAAAAATCATGTCAAAAAGCCGTACAGGTCCAACTTAAATATATGAACCAGACGGGAACAGAATATACATATAAGCATACAAACGTAAATCATGCAAAACTCAATCCATCATTTGTATAGGTGCAAAAACAAATGAATCACAACATACCTCAAAAAATGGCTTCGCAATACCAGAGCGACTACCCTTGGGAGACACACTCAACGTTTTTTGACGTAGGACATGATTCTCATCCTCTAAATTCGAGAGTTTCTCCTCCAAACTTTAAATACGAAAATTGAAAGAACAAAAAAGCATATGAGAAGAAAATAGTGCAACACTGTAAGAAGATCCCAACTCATCTTTTGCCTCAATAAAGAAGGAAAATGATTGTCGGTTAGCTGTTACTCACTCCGTCACAAAAGAAAAGCCACATTCGAAAAGTCAAAAGTTTTTAATATCAACGTTTACTTCTATATTTTTAATATAACAATTACTAATATCTGCTTTTTTATGACATGTAAGACAAATATCATGTTCGTATAAAGAGAAATAATAGTGAAATAAGAAAAGCAAATTTCTGGGTTAAATTTTAGAAATCTGAATATATTTTGGGGACAAACTAAAAGGAAAGTGGACTCTTTTCTTGGGGCAGAGGAGTAAATAAATTGCTCAAGCCTTCCAAGTAAAGTAGCAAGACCTTCGTAATTTCAGTTGGAGCTGCGAACATGTTTCTTCAACTTCCCTCAACTTTTCAACTGTACCAGAGACATCTTCCCTGGCCTTGATAAGGTCATGCTCCAGAGCTGAGTTTTTCTCCTCCAAAGTACTCAAAGAAGTCTACAGAGAAGCAAAAAAAATAGCTGATAATATCCTATGTAAACATCAAGGTATAAGGCATAGAAGAAGTTAAATTTGAAGAGCTAAGCTGTCAAAGCCAATTGCTTCAAACTCGTGCAGCTGCCAAACAGAACAACAAACAGCCACAGTGACTTCTCTATTTCCATTCATGCTTTAGTGCATGTTGAGAGGTCAGCCTTAAGGGCATTACGGTATATTCCTAATGTGTTTGACTTTAAAAGGACACGGATCCAATTGCTATGAATACTCATATAGGTTTTCCCTTAGGGAGCAACTACTCAGCAGCAGAGAACAAAACTTACCAACATTAATCAAGTACAAGCGAATAATAAGCGTAAAAAGCTAAGTTACCTTCAAAAATGCATTTTCATTTCTTAGTTCAGCCATTGTGACAATTTCTCTTTCCAAAGCTGATTTTTCTTTTGCTGATAAGGCTAATTGATTTTGCAACACAGCATTCTTGTTGCACTCATTAACTGTGGCTAATTTAGCTGCATCCAATTCAAGGGTCAGGGATTCCACAGTTTTCTGAAGTTTTGAAACCTCAACCGATTTAGCCTCTTCATTCGACCCCTGCATTCCCAATTGTTTTCATTACAAAGCAGACGTCTCGAAGAATGAGAAATATATACCCAAAACAAAACACAACAAGCAACATAAAATATAGACATTGCTCAAAGAGAAAAGCAGAAAACAGGAGCATTCAAAATATAGAAGCAGAAAAGAAGACAAAAAGTTTGGCTGTTGATAAGCCCAAAAAGAACCTTTTAGGTGAGCTCAAAAAGAGCAGTTATAACCAACATCCTAACACATGGTAATGCAATGCGATCTAAACTCATTTTCGTATGCCTTCGACTTTCCACTTTTCCTCTCAGTTTCTCTTTTCTCCTTTTTCGTGTGCACGTGTGTAATATAGCTGAAATGAAAACCAGTACCCGCAATTTCTTCTCTAGTTGCAATCTCCATGTTAGATCCTCCAACTGTTTTTCCAGCTTAGTTTTTGCTAGGCGCAAGGCACCAGTCTCATTAGCCTCCTGTTAAAGATTAAAAACAATTTGCACATCACAAACTAAAATACAATGAAATGAGCTCATAAACTAATTGACTGAGCAAGAAGAAGAGAAATATTGCACAAGTGCTCAATATGTTATAGGATATATCCGTCTTCCATCCTAAGACGTGTTGCAACAAGATAGTTCTTGCACTGAAAGTATTCCACGAAATGAACAATATATTTTACAAAGTCAATAAGAGGTGCAAACAGACATGCATAGGGAAAAACAGAAAACGATGATTGGGACAGAAAGAAAGTTTCAAACCCCAGTAGCAATTGAAACAGCTAAAGACAACAAGTTTCAGTCCAATTATTATATTATTACTGTACCATTGGCACCATTTTTTCAGATTTCAATTTGTCTCTAGACTACTCTTAAGAAGGGAGCAATATTAGGCACTTCACATAAAGGGGCCGACACTCAAAAGCACTGGTAAGCAGATCTATGCCTGAGAAAATTTGGAAAAGTCATTAGCATATGTTTACAACAATGCAACTTTGTCACCAAGGATCAAAGCTTCAACAGCTCTCAAACACAACATGATATTCCTAGTAGCTTTGGTTTCGTGAATGGAAAGATATTCCTTGGCTCAGAAGATAATCCTTGTCTTCTTCTCTACTATACTGCTTCATACAGTTTCCGTTTGTGATAATGTTTTCTAGTCTTTTACGGGCATGACCTAAAATTACAATGAAAGCTGTGGCCATAGCTATTATATTATCTGTATCAAACCCCTTGGACTTACGTTAGACTTATAATAATATTAGTAATAACAATAATAATACAATACAACTCGGCCATTTCAGAGATTACTTGGTTAGTACATGAATTATTTTTGTCATTCTGTTCTGTCCTACGCAAGGATGTCAGTCAAGCTACATTCACTCATCGTTCTTAATGATTACTGACCAAGCTAGTTTTAGTCTTCCCCTACCTCTATCACTAGAACATCATTCAAGTTTACGAAACAAAAACCAACTTCAACTAAATAAATGGAAGAACTGACAATGAGGGAAGCAACTTGAATATAAAGTACCCCTCCACACATTCACAGCACTATATTTACCTTTTTGAGCCTCCTGAGCTCCCTTTTTGCCAATTTTCGCCTCCAAAGACACTGTATTACTGTAATATTAGATTGACGACGACGTAAAGCAGACCGAATCTCATACATCCTCCAGTGAGCCTGTGAAGTATTAATACAACTCAGTAAGGATGACAATTCCATGGGTAATAGAAAGAAATAATAAAGGAAACTTGCCTATCCTCCAATTTGTGAATTTGAACAGAAGAAAAAAAAAATTGGTGAGCTCATAAAAAACTTACCTGAATTAGAGTGGCAGCTCTATGTTCCATTATGTGTACAAATCTTTGCCGAGATATGAAGGCCCGGATACTGGCTTGTATGAGTACAGTGGAGGCATATAATTGCATATAATTATGCCGTAACACCCAACCTCGGATGCATTTCTGTATGGCAATGGCAGCTGCAGCCTCACGTTTTCCAGCATACATAATGCGAGCAAGGTGACCTGCAAAAATAGAAGTTCAAGATGCATCAAGCATACACCCAATACAAAAAGGACAGGAAGGCAGAGACGTCCTCAAGTGCACCGATCTTCCTGAACTTATTAGGATCTGATGCATAGAGCAAGTAAAAGCTAAATGATTAAATCCATTAGTGAAAGTAAAATGATAGACTTGAGTACTTCATAACATTCACAGAACAAGAAACCATAATTAAAACATCCAATTTTTTATTATTTGGATTAGCACATGATGTTAGTGGAAGCAGAAACTGGTCATTGCTTGATAAAATATCCCTCCCCCCCTCTGTGGACATCAGATATGGCCACTCCCCTTTGGCAGATGCTAACTAAGAAGACATAAAACTACCCATCTTGTCAGTAACACGGTCAGAAGTCTGATTTCTAAGAGTCCCCTCAAAATGTCTAGAAAGAATAAGAGCTCATAACCTCCTACAAAGAAGACACCAACTACAAAGACAACACTGGGTCCAGGTAAGTACACTACTATCCACCAACTTAAAATTCCTCTTCTACCCCTTAAATCACATTGTGACAAGCAACTGTTTGGTAAGTCATACAGCATATTCTTTCTGAATCCAACCACTACAACCTTCTGGTATATAGCCTCCACTAATTATGTACATCACTGTACAAACTACAAACCTTAGGTTACATTAAATAAATAAATTCAACTATGAACTATTTGAATTGCCAAGTAGAAGCCTACTCTACCCAATTATATGAAATAAATAATAAAAAAGAATCCTGTAAGACTGGGAGATATGAAGCATTACTTTCACACGTTTATCCTATTCCTAAGCCAATAGGCCCCAACAATGCTACAAGATTATGAACCTTTGACTGTGGTTTAGAAAGCATAATAACCTAGTTCTACTGTCCCCAAAAGAATAAATAGCTTATGACTAGTACAACTTTCAACCCAGCTAAAACAGTGTTGCAATTTTCTGCTGCAAAGATCTAGAAAAAACCAGTTGCTCAACACAGGGAAAAAAAAAACTTCAAGTAAGAAGTAGCAAGCTGAGTGATCCACAAACAATAGTAAATTGTAAGTCCGTAAGTGGCAGAAACCTCTGCAGCATGCTTGTAGAGAAATTGCAGCTGCCCGGTTGGAGATAAAATCTTTGCGAGCAATAAATGTCCGCAGCCGCACTTGGATGCGCTTTGCAGCAGAATCCAAGACCTCAGCACGTTGAGAGTCTAAAACACCAATTTGACCAGCCCTAAGAAAAACTTTGGTCTTCCCCAACTGCAGAAGAGAATAAAAGAGACGCGTGTCTAAAGCAAGTTCAGAAAAGAGTCCCAGATCCCACATTAACAAACTAAGATAGAAATACTTGTCAAAAAAGCATATGCATAATTGGACATGGTAACCCTAACTATATACAATCCAAAAGATATTCTTCATGAATTAGTTTACCTGGAAATTCTGAAGATCTAATTTTTGCAGTATTTTTTCAGTCATAGCTCTTTCATCGCAACTGTGAACACATCAATTCAAGGGACATCAAAAACAAAACCATCCAATATCAAGACGGATTTCAGTGATGGTTATTCAGTTGTAGAATCAACCAATAATAATGCCACATTATAACTACCCAATAGAACCACCAACTGATATAAGCATGGTTCACACAAAAGAATGATGACCTGACAAGGGGAAAAATACTCATAAAATCAAGAAACACAGCCACTAAGCATACCTTCCATCCATTATTTCCATAGCAATGAGTCCAAACCGATCTACAAATTCAGGGTAGGTTTTCCGAGTGGGATAACCAGCCAGACTTATCCGCACAGCCTCTAAAACACCCTGCAGAAGATCGTGTAACTACTATATGAAACTGTCTTTGACAGGACATTGTATAACATAACATTCTGATATCAATGTACAAGCATTAATCATATGTTCATCTTTTTTATGGACCACACATATTCTTGAAGAACAAATATCATAATAGCAATAGAATTAAAAGGCAACCTACACTGAGTAATTCATTCGGGAAGGCTTAAAGAAAGCTAAGTAATAGAGTGCAAGTGGAACCTGCATATTTCTTTGACTAGTTGTGCATGGCAGTCAACCAGAAGCACTATTAAAAATAAGCCTCTAGAACGTAAACTAAAAGCCCATCCAGTCTCAGATCAGTCTATTATAATTTGGCCTCAACAACTGCGAAGGACACTAGAGGTCAAGGGATTTCAGTAGTGCATATAATTTCGGATCATGGTCTTGATAGAAGATATTTCCAGGTCACAAGAATCCCCACCACTTCATCAGTAATCACTTGGCCAACAAGCCACCAATATTGTTGGCGGTCACTTGGTGCTCAGTTGTAGTACACAGTCACTTATAAGCCTACGTTTTTTCCCACATCTATCATATGTAGGATTGGGGGATAACAGTAACATCTAGCCCAACCTCGTTAGATAGAAGCTAGAGAATCCAAACAACAATGTTCTATGTGGACAGACAGGAGACAATATCAAGTATTGCTTGGTATATCATAATTAATTAACTTACCTATTTTTATACAAGGACCTGGATATTTCCATAGCTTGAATAACCATGCTCTGCTGGTCACGAGTATTCCCACCCCCTCCCCCACTGACCCACCCTCTCTCCCTCCCCCTCTCCACCATAAAACCTGAGCTTTTACCACCATGCATCCTGTGTTTACTTGACTTTGATGAACCATCAAATCAAATATTATTTTGTATCTGTACCCATTATTTATGCTTCATAGCACACGTATGACCATGAAGAACACAAGTATTCTCATAGATGAATGCTTCATAGTGCCCACCTAGTAATTTCGTCAATAAGTACCAGTAAAGAGTAAGGGACTGATTTTTCTTTATCTCTGGTATCTCCAATCAGTGCTTCCTTACCTGCTTAGCATACTCTCAGAGAAAGTATAAGCAACAAATTGGTATGCTGCAACAGGAGATAATCATACAAAAGCAGATCATATTGATCTCTGATTTGACCACTGTGTTCGTAGAAATGCTTAAAGCCTAAAAATAAGAGGCTCAGCTTCATCAAGAACCGATTGCACTACTAAACCGCACAGATGAAATAGGAACATAGACATAAATTATGAAAAACAGAGCACTTATAACACCACTATATACCATTTTGGTCCTACTAACTCATTGTGACGTAACAAAGACAGAAAGGTATCATGGCATGAAATGCTAGAACACACAAAATTAACTGACTTGATAATAGCAAAGTTTTACCATTTCCCAATTAATCTATGCAGAAACTTGTGATCTGCGCAATGAATTTCAAAAAAAAGTAAAACCAAAGAAACTGAAATCAAGTCAAATGCTACTGACCCCACAACGCAACTGATGTAGTATACTCCGATTCTCAAACTTGTGAGGTCGATTCAAAGAGTTTGGCTTCACACAGCGGATATAATGAGGCTCTGTTGAACTAAGGGTTTCCATGAGGGCTTGAAGTTGTTGCTACAAGCAAAAAACAAAATTAAAGCACCAAATTATCACAAAATCAGCAAATTGCATTTTTCAAAACCCAAAACAGGTGCAGATGTATAGAATACAAGCAAATTTAACTGTAGGAATATCCAAAATGCTAAAGTTAAATGAACATCCAGCAATGAATCAACACAAGACTGCAAATCCATTATATTACTGAGCTCTATCATACGGAAATCTAGAATTCCCTTTGGTGTACCTGTGACCACCGGATATGACACGGCAAGGGGTAAGGAAACTTGTATGTCCCTACGTAATCAAGTTGGATGCTCAGATACTTTATCTTTTGTTAGTGATTGAATAATAATAGCTCATATTCGACATGGAATGCTTTCTTGTTGAGTACATGAACAAGGAGAATGAATCCCTTTTTCCCCCCTATTTTCTCAGAATGAGAAATGAAGTTCTTCCTCAAACCGCATTAAGGAGGACAGTTAATGGAGTGGTCCAACGCATTAGGAAGTATCCGTGTCGCTACCTAATTGAAGCTTTAACACCTGGGAGCACTTTAATGTTCTCTCCCCACCCCCCTCAACCATCTCACCAATAAGGTAACTGTGAAAGTCATCTCCAGCTCCTGCAGTAAAGAATGGCAGGGTAGAAACCAAAAACATCCAGTCTTTAATAAAAATCAATAATAAGAATCTCCAGGAAGGTCACACCATTAGAAAACGTCAAGGCTGTAACCGATTTGATAAGCCCATATTCTAAAAAGCATCCGACATGGTGATGCATGAAATCCTGACACCTAAAACCCAAGGGCCACAGCATGGAAGTGGCAAAACGTTAAAACAAATACCTGCAAAAATATGCAAATATCTATGCTGGTCCAACAACCAACTAATTCTTTCCCTAAGAGATAAAAGAGTCATGCTGACTTTGTCCAGCTCTGCTTGACCAGCTTACACTTAATTCTCAATCTTTTCATTCAAGTGTGATAACAAAAATCATTCAGTAGTGAAGTAATGTAACGGAGTCCAATGGCTCCAAAAAGATGGAATATGTTTACCACATAGCAGAAACACTTCAGTCTCTGTTGATGGTGAGGAGCAAGTAAGGTTATATGAGTCATATAACAATTCTACAGTTCAAGAGTAAGATTAGAAGGTTCTTAATCCCCCAACTTACTTTTGACGTTCTCATCCAAACTTCTAAGATGTCTGCCTTTACAACTTCCTATATGGGAAGCAATTCGGCTACATATATTATTCAATCATGTGTAAGCACCACGTCGCCCCACAAGGTCAGCAGCAGAGTAGCATTCAGTCGCATCCCTTTGATATAAATGCAGACTACCCAGAACCACCACACCTTAGTCATAAGACTCAACTATATGCTCCTTTAATTAAGACTCAAGTATGGATGCTTTATCGGCACTCTCGAGTCTCGACTATCAAAAATGTCTCAGTGAATTGAGCGCCGTGACAATCTCTTATCGAGTAAAGATAATTAATGGTATACTCTCAATCACTAGAGGCCTGCTGCATAGCCCAAAATGAGTCCAACAGATTCAGGATTAAAGGACCTCTGTAGTAAACCCTATCCTTTTCAGCATCTGGTTTCCCAACTTTCTTTTCCTCTGCTTTCTTATATTCTATTTATTGGCAAAAATCTGTTTTGCAGAAGTAAGATTCTGCACTGGAGAAGAGGGGTGCATATCTGTGAAATATGCATACCTTGAATCTAGAGGCCACCGAAGAAAACTTGTATGATGATCTTGAAGATTCTTCTGGTACTGAAGGAAAGAGACCAGCCACAAAGGAGCACTTGGACGAAGACAGCAAATTACAGTGTTCAATAACAATATAATCACGATTTTTATCTAAGAATGTGTCTGTCTGATAAGTGACCTGCAGTGGAAGAACTAAGAGAGTAAATATAAAGCTACATACTTTCTGAAACACAACCTCATTTGTTCAGCAATAATTTTGTGATATATGACATGCCTTGCCAGCATAGTGGGAAACAGTAAAATCTGTCTCAGAAAATTTTGCCTTCTCCAATCTTGGGTGGCCCCGAAAATTCTGGAACAGCTTGTTTGAAAATGTCGCATGTGTCGATTTGGGAAACATGCTGCATGAACAAGAAAATCAGGATAAGGATAACCTACAACCAAGCAATATAAAGAGCAATACCCACCAATAAACAGTCAAGAACTCATGTTGTACCAAGCTTCATCCAAAAGAGCAATTACCCCGATAGGCTTCTGCAAAAGCACATAGAATAGCATAAGACCAAGAAATTGCATAAAGGTCAACAAACTTATAAAAGCAAAAAAATAAAACGGCTTTATTTGCATTGCAATTCCTATTTCTCCTTGGTAAACAACAAATTAAGAACAAAAAAGAGATCTTAAATGTCTCAAGTCGCATAAGACCTGGCCTGCTCATAAACTGTGACCTTTCATTCAGAGAGATTGCCACATCAAGTACTCAAGTTAGGTCAAGCAGTGAAACCATGATTCAATCTATATACATGGACTCCAGGGTTGGTCTTATTATAATAAATAAATGCAAGAATTGCAAGAAAGTCACATTATTTGTCTTCAAAAGTTGAAAACCCCACCCGATGGACAAATCTTAGTCAAAATACCAGCAGCAATAACAGCAAAAGTCACGTATTAAATAATAAATCACAAACAAATGAACTTTTTCATTAGCAGACGAGACTGAATACACACCCTTTTTCTTAAACTGAAAAAAAAAATCACTAAATAGGATTTTACATCCCCATCCTGCAGACAAAATGAAATATGACTATAAAACACCAGATCAACCACTGACAATATCATCATTCAGAAATTCAAAAGTGCAGTGTCGTATCAAGCTTGCAAAACTTGAAACAATATGATGCATAACAATATTCAAAGCGTGCTCAAACACTTGTTAAAAAATCAGCTTCATTGAATTCAATTACATGCAAAATTAAGCAATTATGAAGCTCACATAGTAAGAACTTCCTTCCTCTCTTGACTTGCTTCCGTACTCTTGCTCTTGCTTGAGGTAAGATTGGGAAAGTGAAGAAGCGAAAGAGCCACCCAGCATATGTATTTCTAATAAAAAAAGTCTTGACCAGACCTGTTCTATCAGGAGTCTTTCCATCTGTTCAGAAAGTCTCATCTGAAAGAGATTCTCTACTATATCTTCTTCGTGCTCTTCCAGTCGCCACTTCTCCCGGTAAGTTCAAGCAATCTCATTTCCATCAAACTAGGTGGTGGTCGGATCGATCAACCGATGAAGAAAGGCCTCGCTTTCTGCTTCTAATTCTAAGCCGCCATGGAATGCTTCACAGGTTGCCCTGTGTGACTCCAGCTTAATGCCAAGCTCTATTCTCATGATGGTTAAACAGTTTCGGAATCTACGTTTAAAGAGGAAGATAGTCCCTTGTCGGGGCTATCGACCGGAAGGAAGACCAATTACAAATAAGATCATTGCCTGCTACGAGGTTCCTGAGGTACAGATAGATTCCATAAGGTGGGACAGAGAAAGTAGAAGTGCTTTTAGCTATTAAACTCAGTGGCTCCGTGCCCACTCCTGCGTTTATTGGTTGCAGAAGTAGACAATCTTTACGATGAGCGTCGTGAATATTACAAGTCGTGGCTCTCTTTGGTGGAGGTCAGCTCGCTAAAAATATCCCTTTTGAGTGGCGCTAACGAGAAGCCTCAATCAGGGTTCCGAAAGGAGAAAATTTCTCACTGCTTAATACCCAGCCAATACTGTATACAATGACTTATTGCAATGCTGGGCCATCAATAAAGGAATTCGAGGAAGGTAGAGCAAGTCGATACCATCAGCAATCTTCCGAAGACGCTTCTGCCCGGTCGGTCCGATCTCAAAGGCTTCGAGACTGAAGCTAGTATGAGGTGGGCGTTCACTTCTTCCCTAGATGGAAGAGAAGAATAGCTAGCTTCACTTGCTGACCACACTTAATAATAGAAAAAGCAAGGACATAGACCGGGCTATAGGCCTTAGCGTGAATAGCCGTAAGTGGTGGTGGTGATGAAGTCAATTAATCAGATATATATATATATATATCCTAAGAGGTCTAAAAAGAAGGAAGTTCTTCGACTAAGGTCCAGCTTTCTCAATCAATGAATTTGACCGCCAGCCAGATCGCCCTTTTTCTTGACTAATAGAATAGGGCTAGCAAGGTTTCAAGAATAGTCAAGCTTTTAGAAAAATGAAAATACATTTAGCAGCTACTAAATGAGAGCCCCGAAGAGACTGCATAAACTTGTCTACAAGTCCAAGAGCAAACAAAATCTCTGGGCGAGTCAGAGTGGCTTTCTTTACGCCCACAAGCCTTTTTGCTTGAAGGAAGCTCTAGCCCCATTATCCCATCTAGTAAACCATAAGATGTTCCATGAAAGAGAATGAGTGCTAGAGGCGCTTTAAGCTTCCTAGATTGTATCAACAAGCTTAAAGTCAGTGAAAGTTTCATTTAGTGACACACATGGAAACCAAGGGGAAATGCCTGCAGCAAGGAGATACATACATACATACAAACATATACATACATACAAACATATATATATATATATATGTATATATAAATTCAATGTAGCTCCAATTGATATCTGATAAGGTAAGAAAAAACCTTCTCAATCAGATCCAAAACATCTTGATTATCTATGAATTCAATGTAGCTCCAATTGATTTCTTCTTTGCGATACTCCTCCTGCTCCATCTTAAATACATGCTGAAAAGAAATCCGACAAACATAACAGGACAAAATGAATAAAGGGGACTATGATGCAATCCTAGTCAACTGAATAACAACTGCCAGTGAAACATCAGTGCTCACCTCATTGAAATGTTGTTGAAGTTTTTCATTTGCAAAATTAATACAAAACTGCTCAAAACTGTAAAATGAAAACACAATATGAATCATTTAGTGGAGAAACTGAATAAGAGCACATTCCAAAAGAAACCATTTGCTACAGATAAATTTTGTGAAATGGGCATGGTCTTCCATGCCTATATATGTCTTTCTGCTATTCAACCCTCAACTAAAATATAAACAATCATCAAAGAAAGATCTCGCAGGCTTCATTTAGATAGCATGGCCAGGTGAGGCTTATTGGCACTTCATAAACAATATGAAAATTTGACCTGTTATGCTTGAAGCATTCGAAACCATATATATCGAGAACTCCAATTTGCATCTGAGAATCATTATCTTGCCCAACAGATCTATTAATCTTTTCAACAAGCCTGAAATTAAAATAATAGCCATACAGATATAGATAAATAAGAAAATTTTGGTCAAGCCAAAAGAAGAGAAGAACTTATGAGAATGGAATTAAAGTCACCAGACCAATCAAACAGCCGAGCATAAACAGTTTTTGCCAAAGCATCCCGACTTGCAACAGCAGCACTGCAGTCAAGAGCTTTAATAATTGTCCCTTCACGGGTCTGAATGGAACGTGTGCAAAGTGTAGCCAGCAAAAGATTTACATCACACCTGAGAAAAGAACAATTTAATTAACGACGTTCTCCAAAGCCAGAACCTATATAGTGTGTCTAGAAGGGTTCTGAAAATGCCCAGTGACTCAAAATACACACATTTTCATATCCATTCGGACCATTCCCATTAAAATCCCAATATTTTAAGATATGCTTGCATACCATCATACAAACAGTCCCACTTTTCCCCTCCCCTAGTTGTCACTTCCCTGTTAAAGTCAACTGATATGGGGATGAGAGACAGACAGACGGATAGAGAGTGGGGAAGAAGAAGTGGACCGGAAGGAATCAAGGGGTTCAGGAAAGGTTGCTGCAGTTCACAGCCAACACGAACTCTTCCATTCTTCCCAATCTGCTAGAAGACTTTGTTGGTGCTCCCAATTTAGGGCAATTATCCTTTCTTCTTTTTTCACTGTAACCTGCAAGGCTGGACCTTTCATTTTTGCTAAAGTACTCATGTCGTGTCGTACATGACATGGATGTGTGTGGATGTGGATGTTTTACACCATTTAGCGCAAAATTTTAAAATATTGATGGATCGGCATCCGTATCTAATCCTCGTAGCACACGTAACATAACTTTTACATGGATGTGTTGGATTATGGGTGAGTAATAAATTCAATAGGGATTGAAAAGATAAAAAAATTAACAATTCCCAATCAATGTTCAACGTCATTGATGCTGCTGTAGGGGATAGTGGTGATGAAGGGACAGAACTGGTAGCAGTGATAACTGGCCTTGTCAGAAAACATGAGGTGAAGATGGGGAGGTGAGGTCGAGAATCTTACCTATAACCTCATGGCTACAGGCTGTAACCCTCCTTATTTCTTGGTTATTTTGGATTCATCAAAATAAGCTCTACCTCCTGAGGATTATAGGCATCCAAACCCCAGTTCAATTCCTCCATAAAGTTGCAATTAATTGATATAGACAAACCAAACCATAGACTTGACAAAAAAATTCTTAACAAGGAACAAGAAACAAGGAACAGAGCTCTAACAACTCCAAACTCGAGTAACCCAAGCTCAGTTAGTTATCATCCCACTTATGATTGCACGTTCTCCAAAATAATATATATCCCACGTAAATGATGCATTTGTTAAACATAAAAATCCCCAAAATGATGAAGCATGTATACTTCAATCAGGACGCCACGTCCATATGCACTAGGAACCAAATATGACTACCCAGGGCAACTTGAGGATGCGTATTGGACATGCACCCTTATAATCCTAACATATCAAATCAATTACTATTTTTTTCAAGAGAGGGGTTCCCTCTGCTCTAAGAAAGAGGCAAACCCTTAATGTAACCATTTTGTTAGCATTAACTTGGGAACTGGAAGATGGATGAAGATTATAATATAAACGATAAATTTGTGCCTTGCAATATTACTTCCCATGGATGCAGTACTGCTACTTCCCTGATATGTGGATAAGGCAACATATCAGAACAAACTATTTTGATTGCCCAAACGATTCCAAAAAACTAGTTTACCTGCACCTTTAAATAAACCATTACACTTACAGGGTAAAGATGGTCTAGTTATTAGTATGGAGAAATCAATGCTCTATAGTTTAATGAAGGGTTCTTTATTCTTCTATTTTTTCATTATAGAAGGTCTTCGTTTATTTGCATAAAAGCATGGTAAAATTCATTTTCTCGATTTTTTGTTCCCTTTGCAACTTACAATCTAATACATGCACCTGCCTCAAACCTAGGCCCCAGAGAGACCTTTTTTACGCCTTGATGCACCTGGGGCCTTTGATAACTATGAGTTCGCCAATTCATAGCCTTCTTTAAAGCCTCTTTATACAGATGTCTTATTACCTTCGTGATTCGGCAATTTTACAAGTTTAGCTTCTCAAAGCAGTTGCTCAAAGTGAATTTATCAGGGTGGCATGTTAGTAATCAACTTCTGTTCTATTGCTATGATTCTTGACTAGCATCTTCTTTCACTATCAACTTCCCCTCCTCCCCCAACGATTTTCCCACTATTCCCCAACCGCCTCACCTCCCATTTACCTCTCATAGGTAGAATTGAAAGGTCTATAATCATTTGTTGATGTAGAACCTCCGAAATTTTAAAATCTTTTAAATGACATAATAATAAATATGAAATTCCAGAATGATGTATGATCACATACATAAAGAGACAGGCAGCCGTCTGTAGATGAAAATCAGATTTCTGGTCCTTTATAATTGATGAATCGTGCTCTTTGCCTGGAGAAAATTCGATGTTTCCCAGATGTAGAATGGCAGCCAAGGTCCTAAATATGGCTTCCTGATAAAATGGATAAACTTACATGACAATGACAAAAATAATACGCAAGTACGCCACTTAAGCATACGAGCAAGACAACTGGTAGAAACTTAGCTTATATAATTGCAAACCTGCTCTTCTTGACTGATGCCAACAATGTCCATCGCCCTTCGTGTCTTCATGTATTCTTCCGCGCTGCTCACACCATCCAACTCATATATCTTACTTTGGTTTAAGTAGTGAAAGCTGCTTGGGTGGCCTAGCTTATAACTATCTGCATCCTATGAGCAGGAAAATGTTTCTAGATAAATAGCCTTTTTAAGTTTGTTTTCTTTCAATAAAGGAAGTGAGCATGAAAATAAGAGATACAGTAAAAGAATTACAGCAAAACAGTAAAGCTCCACGGAAACAACTCAGGTCCGTATTACATAAAGAATACGACAAATAAGCAACTCTCCTCATCTTCTTCCACTGCAGATCAGTGAATCAGAACCAAGGTTACAAGGACAGGTAGACTAAACTTATAGACTAAACTTAAAGCCAGTCCTCGGCTAGAAAAATATATTCCATAATTAAAAAATACGAAAAATATCTATCAGAGAAACAAAATTCTATAAGAATTTCAAAATCATTAACATTAAGCAGTCTACATTCTTCAAATTCCATAATCAAAAAGCAAGCTGCTGGCTCAGGAATTCAGTCAAATGGAGATGATACCCTTTGCCTTCAATCTTCATTCCTTTACTCACTTATCAAGTTCTTTAGCATTTTGGATAATTATATTCTTTCTACATGTTACAGCATGACCGTAAATAGTGACTTCTTTAATAACATAAACTTCTAGAGGATGAATGCATCAGAGCTTTGGTTCATCAAGGTCTCAGGTTCAAATGTTACCACTTACAGCTGATTAGTTCCCACGTCATTTTAGCAGTTCGCAGTATGGTATGTTAGTGAATTAGACACCCAGATTTGTTTGCCACTCTCCGTCCCCATACATCGGACTAGGGTCTTTATGTCAAACATTGGTTACACATGGTACGCTAATTATCATCATAAATAGAGACTTCAAGCTGTTGACCTGCTGCAATCATATCCCCTGTGAGATAATCTCTCCCTTTCACTTTCCTACGAATGCTCGTAAAACATAGCACCAGCAACCATAAAACAGCAATTTGGTGAAAATTTTGTATCTTGTAAGAAGATTCAAGGAAACATGGATAGAGTTTGACAGAAAACACAAAACTTGAAACATCACCAAAGAGAAGCACCAAATGTCAATCCAAAGATTGCTTGGAAAGAAAGCAATCAAAGAATAGATTGTCAGTAAATTAGAAATAAAGTTTTAGGGCATTTAGTAAGAAACCTTTGGAGCATCTCTACGAATATGTTTTGACCAGGATTAGTCTACGTATGTGCATGTCCAATCATGCATAAATGATACATACATACATACATACATACATACATATGTACATATCAAAATATAGAACAAGACCCAAAGGCAAAGGCAGAAAGTACCCTTCCAGATGCACACAATTGATAAAAGCAGTGATAATTCCTTTCAGGATCTGTTATCTGAACCACACGAGATCGTTCCAGAAGGTAAGTCCTAATCGCAGCACCGGATATTCTACCATTTGCATCAAACTGAATCTCAACAAACTTGCCAAAACGACTGCAGATCAAAGAAATAAAAGGAAATTTCTGAATAAGTAAATCACAATTGTTACCTCCATCATGTAGTTTTATGAAAATAACATAATGATGCTGAAAAGAATATAAAGGTCTAGGATTCTGGTAATCCCAATGGATAAGTGACTCGACTCAACTCGGCCTTTGTCGGAATTTGAATAAGTGATTATGAGACCAAATAATTGGCTCTGCCATAAAGCATAAAATTCTATATCTGAGCTGCTATATTAAAAATCCTAAGCGGGATAACGAGCTAAAACCAAGTTTTTGGTTGAGTGTCTCCTCTCATCACTATACTTTGATAAGAACTGAATAATAGCACTGCAGCTTATGTGATTTGAACCTTCATTATTAACTATTGGAACACAAGATGTTACAGAGAATGGCTTTTAGGCAACCTTTCAGCTCAACAAGTCTATGTAAACCGGCCGATCTCCCATATGGTAGGATATTAACCATCTCAAAAAAATTCAAGCTCACACCGAGAATTCACCATAGAAGAAGCAAACTTGCATTTGCTGAGCAAGAACAAATAAGATTGACCTAATTTATAGATGTCTATCAAATATCAGGTATTCCAAATGTTACAGAGAATGAAAGATATCCATTTAATGTGGACATGAATTTTATATTTATTTTATTTTACTTTATTTTATTTTTTTGATAAGTGTTGTGGACATGAATTCTACCAAAGGAAGTCAGGAGAAGCAAATTAACAAAGCTTTCCAAACTCACCAAATGTTCAATGATGCAACTCTTGAAAGTGCAGGCCCAAGCCAAACCTGTTGAGTTTGATATACACTGTTCGACCCCTATCTACGAACTTTAGCTTTCAGATAAGCTTAAGCTTTTAGATGAGATGGTAACTTAACATGGTATGGGAGCTTTAGTTTGGCAACGTCTTGCGTTCGAGTTATCCGCTTGCATTTGTTACCCAAAATATTATGAGTGCATGCTGTTACTCCGTTGGGTTTGTGATGCCCTGTTGAGGCATATTTGTTTGTCTCACCACGTGTGGACGGATCAAATGTGAGGGGGAGTGTTAAGTTTGATATGCATTGTTAGGCCCCAATCTAATAGATGAGTTAGTAACCAAACAAACCCCCCCTCACTTCTCTCAAAGATAATTCTTGTTAGCAGTATATGTTAGTAGAATATACTCAAATATGCCATCCAATTGTCAAACCTCCAAAGAATCTACATTTCATTTTCCCAAAACCTCTGTATTTTGTAACGAACAGTCCCCCCCCCCACCCACAATATGATATTGAGCTCTCTCCAGACAAACCAATTTCAGCAAACAAATATCGTCATCTTCACTCCTATCTGTCAGTTACCTCCAGAGCAATACAGCATAATCTGTAACCTTGATAGAACTATCCTCTCTCAAGCACAAACGGTGGTGAAAGCTTAGTTGCATTCTATCCTAACACATGTTTGACATTAATCTTTGATGAAACACTGCATAATGTCCTCCATGACAATGATTCAATATGCTCATCGTCAAATAGGTCACTCCAGCGAACAAGTTCTATCCTGAGGAAAGTAACATCAAGCTTTAGAACATCAGCCTAGAAGCAATCTCCTCAGCATACAACTCTTTCGATCTTCACAAAAGCGAGAGGGTTCCAAGTAAGCAAACACAATCGCTCGCCCAAAAGAAAAAAAAGACTCTGGAGCACTAACTCTCGAACATCATCTTCCTCTTCCCATCTTAAGAATACCAACTAGTTTCTTCTCTCAAAATAGCCCTTCAAAAGCTTTCTTACACTAGACTTTCTCCTACCCTGGTTCTCAATCAAAAACCATCATTCCACTGGGCCAAACTTTGCTAACTCGCTCACGATAATGATATTCCTAACGTTTCACCTTCAAGTACCTTAACATTCAAAGTTCTAAATGAGTGCTAATTTTCAGTCCTATATCTCAAAAATTCAAAGACACCTCATGGCCGTCCCTTCTTTGTTCTGAGACTATGTAAAGCTATTGACATAACAAATAACAAAGAGGTTGATAACAAATACATTGAGACTAAAATATTTGTATTTGACAGCATTCTCATTTATAAAACATAATTAATAAACTGTGCACTAATTAGATAACTTCAATTTTGATGCTTTTAGTACCACCTGGTTATATCCATAATGTTCATTTGACAAATACACGAGTAAAGGTCAACAATGTAGGTAACCTCAATAACAAAGATATGATACACATTATATATTAACACATCATATGAAATCAAAGTTAAGGATCACAATTGACATGAGGTTTTAGTCTATAACGCAACAATCAAACTATTCAAAATTTTGAAAAAGTAAAATAACTTCCAACTGAATCATAAACAGAGGTGTAGTAATATGCTGGTGCTTAAGAGCGCCAAACAAGAGGATAGACTGTAACTTTACCTCAAGATAAACAATAAGATTAGCACTACAGTAAGGTATAAAAGCGTCAAAATACAAAAATATAAAATATAAGAAATCTAAACAAACCTTGAGTTGTCATTTCTAACAGTCCGTGCATTCCCAAATGCCTCCAAAAGTGGGTTTGACTGAATCATGAAGAAAAAAATAAATCAATACACCAATATGAACACCTACAAAGGTACAGAAATATGAGAAAAACAATCTCAAGTAAAAAGAGAGTGCCAACTACATGAACCCTAAATCTTGAAGCCAATATCAACCCTCTTTATGCAAAGCTTACAAGCTTAATCTTCTTAGAATGGAAATCGAAGACAGATTAATCAGTACATGCAAATAGGGTAACAAGATAGCCAAGCAATAATAATAATGCTATGAATTATTAATGTGAAAACTTACTTCAAGAACTTGTTGTTCAACTGTTCTGTCATCACTAGCAGCACGGCCACCAACATAAGTAAGGTATTGCATAATCAATTTTGTTGTCTCAGTTTTTCCCGCTCCGCTTTCTCCACTAACCAATATTGACTGACTTCGAGCCTCATTCATCATTGCTCTGTGACAAGAAAAAAAAAAATGAATAAGACGCCTGCAAATCCCTTCACCTACGCCATACAATTCAGTTTCAATAAATTACACAAATTTTATAAACCTGTAAGATGCATCAGCCACAGCAAATACATGGGGGCTCAGCTCACCAAATGGAGCTCCCTTATACTGCTCCATCATATGCACGTTGTAAAGATGAGGCAGCTTCGTAAACGGGTTAACAGCAATTAAGATGCTTCCTGTGTACGTCTATCATAAACATTAAAAGAGCAATTACTTCAACTGTCAACTCAAATCTTATGCAATGGATAGTGGGAGCTCTCAAAGAGATTAGTTGGAGTCCAGTAACTAATCAGAGGGTTCGTGTTGATCAAAGAAGCAAACTTACATTCGAACATTATCAAATGTTGAAAAACAATAGGGCAGTAAATAAGAACAAACCTTGTTTGATTTAGTACATTAACAGTGAACGTGAATAGAGGACCCCAGGACGGAATAAGCCTGTGTCAGATGGGTCATCATGAACCTTTAAAGCTCCAAGGGTTCTACAAATGTCTAAGCTTGCAACATAGTTCATTTAACATGAATTATAAGGAGATTATCACCAGAATATAGAAATTTCAAATGCGAGAGATGCCACAAGTATCCAAGTTTTGTTAGAGTCCCTCGTCATAATGTTGGATATGATGCATATTGTTTATCGTAATTTCGATTTATCATAGGTATCAACACTTTCCATATTGTAGGATGCATCCACATAATTAAGAAAAGGTCCACAAATTATATATTGTAACCCCTTAAGCCCGAAAGCGCAGTTCGCTACTCATGGCCCACACACTAGCCTACTAAGCACCTAGGCCAACTAGGCCCACCACAGCCCACTAAAAAATCCATGAATGATGTTAATGCCTAGTGGTAGTGAGTGGCCACTTATAGGCCACATGCATTTCTCACATCTAACCGATGTAGAATCGGGATATTACGATCTCCCTCATTTAAATCCGTGAAAGGCCCAAAGAATCGGCCCTCAGGGCGATGTATTCAACACATTTCTAGCCGGGACCCGCTCTGATACCATTTGTAACACCCTAAGCCTGAAATCTCAGTTTGCTACGCATAGTTGACGCACTGGCTCACTAAGATTAACTAGGCCCACCACAAGCCTATTCAAAAATTCATGGATGATATTGGTGCCTAATGGTAGTGGCAGTCACTTATAAGCCACACACATTTCTCATATCTAACCAATATGCTATCGAGGTATTACAAATCCAGGTGATCATCTATATTTCTTATGGATTGCTTCTTTAAGTTCCTTTTGATAAAATATAAAGAAACTACGAATCATTTCATTACAAAATTTAAACTTAGCCCACTTATATCAATTTTAATTTATTAAATGAATATTGACTTGTTCATGTAAAGTGTTAAAGAGTTTTAAATATTCTTACTTTTTTGTAAAAGCAAACAAGAGATTCATTTTAGAAAGTTTGGCCAACTAAATAAAGCGTGAGCATGTAGTGCACAATAGAGCTGATAAGTACAACACAAAAATTTCAATATAGAACATGCAAATACCACATTGCATGATAGATATGCCAAAATGATATACCCGAATGATATGTCACCCAATTCTTTGCTATTCTTTGCTAGCTACATTCAATAGTTATCCTAGGCGTGTGACCCTAATAATTATGAATATAGAGAAAGAGCTTAGCGATGATCTTATCCATAAAATTAAATGTCAATCAACATGATAGTAACAAGTTCTTCTAGGGTATTATATGATGGACTATGGTCATGAAGCTCCAAGAGAAGTTCTATAGTATGGATGTTAGATTGATAAGGCAACTATAAATTAAGTTAACAGTTGCGTTATTAGAGAAGAGAATCTCCTCATGGATATGCCATAAAACTAGAAAAGATAATATTAGATATAAAAACAGCTCCAAAAAAATTGAAGTAGATCCTATAGGACAATTAAAAATCACCTAAGATGGTTTGGACACATACAATCGACAACTAGGAAAAGAAGGGCAGGTAAATGAGCATTCTTGGTGCTTTGTTTAAGGGCCTCTTATTGAAGGATATAAAAAGCCTCAAGCTTTTTCCAAGAGGTAAAATATTATACATCTGGATCTCTGGCTAGTTATAGGGGATAAAACTCATTCGGAAAACTAGATTTATTAGTAGCCTTCCTCTCACTAATTTTTTCCCTTAAGAGTGCATGAGCCTTACTTCGATATTCCCGCTCTTTCAACAACCGAGGTGATTGAAAACCAAGGTATCAATTGATTTGCTTGAATATCTCTCTCACTCTTCATTCCAAAAGTAATAAGCGATCTTGAACCTTCAAGTATCTCTCTTGTATGGTCACACGACGCCAATGCTTTACCTCTTGCAAGGATGATTGGTCAGAGCAAGTTCTTTAGAAAGTTATGGCATTGCTCTTTGGTTCTCTAACCAAGAACAAAAGTTGCGGGTTTCGGATACCTTGTGAGGCTTTTTCCCCTTATAGTTTTGTTATGTACGTCAAGATATCTCATTTACTAAATGTATCTTCACTCTAGAAATTCACAGTGGTTATAAACTTGGTTTTTAAGTATCTTTAATGGGGCTTGTGGGATATCGTTGACAATAGGCTTAAGTGAATTTTAGAGGCTTTGGTGGAAGGAAGGAGATTAAGGCCCTTTTGGGCTCTAGTTACTTCTATATATTGTGATGCATCTAACATGAGAGGAGACACTGAATTTTAAAGGAGTAACAGCCATTTTCATGCCATTTTGTTGAATTAAGGCAGCTGGGTTTTCAGCAACATCCATTAAGATTGGTGAGTAACCAAGCACGACATTAGTTTTAACCTATCCTATCAAGTTTTAATGGGTTTCCTCTGGTTTAATCCACCCTTCAGCTCTTGTTGTTTACGTCTTTTAGACAACTCATGGCCTCCAGTTTACATTTAGGTTTCTCTTTAAGAAAAACTTGTCTTACTGAAGGGGGAAAAAGGACGGTACAACTAAAATGAATTTGAAGTGAAACCATTAACGAATTCCATACTGAAGTTGTTATTAAACATCACTTTGTTCATGTTCACATTGATGTCCAATTGCCCACAAGTAACAAGTTGTGGCGGGATCAAGAGAGGGGCAGCACTTAGAATTTTTATTATTGAGAGCTTAGACAAAGCAATAATTTTTCTTTTTGATAAGAAAAGAACCATGTTAGAATATGAAGACAAGTTACAAGAAAACAGACGAGAAATCCATCTGGAAAAGTAAAAAAGAACAAAATTAAAGCTCAGCATCAACTAACAAAAAAATAATAATAAAGCAAAGCGTTCCAATCCCTCTGAATCACATATAGAGGAAGCCCACGAAAGACTGCTGTGGCTGACGCCCAAAGAGAAAAGCCAAATAAACTACTCGGATCCGTAGACGAGACCTTTAAAAGACTTACTCCTGAAAATCCTGAAGTTCATTTCGGCCCATATACACCAAACAATAGCAACCGCGCCCCACCCCCACCCACCCACATTGCAATAACAAACTCTCTTCTCCATCTCTTCCAAACCCTCGAACTGAATCCGAAGAAGAGAAGAATAGAACCAGGGCAAACCCAAACCGAATCCGCCACATTGGACAAACCTGTGCCAAAGATACCAAGCAGCTTCACAATGTGAAAACAAATGATAATGAAATTTGGAGCAGTTCTTAGACATCAAACACCAGTCGGGCGAGATACTCTTATAAGCTCTACATGTTTGCAATATGTCATTTGTGTTTGAGCTTGTTAAGGACCAAGGACCAAACAAAAGCCCTTATCTTAAAAGGTATGTGAGCTTTACAAATAAAGGAAGAAAGAAGGAACGGATCCGATTGGGAGATCAAATAAGATGAGACCAAAAGGAACAACATGTATATAACCCAGAACCTCCAAAACCAAGAACGGGAGTTCAAGAGAATGCGCCCTGAGAGAATATCAAGAAGATTCACTACCTCCAAATTCTCTCGATCATTAAGATCTCGAAAGAAGTGGAAGTCCCAAGTAGCAACATGCCCTTGAAAGGTTATGGGTTCAAAAATGAACTGAGACAATATGAGCAACGAAAATTCAAGCCCAACAAGGCACCCCTCTCCACCCCACAACCCAGAACCCAACATGAGCACCATCTCCCACTCTGAATTGGGTAAGAAGGAGGAAAAGGTAGCATTGATGATTGAATTTCCCAGGAGTTGTTTGCGGGATTGGATTGCTAATACATCCCAACCATTTTGGTGCATGTTGCTCTCGATCACTTTATGCTATATAGATTATGGTTCTGGTTCCCAAGTAAAATGCCTAAGCAACTTTCATACAAGAGAGATGTTTCTTGATTCTATATTCATTATGTTCTACACACAAACGCATATTTTTAACCTTTAAGTTCCCATATATGGAAAAACATGGCTCAAATATATATTACTATATTTAGAAAATCTAATTACATAGATTACTCACTCTGCCCGAAATGAGTGTCCTTCAAAAAAAAAATTATCCCAAAATGAGTGTCAAGTATCACTTAATTTAATTAACCTTGGCCAAATAGCATGTCCCAATGGCACTTGAAATGCTATTAAGGTGAATACTAACAATATTTCAGTATATATGATACTAACTTTGCTTAAAAGTCAACTTCCTAAATTTTCAAAAAAAAAAAAAGAACACTCATTTTGGGATGGGGGAAGTATTATATTTAGAACATCTAATTAAATTTTGTAATTAACTTTTCTAAATAAAATATATCTATTGGAAACTATAGAACTTAATTAGTCATCTTATTCCACATATAAGAACTTAAAGACATAAATTGTGTTTGTGAGTAGAACATAATGACTATAGAAACAATTAAAAATTTAAAATAACTATTCTAACTAAGATCCCGTTTGGTCGTGCGTTTTGGCTAAAACACAATTTATTTGCAAAAAATATGTTTCAATGCTGCGACAGAAAAAACTATGTTTTCAACGCAGTTGCGTTTTAAAACACTGGAATTCTTAACTTTTTCCTAAAACGCAGGTTTTAAAACGCTACTAGGAAAAAAAAACTGCGTATTGAAGTGATATCCCAAACGCATTTATAAGAAAAGACCTACGTTTTTAAAACACTGCGTTTTGCAAACGCTGCACCAAGCAGGCTCTAAGTAGGTAAAGGTCTTGGTGTCAACTAGTAAAACAAGGGGTCAAACCAATCTCTATAATAATATTCTAGATAGTTTTTGCAGAATATCGTGGAGAGAAGTGATCGGCCAAGAACTTCCAAGCAGCAAATCATGGAGTGGATAACTATCACAACATTTCAATCTCTCCTGCGCAACTTTGACCATATGAAAACATGGAGTTCATCAAGATACGTGAATCTCTATCAAATTTTCTAGACAAGAAACAAATTATGTTCAAAGTTGTTATGTCTGAGGGTCTATAGTGTATCATCATATGTCTAGGGGTTTTGTTGTAACTTGTGTACATACATAGATATATGTATCGCTAACCTGATGGTTACGGCTTTATCACAACCCTAGTCCTTATCGTCTAACATCTTTCGAAATTAACATGGTATCCGAGAGCCCAGATTATAACATCTCCACCATGTGTTCCGAGAGAGACGAGTTGTTGCTGACGAACCCAGGGCCCAATGTGTGAGGAGGAGATTGTTAGATTATCCCATATCGGTTGTGGAAGGGGGGTGATTGGTTAATAAGTGTGAAGGAAGGCCTCACTCTTGAGCTAGCTTTTGTGGTTAAGAAGGCCCAATAGCACATCATTGTGGTCGAGGACATGGTCGAGGAGGTCGTGGTGGTCGAGGAGGTAGGGAGAGTACAGAGGCACGTACGTGTTATCATTGTGGGGTTACAGGTCATATGATTCGTAGTTGTTGGAAGGTACTTGGGAAACCATGTAAAGTTGGCTTCACCCATGTTGCCTCCAATCCTAAGCATACTACTACACCGCACCACCCCAGCTGAGGGTAAGATGGTGATGATGTCTAATGATGAGTTTGCTCGGTATACACAGATTTAGGCATCCTCTTCTTTCTCGGCTACTTTTGTTTGGACAGGTAAACCTACAGCTTGTCTCTCTTCGTCCGAATATAAATAGGCCATTGATTCGAGTGCCTCCAACCATATGACCGGCAACCGAGGTATCTTTTCTTTGTTCACTCATTTGTTAACCAATGTCACACTAGCAAATGGTTCGGTAGCTACCATTCAGGGGCGTGGTAATATCTATCTTACGTCGTCTCTTATGTCTTCAATTTTGTATATTTCAAATTTTTCCTTTAATCCCTTGTTTGTTAGTAAATTTACTCGTAATCATAATTGTGAGGCATTATTTTTTCCTACACATTGTGTCTTTCAGGATCGCACGACGAAAAGGATTACTGGTAGAGGGCAAGTACGCGTTATCATTGTGGGGTTACAGGTCATATGATTCGTAGTTGTTGGAAGGTACTTGGGAAACCATGTAAAGTTGGCTTCACCCATGTTGCCTCCAATCCTAAGCATACTACACCGCACCACCCCAGCTGAGGGTAAGATGGTGATGATGTCTAATGATGAGTTTGCTCGGTATACACAGATTTAGGCATCCTCTTCTTTCTCGGCTACTTTTGTTTGGACAGGTAAACCTACAGCTTGTCTCTCTTCGTCCGAATATAAATAGGCCATTGATTCGAGTGCCTCCAACCATATGACCGGCAACCGAGGTATCTTTTCTTTGTTCACTCATTTGTTAACCAATGTCACATTAGCAAATGGTTCGGTAGCTACCATTCAGGGGCGTGGTAATATCTATCTTACGTCGTCTCTTATGTCTTCAGTTTTGTATATTTCAAATTTTTCCTTTAATCCCTTGTTTGTTAGTAAATTTACTCGTAATCATAATTGTGAGGCATTATTTTTTCCTACACATTGTGTCTTTCAGGATCGCACGACGAAAAGGATTACTGGTAGAGGGCAAGAATATGATAGACTCTACTTCTTTGAGATTGCAACATTGACTACATGTTTGAGTTCTTTTGTTTCTCCTTCAATGTCATGTCTCAAGAAGTTGTGTACCGATCTCTCATATTTGTCTAATCTTGCGTGCAACGCCTGTTAATTCGCGAAGCACCATAGTATTTCTTATTTTCCTAGAACTAATAAATAGGTGAATGCCCCATTCGATGTCGTACATTTTGATATTGTTTCTAAGTTAGGTTATCAATATTTAGTCACTTTTGTGGATGATTATTCCCATGTTACTTGGATATATTTAGTGAAAAATTGTTAAAGAGTTATTTGATATTTTTTTGAGTTTTGTGCTGAAATTGAGACTCGATTTAGCGTGCTTGTTAAACTCCTTCATAGTGATAATGCTCAATAGTATTTTTTTATTGTTTATTCTAAGTTCGTGGTAATCCATGGTATGCCATCATCGTGTATTGATACACCTCATCAAAATGGGGTGGATAAGAAAAAGAACATACACCGACTTGAAGTTGCCTGAGATATCTCATTTCAAATGCATGTACCTAAACAGTTTTTGGCACGTGTTGTCTTAATTGCTTGTCATCTCATTAATCGGATGCGTTCCTCCGTTCTTTAGGGAGAGATTCCATATTATGTCTTGTTCCTATCTCAATCCCTCTACTTTGTATCTCCTAAGATATTTGGGTGTGTTTGCTTTGTTCCTGATCACCGTCCTAATATTACCGAGTTAGATCCAAAGGTACTTAAGTGTATATTCATGGGTTACTCTCATACTCAGAAAGTATATTGTTGATTCTATCCAGACATGAATCGGTATTTGGTTTCTGCTGATGTTACATTTCATGAGTTCACACCGTTCGTTCACACATGTGTCACATCTTTAGTAGTTGAGTCAATCTCTCTCTAATGATGACTTTTTCATTTATCAAGTAGTCCATCCAAATCTTCCCTGATTCAACAAATAACTCGTCCTCGACCGAGCATGTATATACTTGTCAATCGTGCCCTCAAAGGGAATCATGATTCTGCATGCTGAGCGAGTTGTTGCCTAAATCTCCCTGCTGAGACAGTCGAGTTGTTGCATGATTCTGCCCTACTGAGCTAGTCCAATTGTCACCTAATCCTAATCCTACCACGGTTGAGCCTTCTTTATATCTTGATGTATAAGAGCACTCCTCTCCTCCTTCATGGCCGTCTTCCATCTAGGATGACCTGCTGCTTCACAGTCTTGGGAATCGAATAAGACTCAAGGAGACTAACAAATGCACACTGCAGGAGATAAGCTATTATATTATAATAGACAAAATTAGAAATAAAGTGTAAAGTGCATTTAGTTCCTTTACCATAAGGTATATGTTCAATTGGGTGTAAATGTAAGGTAAATCCGAACGGGACGTTGGCTTGTCTTAAGGCTCGCCTTGTTGCGAAAGGTTATGCTTAGACATATGGGGTAGATTATTCTGATACATTTTCTAAACTAGCATCTGTCCATTTACTAATATCGCTTGCTTCGTCTTGTCTTATCACTCGCAGCTTGATGTGATGAATGCATTTCTTCATGGTGATTTATAAGAGGTGTATATAGAGCAACCTCTAGGTTTGTTCATTAGGGTAAGTCTAGAAAGTTTGATGTGGTGATAGAGTTTGGTCTTACGAGGTGTCATAGTGATCATAGAGTAGAGCATATATTATTTGTTAGTCAAGTATGCAGATGATATTGTTATTACCGGCGGTGATAACGCAAGTATTAGTTAACTAAAGAAGTTTCTTTAAGAGAGATTTTAAACTAAGGACTTGGGTAGTTTGAAACATTTCTTGGGTATTAAGGTTACCCGTTGCAAGCATCGCTTCTTGTCTCAGAAGAAGTATGTGTTTCATTTGTTGAGTGAGGCAGGAATGTTAGGGGCGAAACATTTTGATACTCCTATGGATCCGAATCTAAAGCATACACCTTAGGGTGGTCATGAATTTGTTGAGCGTGAGAGGTATCGCCGATTTGCTGGAAAGTTGAAATATCTTATTGTAACTCAGCCAAATATTGCTTTTGCGGTTAGGGTAATAAGACAGTTTATGTGCTCACCACGAAGTACTTACTTGGATGTTGTTGTGAGGATTCTGCGGTAACTTAAAAAAGCTCCGGGACAAGGTGTGCTATACCGTGATCATGGACACATGAGAGTTGAGGGGTTTGCGGATGCTGATTGGCAAGTTCTCCTTCTACTTCGGACAGGAGGTCTACTACTAGATACTGCATATTTGTTGGAGGCAACTTGGTCTATTAGAAAAGTAAGAAACAACCGGTGGTGTCGATATCGAGTGATGACTCTAAATACTGGCCTATGGCTCATGCTACATGTGAGCCTGTGTGGATTCATTAGCTGCTGAGTGAGATTGGCATTGATAATCCAATTCATTAGCTGCTCAGTGAGATTGGCATTGGTAATCCATTGCCTATGCAGTTATGGAGTGATAACGCCATTCATATTGCCTTGAATCTAGTGTTACATACGCGAACAAAATATATAAAGATTGACTGTCATTTTGTTTGAGAGAAACTTCAAGAGAAAGAGATTGCCACAAGCTATGTTAGGACCGGGGATCAATTTGCAAATGTGCTCACTAAGTCATTAAATTGGAATAGAATGAGTTATATTAGTAGGAAGATCAGCATGCATGACATTTATGCTCCAGCTTGAGGTGGAGTGTAAGAGTATAGTTATATACCTGAGGTGAGGTCGTATAAGTGTATCATCATATATTCATATGTCTATGGGTTTTGTTGTAACTTGTGTACATACACACACACACACACATATATATATATACACTAATCAGTTGATGGTTACAGCTTCATCACAACCCTAGTCCTGGACATCTAATCTCTTCCCAAATTAACAAAAGCATTGGTCAAGGACGGAGGCCAATTGTGACAGTAATCTCACAAGATTTGAGAAATCAAAAGACAATTTCACTACCATCTCCCCAAGCGGAAAAAATGTTGAAGAATCCTTATTCAAGGTAAATGTATGACTTGCATTATATTGCTTATCAAGAAGTATGTTGACATAAATGATCTCACACGATCACAACGTAACATGTTTCCTATATTGGTTGCATGCTAGATATACAACCATAACTTCCACTCAACAGCAAGGACGTTGCTAGTTAAGGATATAATTGCAATTCAAAGCAAGAGGTTATTACTTCATGATATGTGTCCCAATTTGATAGCAATGTGACAGCAATCTGAGCTGCACCCCCCAAAAATCCAATCCAATTCCCACCACAAGACCGATGTATCATTCTAGTATAATACCTAACAACCAGCCAAAGACATGAAAAGATCTTACAATTTGCACATTCAAAATTCCTGTATTAGGATAGTAATTGCTCTAAGTTCTCTTATCCCTCCCTTTTCAAAGAGCAATACATGAACAGAAAAATTCAAGCTCACTTGAGTAACCATGCTCAAACAATGAACGTTGGCTTTGCAAGATTCAACAAAATATTTTCCACAACCACATTAGTTCGGTGAACACTCAATTCCATTTACTCTAAAGGAGAACGATAAAAAGCAACATGCTACTATAAATTCTTCAGCCAGCCTAATGAAGAAGAAAATGTCCATGGAAAATACACTGCACCTTCTTGGACTCAGACAAAAGGTACATGACGCCAAATTCTTCTGCTCCAGATAAGGTATTTGTTAAAGAGGGAACCACGCATGAATTAGAAACTAAAGAAGAGATTTGATGTAATCGTAATAAAATTGATGGATTACAATATCGAGGTTTAGTACTAGTTCAAGCGTAACAGGTTTGGTCCTAGCCTATTTTTGTAGATAATAATAAAACTCCCTATGTTCCACCAAAAAAAATCCTACATCCCTTTTTGGGATGATTTCAAGTGTCCAATTTTAAAAATTATGACATTCTAAGATTACCACTCATAAGCGTAATAAAAGAAGTTGGATACAACAAACAATTATGCTATAATTCTTAAATATTTTACTTAGCAGTGACAAAGCCACAGCCAAGCAAAAGGGGTTACCTGACCCCCTCTGGCTTTGAAACACTGACACATTAATACATTCAGATTTAGAAAATATAACTTTTTTCTCTTAAAAATATCAGTTTTATTAATTTTGACCCCCTTTGTTGTCGGATATAATCGCACTATACTATAATCTTGACTTCCATTTGGACCGAATTCAGATACTTCCACATAATGTTCTACCCTCAAAATAATCTTGACCCATTTTCAACAAAATCCTGGCTTCACCACTGAATAATACAACCAGCATTGCTTTTTAAATTTCCGTAATCTCAGCAATAAAGTAATCTAGTTTCTCTTTTTGGTTCATGAATCTAAGGAACTGAATAAAATCAATGAAACTCGTTCATTTTTCACTCACGTAAATTTCATTAAGAGCATAACGCTTCTTTAGATTGTCAAGAACACCAGGCTCATTCAAATAAGCCAATTTCGTCATATCATCCACTCCTCCATAATCCGCATCCACATCCCTCGCAAACAACTTCTCCGGTAAAGTCAATACCTAACAAACAAACAAGCAAACACACCAAATGTTTCATCGCTCTCCACAATCATCCAACTCACTACACCACTAATATAATATCACAATCCAATAAAAATTCAACCAAAAAATCAGCTAATTATCACCTTCTTGCCAGTGTCAGTTACAACTTGAACTTGCTTGCCCACGAAATCGACGACTTCAGCTGCGGCCCACGCAAAGTCCTTGTCCTCCACCCAAACCTTGGAGCCCTTGCGCAGACTCATTTTTGACTGCTTCCGATTAAGCATGGAGCTCATAAACCCTAGAAATTGCGAAACATGCGTTTGAATTTGGGAGAAAATCTAGAGAGAGAAAGTTGAGAAGAGAGAGATAGAGGGAGGAGCGGGGCTCACGGGTTGAATGAATATTTTGGGTGAAATTTGGGCTTCCCGCCTAAGGAAATGGGGAATGGGGTTTTGTGGAGCGGTACAGTCAAAATGGAGTCGATTGAGCTTTTTGTTTTCCTTTTCGGGTTTTTATTTCTCTTTTAATTATCCAAAGTTGAAGTATTTGACACGTTAACCACGTTAGTTGCAACGTTTTGTAGTTTAATGCTAGTTGATGAACACGAAAGAATTCACGCTAACCTTTTAACCTCATCTTCTTCTATATTTGGACATTTTTGTCTCTTTTTAGAAGTTTTGTCTTTGTCAAGTTGTGTTTATTGACGATTATCAAAATCGCTTCTTTTTTTTTTTATTTTTGTTAAGTAAAATTGGTAGATGAACTGTTTGATTCGTTTGTTAGCATAGTTCTATTCATTGATCTAATTTAGCTCGTTTAAAGTAACTCAGTCGTAGTACTATAATTGTTTATGTTTTAACCACTTTCAATTAGGTATAAGAAATATCTTTACACAGAACATACTCATTTTAACTCCAAAAAACTTTATTTTTGTAATTAAATTTTATTGTATATACATGTGTAATTAAATTTGATATTATATATATATATATATATATATATATTGTAATTAAGTTTTCACTGCTCAATCCAAGCTCTTAGAAAAATTAGGCTCGAGTTCAAGTGTATTCCACTCGATTGAAACATTTGTAAATAGCTCGAGTCGAGCTCGTACAGGAGTAAATAGACTCTGCTCAAGCTTGATTAAAAATTAGAAAAATTGCGGACAAGTACATTTTCTAGTATATTCAACCGCTTTAGTCCTCTGTACTTGTTTTCAACCAAAAGAATCCACTTTTTGTGGGGATAAGTCATCTATACCCTTAAGAAACGCGAAACAGACAGGGATGCATCGCAAATTTTTAAATTGATGCATCGCAATTTCAATTCAATGCATCATATGTTACAAAGGATGCACGGAAGTTTAAATAACCCACTTTTCTTTCGTTCAGTAAAGGATCCCTTCTTGTGGCTTGACATGATACATCTCGTACTTGTTCGAATTTCACAAAAGTGTTTTTTTGCAAGTTTAAAAATCGTGATGCACCAATTTAGTATCGTGATACATCGAAATTTTTGAATCATGATGCATCAATTTTGAATCGCGATGCATCGAATTGGAATTTCCATGCACCGATTTGAATTTGCGATGCATCCTATACCTGTTCGAATTACACAAAAGTGTCTTTTTGCCGGTTTAAAAATCGCGATGCATCAAATTGGAACATCGATGCATCGATTTGAAATTGCAATGCGTCTCGTGGCTGATCCGTGTGTTTTTAAGAATCTTGTGCTTGTTCTTTATGAACATAGATAACATTTCGCCTCAAACATGCATTTTTCTAATTGAAAACAAATATAGGGAACTAAAGCGGTTGAAAATTCATCAAAGGGGATCAACCTAAGTTTCTCCCTTCGAACTCTAATATTACAGCTTCACGAGTTTGAACTCAAATCGCCAAAACTAAACTTGGCTCAATTACACCCTAGCTAACAAATGTCAAGTTACTCAATCACGAGTTTATACTCAAATCGCCAGAACTAAATTTGGCTTAATTATACCCTTGCTAACAAATGTCAAGTTACTCAATGCTCAATAAAGGTTGCTCAAAGGTGTAGCTTGATGCGTAATAAGTAAACCAAACAAAATTTGACCTCAATTTTAAGTTCGGTATTTTTACCAAGACTAATTCAAGTCCACATAATATGTCTAAAAGGTCATATTAAAGTGGTTAAACGATTAAACTATTCGAGCTCAACTAAATAATTAATCAAACTACTTAATTCAACTACAAATTTCAATCAGTTTAACCAGAAAATGAGATGAATTCAAACTTCAAATCATTTTCCAACTTCGTTTAAGAGTGAAAGAATAAAAGTGAACGAGTTAAACTCAATTCGACTCTACTCATTACACATCTACGATGCATTGATGCATGTTTCAAATATAAAGTGTTTTCGACCTTTAGAAACTGTGGTGAAAAAAAATGCCACGAACACTTTTTAACATAATTATTTAAAAGAACTATTCTGACGGTGCATCCAAAGGCCCAAGAAGGTTCTCACTCTGTCACCCGTGTTGTTCAATGGATTAAACCTCCTTTTGGGTTGGTCAAGCTAAATTCCAAGGATATGTCCAAAGGCAACCTGGGCCGAGTGCTGGGGAATAATTCGTAATTCTGAAGGCCACTCTATTTTTTCCTATTCATCATTTTACGCGCAACAGCACGAACACAGTCATGGAGGCTAGGGCTGTGATATCCCACATCTGGTAGATATGGGGCTTATTTGTGCTTTATAAATATAACAGTCAAAATGGGTTTAGCCAGTTGGGCCAGCCCAGACCGGCACTCAAAATAGGTGGGCTGGGTTGATAAAATGTCAAACCATTTAAAAACGGGTCAAACGGGCTGAACCCGTACGAGTTACGGGTTGAGGCGATGCTGTGTGGGTTAGAGGCGGGTTAGCCCGCTAAAGTAAGGTCAAAATTGGAAAGTTAAAAAAACCTAGGCATTAAGACCAAGAAGCAGGGCGACGCACACAACTCTCATTTTTCACCTCACGCAATCCCCCACTCTCTCTAGATTCCACTCCTGTGACCCCGTTGGCCGTCTCCATATCTTTCTTGCCGTCTCTCATTCTTTCTCACCGCAGTCCACACTTCACAGCCAGTCAGCTATGCGGCACACACTTATCTTTCTCCGGCGTCTCCACCTGTGGACCATGACCTCGTCAAACTGTCATGGCATCGTTGTCTCAGCTACGTCACTTCACTCCTCAGTCCGGCATCTCAAGTCTCATCTCTCACTGACATCTCTCTCTCGCCAACAAATAATCAATTAATTTGATTAAATAGACTACCCTTTGCAATCAAGTTGAAGCTGGAGGTACTGCCCGGTTAGGGTGTAAGAAACATCTAAGTTTGGGGAATCGGGTGGTGGAGGGTTAGGTGGCGAAGGAAGGTGGCCATGGGAGGTGGGTAGATGAGTGGTGATGTGCGATGAGGTATATGTGAACTAAAATAGGGGAGAGTGAGAGTGATAGTAATTGTTGACAATTGACATGTCATTTATTTGGTAGGAGGTGAATAGAATTAGAACGGTGTGAGTGATAAACTGTTCTAATTGACAATTGACATATCGTGTTTTTTTGTTTTTGTATGCGATTTTTTTTGTTGTTGATTAATTGTTCTTCTTTGTGTATTGTATTAATTTAAAGTTTTATTTTGGAAGATTTTTATTAATTTTTGGGCTTTATATATAACATTTAGGGTGAATTACAGGCCGATCCCTTTTTTAACATTTATAATCGCTCCAGTCCACTTATATTTTTTAAAAATCGGAAAAAAGGCATTTTTGGGCAAAAAAAACTATTATGCCATTAATGAAAGAAAAACACGCGCGCTTAGTAACTCAAGGCATCGCGTGAGTTAATCATCGTGATGAGCAACCAAGGCATCGCGATGAGAAACCAAGGCATCGCGATGCACCACTTTGGCATCACGATGCACCACTTTTGCAAATTGGGGCATCGCAATCATCGCAGCGCGCCTTATGGAACCAATTGGCGCACGCCTTAGCGAGCAGGGGGCTAATTGAAAAAATTGAATTGCCGTTGCTCGCTAGGCCGAGCTTTCCGTTTCTCGCTAAGGCGAGCTGTTGTTCAAGCCATTCATTTCAATTTATTCACAGAGACAAAAAGTGATGCTTCACTTTATACATCGCGATGCTCCACTTTGTGCATCGCGATGAGAAACAAAAGCATCGCGATGATCAACCAAGGTATCACGATGAGCAACCAAGGCACCGTTTGAATTTTAACTTCTGGAGGAAACTTGATTTTCGTTTACCTTTCGGGGGCGTTGCCCACGAACCCCCACGAGGGACGCTGTCCCCTCGACCCCTGCGACCTGACCGGGCAGGTCGATCCCAGCTGCGTTGCCCAGCATACTACAATTGGCGAATTAAATCAGTCCAAAAATATCTCCCTCTGTTTTCGGATAGCACACTGTCAAACTCGATTTGGAGCTCAAAAATAATATTTTTTGGTAGAAAAATTGTGCACAAATGTAGTACTAAATTAGGATAACAGTATGAGATTGATTTTAAACAAATTCGAAACTTAAAACAGAGATTAAAGTGCCCAAAACAGCTTAAGAACAAAGAAAAAGCGGGATGAACTAAAAAATTTGAATTTGATCAAATTCGTGTTTTATACATGAAAATTGACACCCAAACATGCGGAAAGACTATATTAACAATATGAAATCATTTATACATCAATTCGAATCTCAAATCTGAAGCAACGATGTTGTTGAGGGCATTTTAGGAAAAAATTCTCAAAGTGCCTTTTAGCGGTTAAAAAAAAATGGTGGACTGGAGAGAAAAAAAGTTTGAAAAAGTGGACCGGCCAGCAATTTCTCTTAACATTTATATCAAAATGTCAAATTTTTAGCTTAATAATAATTATATTAAATTTTAAATTAATGTATTATTTTTTAATGGGCTGATCCATTTAACCCACAATTCGCAACGGTTTGGGTTGGGTTGACACATTTTAGGCCCGTCCCCTTAACGGGCTAGTCCGCACCGCACCGCCAAATAGCGGGTTAATAAAGGCCGCGGGCTGGCCCGCCAGCGCGCTTTGACAGCTCTACTTATAAAATGACCACTTATTACTACTAGACACCAACCTTCCATGGATTTTTGAGTGACTTGTGAATTGTGATAGGCCTAGTTGATCCAGGTGCTTAGTGGGCTAGTGCGTGAGTCATGCGTAGTGGACCAGACTTTGGGCTCGGGTCATTAACAAATTGTATCAGAGCAAGTCTCGATCAAAACTGTGTTGGACACATCGACCAGGGTGTCGATTCTTCAATTCGTTGGGCCTTAGGTAGATGTGGGGCTTGTGTGTGTCTTCTAAAGTAGTCACTCACTACCACTGGGCATCAACCAACCTTTTATGAACTTTTGGTTGGCTTGTGATAGACCTAGTTAACCCAGGTGTTTAGTGGGTATTGCGTAGTGGACCGGGCTTTGGGCTCGGATCATTACAAAGGGCTTTGCATCGGGGCATCAAGTGGCTTCATACTCAAGGTTACGCGGGTGCTATCGTGGAAATGGACTCAAAACTCATAGTATTTGATTGTCTTACCAAGGGATACAAGCTCCTCCTAGGAAATGTTGGACTCTTATCCAGTCTATTCTTTTGATGCACAGGGACACGAACTTTGTTTTTCAACATTGCTTTAGTGAATCAAACACCATCGTTGATGCTTTGGCCAACCTTGGTTGTGATATCTATCCGGACACATGAGTTTACTCGGTTTTGCGCTCCCTTCCTTCCTTCCTTCATTAGAGGTCGCATGATTCTCGATTCTAGTTTTTTCAAGCTTTTCTTTTTTCGCTATTTGTGTACTCTTTTTGTTATATATTCTTAATTTAATGAGCTTTAGCATTATTGCATTTTATTATTTTGGTTGTGCATTGCATGCATTTTTACAAGTGTTTTGACTTAAATACAATTAACAAGTGATCAGTAACACACAAGGAATTAATACATTTTCAATATCATAGTTTGCATGAAAATTATGGTCGGTGATTGATAGTGGTATTTAACCAACATATTGTCCCATCGTGACTGATGAATAACAATAACAATAATAATAATAATAATTATTATTATTATTATTATTATTATTTTATAAACTTTGTTGAGATTCATAAAGCTAAATAATTTTAAAATTATTAAAATCCATTTACATAGTTTAGATAATAAAATAATGTTTTCAATAATATAAATAATCTAACTCATATGACTTATTCAAAAAAAGGCTAAACTTTTTCACCGTACAAAAAATAATCTGTAACTTTTGCAAACGACTAAAATTAAGTTTTCCTCAATACGTAGTACTGTTATATATATTATATTATATATATATATATATATATATGGGAGAGGCTATTTTCACTACAAATTTTGCTTATCTACTACATTTTTAATTGTAGTTTTAAATTAATGTATGTTTGGACAAAACTACCCCCTAATTAATTACTTGTCATCTAAAGTTGAGTAATATATTTCTTATTCTTAAATTATCTTTTAATTCCTAACGTATCAACAAACAAGGTAGTTTTGTTTTTTTCTATTTATACTAGTTATTTTTAATAAATATGTCTTCTCAATTATGCTTATGACTCTTTTCATGTTTCTTTATAAAAAAATCATAAAATTATTAATCGATCAATTTTAGAAAATATGTTATATTTTATTATTAAAATAAAAGAAATAATTTAATTTAAAAAATATTATTTTAAAAATCAACTCAATAATAATACCAATACGATAGATATTGAATTTATTATCGGTTTCAATCAATACAAAATTTAGAATCAATTGTAATAGATAGACAAAAGGTATTAAAATTTTACGATACTATATAACAATATGATTTTACTATCAAAATAATTTTTCACAATTATATCCTTTAAATCTAACTGTGATTTTTTTATTTCAGTAAGTAAAGGTCACATATTTTTTCAAAGTTTGGTTCGTAAAAAATGTCCTTATGATATTAGATTTTCTGTTATACAACAAGACTCCAGTCATGAGCTTAATTAATTAAATATTTGAAATAAATAAAATAAAAAGAATAATTAATAATATTACTCTAACATTATTAAAAAGTAATTAGAGAATTAATTTTGAATTAGAAAATAATATTAAAAAGTAATTAGAAAAGCAATTTTGTTAGTAAACTTAATATGGGCAAGTGATTGAGGGTAGTATTGTCCAAACAAGTATTTATTTAGTGTAATAATTAATAATGTAGTAAATTAGTAAAAATTATAGTGAAAATAGCCTCTCCATATAAATAGATTACTCTATATTATTGCGTCACCACCAATGAGTCAATGAGTCAATCATACTTATTTTGGAGGAGTTTGTCGGTGCATTTTAGAGGCTTTTAGGGCGTCCATAGTGGGAGCCCTCTCACTGTCCCGTAAAAATAATTTTAGAGATTTTTACCATCACTTGATCCTACAGTAGTCCCTCTAGTCCACCATCTATCTCCAAAACTAATTAAATCACCCTCTAAATATAGAGTGAGTTTTAACATGAATAGTGATTCAAATCCTCTACATTTTCTTCACTTTATTTGAGTACAATATACTTTTGTTTAATATTTTAGAATAAAAATTATTAAAATATACTCTCTCCGTCCCTAAATTATTGTTTTTTTTTCCGTTTCTAAATAATTGTCTTGTTTAAAACTTTTTTTTAGGAGATTATTTTTACCATTTTACCCTTACTTTTCTCTCTACTTTAATTATGCGCCATATACACATGGGCATTAAAAGAAACTACACATTATACCAATATTAATAATCAAGTCAATTATTTTTTATTAATCCGTGTGCCGAGTCAAACAAGACAATAATTTGGGACACAGAGAGTATAATATATTTTTTATAGTATATAAAATTTAAAATTTAAAATATTTTATTTTAATTATGGTGGAAAAATATAAATAAAAGAGAAAAAATATAATGGTTTGTTAGTTAAGATGAGAGATATTTAATTTTTAGAGAGTTATATAGAGAGTGCTTGTTGGAGCAAATTTATTTTTAGAGTGTTGAAAAAGTGAAATTTGAACGAAAAAGAGATGTTTAGAGTGTAATATAGGGAGGTATTGTTGTGGTTGCTCTTAGTTACAATTTTGAAAGTGTTTGATTGTTAAACTGATTCTACTATTGAGCGATCAAAACAAAAAACAAAAAACAAAAATACGTCTAGCCATAATCAACTACGGCCTTGCTATTACTAAAAATGATTCTAAGAAATATTTATATTAATTTGTTGTCTTAGAGCTTGTTTGTTAGCACGTTTTGTACCAAAACGCAGTTCAAAATGCTCCATTTCAACCATTAATGTGTTTCAATATTGCGTTTGAAAACATGGCGTTTTGAAAAACGGAGTAGCGTTTAAACGCTACAAATTGTAGCTTTTACAAAACGCAATAACGCCGGGTTTCAATCCTAGGACAAAACGCCTCTCCATTAGAAAAGGAAAAAGAACATGATGAAGATGAGACCATCGTAGGCAAATTACTATTCTACAAAACATTAAAACCTTCCTGAATTGAACAAATGAAATAGTGATTGCATACAAGAACAAGACATTAAAAGAAATTCTTAGAATGAACTAAAAGCTTGAAGTAATTTGAGGCCCTAATTTGTAAACTACAAACCCCCAAATCAGATTTTATTTAAAAAAAAAAAATTTTGATTCGAAAGAATTAATAAACTAGTAGTGAGATTAGAGATTTCAACCCGATATCTTGTAGTAGCATATTTGATGACGGAATAATGGCGATCTAGTGAATATGGAACTACACTCTGTACTAGAGCAGAGGATGGATGGGAGGATCAAAGGAGATGAGTAGTCTGGTGAGAGAGAAGGAGGGGAGAAAGGGTCACCAACTTTGGTTGAAATCTAAGAGATAAGGTGGGATTGTGTGTAGATATTTTCAATCTCATGCCATACACGTGTCAATACAAGATAAGTTTTTAATTAATTTATATTAATATATATATATATACGTGTGTGTGTAGTATTTTCTTTTGAAGAAATATGTGTGTGTAGTATTAAAAATAAAGCATATAATATATATGAAAGGGTAAAATTGTCTTTTTTTGATAAATACTCAATCATAAAATCAATTTTTAAAATGCTACGCCAAACATATTTATAAGAAAAAAAACTGCGTTTTAAAAACGCTGCGTTTTAAAAACGCTCCGTTTTAAAAACGCTGTACCAAACGGGCTCTTAGATTGATTAACACTGTTGTCTGAATAGTACAGTCATACTTCGTATGGCATTATTTTAATAGTTACGTTTTATTATGTGTTGATTTGATTGGCTTTGTTTTTTTTATTTATATTTAATTAACATCTTAAACTAACAAAATAGTGAGAACAGAAAAGAAAGCCTTGGCAAACTTGTAATTTAATAAAGTTATTGGGCTAGTAAGGGCTGCCCACTCAGTTAGGAAAAGCCCACCAATCCTGAAGTCTGGTAGATAAAGCCTACCATACCATGAAGCAGAGACTCTCTGGGAGAATAGAATTTGGAACTCCATGGAAGTCTATTAAGCACAATGAAAGAAAAGTGTTTTAAACAAGAAAAAACAACAACAAAAAAGAAAAGGTTTATGGTGTGATCTTTTTATGATTAAATTCCAGAAAACGAAAAAGACTCATATATCTGTGCACTTGTCTCTGCATTACTATTTTGTTTACCTTTATGCAAATTAATTAACCAATTTGGCATTGCCGAGCGTTTGAATGAAGCCTGCAACTCGCACAGGGAGGTGGATTAAGTTGAATATGCAAAGTGGCCGGAAAGAAACCTAATAAAAATGGAAAGATAAAATACTCTTAAGCAAACTAAAGATAGTAGAATATCCTAGCATGAAAATGTTCTCTAAAAATAGCTCTGCAAAAACAGTCTTCTAGTTATTATAGATAAAGAAAAAAAAATTCGAGGACAATGGACACACAAATTATGGAGCAAAGCAATTTAAAAAATCTAAACACTGGATACGAAAAGAACGCCGTCAGCCCATCACAACACAATCATCGAAGAAATAAACATCAAAACATTTACGATACCATGGGTCTAATGTACACCGTATTACATCTTACAAGAGGAGAGTACTTCCATAATTCAAACCCCCCAAGTGACTCTACCCCACCAGGAAAAAATTGCACAGCCAGAAAATGATGGGTGGCTTCCTGTAGTAGTGAATATAATGCATGGAGCTTGGCCTTTGTTCTTTTTCAATTCCCCAGTTACTAAAACTGTCAGTAAGGTACTTATTAATCAACATCCATACAATACAACTACCCATTTACCAAATGGGCTCCACAGTGCATTATGCATTCATCAATAATTCATTACTTCCAGACCTGCATCTGCACCCAACTTTGAGTGCAACAAGTTTTTTATGTGGTCCCAAAACCCATAAAAGCCCAAACTAATGGTACCACAGTTTCATAACTACAGCAGAGATGTACACAGATTAACTTCTGTTAGTAAATTCCCCCTTCCAACCCTTGCATATTCCATACTACAATAATTGGTGCAAAACAAGTTTTATACAGATTTAGATTACCCTTTTTGCAATATGCCTTATCCACATTTTGATACCATACCATTCAAAATCTAACTTTTTTACTCACTGTTCTTAGATATTACCTCTCCAAACTTTAGGAATAGTTGGGCATCTGATGCGCTCATCGATGGACAATTTACCAAGTGAGGAGTCTTAAGATTTGCATATTCATCCATGTAACTGGAGACTTTGGAGGACGCCAGTAGTGACGGGGGGTTCAGGGTCGGCTGTTTTTGTGGTGTTGTGGATGGGGTTAAGCTCCCGAGGACTCGAACCACTTCGTGCATGGTTGGTCTTTCTGATGGCTGCCGCTTGGTGCAAAGCAGGGCTAGCTGGAAAACCTTTTTAACTTCTCCAAGGTCCTTACAAGAAGCTGATATGTCGGGATCCGCAGTTTCCATAACTGCATTGTTTGCTGTCTTCGATAGAATCTGATAGAAAAACAGTAAGCACCATGAGATGGGAGAATGTAATAAATTGTGTTTATATCTAGTTAAAACAGTTTAAAGAGCGGTCATGAATTTGCTAACAAGTCATCGATAATGTTTCCGAAGAATTTCACCTCATAGCATATTTTAGACAAGTAGTCAATATAAACTCATCATTTAAAGTTGGGGGAAAATAATTGTCATATTGATAGCGGTTGTTGTATACTTGTACATATAAACCTAAGGAGGCTGCTGCTATTGTTGTTGTTATTGTTTTTTTGTTTTTTTTTCCCCTGTAATTGGGATATAAATATATATATATATATATATATATATATATTCAAAGATAAGCTAGCAGACTGACCAGATGATGTAGGTTTGATTCATTGTCTACTGCTTTCTTTCCAGTCAGCAACTCAAGTAGAACAATTCCATAGCTGTAGACATCAGACTTTTCGGTGAGACGTGAAGTGCGAGCATATTCAGGATCTATGTAACCAATGGTACCCATTATATATGTAGACGTAAAAGACTTGGAAGCACATAAGCTCTTGGCGATGCCGAAATCTGTGAGATGGGCTTCAAAATCCTTGTCCAATAGTATATTTGATGACTTCACATCCCTGTGGATTATGCGAGGGCTACAGTCATGGTGGAGATAAGCAAGGCCTTGGGCTGCACCCAGTGCTATCCGCATACGCGTGTCCCAATCAAGCTTTTTCTTCTTGGCGGGGCCTGGAAAACAGCACAAGCATGAGAAAGAACTCGAGAGACTTCTCATCAACAAACATACCAAAATCCTTGAATAGAGCATAGGAGGTATCATTGATGCTTTTGTTACTCTCATTTAGAGTGTAGGACGATGTTATTGATGCTATTGTCAGTCCAGAAACCAAGAAAGTGAAAATGGATTGCCTATGTACATACTTTCCTTAAGCTGTTCACACAGTTATATGCTAATATCGGAACTATTTGTTGTACACAGTACACTCAATTTGATTGTGGTATATGGAGATGGGAATTTTTTGCATATCAGCATAATGCTACTAGCCTACTAGATAGAACATTCAGTTTCTTAAGTGACAATCTCAGAAATACTAACCGTGCAAGAGATCCCAGAGACTCCCATTTTCCATGTAGTCATAGAAGAGAAGGTTTCCAGTTGGGGACAAAGAATATCCTTGGAGGCTGACTAGATTCCGGTGCTTGATGCTCCCAACTGTCTCGAGCTCTGTCTCAAATTCCTTCAGGCACTGTGGATAATGGGAGTACAATTTCTTAACAGCCACTGGTCTACAATTTTTCAGAACACATTTGTAAACAGTGCTTGATGCCCCGTAACCAATTATGTACTTCTCACTCAAGTTCTCTGTCATCCTCATAATGTCATCATACACATGAAGCGCCATATTCATGTGAAGGATTACAAGTTTCGGTGATGAGTAACTAACTGCATCCCAGCAAGAGAGAGAGAGAGAGATGTCAGTAACTGATGAAAAAAATATATTCTCACACGGGTTAACGCATATATAACAAAGATAATGTCTGCATTTCGTCTGGTGGATGAACAAGGCACCTGGTTTGTCAAATGACCCTTCCATAAAAGGTTTTGGGTTGTGTGGTCGGCAGGCAGCCACTAAGATCATAAGAAGAATCACCAAGGCACCCAGAGCAATTCCCAGTATAGCTGCTTTAGATATTGTCACTGTATGCATAACAAGAAAATAGTTTTTATGTTATCGCAACCAGAAAAATAATTAGGATGATAAACAAAAGAGCCTTGTCGAAGTAAATCTCGTGTGCTTCCTAGATCTTTCTGCAAAGGAGCTGGCATCAACCATAAGTCTAAAAGGCAAGGAAAGCAGTATTGGGGCCTGGTGGAGGAAAGAAGAGGCAGCAATTCTTTAGTGTGCATTGGACCTTCAACTTAGGTTCATAACTGGAATTGGATGAAGCAGCTGTTGTTTAGTCTAGGTAGATTCTTAATTCCCTCACAATTACACTAATCTAGAGCAAACTAGAATGGAAAGATGAGATTTGTCCAGTAAAGGAGTATGTAACTATGAGAAGCATCAGGTGATTGTTAAGAACTGTACAGAACTATCTAAGGCAACTATATCAGGCTGACTTCTTTGTGTAGATATTTGCAAGAGAAATGACAGAGGATCATTACTCCCATTAGCAAATTCAATTGACTAAAGGAAATTGAACAAGGCCTGAACTTCAGGAATGTTTACCACGCTCAGTTGGCCGAGGTGCATGACATGGAGAGCTAAGCCAGTAGCCGCAAAGATCTGGATTCGCAATAAAGCTGAGGATGGATGCTTGCAGTTAGAAGTGGTGCAAAGACATTAAATAGGAAATAGAACTCAATCTGACAGCATACAGCCCAGCTGCGTTTCTTTTACATAATCAAGAATCAGTCTTAAATTTGTCGCAAGTTACCTATCCGGTGAAAATCTTGAGAAGTTATTGCCAGAAGGTATATCCCCAGCTAAGTTATTATAAGAAACATTCCTGTTAAATTTCAGTATGATTAGTCTCATCAGACTAGACTCAAGGGGCCTCAAATGTTAATATCACTATGGCGAGTAGAATAGGAACTTACAAAATTGAAAGACTGAGGCAGTTCACCAATGATACCACACCTCCTGATAGATTGTTGCTTTCCACTTTCCTGCCATTAGTTTACACCAGAGGCAACAGCATATTAAATCAGCAATGAAATCCCTCATCGAGTCCAATGAATGATTGAATTAATATTTCCAGGACAACAAACAAACAGTCTTTAGAAGTAGTAAGTTATTTAGAACAAAACCCATAGGAGTTTGGCCATCATAATGAGAACAGCCAAAGTAGTACAATTCACATGCAGTTACTCGTACTTTAGACTTAAAACGGGAACATGAAAGAGGAACTTACAGCAAAAACAAGTTTTGCAGCTGACCAAGTTCTTGCGGTAATGGACCAGCCAGGTGATTATTTGAAAGATCTCTATAGAGGAAATGGACAATACTCAAGTTACAATTGACCAATGAACAGGATACAAGTACTCAGATCATGTTTTATTATTTCTTACATCTCCATGACACTACGTAGATTTCCGAACTCGGCTGGTATAAACCCAATCAGATCATTCTTGCTCAAATTCCTACACATAGATAAAGGGTACTACGAGTGATAAGAATGATATTCACAAAGAGTCTGGGGAATGGTAATGTAATACTCACAGTTTCAAAAGATGTTCCAAGTCCCCAAGTGGAGAAGGAATTGAACCAGTAATTTTATTACTTGAGAGATCCCTGTGTCAAAAGCACAACAGCAATTATATTATCAAAACTCAATTGTGCACATGTACTATTGGGCAAAGGACAAATCAAGAGATATAACAGCGTGAAAGAATACAGCACTTACAGCGTATCCAAATTACCAATACGGGATAGCTCTATTGGAATGGGGCCCTTTAGGTTGTTGTTGGAAAGATTCCTAATCGAAGAAAAACATGGTTACCACGAGCACAAACATCAATTTCGTATGTTTACTTATCTACATTTCACAGAAAAAAATGCAGAAAGGGGAACAGCAATGCTGCATGTATGCTCTGTTTTGGGCATGAAGATGACAGTTCTGCCAAGACATGAAATCAGAATACACTTTGACTATAAAAACAAGTACACAACAAATTGCAGATGTACACTAGACTTCTAATAATTTACATTTCGAAGAGTCTTGAAATGTCCGACCTGGGATTGACTCAATTAAGATCATTGTTAATTGGCACTTCCTAGATACTTCCTAGATAATAAATTGTACATTAAATATTGTATTTCTGAAAGAATCACAAGTAACAGTCTGAAGCACACAAATTCTTGAACTTCCCATTACAGGAGTACTACCTTCATTCCTAAAAGACTTAACTATTGAGTTTCATTTTTCCCCCTAAATGAGTAAACATCAATATATGGTTTAGAAATGATAGATTAGATGATATCCAAACTTACAAGTATGTCATACTTTCCAGCCTTTGAAAGGTAGGAGGAATGGTTCCATTTAACTTGTTCCCATGCACATTGCTGCCATCAAATCAATTTGTAAGTAATATTCTTTGATAAATCCACTTGAACAGAATATCTGGAAGAAGGATAAAACTTACAGGCTGTTGAGATTCGTACATGAGCTGAGATTATCAGGTATAGGACCCTCAAGGTTGTTCCCGGCAACATTTCTGAAAGCACATACCATCAGTAACTGGATTAAGATAAACAAAAACATCCAAGTAAACTAACAAAGAAGCAGGATTTACAGGTCAAACAAATCTGTGAGCTTCCCAAGTTCTGCCGGAATACGGCCAGTGAGCAGATTATCATTCAGCTCCCTACAAAACCAGGAACTTAACTATGAAATCGAAAAAAAGAGGGCAACTTGGATAACAAAAGACAGCGACTCTGACAAAATGTAAGAAGCCCAAAATCTGGTGTCTTACGAAGTGAAGTCCAGATGTCCAGTCCGTACCTCGATACAGTGCATCACAGTGACAGAAAAATATAAACACATTCAAATAAACTGGCAAAGTTAAAGTATGTTGCATACAGATAATGGAGCTTTGTCATATTTCCGAGCTCTGGAGGTATCAATCCGGTCAACCTGTTGTTATGTAAGTACCTACATAGCAAATACGGAAAAATCACAATTCTGACTATGATATTTCAGTTTTAGTACATATGTAAATTGAGGAATGTGAGACTATGTTGGAGATTCTGTCTGCATTAAACGGTCTGCCTTTAACAATGAGCATGCTCTAATAATACCAAATGTACCAATATTTCAGCAGCAATTGGCAAAACAATACATGTTTTTGGAAATCATAAATTCATGCCAGAATTACAGTACAACTGAATATGTATTAGAATGTTCTTACAATTTTTCAGTGTAAGTCAAATTTCCCAGAATGGGAGGAATCGATCCACTCAATTTGTTGCAGCTCAAGTCTCTGAAGGCATGAAAGAGAAAGAATTACTTGTTGCCCTCTATTAGTCTTATCCAAGCATTCACACGTGTAAGACAAGTCTCCATTGTATTGAATTATTCTTATCAAATGCAATGCATGGTCAAATGATAAGAAAATTCAATAAATCATGTTAACAACAGTAAGTAGAGATAAATGGGAAGCACTTACAGAACTGCTAGTGCCTGCATCAGACCAATAACTGATGGAATTCGCCCTGAAAGCTGATTGCCTTGCAAAGATCTTGCATAAACCGCAGATCAATTCTCTCAATTAATATAAAGTTAAAACCAAAACAAACATGGGATTTAAAAGAAATGTGAAATCATAGACTTACAGGGTAGCTACTTGTAAGAACCCAATATTGAATGGAATTTCCCCCGTCAGGTTATTGTAAGACAAGTCCCTAGCAATGAGAAAATTCACATACTTAAATCAACTGTGAAGTGAAGTGAAGTGAAGTGTCGAGGAGAAGGTCATTTTCTGTTGGTTACATACAAGACCTGGAAGGCAGTGCAATTGCCTATGTTCTGAGGAATCGTGCCAGTCAAGCTATTGTTCCTAACATCACTGCAGTTGGAATAATCAGAACATATAATCAGTTTGCAACACATCCCAAGAGACAGTGGCGGACGCAGACAAATTCTTAAGTGGGGGCACAAATTTAATAATATTGTCTTACAATACAAAGCTTAGAAATCATAATTGTCCCTTACGCGTTTTTATACTTTGAAAACGTTTAATTACATCATCATTTGTAACTCTCGTAAACAAATCTTTTTCAATAAAACGTACAAGACAATCATTTAAAAATTGATCACCAATTCGGTTTCGTAAATCTGTCTTGACAATATTCATTGCGGAGAAGCATCTTTCCACACTTGCTGTTGCTACCGGCAAAATCAATACTAACTTCAAAAGCCGATTCACCAATGGGTACGACAAGTATTTTCTTGTTTACACTAGCAATGTAGATAGATCAGTAAACCCCTCTAATTGATTGAATCTGTCATCTAATTGCACATCCATAATATATGTCTCTAGTTGATTTGCAAGAATCAGACGTTCAAGTTGAGAGAAGTCATCCGGATAAAATTGAGACAGTCTTACCAATTCTGCTATATTAAAATCAGCAAAACCATAACTTGGGTTCAAACTAGCAACACAAAGAAGCAACTCAGAATTGACCTCATGAAACCGATCATTAATCTCTAAAATTTGCTGAACCATAATGGCATTAAAGCATTCCACGCAATAATGAGGAGTTAAGGACTGAGGTCTCAGCCTCTGGCTCTCGGGTGTTTGGGCAATGGGCTGATTAATTACTCCATGTTACTACTACTAATTTTTTTATAAAAAGTCAAGTGGGGTCACGTGACCCCACTCTATTACACATCCGTCCGCCACTGCCAAGAGATACCAAAAATATTACTCGTAGAGCATAGAGCGATTAGAACAAGATATAACTACTTACAAGTACCACAAGCCTGTGAGCTGACACATGTCAGGCGAGAGAGCGCCAACCAATTTGTTGCTTCGCAACCCCCTGAAGACAAAACAGTAAGAATCAACCAAGTGAAATGAACAATAAAAAATATTTTCGAGTAGTAGAATGATACTGCCACAACATTAGGCCCTAGTATACGCACAGGTATTGCAGAACTTCATTCCAATATATAAGCCTTGGAATTTCCCCAGTCAATCTGTTCTGTGCAAGGTCTCTAGAACAAGCAATACCCCTCGGTTAAATTTCAGGAACTAAATCAACGTAAAAAGTTCCAGAAACCATAAACAGCACTTACAGAATCTTTAAGTTTGGAATCTGAGACAGGGTTGAAGGAATGGGACCAATCAACTGATTATTTTTCAAAATTCTGAAAACCCATGAAAATGTCAGATTACATCGAAAAATCAAATGCAGAAACTTATCAACTGATCATGAACTTGGGAAAAACATTCTAGATAAGCTTACAGGTATTCTAGTTGCTTCAGCTTTGAAACTGAAAATGGTATGTCCCCATATAACTCGTTGAAAGAAAAGTCCCTAATAACCACACAATTCCATCCAAAGTCAACCAACATGGTTCATCATGTGTAAAAAGCTCATTTAAGTAAATGCTTTCCCAGGAAGAGAGCAATATGAAAACGCAAAGGAGCAATCCAACAGAATTATCGCTTTCGAACCCCAAAAACCTTGTTTATTTGCAGCTAGATGGAATCAAAACAACTTACAAGCTTTTCAGAGCTGTACAATCACCAATCTCATCTGGGATCTGCCCAGAAAGCTGATTCCCGCGTAAATCACTGTTCACAAACATGTTAATTAGACAATAATCCTACAGTAAAGCACCCACTAACATCTAATAAAATAAATAGCAACACACCTTTAGATGAAAACAGCAAAGATATTAGTAGCAAAAAGAGAGACAAAAAGGGTAAAAGGCAAGGAACTGTACATGGAAAGTAGACCTTTGAGCTCTCCTATAGAAGGTGAGATTTCCCCATCAAGATTCAAACCTGAGAGATTACTGCATTGATTGGACAAGAAAGTCAAAAAAAAAAAAGGGTCAAACTTGTAACCACAAAAATGGGGAAACCCCGTATACAGAAAAATACTCAATAAAACAACCAACAAAATAAGCCAAAAAAAAAGTGAGAAACTTGACCTGTAATTAACGAAATTATAGTCAATACAACAGTTAGGGAAGGAGGAGTTTGACTTACAGTGCAACAACATAGAAGGTGACATTGTCACAAGTAACCCCTCTCCATACACAATAGTCTGAAGATGGTGAATCAGTCCAATCATACAACACATTATTCACATCCCTAAATGACTTCTTTATTTCCAGCAATGTCCCCCCTGTTGTGTTCATCCAATTCATGTCACAACAAAATTACATATATAACAAAATACACACAACTATGTGTTATTCCATTCCATGCAATTATAGTTCAAAGAAATCGCGAAACGAAACCAGTACTCAGAGGGAAGTAAGAAGAATAGACAAATTGGAACCCAGTTCACTAAGTTTAAGCACATGGTTAAAACCAGAGGAATCTAAGGAATATTAAAATAAATCACAGGCATTAATATCATAATATGGGAAACACTCATGTCATTATCGAAATATAATAAGGTCAGAAAATTGTACAATTAAAAAAATCCCCCAAAGAAAGGGAACACATTTTTCTAATCATTTTTAAGACTTTTGACACCATTAAAAAACAATTAAAATACCAAATCTCAAAGAGGAACGCACCGTCGTCAGAATCAACAGAACCAAAGCTCAAGCAAACGAGAAGTAACAAAAACCCCAACATTCCCTCCCGATCGAAGTTGACGGAAAATGCGGTTGTCGACGGCGTCGTTAAATCTCGATTTCCCCCAGTCAAGGGAACAGTAAGAGAAACTTTGAATTAGAAGAAGAAGCTTGGATTCTGGAATTGAAGTAGCAGAAGAGCAAAGAAGGAACACCTCGAACTCACCGACATTGAAGAGAGAGAAAGTGAGAGTAGAGAGAGAGAAGACTTGTGTAAATTTGTGATAGCTTTAGAGGGTATGTGGAGTCCGGAATTGCAGTTTTTTGCTTGATTAATCACATCCTTCTGTCATAAAAATTGAGTATTTTTCTCACTCCTCTCACTCTCATCGAATGAAGAGAGAGAAGATGAGGTGTATTGTTATTGTATGTATGTATGTATACATATAGAGAGAGAGGAATTATTTTTGTGTGGGGGGAAGGGAAGGGAAGATAAAGTTAAAAGACCTTCTGCTGCTATATGCTAACAGAGCAGACCTGCAAAAAATACAGCTACTCTTTTCATTTCATTTCATTACACTCACTCTCTCTCTCTCTCTCTCTCTCACTAGAAGAATTGAAGAGAGTTAAAATTACTTTCTCTCTCTAACATTGATTTTCTTTTTCTTTTTTCTTTCTATGAGAGAGAGGGCGATCGTTGGCTCTTTATCATTAGTCGCTTTCTCACTGTATTTGAATGTTTGCAGTAGAGAGAGAATGAGAAACAAAGCTAGAGAGAGAGAGAGAGAGAGAGTAGAGTGTGTGTTTGCAGGGCTGGGGTTGGGTTGACAGGGACGAGCTCTCTCTCTCTCTCTGAGAAGCGCTAATCGCAGCCCCGCTGAACTAAGCACTTCGGTCAAAAATCAAAATTATTAACTTGTCCTTCATCCGTATATTTTGGATATGTATATTTTTAATATATTTTTGTTAAATTTTATTTTATTTATATTATTAAGTTATAATTTATATTTTTTTAAAAAACAAGTACATACACTAAGACCCGCGCATATTCCCCCTTTTTTTTCAAAAAATTGTTAGAAAACATAAATAAATAGCAAAATATAAACTAGTCTAAAAGGCTTGATTAACCACTATCCTGTACAAATTTACTCTTTACAAAAAAGGTGTTTGTATATAAACTAACATTATTTTTATTTTTATTTCAATATTGGACAAATTTAATTATTTAATTTCAACTCATCTACTTTAGATATTAATATCTCCATCATCTAAATATTATTTTAAACGAATAAATATAAGATTTCAATATTCTTATAGAGTAAAACATATTTCACAATTATCTTTATCATTCAATAAATAAACTACTAAAAAATTTAACACAAAATATATTAAAAATATATACATTTAAAATAAATAAAATAAAAATTTTAAATTAAATATTTTCTACATATAAAATACAAAAATAAATTAAAAATTTTATTGGGATTGCGTTTAGCGTAGGTGGGCTGCGTATAGCGCCCACTTTCTCTTTCTCTATCTCACTCTAAATTGGGTGCGAGTGTGATGTTAAGCAAGTGAAGTACAGTGATAGTGTGTGTATAATTTCGCTGGGTTGCCACTTGCAAGAGGGGCAGAGGGTTAGAGCGTCCACAATAAGCCCTCTCTATATATCTTTATATCACATTTTAAACACCTTATTTTTCGTTTAAGTTTTATATTTTTAACACTCTAAAAAAAACTCACTCCAACAAACACTCTCTACATAACCCTCTAAAAATTAAATATCTCTCATCTCAACTAACAAACCATTATATTTTTCTTTTTTATTTATATTTTCCACCACAATTAAAATAAAATATTTTAAATTTTATATACTATGAAAAATATATTGTACTCTCTCCGTCCCTAAATTATTGTCTTATTTGACTAGGCACACTGATTAACAAAAAATAACTGACTTAATTATTAATATTGGTATAATGTGTAGTTTCTTTTAATGTTCATGTGTATATGACATATAATTAAAATAGAGAAAAAAAATAAGGGTAAAATGGTAAAAATGATCTCCTAACCTATGAAAATTTCAAACAAGACAATTATTTAAGGACGGATAAAAAAATAAGATAATTATTTTGGAACGGATAAAAAAAATAAAACAATAATTTAATGACAGAGTATATTTTAATAATTTTCATTTCAAAATATTAAACAAAAGTATATTGTGCTCAAATAAAGTGAGGAAAATGTAGAGGATTTGAGTCACTATTCATGTTAAAACTCTCCCTATATTTAGAGGGTGATTTAGTTGATTTTAGAGATAGAGGGTGGACTAGAGGAACCACTGTAGGATCAAGGGAGGGTAAAAATCTCTAAAATTGGTTTTTAGAGAGTGGATCCAGTCATCCACTGTGGACGCCCTAAGGGCGTCCATAGTGGGAGCCCTCCCACAGCCCCCTAAAAATAATTTTAGAAATTTTTACTCTTCTTATTTGATAGTGTCTTTAATTCACTCTCTATCTCTAAAATTAATTAAATCACCCTCTAAATATAGAGGGAGTTTTAACATAAATAGTGACTCAAATTTTCTTACATTTTCTTCACTTTATTTGAGCACAATATACTTTTGTTTAATATTTTAGAATAAAAATTATTAAAATATACTCTTTCCGTTCCTAAATTATTATTATTTTTTTGTCCATTCCTAAATAATTATCTTGTTTAAAAACTTTTTTAGGAGATTATTTTTACCATTTTACCCTTATTTTTCTTTCTATTTTAATTATGCGCCATATACACATGGGCATTAAAAGAAACTACACATTATACCAATATTAATAATTAAGTTAATTATTTTTTGTTAATCCGTGTGCTGAGTCAAACAAGACAATAATTTAGGGACGGAGAGAGTACAATATATTTTTCATAGTATATAAAATTTAAAATTTAAAATATTTTATTTTAATTGTGGTGGAAAAATATAAATAAAAGAGAAAAAATATAATAGTTTGTTAGTTGAGATGAGAGATATTTAATTTTTAGATGGTTATATAGAGAGTGCTTGTTTGAGTGCATTTATTTTTAGAGTGTTGAAAAATTAAAACTTGAATGGAAAACGAGGTGTTTAGAGTGTGATATAGGGAGGTATTGTTGTGGTTGCTCTTAGGCTCGTTTACATAGTCTTCTCTTCTTCTTCTTCTTTTTTTTTTTTTTTTGTCAGTTAGTTTTTTCTTCCTAATTTTGTACACTTTTATCATGTTCAAAAAATTTATTATTCAATTTTTAAAAAATTATTTTAAAATTATGTTTACAATTTTTTAAAAATTTCAATTCTATTATTCATATATATTACAAATATTTTGACAATGCTCAAATATTTTTTTAATAATGACTAACTTCAATGTTATTTATTTATCACTTAATTATTAAATTTGTCACACGTAAATTATTTGAGTGAAAAAGAGTGTAATGTAAAAGATGAGTAAGAAAGTACTCTACACTTCTTAAAAAAAAAGTGCTAGTATTTAATTATAAAAAATTATTTGTTTGGAGAGAAAGAAAATACTTTTTTTCGTTTTAAATGAGTCTTTGACTGATTTGTTTGAATTTAATAAATTAGTTAACTCTAATTAAATTCTTTTCTTTAAAACATTTATTATTTTTCTCAAGTGATACGGACGTGTAGTCAGTCATCTCATTCATTTAATGCTTATGTGAATGTGACTTATAATTAAAATATAAATAAAATAAGCTTTAATTGATAAAAGAGTTATTCTAAAAATAAAACTTTCAAACAAAATAATTATTTTGGGATAGAAAAAAATAAAATAATAATTTAGGGACGAAGGGAGTATAATTTTATAATAATAATAATAATAATAATAATAATAGAGAATAAAAAGTACTCCCTTAATTCCTAAATTGTTGTCTTGTTTGACTTGATACACTGATTAAAAAAAATAATTAACTTAATTATTAATATTAGTATAGTTTGTAGTTTTATTTAACATTTATGTGCATATAGTCCATAATTAGTGTATAAAAATAATAATAATAAAAATGTTATTATAAAAATAAAACTTTGAAGAAAAATATTTTGAGTCGAATAAAAAAAAAACAAGATACTAATAATTTAAGAACGAAGGCAAAGAAATGACAATGTTTGAAAGGGAATTGTTCCTGTTGCTCAAAATACGGTTCGTAGCTCCCTATCCTTCTTGTATGATTGGTTAGCTGTTAAGAGAAGTGGTGAGAACAGGACCAATAATGTTGTTACTCCCCGGACGAATTTTCATTGGCATAAACCCCCGGCTCCATCCATCAAATGTAACATTGATGCGTTCGTTTCTAAAACTTTTAATGCTATTGGTGTTGGTATTATCCTAAGGAATTATGATGGCAAATTCATAGCTCATAAAATAGTTTCTAAGCTGGGTTGCTGTCATGTTTTTGAAGCTGAAAGTTTTGGGCTAATTGAAGCGCTTTCGTGGATTAAGTCGTTGGCTCTTCAGAATGTGGTCTTTACGATAGATGCGAAGTTGGCGGAGAATGTTGTAAACTCTTACAACAATGATTTATTCGAGTTTGGGTCTTTGGTTCGACGGTGCAAACTTCTTCTTGATCAAGTTTCAAACTCAGTTATTCAATATTTTAGTAGAAAATCGAATGTTGTTGCTGATTGTCTCGCTTTTAATGTCCTCAATCTTTCCAGCCCCTCTATATTTCACGAGGATCCTAGTTTTTTAACTAGACTTCTAGTTTAAGATTGTAATCTTTCCTCTTCCTCTTGATTTATGATAGTTCTCTTCCCTTCAAAAAAAAAAAAAAATTAAGAACGGATGGAGTATAATGGATAAGACAAAAGCTACCATATAGCACATGTTAATAATCTATTCAAACATGTTTAGTTTTAAAAATTACTCCTATTTTAATAACCTTGAAAATTTGTATTAATATATTTAAATTTTTAAAATGTGCGTATATGACATCTATTTACTAAACCTAAAAATGAATAGTACTGCAATGAAAACCACGACGGAAGCAAGGATTTAATTTCTTGCTTAATTAGTTACCGAGTACATTGAATTGCAGTAATTAATTACTGTACTACTCTGTCTCATCATTTCGTATTTATGGGGTCTTTTACCCGCCTTGGTTTTGGTAATGATCTGGTGGGTAGTTATCTGGTTTACCCTCTTTATATCTCATCTACTAAACCGAATGATCGCCGATTTCTTCTTTCACTTACCCCTGTGTCTGGAGTAATTATTCAAGTTGATTGAACGTATGACTTGCATATTAATATTGAAATGACAAAACTCATATATGGGTCATTTAACTATTTATAAAATTGTAATTTAATTATTATAATTTTAAAAATATTATTTAGGTTATGTACAATTGTTTTCTTGTAAGTGAACTTATTTTTTATATGAACGTTAGTTCAATCATTAATTTTAAATCAAATATTTATTTTACTTCCGTCTTTTTCATCTGCATCCTGTCTGACCATTCAACCAAAACTTCATCATTTAATCAAGAGAATTTGTCAATGCATTCCCAATTATACGGTCAAGACTTCGTCATCTCCGCATATCTAAGCCAACCGTAGCTCCCATTGCTGACCATCTCCCTCAGTGCTGTCAACCACCATTTTTGCGCCTCCGATCTCTTTATGCTCCGATTGTCACTCGGTATAGTCAGCTCCGGTCATCTTTTGCTCCTGCTTTGGCCGAACCTTCATCATCTCCGCTCTCTCTGCGGCATCTCTCCTTTGCGCGCAGCAACCCTAGCTTTGATTTTCTTCCTCTGCTCTAGAAATCGAAATCGCAACACCCGCGTGTCATTCTTACGAAATCTTTGAAAATCCAAATTTAGGGCTTGATTTTGGAAAACTTTTTGGATTAACTGTACAACAATTTTTGGTGAAACTATTGCAATTTTGGATTAATTGTGCAGCAACCTTGGCTCCGATCTTTCTATTGTGTTTTTGGATTAACTGTTGTAATTTTTAAGAAGTATTGTTTGGAAATCTGTTCCTTCTGAGATTTCTAACATGATTTGGGTTTAATCTTGAATTTCATTCAAAGTGATGTTGTTAAATTGAGTTTTGACTGAGTAATTTTCAGTCTGTTGTGATTGCTATGAAGAAGTGAAAGTTTAATTCTTGAGTAGTTTGCTTGCTCAATTCTGTAAAATTGACGACCGTGAGCTTCAAGAGGAAGACAGGGGTGAAAGTGACCCTTGTTTTTATTTAGGGTTAGGGTTTACTTCTACTAGATTAGAGAAGATGAAGAAGACGGGGGTAAAATAGATATTTGACTTAGAGTTAAAGGATGAACTAACGCCTAACCAAAAAACGAACTCGCTTCCAAGAAAACGATAATACAGTGGCCCAAATAATATTTTTGAAATTGTGGTGGCCGGATTGCAACTTTGTGGATAATTGGGTGGCCCAAATATAATTTTGCCTTTTGGAAAAATATTACATCTCCAAAATCTATTCACAGAATATATTTACAATATGTTTTAAAGTGTTGTATGTTAGTCAAGATATATATTACTATTTAAAACATGTTATAATGAAATTAGTGGATAAATTATGTGTATGTAACATTACTTTTAATATTTGGACGGACGAACGTTAAATGTTGAACTTTCCTAAACTCAGTGGAATTATTTTAGTAACGATCCCGGCACATATTATTAGCGTTGTGTATTGTATTGAATGTATCAATTACAAATTAATATTTTGGGGCTATGACCGTGAGATGTTCAGTAACTTTCCTCGATTCAAAAGAATTGTTTTATCATTTATTTGAAGATATACTAATTAATAACTTGAATTTTATCGTTAATGAGTTGATCATTTTAGGTGCATGGGAAAGAACTTAGAAAGTCAGGTCAAACCCATGAATCATGATCCCTATATTTATATTAAATGATGAGTTTATTTTAAAAAAATTAAATCAAATCAAATTTTGTTTTAAATAATTTTAGAATATAACATTCAAGTATGAGATACTCAAAGTTTTATTTGTATGTATGCATATTGTCATCACTGTGAAATTAAGTATATATACAAGTTCGTTATATGAGAAAAAATCAAGTATTATTTGTGAAATGATGAAGCTCGCCCTCTCTCAGTTCCTATGGAGGATGTCAAGCACCTTATAGACTCGATTAGATGTATATTTGATGGGACTCTAGGAAATTTTTTAAAATATTTCTAAAGATACATTTGCCACCTGGAATTAACGATTTGGGAGGAGCCATTCTCGCCAAAGAAACAACGACATGGAGCTCTCTTACCCCAAGTGGTCGACCTGGGAGCTAGGAACTAACCTCATCAAAGCGTTGCTGAGTTGACGACCTAGCAAGACTATCCCTTATCGACTTGTGAGTTGTCCTGAATTAAGATAAAAATATACTTTGAACTTGACAAAAGCAATTGAGACATGTGCTTTTCTCTCATTGGCGGGTGAGCAACAACAAAACTAATAATTAAACAAACACCCTATATACACTTGTTCCACATACTCTTTGATTTGCTTAGTGATCCTAGCACACGGACGAGCTCCCATGAGTTCACATTGTAGACCTACTGTAGCCTTGTCTACTATTTTTGAGATATATGTACCTTAGCCTACTTGTTCTCTAAGTTTTTTTTTTTTTTTCTCTCATTTTCATCTCTTGGTTGAGCTAAGTCACCAACAAAGCCCACTAGGTATCAAGATCTCGCACGTGACATTCTGGCAATCACATTTAAAGGTGATCAACAATGCAACACACGCTTACTTGCTTTCACACCAGAGGCTTTGAGCTTGCCTCATGGGGTATCAAGCTCTCGGCACCACCTCTCTATACATCTTGCAGGCGGCATTTTGACTTCAAGATATATAACGATCGTTCTTATATTTTGGTTTTTTGGACAGAGGTAAGGCAATTGCCGGAGGCTATCGGGCGGCGGTTGCCAAAAGCCGTTATTTTTTCTTATTATTATTATTTTTTTTGATATTTCAAAATTTTTATGCTTATGGGCGCCCATTTATGCCTATGAGTGGGCTTTTTTTGGACAATGCTCATTTATGCTCGTTAAAAATTTGTTGATGCTCATACCCATTAAAATAAAGGTGATCTTGAAGAGCAAATAGATATAAGTACAAATTGCCACCATTAATATAATATAGAAGTTGGGCGTCCTTGGATTAGTTAATTTTGTTGTTTCTTTTCCTTGTAACAAAAAGATAAAATAATAATAATAATAATAATAATTTGTGTACTTCTCATTTTTTTGTGTTAATTATCATTAATGTTATTTAAATTTTTTTTTTTTTTTCCAGAAAGTCATTGAGATATTAAACCCAAGCCACCCTTCCGGACTTGTGTGTTGATGATTGGATCCAGCTGAATGTGACTATGTGAGACTAGTTCACTTCCATTCGGTACAAACTTCCATTCCTATTTCTCCCCGCAATCCATAACTAAGGATAAAGGAATCTCACAGTAAATTCCTTTACAACGCCGAGGAATGTAAAACTCGGCCGATTTATGGAAACTGACTGCTGAGTAAAGGCTCTTCAGCCTCATCTGGGACCCATTAACATGAGCTCGTGGGGCCCATACTAGTGGGTCTACCCAATCTTCTTTTTTTTAACTTACCGTCAATTCGTTTTTTTTTACCCTAAAACTTTTTCCCTATCTCGGGAAGGTCATATGTCTCGTCATATGTGACACCTATACCCTACCTATAAATAGACCCCACTAAGGCTGACACCTAAATTGACGGAGTCTTTTGACGCCGTTAACGTCATAGTCGAAAATGTCCTTCTCACATGTCTCTGTCCTCATTATTTTAATTAGAACATATAAAAAAGAATATTTTAGATTCTAAATTTTAACTCTCCCATCAATATTTTAATGTGCTTTGTCTATACTTAAAAAAGGGTCCTATGTACTTAATAAACTACTAGTAATTTTCCCCATTTATGCTCCCCCTGTTTATGGTATGTTACTCCAAATGCAACATATTCATCCAGGTTAGGTGTCACGTGGTCGATTAAAGAAATGGATAAATACAGAAAAAGACCCTATGGTTTTATCTCGTTGCCAACTACTTTCCTGTACTCCCAAAACAAGCAACTTGTGCTTTTATAGTACTTGTGTGAATTGGTTAAAGAAAATTATAGGCCCTCTTTGGAGAAATAGTTTGTTTTATGATTAGTAATTTTTTTTTTTTTGTACTTTTGTAATGATTATAATAAAAAGTAGAGTAAAGATAAAAAAAAAAAAAAAAAATTAACACATCACCGTACGAACAAAGTCATAATTAATTTGCTTTTCGGGTGGGTCACACTTTACCCCGTTCTTTGTTTTTTTTTTTTTTCCTGAAAAATAATTACATTTTTATTTTCAGCATTTTGGTCTAACATTTAGCGAATTAATGGAATTGGATGACTTGACTTTTATTTTTGGCCAAAATATAAATTACCCCCCCGAGGTTTTCGCCAAATCCCAAAGTGACCCCCCATATAAGGAATGCCCTAGAAACCCGTCTGAACTTTAAAATTATCCCACATAACCCCCTCCGCGTGACGGTCGTTACTACTTTGACGTTAAATAGCACGTGTCGACGCACGTGAGGGGCATTTTCGACCTTTCCAGGCCAGGGAGTAAAACGGAGGGATTATATACAGTGGCAATCTCATTTCTTCAACAAACTCCTTCCATTTCCGCCAGACATCGAACAAATTGGGAAGAAACCGGTGAAGAAAATCATCTCTCTCCCATGGCGGAATGCTTCTGTGGTCAAAACTGTGTACTCAAGACATCATGGACTGGTGCAAATCCTGGGCGAAGGTTTTTTGGTTGCCCAAACTATTCTCAAGTAAGTGAAGGGTTCAAAATTTAAATTTTTCTTTGAATCACTGAAAATGTGATGCCTTCTTTTTAGTTTTTGTTGATTTAGGTGTTTTTACAACTTGCGTTCATTTTTTTTGAGCTATATTGATCTTTTTTTGTTCAAATTTTCATGATTTACAGTATGGAGGTGAAGGGTGTAAGTATTTTGCTTGGCACGACCCCCATGTGCTCTCGATCCACCGTTATAATTCCGGGCCTTTTGGAAGCTATGAATCGGCAAAAAATTGAGCTTGCTCAACGAAAATGAAGAGTGCCAAAGAAAGAAAATTGTTCATTACTCTATTGCTCACTCATTGGGCTCTTATTCTGCTGTTGGTGTTGCTCCTTGTTGTGGTTTGAAGGAGGGAATTGAACTGTTTCTCTTTTGCCTTTGAGTAATAGGAGTGATGTAGGTTTTGGTTTGGGTTTGTGAAATAGGAGTGATGTAGGTTCTCCTCTGTTTAGGTGTTCTCCTCTGATGCAGAGGTCTGATGTAGTTTAAGTTTATTGGGGAAATGTGTATGCAACATTAACTATACCTTTTGATCATGTAAAATACCCTTAAGATGAATATGATCTTTTGTTTGGCAATGTTATCTGTTTTGCTATGTTTTGCTATGTTTTTCTCTGTTTTGCTCTGTTTTGTTCTGGTTGTTGCAAGTGAAGATTATTTGTCAACTTGGTGAAATAGACAAAAGCATTGTTGTGCTTTGAGGACCGACAAGGTCTTGATATTGTACCTAGTATTGCACAACAAATTGAGAAATGCACATTGGACCATTGAACAAACTGAGTAATCAAAAAATACTTGTACCATTGTATTACAAAATACTACCACCATTGCATTACAAATTCACAATTGGGCCATTACATTACAAGTTCACAAACATCCTTGTAATAATCACATTACATAACACTTGGACCATTAATTCAGTAATCACAAAATACTTGTACCATTGTCAACAACAAAATCATCCATCTGCTTACAAATCTCATCAAACAAAGCTGTGCAAAAGTAATGTTATCTTCCATGCTGTGCAAAAGTAATGTTATATTCACCACATCTTCAACATACAAAAAAGAACTCCACCAATTTGATCAACCTTCTTATGACCTTCTTCATGACCTTGCTTATGATCCCTGTTTATCACCACTTTGATCACCAGTATTCAAACTGCCAATAGTAATACATCTTTTCCCCCTCCATATCAACCCCGTTGTGGTCTCGCATATGGAATGAAAACAGATTAATAATTGTTGTTTGAAAAATAAGGAAATGACCATTGTACTCAATAGTACTTACAGTTTGTCTCATTGGAGAGTCTTGAGACAGAGACATTGTTGGTTGAGGTTGAGTATCATTGGAAATTGTACTGGTCATCCCTGGGCTATTTTCTTCCAACAACTCTCTATTCCATAGCAATGAGCCCTTTTTCTTGGTAGTTTTCCTTTTAACTGCAAGAATGTTAAAGATGTAGGTGTTAATGAAATGAAAATAATTGTCTATAACAAAATCAAATTGTACATTAACCAAGCACTTACAGTTTTGCTTTCTTTCCGGTACCCTGTCCTCCTTCATTTGTAGTTCCAGTTGCTTGTTCTGATTCAGACACATTTGCTGTTGGTGGTGGTCTATTGGGACAAGTCCTTTTGTTATAGTATTCCTCTCCACACAACCTGCACCTCACAGTGTCATGGTATTTTTTAAGCTTGTGGGATTTCTCCTTACTTTCATCTAATGTTCTTATCCTTCTCTTCTTAGGCCTCCCAGGCATCTTTCTATCTTTTGGGGGAAGGCATTCAAGATTTGTTTTTGGCCACTGATCTCTACCCCTCATAGGATACACCATTTGTTCATAAGCCTTCATGTACATTTCCTTTTTATAACATTCAGACACATAATCTTCAATGTTCAACTGGTTGTGATTCAGAACAGAAATGACATGTGGGCAAGGGATTCTTGGGAGTTGCCACTTTTTACAAGAACACTGCTTACTGTTAAGATCCACATCATACATATCCCCATACATACCTCTGACTTGGTACTTGAAATTCCCAGCCCAGATTGTAATGAACCCATGTGATTCCCCTTTGTACTTGTCCAATTTTATATTAATCCTTGGACGACGAACACGAATACTCCTTCATCCTTTCCTACATTTTTGTAGCCTACTCATCAAGTACATTCTAATCCACTCAAGCAAGTCTAATATAGCCTTAGACCTTGCTTTCAGAATACATGAATTGAAAGTTTCACACAAGTTGTTCAATAACATGTCACAACAATTGTCTATTGCAAAAAAAACCCTACTCCAATGTGCAGGAGTCTTCCCAGCCAGCCAATCATAAGCCAATGTACTTATTTGTTTCATTTTCTCCATCTCAATGTCAAATTTCTGAATGTAAGATGTCTTTGCACATGCATACAACTGTTTCTTCATTACATGACCCCTGAATTTCAATTTGAAGTTATCATGGAGATGTTTGACACGTAACCTCATTTCGCATTTGGGACAAGGGCCTCTAGGCTTGGAACAAGACCTTTTGTTTGTCGATATGAATATCCAATTAAATGAATTAACACATCTAATATCAACCAATAAAAGTTCCAAAAACCAAGTCCATGAGTCTTTGTTTTCACCCTCAACCACTGCATATGCAATAGGCCACATTCCATTGTTTGCATCTACACTCACAGCTGAAAGAATCATACCCTTAACTGGCCCCTTCAAAAAGCAACCATTTAAACCAATCACCTTCCTACATCCTTCCAAAAATCCAGTTTTTAAACCCCCAAGACAAATATACATTCTTTTAAAAATTGGCTTATCATTCTCATGATCACAAACAATTTCAACATTGTTCCTGGATTAGATCTAATTAATTCGCCTTGTAATCCCACGACATCCATACCGGTCTTGAAGACTCATCTGAGCATTTTCCTTTGCAACTTTCAAGGCTCTATAAGCACTACTCCTAGACACATGAAGCTCAAGCTCCTTCCCAACAGTATTAAAAAAAGAGTCAGCTGGCCAGGTAGGTTTTAGTACATATCTGTCAGTATATTTTTCCCTAATCCACCTAGAGTTCACACACCTACTCTTCACCACCTTACTGCAGTTGTGGTTGTCAATATAGGTTCGAATTCTGAATGCATTTCCTTCACTAGTAAGCTGTGACCCATAGATATACCATGGACAACCATCCTTACACTTGGCACTGACTTTCAACTTCTCATTCTTCACAACTTAATCCCCTTCCCATTTTTTATTGAGTAAGACCTAATAGCAGATCTGAATTCCTTATTATCACTAAATTCCATTCCAAGCTCAAACTTAGGATCTATCAAATCTGTATTAGGGTTAAATCTCTTAAATTTGGGTATTTTTTTCCTCCCCATGACCTCTCTGGGATCACCTTCCTCAAAATCAGACCCATCAAGGCTTTTAAAGTCATCACTATCACATTCGATTCGAATCAACATTGAAATTATTCAATTGCACATAATCATCATCCACACTATCATTAGTCACTATACCTTTTCCCTTCTGGTTTTGATCATCATTTTTCTTCCCTTTTCCCTGAGAACACACTGCCTCATCACACACTGCCTTACCTTTCCCTTTTTCATTTTGTATGTCACCCACACCTTCAACAACATCACCATCACTATTACTTTCCTCATAAGCACTACCAGTGTAACCTGAACTATTATCCTCATCATCCTCCTCAAAATCACTATCATCTTCACTTAAAACCACATTATCAACCTCATTTCTCACCTTCTGATATTCTTCACTCTGCTTGCAATATATATCAACCACCCCGATCTCATCATCGTACAACTTAGCATTTTCAAAATAGCCTCATCGTAGACAATAACACCAAAGATGTTTGCATTTGACAACCAGGGAAAAGATAGTAGAAACTACAAGACTCATTATACCCCAAATCCTTGTAAAAGATTTTAAGATGTCATTGACATCCTATCCTTGTCTATTCTTGTGATCTGTTTCGACTTCACCACCCATGTAAACAGTTGTAGGGTGGTAAACAAACTCACCCCATGATGTATCCTAATTGCAAACCACCGAGTCTGTACAAAACCAAGAAACAAACAACAACAAATCCTTATAAAATGACTCAAAGACTTTTACATGCATGCAAGACTACATAAAGCCAACAAAGGGGACCATTCTCAAACCATAAAGACACCATGTCTCCATTATAACAAACACACAACACTTTTTGGTTAAAAAATACTAAATTTGGCCCTAATAAACAACATTACTCAAGAATCAACTAACATTGCTAATTTATAACACTAATACATTGCATTACTCAAGAAACAATAAAATACACATAAGGCCACTCACAAACAGTTTAAAGGCAAAAACATGGACAAGGGGGACCATTTTCAATTTAATATACAAAGAATGTCCCCCACTACAATCACTCTCAAACAAACAAAAAATGAAAAATGAAAATAAGAACTGTGAAACATACTTTCAAAAGCGTACGCATCTTCTTCTTCTACAATTGCTCTGGTTTGTGCTTGTTCTTTCCCTGGCTTCCCCATCTCCTCTTCGTCTTTGACAATTGGTCACAATTTTGCAGGTAACGAAATGATTAAAACCCTAATTTCTCAGTTTTGGTCGTGATACCTCGATCTCTCTTCCTAACTCTCAATTAATTCTAGGGTTTTTGTTAGTTATCGATGTAAACATCCATTAGTACGGCAATTTTCCCTCCGTTTTACTCCCTGGCCTGGAAAGGTCGAAAATGCCCCTCACGTGCGTCGACACGTGCTATTAAACGTCAAAGTAGTAACGGCCGTCACGCGGAGGGGGTTATGTGGGATAATTTTAAAGTTCAGACGGGTTTCTAGGGCATTCCTTATATGGGGGGTCACTTTGGGATTTGGCGAAAACCTCGGGGGGTAATTTATATTTTGGCCTTTATTTTTCCTCTACCGAGCTTGTTCGTTGCCATTTGGTTATTTCTTTCAAGAAGATAGGAGGAGTGCATCTGAAATAGTCTCTCACCTTAATCTGGGCATGTTGATATAAAACACAGGGTAGAGCTGGCAAAATTAGTCTGACCCAATGGACTCATCCAGCCAACCCGATATTAGAAGGGGTTTGGGCTTCAATTTAGAAGGCTCGAAAAAATTTGAACTTTGTTTGCTCGGCCCAATTGGCCCGTGGATTGATTGGGCTCAAGCCAAAAAAACTCATATTTTTCGGGCCAACCCAGCCCAGCCCGAAATAATTTTATTAATTTTTAATTTATTTTTACTACTTAACTTTGTAGTGTTGTACAGGCTGTACAAAAAAAAAAGTAAAAAACTCACACGGTAAATAGTCAACCAAATTTTGTTTAAGGTTTTAAAAGTTTTATTTTCGGTCATTAAAAATACTAGGAGACATAATATTTATAATCTTACTAAGACAAGTAAGTTTATATAAATTTCTAGTCAAAATGAAACAGATGGAGTACTGTTATTTTTATAACATTTTTTTATATAATTTTCTTTAGCTAGTCTCAAGTGAGGTTGGAGCTCATTGCTGGTGCACGAAGTAGTTGAGTCAATTTTCTTTAGGATCTGATGTGGACTATGAAGCTACAATGCAGAAATTTTCAGGCTTCTAGCTAATCTAATAAAATCTGAAAGATAAAATATACATGTGAAAAGTTAACTAATAAAATCTGAATGATGCTTAATTTTTTACTATCCACACCAAAAGCCACAGGGGTTTATTAATGTGAATTTTTTATTGTCCTCCTGAGTCCTATCTACAAATAATTTATATAGTTGTATTTTAATCTACCAAGATGAGACTTATTGTTTATACATTTTATTTGATAAATTGTAGACTTGTAATGAGTTGTGAATTTTTTATGTGATAACTTGTAAATTTTGTAAAAAAAATATTTTGGTACAAATTTGGCCCGATGGCCCGAAAGCCGATGACTTGTGATTGGATTGGGCTAGAGGTTTGAGGCCCGATGTAGTTTTTGGGCTGGGCTGACCCGATCCAAATTTATGTGTTGGCCCGATGGGCTTCCCAACCCAACCCATTGCCAGCTCTAGCACATGGTGACTAAGCAGGAAGCCGTATGAGATGCACGTGATGCAATTTTGTCTCGAAATGAGTCTAGTGAGAAAAATGAGGGTTAGGCGCCATCAAATTCTATTAACGAGCTATATGGTGATTGATAAAAATGGTCAAATTTAAAGCAAATTTTATAATGTAGCGGGCTTTAGAAAAAGAAAGAAAGTGGCATAGTTTATTGGAACAAATATGAAAGGAAAAATTATAAAAATGACCAATGTACTATTATTTAGTAACCGATTTCACCCCATAATCGTAATATCCTAAAATTGACCAGTGTAATCACTATTGGAATCCAATGTGATCCCTCCCGTTAACTTTTCATCCAATTTTCTAACATGGTTAACAGAGCCAATTAAGAGGGATATTTTTGTCATTTCCTTCCAAATCTCACCCCCCCCACATATACTCTCTCTCTTGCCGGAGACTCCACAAAAAATTATTCACAAAAATCAAACCACAGACCTTAAAAAAATTAATAAACAATAAACCTAGTTTTTATAAAATTGACCAAATATACTACACCAATGGTCCAGATCAATCCCAGGAAATACTTTGAAACTTTTTCAGACATATACTCTCTCTCTCTCTCTCTGAGCGAAAGTGAGAGAGAAGCGGAAGGCACATCGAGAGGCGACAAATTGACGATGTTTAAGGATGACAGGGCGGCGACAGTGAGGGTTTGGACAGGGAAAGGAGTCGGAGAAGAAATACCGGTTACCGGTGGGGAAGGTAGAGATGGCGTCAAGAGCACGCGAGTCGTTGGTGGGAGAGCCAAGTCGTGTTGCAGATGCGAGTCAAGAGTTTGTCGTCGGAGGAGAGGGCGTGTAATGGGGGTGAAGCGTAGCCAACGGAGGCGAGGGTTTAACCGTCGAGTTTGGTCAAGATGTGGGTTTGGATGATGTCTTGACTGTGGGATGAGATTGATGTGACTCCATCGATAGCGGTCGTGGCTAGTGATGGATACGAACACATTTCTCTACTGTCTATTTTAGATTTCGGTTTATCTATCTTTTTCATGTTGATTGGATTGAAAAAGGAAATGGCATTTGAATGGAAATTATCCGGCAAAAGAGAGAGTGTATGTGGATGAGGGTGGTGAGATTTGAAAGAAAATGACAAAAATACCCCTTAGAAATTAACTTTGTTAACGACGTTAGCAGTCCCGTTAAAAAAATTAATGAAAAGTTAACGGGAGGAACCACATTGGACTCAAATAGTAAGTACACTGGTCAATTTTAGGATATTGATAGTACGTGGTGAAATCGATTACTAAATGATAGTACGTTGGTCATTTTTATAATTTTCCCAACAAATATCAATGTAGAATGGCCAAAATTGTACAGTATTTTTTTTTTCTAGCCGGTAACTGTTAGTTTTTGCAAGGATGCTAAAATTATTGAATCCAACCTAAATTCGATTTGGCTCATTTCTATTAGGTTAAATTTGGGATCATTTGTTCATAAAATCGATGTTTTAAAATAGATTTATCTTAAATTGTATGTGTTAGAAAATTATTACAAAATTTAGAAATAACAAATTACAAAACTGGAAATACAATTCAAAATATAAAGAAGCTGGAATTGTTTTGAAATAATTATTCTTTTAACGATCAGAGGCCTGTGTAACACACAGTGTCCTTAAAACAGATTTGCCCCTCACCGTTAGTGCTTCGAGGGTTTATAGATGTCTGTCTCTTATAATACAACGGAAAACTAGACCAGCCTTGCACTTGTGGTTTCCGACGAATAGAGGTTGTGCCGAACTATATTACTAAGACAGTGTTGCAAGAGGAGGCCAAAAGAACGAGTTCACAATATGCAATGCAAAGGGAGAAAGAGAGAGGTTATTGAAAACTTTCGAGTCACTTATTTGTGGAGATCGAGTCTGAATTTAAACACTCAAAACTGTCACCACCCAATTGGCTTAGTCTAAGGGGCTTAATTTGGTTCAACATTCGGGTCCGCATGTATGCTATACAAGCTTACCCCTTATGAGAAAGGAGCTTGTATATATACTAGCTTTGTCATTGCTTTCTTTTCAATGTGGGACAAGCCCACTTATCTAACTTCAACCCACCTACTTTAGGTCTTAATATCTCAATCATCCAAACATCATTTTGGACAAATAAATATATGATTTTGATGTTCTCACGGAGTAGAATACATTTTCACAATACTTTGTCATTCGACACTTGAACCACTAAGAAATTTGTAAAATAAGATGTACAATTTCCTTCACTTTTTACAAGTTGTCCAAGAGTATGTATCTTATTACTATGATTTAGCTCCTCAAGTTTTAAAGTATCGGTCCATCCATCCCACTCAAGAAATAGTATTTTTTTTTATTTTTAAACAATACATCGTGTTTTAAAATCAAGCTAATAAATTTTGTAATTTTCTTAACTTATCCTTCTTACACTAATGTTACAGATTTGAAGATATTTTTGATCTCAAAATTAAGCTATTGATGGAATGATACATTCAATTATTTACATATTTGACTTTTAAACGTAGATTATTTAGGAAAAATAGAGGAAGAGTACTAAATATATTTCAACTCATAATTTATAAGAAAATTAGAAAATTGAGTGTTTAAAAAGAAATTCTAAAATATTTGATTTTTATTTAAAAATGAAGTTACATAATAAGTTCACTTAGCCCAGAATCCAATTTTAAAACTAATTTGTGATATTGGTCTTTTTCCCTCTTCCATCCCATTAGTTTTCTTTCTATCTCCTTTTACTTGCCTTTAATCATAAAGGGAAAAAAAAAAACTCAAAATCTCAAAATAAATTATTAAATCGCAAAGCCAAACATGGTCGTTGTCTATTACTCCATCTGTTCCATGTTCAAAAGTTTACTATTCTGCTTTAAGATCTTCGATTTCAATAGTTCGTTTTTAAAAATTATACTTATAATCTATAATCTATATTTTAACGTTATCATCCACATATATTATAAATATCATTTAAAAATTTCACATATCTTTTCATTTTGATATGCTTAAATTTTGACCAACGTTAATACTACTTATATTTCATTTAACTACTATACTTTCAGCATGGATTGTTTGGGTGAACATGAGGAAGTATTCTGTGACAGCTAATATAGCACCCAAGTGATGTACGAATATTTTATCGATATAAATAAAATAATTAAAAAATTTAAGGTTGATAAAATAATAGTTAAATATTGTGTTCCATGTATAATGACCGCAATATATGAAAATTAAACAAATAATTATAACGTAAAGATTAAGAAAAAGTAAAATAGATAATCAAAATCACATAAATTAAACAAAATTATTATATATTTTGAAATATTTCTTTAAAAATACAACATTTGTCATTGAATATTTATGATTATTATAACATATCAAAATTCAAAGGTTCTTAGGATTGGTAAATCTTGACAAAGAGATGTAAACTGACAATAATTAAAAATAGGTGTTTTTTTTTAAAAAAAAATTACTACAAATTAAAACCAACTCGTAGACAACAATGTACTTAAATGTCGAAATTTAATTGTCAAAAAAAAAATAATAATAAACAACAAACTTAAATAGTTCTACATGTGTAACGATTTCCAGTAAACTTCATGTTCATCGTTTCCATTGCTTAATAGTAAGCTTCATCCTCTTGTTCTTGAACATTCTCATTAGAAATAGATGATTTATTTGTCTTATTTTACAAAGTTGCGACCTCATGTACACTATAAATGTGTGTTAATCGAAGGTTCAATGTATCCCGCTTTGTTCAATTGATGTTCTGTACTAAACCGAAAAGAGGAGGCATTTTGCAACAATATATTCGTTTTATAAACTATGTTATTTAACTGCTAACAATGTGTGGATTTTGAATGCATCTATTTATATTGTTTGCAATACTCGAGTTTCAATGACAGCTTTTAAGTGTTTAATGCAATTTATAATTTAGTAAAAAATAAAACTGTTTGTATCACATATATTTAATTACATGTGCAATCTAGATCACGACTATCCATATTTCAAGTGAAATCAAGATCATGACTTTCCATATTCCAAGACAATGTGTACATACTTAATGAACCTTTTAATAAAAAGGAATGCAATGGGTACCTAAAGAGCACCAAGTTTTTTTGCACCAAATGATGTGACAGTTGATGTGGTAAAAAAAAAATTATAATTAATGCATCACATCAATTGCCATATCATTTAGTACAAAAAATTTAGTACTCTTTAGATACCCATAGCATTACTCTTTAAGAAATCAAGGATAAAATGAGAATTCTATATACTTTGCTCCCAATGCATGACCAAGCTATTTATGTTATAGTATAAATATATATTCCCTCCGTCCCAGAAAAATATTCCTAGTTAATAAAGCATAGGAATGAAGAAATATAATTAATGATGTGCTGTAAAATGTGTTCTGACCATAATACCCATGAACAGGGGCGGATCCAGAATTTTGGTACCACGTGGGCTTGATACTGCAGTTTTTCTTGGAGATTTGGTGGGAGATCAAAGATACTAAGTGAATGAGGGAGAGAGGGATTTTGGACGAGTAATGCAAGTTTTCTTGGAAACTTGTTGATTGATTGAGAGAAAGTGGATGGAGAGTAGAGTGAGTGAGAGGGTTAGCTGTTAGCTTAGATTACATAAATTTTATCTTTTATTATTATTTTTTTTGGCAAATTTTGAGGTAGGCTTGAGCCCTCCTCATTGCACACTTCGATCTGCCTTGTTCATGAACATTAATTGAGTTTAACTATTTTAAATAATTGAGTTTCTTTAGGATGTGTTATATTAAATGAAGCTTTAAGGGTATATTAGAAAGAATGATAAGGAATAGGTAAATTAAAAGTTTTTGGGAACACTAATTGGGACATCCTAAAATAGAAAGTATGAACATTTATCCCGAACGGAGAAAGTACTCTTTTGCTTTTATATATATATATATATATATATATATATATATATATATATATTTATTTATTTATATATAGGGCTTTCAAGTGTACTTAAGGGATGACTTAATAGTAAAGTTGGGATTTCATTAAGTGTATAGTTTGAGATTTGATCCCTTCCCACGCCTCCTTAAAAAAAATAAAAAAAAATAATAATAATAAATAAAAAATAAAAAATAGCTAGCTTGCAACTCGCAAGTTTGTGAGATACTGAGATGTGAGTCTATTTTAACATGGGTAAAATGCAGCACTACCCACTATGCTTCAGTATGATCCCAACTAGTTTGGTCAGTTCCCTTTTCACTCCTTTTGTTACATCATGTTAGAGTTTGCTATTCCATAAAGGGTAAATGTCCTTTCCTCATTGCTTTTATAAGATGTTACTCTTCCGTTTCTAAATTATTATTTTTTATTTCATCTGTTTCTAAATAATTATTTTATTTAAAAAATTTTATTTTAAGGATATTATTTTTATCATTTTATATTTATTTTTTTTTCCTACTTTAATTAGAGGCCACATATACATAAGCATTATAGAAAACTACACACTATACCAATATTAATAATCAAGTCAATTATTTTTTAATTCGTGTGGCAAACCAAACAAAATAATAATTTAGGTGTAGAGAGAGTAGTTAAAAACAATGCGGAGGTTTTTTTTTTATGTGTGTGTGTGTGTCAAGTGTTAAGAAGCAAAATTGGCCTTTGTATACGTCGGCATACTTGCATGGGCTACTATACAAATATTCATACACGACAGGGGCGATTTGCTAGAAACTTCAACTTGATCAATTATCTGTTGCCTAAAGACAACTGCAACAATGAGTCTTGACCCATAGGCATCAAAACTAAATTTTTATACCTATTGATACTATTTACAAGGTTTTAAATTATCATCTCCAACAATAGGTATCAAATTCTTGGTATTAAATTTATTTTTGATTTTTTATTAACTTTATTGATACTTTATACATTATCAATTATTTAAAGTATGACAATTGTTTTAATTAATTAATTTTTTTAAAAAATTTAAAATTTAAAAAGATTATAGTCGTCATTTGTCATGATATTAAAACCAAAATAAATTAGTCGAATTAATGATAAGTTATAGTCCTATGGTTCGACTGCAGTTGCTCAATGTGAAATCCTAAGAGAGGTAACAAATTTGCTACCTCTCTTAGGATTAAGATAAAATTTGATACATTTTATTTTGACTATTGAAGATGCTAAGACCTTCAATTAGGCATTAAAATTTAATTTTGATACCCATTATTGACCTTGCTCTAAGACGACAGAAGAATTAGAGCGGACTTGAACATGAAAAATATGCATGTGCAAAGACCCTATTTAATGCACTGTATTATTTGAGACTCAAGCATACCCAAGCCCCAACTTTTTCATCCATATATACCATCGAACGTTATACGATCCTAAACCCTAATCGACCCAAAGCTATTTAGACAACAAACATTGTTGGTTATTTTCGGTTCTTCCCAATTTTAGGTAGTCAAGCTATCCACCAGATTTTAAGGGTCTATTTATCGTTATATAACTTATTTTGTTTAATCATTACAAAATAATTAATAAAAAGATGAAAAAGAAATAGTAAAATCAAATTGAAAGAAAATTCAAAAAAATAAAATGAACAGAAAACAGACCCAAAAGATTGGTTGAGCACATGGATTAGATTGCTTGTTTTTGTCCCTGGCTGATAACAAATTATTACTACACTTTTTACTTTTAGTTTTTAGGTCCAAGGATCTTACCTCATAAAAGACTTCTCCGCTGAAAGTAGATTGACTTGGTCCAATTCAACTTAGGCAGTAGATATGTCAACACTTTGACCAATTACTAATTATTTTCTCACGCTTTCTTGACCAAGTTCATCAACATTTGCCATGAATATTGGTAAATTATTTGGCAGGAATATATGACTAACGTTCAGATAAATAGTTTATTTTGATATATTTTATTTAACTTTAAAAAATATGTCTATTATTTTTATAATTTTTAATTATATTTTTCACTGATGTTATAAGTATTTTAATTATGTTTAAGTATTTTAGTAATTATAATTATATATATTTTAATTGTTAGACTTTTTAAACGTGGACTCTGAGAGTGAAAAAGTTAGTATTTCACTTCATTGTAGTCCCTCGTCTCAAAAAATTAAGGATTGTTCTCCACTGCAATTTTTGATGATTTTAGTTTTTATGATTTAGGACTTTTTCTCTCTATTTCTTTTTGACTTTGTTTTCAATCATTATTAAAAAAAAAACCAAAGTCACCGAAATTGCGAAGGTAAACACACCCTAAATAGTTCTACTTCAGTTTGTTCCAAAAAAAGTACCTTACTTTAAAAAAATATTTAATTATAATGCAATTTAAATGAGATACAAATAAGTAAATATTATAATGTTTAAAACTTTAACCTTTCAAATAAGACTATTTTTCTTCTAGGGACAGAGAGGGTAGTAAATATTTTTGTTAAATGATATTCTCACTCTAAAATTCTATCAAGGCACTCTTGTAGTCCCCCTTCCTAAAAAGGAATCATGTATAAATCCGCGCATAATTTAAAAAATTAACTTTCTACTTTAAATATTACAATAATGTGTGTTTTGTAAAGATATATGTGTGATAGTTTAGCCCATCTTTTAAAGTAAAAATTAAATCAAGTGTTAAATCGCAAAAGTAATATAAAAAATTACTCCCTCCGTCCCTAAATTATTATC